>CM032125.1:3731117-4931117 GCA_018894105.1 Jacaranda mimosifolia
ATATATTCAATTTAAAAAGAAAAAAGATCTTCAATAATGAGATATAGTCATTTTATACAACTTAAAACAAAATTTAGGGGGGATGGGGGTTTATTTATAGGTTCTGTAAATTAGAATATTTAGTTTTACATTTTTATACAAGGCACTACAAAAATGCATATTTAGTATCACAAAGTGACAAATTATTAAATTAAACTTGAATGTTCATGCCAGATCATTCTTTTTTTCTTTGGGATAAAAACAATTTATTGTAGTTCTATTCATCTTATGCAGGTTGTAAACTAAATTTTTTAAATGCAACTTTTGTGTTTCTTACAAGTGATTAATAAAAAACACATGCGCACTTTAGATAATTGTTAATGAATAAAACCACTTCTCAAAAGTTAAAAAAATATTTATAATATTTTAGTTGGATGATTCAGATTTCACACTGATCAATCAAAATAAAATTCAAAAGGACGTTGATCTTTGAGCCTACCACAAAGCAATTCCACAACAATTTGTTGACTGATAATTAACAATGAGAGACGGTCTGAATGAGAAGACTTAAAGTTTGGTCTATCAGTTTTCTCTCTGAAATTGTTTTTCTTCTTTCCCTATCTCTCTTTCTCTCTAAGATGGCCCTTGTTGTCCTTCCTTCATTTTGATTTGACATGGCTTATGCTGCTCTTTTTTCACTTGAACAAACCATTGATAAATTACAAACCATCATGATCAATACTCCATTTCTCTTCACGAAAAGCAACAAATTATATCTACAACGAATACATTACCTTCTTGAAAGCTTTTCTTGAAGATTTTCCAGGGAAAGCCAATAGTTTGGAAGGACGAATTAGGGATGTAGCAAGTGAAGCAGAAGATATTATTGAATCTTTTATGTTGGAACAAATTCGGCTATATTATGATTCCAAGTCGACTGCAGGACCTGGAAGGGCCAAGTTTCCACAGTTTTTGAAAAGCAAGTTTATATGGCTCAAGGAAAAAGAGGGTGGCATCTACACAAGACTTGGGCTTCACTTTAATTTTCAAAAGTTGAAAAAAGTGGTGAGAGAGGTGAAGCAGATCAAGAATAACACCACAATCAAAGATGCGCAGCTCAGTAGAGGGTATTCTTCTGTTGCTACTTCATCGTCAAGGCAAATTGCACCCACCAGCAAAGATGCCATGGTTGGTCTTGACGGTGACTTGATGACAATAAAGGCTCGGCTTTGTGGAGAATCGTCCAAACTCCAAGTCATACCAATCTTCGGTATGGGAGGTATTGGCAAAACCACGCTTGCCAGAAATGCCTATGATGATCCATTAACTATGGAACACTTTGATATTCGTGCTTGGGTCAGAATATCACAAGATTATAGCGCACAAGAAATTCTTTCAACCCTCCTAGATTCCATGAAAGTGGAAATACTTGGACAAAGCAATGAATCAATGGAAGTGATTGTGCATAAAAGATTAAAGGGAAGGAGGTATCTCATTGTAATGGATGATATTTGGAGTGCAAAGGCTTGGGATGATTTCAAGATGATATTTCCTAATGACAATAATAGAAGTCGGATCATATTAACCACAAGGCTGCAAGATGTGGCTGCTTATCCCGACTCTTCTAGCTATCTTCATGAGATGCATTTCATGGATGTGGATAAAAGCTGGAAGTTGCTTCAACAAAAGGTGTTTGCAGGAGAAGATTCATGTCCAGCTGAATTGGAAACAATTGGAATGACAATAGCAAGAAGCTGTGGAGGACTGCCCCTTGCAATCGTTGCAATTGCAGGACTCTTGTCCACTGTCGATGAGACTCAAGAATCCTGGGAGAATATTGCAAAAAGTGAAAGTTTAGCCACCAGTGCTGCAAACGAGGAGCTGTCTGCGAAGATAATATCTTTAAGTTACATCCACTTGCCTTATCATTTGAGACCATGTTTCCTGTACATGGGAGGCTTTAAAGAAGATTATGAAATTCGTGTCTCCAAACTCATCAAATTATGGGTCACTGAAGGTTTTCTGAAACCAAGTGAATGTAAAAGTTCTGAAGAGGTGGGAGAAGAGTGTGTGGAGGATCTTGTGAAGAGAAGTCTTGTTTTGGTCAGTAGAAGGAAGACTAATGGCAAAATCAAAAGTTGCAGCATCCATGACCTCGTGCGGGACTTGTGCATAAGAAAAGCACAAGAAGAGAAGTTTTTTCTAAATGTTAGAGATGGCTATGCTTACAAGTATTCTCTACTTAAAAGCATAAAAAACCAGCACCGCATAAGTATTTCTTTTTCTCATCCGCGTAGGCTTACAAAGATTTATTGCTCAACCATCCGTACTATTATATGCTTCCACCTTAAAGAAAGTTCTCAAACCTCTTTTGGAAAATTTAGACTGCTCAGGGTATTGGATGTGGTTAGTCCTGCTAATGATTTTGGATGGTTAGTGATTTCCAAGATCCCTGCTGAAGTTTTTGAGCTGATTCATTTAAGGTACCTTGCTTTTCCTTTTGCAGTAGATTTTGTTGTTCCTCCCTCCATATTAAACCTTCAGAATCTTCAAACCTTAATCATGCATCGAAGAAAGATACGGTGGGCTGGCACACCACTACTTTCAGTATGTCTGCCAATGGAAATTTGGAGGATGCCACAATTAAGGCATCTAATATTTATTGGTCCCTTACCCACTATTCCACAAGGAGCTCCAACTTCACCTCTAGAAAACATGCAAACACTTTCGGGAGTCAAAAATTTCAAATGTACTGAAGAGATCCTGAAAATGATTCCAAACTTGAAGAAATTGGGAATCATTTATGGGACAAAAGAATATGTTCAAGACATTCACCTTGATAATCTTGTCCATTTGCGTCAACTTGAAAAGCTAAAGTTAGAGGTATGTTCAGGTTCTTTTCAGGGAAAGCTTAATAATCCTGCTTTTCCAACAACCCTGAAAAAGTTAACCTTGGTTGGTCTGGGACTTCGATGGGAAGATATGTCGATTGTTGGTTCCTTGCCTAATCTTGAAGTGCTTAAACTAACATATCATGCTTTCCATGGAGATAAATGGGAAACAAGTGAAGGTGAATTTCCTCGACTGAAATTTCTGCTAATTGATGAGTTAGCGCTTCGTCAATGGATAATTGAAAGTAGCCATTTCCCAAGTCTCAGGTGCCTAGTGATTTATCGTTGTTGGCATCTAAGTGAGATTCCAAATGGTATAGGAGAAATTCCAACACTTGAACTCATTGAGGTTGATGGCGTTAACAAATCTCTTGTGGATTCAGCCAAGCAGATACAAAAAGACCAACGAGAAAATTATGGTGATACTGCCCTTCAAGTTCGTGTCGGGGATACATGGAAATGATACATGGAAAAACGGATTCCTCTGCTTCTGATCAGGTTAGAGACTACACACCCCTTCAATCTAAAAGTTGAATTATTATGGAAGTCTTTATTTAGTGGCTTAATTTTATATATAGAAGTAAATCGACAAGTATTTAAACCATCATCCACTGTTCTTCCTGACTTGACTCTCCAATCTTAAATTTTCCAGGGAAGCACTTTTGTTTCTAGTCGTCACTGATATGAATCTGTTTCCTTGTCTGATTCTTTACTGTCGGAGTTTTTAGATATTTTTATCATTGTTGATGATGAGCTTATCAGTATATATTCAAACTCAAAAAGCAGAGGGTGGAGGGATATCTGTTTCCACGGACGGCATTTGAAGTGCTAATGGTTTAACTGCAAATTTTTTTTTTCCTTTTTTGATTGATTTAACTTCAAACTCTTTTACTTGTTCAGACTTCATCAAGTCTGTATTCCAGTTGTATTGCATGATTTTCTCAAGTTGGACAAGAAGAAGTAATATTTACATTTCTCGAAAAGATTAATTTACTCCCAAAAGGTTGTGATTAATTATTAAAATGGAAAAGATACACATGAATGAGTCTCCGTTAGACTGGAGTTTAAGATTTCCTTTTTTTCATGGTATTTCATAATAATATTTTTTTCATGGTATAAAAAATGAGAACAATGTTATGAGAATTGAGAAGATTTAAAATATGATGAGTCCAGAAAATATTTTATCTAAAGAAAAAGCTGTGTGGAATTAAGCTGTGAGATTAGTTTTGGGTGATCCAAACATAGGTCCTAAAATCATACAAAGGGTTGGGGTGGCTAAAGGGTTTTTGGTCGGAAAAAAAAAACAAAACCTCCAACGTATAAGTAAGTGTTCCAGCGCGCCCCCTCCCCCCCCCCCCCCCCCCCAAAAAAAAAAAAAGAAAAGAAAAAGCATAAAAAGGTTGGATAATAGTAATGTGGTAAAATAATTGTGTACATGGAAACCTTCAAAAATGAATATTTATGAACAGCCGCAATTGTAAGGTAGACCTGATAAGTGACATGGCTTAATCAGGGCATCCAAGCTTTGTGAGTAACGGGCGAAATTAATTTGGGTAATGAGTTGGTTTAGATTGGTTTGGGAGTAAGAATGTGAAATGTATTGAAGAGATCCTGGAAATGATTGAACCTAAAGGATATGGAAAAATTTTTGTACATTGCCAAATAGAAATATTTTAAAGCTGTATCTTGATAAATCTTGAATATCTGCATCAACTGGAAAGCTAAAACCAAAGAGTACTTTCGTTGTTTCTTTTTCAATAAAAGCTTATAAAACTCCTGTTTTTGCAATGACACTGAAAAGTTAACCTTGAGAAATTGAGGACTTCAATTCCATGGAAAAGATATGGAGATTGGTGGTTGGTTGCCTAATTTTTGAAGTGCTTAAATTGAGAAATTACATTTTGCTATGGCAACAAATTGGAAACATCTGAAGGAGAATTTCGCAGCTAAAATTTCTGCTAATCTAAGGATCACATATGAAGCAATGGACAACTAAATGCAGTCACTCTTGGGAAGCTTCCCAAGCCTCAAGCCACCTAGTGTTTATAATTGTCAGCATCTAAGATTGCAGATGACATTAAGGTTGATGAATCGAACAATCTCATGTGGGCTCAGCCAAAAGGATAATATAGTAGATGAACATCTCAAGTTTGCATCTTAATTTTGTGTATAGGAAAAATCAGAACTACTTTTTACACTCCAAATTGTTCTATCCGGAAAGTTACAACTCTTTGTTTTCTTGGACAATGTGTATGTGTCTAAAATATCCTGTTGTCATGTAAGAAAGATCAAATGGCTCTAGCTATTTCATTATCCTTGGGTGAAAGAGAATGTTGGTTTAATCTCGAGAAATATTGATTTAAGCTATGCATATGTATGAGGATTAATCAAAACAGAGGACATTACTGGTAAAAAATCTCTGATCCACTGGTAAAAGGGCTCAGCAAAGATATGGGTGTTAGTACCCCAAAAGGAATTGGATTTAAGACATCTGTTACGACAGAATCACTTATTGTAGGAATCCACATTTTCTGTACAAGCCTCTGCTAGTTTAAAAATGTTAGAAAACGAATACTGATAAGTGATCAAAATAACAGTAGAATAGCAGTACTTTATTTCTCAAGTTGAAGAAAATGAGGATGAGTTGTGAACCTCCAAATGAAATCAATTGACTGGAAAATTGTTTGTTCATGTGTGTGATATTTCCAATTGAAAAATACAAGATCTTGATTTAAGCTATGACCACGTTTATCGTTTTCACTTTGATTTATTTGCATCAATAGATTGTTTCACTCCAAAAGCACTTTCTCATATGCATGAACATGTTTGTGTAATGTATGCAACTACAAGCTAAGTGGGGGATTGTTGCAAAGTGCTGAGTACTATTGAGAAATTTGTATCTCTTGCACAAGTTAAAAAATGTAGAACACTTTATACAGGATATGTCATACTGCAAATTAAAATAAAACTTCGAGGGAAGAAATATTAATACATTTATATTTATTTATAAATAGTTTTGAAAAATTGTAACATTTCAAAAGATTTTGCAGCATATAATTTTTCAGAATGCGTATGTGCAAGTGAGAGTTGCAAAATTTCAAATTAAACTTAAGTTGTTTCAAGTTCGGAGCATTGCAGTATTTGGATGAAAGCTTGTGATTAAACACTACAATGATTTGGAGAAATTCATGTCTCACGCTTTTGGCATAGTTGGGGCTCTGTGGGAGGCTCGCACAATAGGTTATTAACTCAATGGTACAACACACCTTGATAATGGCGCTATTGTGTCTAGGCCATGAGGGCTCTTAGTCCAGATGAAAATTCAATGTGCTCATGTCTGTCTGATCTTGAGATGTTGATTAATCCATCTATTAGATGGAAGGGCTGTAGCACAATTATTTCTATATGAAGAAGAAATCATGTAATTGAAGGGGGATTTTATTTGTACAAATGATACTTCAAACTTTCAATGAAAATGAAGAAATCAATCCCTACTTATTTATCTTTATCTTTATAAACACTAGACCAAGCTAGAATTATTTAACTATCATACTTTGCTTTTGTGGTAGTCACATCATTTTATAATTAAGAATGACCAACCTTTGTGTCAAGACTTTTTTTTTTCAATACATTGTATTTGTCTTGTGTAAAGAATTAATCAATCAACTCTCTTTCCAAGTTTCTTATCTGAGATTCAAACTGAAATCTTCAACTGATTCACCTTGCTCATTTCTGTTAATGAGTTTTTAGTCACAATGCCTTGTAATTTTACTATGACTTTCATATAAGAACAAGGATCATATACAAGGCAGGGGTCCAGTGTTTACAACTCTGTTTGTTCTTATATTTGTCACAATTAAGAAAAATTAATGGCCTACTTGTTTGGTCTTAAATGCCGGCTCATTGAAGGGACATGTTGAAGATAATCAATTGAAAAAAAAATCTTCAACAATGAAAAATGGTCATTTCATATTACAATAAGAAATAGGGGCAGACGACTATGTTCACACTCTTTTTGACATCTCATTTTTGGACACTCTTGTCTATAACTCCATCTTTTGTTTTTGTTAGATCCAACACGGGCTTTCCCCTGTCTTCGTATTACAATTTGTTTCTCTTGTTTTCCCTTTCACAAATCATAGATAAATTACTACATGATCACAAGATCATATTCCAATTCTCTTCCTAAATGACAAATTATATCCATCCATGAGTACATTATATTCTTCCAAGCGTTTTCTTGAAAATTTTCAAGAGAAATTCAACAGTTTCAAAGAAAAAAATGACGGATGAAGCAAGTGAAGCAGAAGATATTATTAGATATTTTATGTAAAAACAAACTCAGCTTTATTATTTCTCCAAGTTGACTGCAGGACCTAAAAGTACTAAGTTTCCACATCATCATATTAGTGGCTTGTTTATGCGGCTTAAAAGAAAAAAGAGTGACCACATGTCTTTTGATTCTAAAAAGTTGAAAAATGTAACCAAAAGGATTGAATCCATTAACCCCTTGTTGATTTAACATTGTTTCAATCATGGCAAAATTATATTATGCTAAAATTATATTCTTTACATCTTTTTGTATTGTCTGTTGGAATCTGTTTACGTGTTGGAACTCACCTTCCATAATTAAAAGATCTCATAAAGATTCTACCTTGATTCACAACTTTCTAACCTAGGAAACAATCACATCATGCTATTATTATTGGCATATCCACAATTCATGGAATTAATGCATGCTTACTTAAATATCTTGTTTCCATATTTGATTCCAACAGATACTTACCTAAATAAACAACTTATAGCTATTGGACATAAGAATATAGAAGTAAGAACATGTAGCATTATGATGAGTGAATAAATAAGTCAAGAAATGAACTTTGTTAAGTATCTTGAGGAGTTATGTGATACTCTTATATACATTTTGTGATCAAGTGTTGCTAATTTCCTTGCTTTACGTGTGTTTTGGAGGGATCTTGTGGTGAAGAAGGTTAAGTGGAGTTTGCCTTCGATGGACCTTGAAGAGACGAGGATAAGGCGATTTGTGTCTCAAAAGACCTAGTGGTAAAGAGGGATGGGAGCCGTACTTGCTCTCAAGGGACTTGTGAAGAGAACAAATCGGTACTTGGTTGCTCTGAGGACCTCCAGGTGAAGAAACCAATAATGCGGCGCTATCTGAAATCTTTAGCAAGTGTTCTAGGTTTTGGTCTAGAAGAAGAGTCTAGAGCTTGCCATACAGAGTGGCAACAACTTGTGCATCAGTCCACAGAGGGTTGTGCAAGTGAATTTAGCAGAAGTTTCTTAGGCTGTTCACAAAGTACTGGTTTCATAGTGCTATGAAATCTATCATATCCTATATGGGATTCCGATTCATCTCTTTGCAAAGAGCTAATTTTTCACCCTACCAGGGTGTTTCTAATCCTTTACTTTCCTTACTATTAAATTTATTGTGATTAAATAAAATACATTATCACATATTAATTATTTTGACGTGTTCAAAATCCTAAGTAAAAACTTAGGTAGAGGAGTAGGTTTGCCAAACCTATATCAATACTAATGTCACTTTACTTCTGTTTTGCTACTTTATTTATCACTAGTCTAATTGGTTGTACTTAAACTGGTATTTGCAAATTCTAGTCCAATAACTTGAAACTGTTTTTCTGCAAAAGACTAACTATTTTTGAAAGGCCAAAAAAAGTAATATGAGTGATAAACTTATGTGCCATTAAAATCCCTTTGGCCTAATTCACCTCTCTCTTAGGCATATAATCACTCATAGAATCAATTGCCAGAGAGGTTATGAAGATCATGAATAGCTTTGAAGCCAAAGACGTGCAAGTTTAATGATTTTTCTACTACTACTTTATCATCAAGGCTTCCAATTACCAGTAAGGACTCCATGTTAGTCTTGATGATGACTTGATGGTGATAAAGGCTTAGCTTTGTAGAGAATCATCAAACTCCAACTCATCCCGATCTTGGGTATGGGAGGCATCGACAAGACTACTCTTGCTAGAAATGCCTATAATGATCTATTAGTTGTGGAACACTTTGATATTCTTGCTTACGTCACAATATCACAAGATTATAGTGTACAAGAAGTTCTTTCTCGTCTCTTAGATTCCATAAAAGTAGATGCATCTAAATAAAGCATCGAATCAATGGTATGGAATGTGTGTCAACACTTAAAAGGTAGGAGATATCCCATTGTAATGGATGACATATGGAGTACAAAGGCTTGCAATGATTGTAAGATGATATTTCCTGGTAATTGTAATGGAAGTCGCATCATGTTGACCACAAAGTTGTTTGATATGCTGCTTATCCCGAGTTTTCAAGCACTCTTCATGGGATGCATTACATGGATGCCGATCAAAGTTGGAATTTGCTTCAACAAAAGCTGTTTCCCACAAGAAAATTGTCCTCCTAAATTGAAAAACCATTGGAATGACAATTGCTAAATGCTACAAAGGATTGCCCTTGCAATTATGCTAATTGCAGGACTGCTATCCATAATTAGTAGGGACTCCAGTTGCTTGGGGAAAATATAGCTAAAAATGTAAGTTTTGGCTATCTGTACACAAATAATGAGCAATTTGCAATGGTACTATTTTTGAGTTACATCCACTTGTCTCATCATTTAAGACTATGTTTCTTATACATGGGAGGATCTCCTAAAGATCATGAGATCCTTGTTTCAAAAACTTATCAAATTACGGGTAGTGGAGGGTTTCTTAAGACCAAGTGGATCTAAGAGCTTTTAAGAGGAGGTAGAAGGCTATTTGGAGGATCTTCTGAAGTGAAGTCTAATCTTGGTTATTAAGAGGAAGACCTAACAGCAAAATCAAAAGTTTGCAATGTCTGTGTTTTGTGCGGAACTTATGCATAAGAAAAGTTGGGGACTGAGCAGATTTATAATTAAATTTTATGGATAGGTATGTTCACAAGAATTCTCTAATTAGCACAAAACAAGCAGCTCCACATAGCTCATTCCGATATAGATTGCCTTGAAAGTGTGGCTGGCTCAACCTCCATTCTATTATATATATACTTCCAACATGATGGAAGTTCACTTAGCTATTTTAGAAAGTTTACATTGCTGAGGATATTGGATGCTGTATTACATTCAACTATGGAGTTGGTCATAATCCCCCGAGCTCCCCTTCTAAAATATTTAAGCTGTTTCATTTAAGGTACCTTTTCTTTCTCCCATACTCCTGAACTTGTTCCTTTGTCCATCCATTTTAAACCTTAAGAATCTACAAAATTTGATCATTCGACAAGAAAGACATGGTGGTCTGACCCCTTACTATTTTTGGTATATTTGCCACCAGAAATTTAGAGGATGCATGCCACAATCAAGGCATCTATCATTTATTGGCTCCTTAATACCTGAATAATCCAGAAAGTGGAACAACTTTTCCTCTAGATAACCTACAGACACTTTCAAAAGTAAATGACTTGGAATATAGTGAGAGGTCTTAAAAAATGATTCCAAACCCAAAGAAATTGGCAGTCCATTATTATGGAGGCAAATATGTTCAAGAGTACTATCATTCTAATTGTCTTGCTTATCTGCATCAACTTAAAGAGCTAAAATTTAGAGGCACGCAATGCTTTTGTGGGAAGGAGAATTTCTCCAATGAAAAATTTTGGCTATTGAAGATACATGTTCTGGAGCAATGGATACTTTCCAAGCCTCAAATGCCTAGTACTTCACATTTGTTACTTTCTGAAAGACATTCCAGATGCTATTCGAAAAATTCTAACCCTTGAACTCATTCACATTGATGACTATCAAAAACTCTCTTTTGGAGCCGGCCAAGTGGATACAACAGGAAACAACAAAGTTGGGGAAATGATGGCTTTCAGTTTCCATGATTCTTTAAGGGGATAGAAGAATTAAATAGTTGCTCTTTCAAACTGGACACTACTAGCTAGTTCTGTTTTTCAGGTTAGAGATTATATAATATATATATATATACACCACTCACTATATACCTCTAAATTGGCTAAAGTGTACGTAACCGTTGCT
This sequence comes from Jacaranda mimosifolia, assembly GCA_018894105.1. Classification (NCBI taxonomy): domain Eukaryota; kingdom Viridiplantae; phylum Streptophyta; class Magnoliopsida; order Lamiales; family Bignoniaceae; genus Jacaranda; species Jacaranda mimosifolia. The sequence continues at coordinate 3,742,023 of CM032125.1, forward strand.
GTCTATGATGATGTTGGTGATCAAATAGTTGTAATCCTAGCATCGGTATGTATATGCTCATCAGACAACCTTGAAATTAGAAAATCAAATCATGCAAGGGATGATGTTTTACTAGATCTCAACCAAAACAAAAATATGACCCCTGTATTCAGTTGCCACTCAAATATTTACAATTCAATTTAACATTATCCGAGATACAAGCTGGAAATAATACACTCTTTTACCTAACAAGTTCTAGTATAATTATGAACCCAACAAACTGGATCAAGCTCATGCTATTCCTTTATCTGTGGATAAAAGAAACAAACATAGCTAATAACAATAAGAAACTCAAAATGAAAAATTCAACTAGAAACTATCAGCTAAAAAATATAATGAAATTTTGCATGCACGTAACCTTGATGGAATAAAAAACTATATTACTATAGATGTTTTTGTTGATAGAATTAAATCAGATCCTGTGAAACCCATCATATAGAACCACAGACGATCATGTTAAATCATAAAAAATCAATCTATATGTGGAAGTATACCTGATCCATGAATACTGATGAAATCCTTTGAGCCTTGCGATTATTGATCTTCTAAATTAGTGTGTATGAAGTTTGGCAGAAGTTACTCTCTTTTCTAATGATGTGATACCAAAAAAGAATCATACACATAATTCGGGGACCATAGCCCCAATATAATGTATATCGTTTCTTTATTTCTAATTTGACCAATTATAAAATTAGAAATTACAAATTAGATTATCCACACACATAGGCCATATTTAGTAAGGTAACTTAAGCCCACCTAATAATTAGAATTACTTTAATTTGGGCCAAGCCTTTGTACAATAGCAAATTGCTTGCAATTATTATTAATATATATATATATATTAAAGTCCAAAATCCAAAAATTTCCTACTTGGACTATATATATATATATACACACACACATATCACCTATAATTGTATGCCACAATATAACTTTATGAGTGAAAAAATTTTTGCTACCATAACTAAAACTATCTTTAAAAAAATTTCATCCATCAATTATGTCAACATAGAACCAAGGTTGTAGCACCCCTCTTCAGATGACACCTCAGTCAAGGCACCACACAAATTCAATCTTAAATATCAGAGTCGCAATCTAATAAAAGGCCCATAAGTTTATTTCACACAAATTTCTAAAATAACATTCATGCTCATCAATCAGTTCTAAACCAAAATTTTCAAAAATAAACACCTACTAAATTTCATAATATTAATATCTTACTGCATAACACATTAAAGCCTTATAATTACAATCATACATATCACAACATCTCTAAGGTTTCCTTTCCAACACAATACATCATAACTTATGTTCTGTACAATCTTCAAAATAAAATCAAATACATTTTTTCCCAAATCCATCTCGAACCATCTCTTCCCTATTTGATATCATAGAATACATGGAGGTAAGTCCAAAGACTTAATGAGGAATGCAGAAGGGATTTATCGAGGATGATTCGACTCGACAAGTTATAGTATAAACGAACAGATCAAATAGATACATAAACAGGTAGTACTGAAAAGTAAACAGGAAACCTCTCCTGCCTTATTGCTCCAAGATCAGATTCCAGACAGACAGAAAACAATCAAACAGATCAAACCCAAAGCAGATGCACTCAAAGGACAGTTTAAGACGTGTATTTTCGATTCACCTTATACCAGACAAACATATCACCTAAGCGTAACAGCTTGGTATATGGCAGATGCCCATGCGAGCTGTATAGCGCACCGCCGATGCCTAAGGAAAAGTTCCTAACACACTATCAATACCCAGGGGAAGTCCCTAGCGTACCGCCAACACCCAGGGGAAAGTCCCTAGCGTATCGTTGACACCAAGGGGAAAGTCCCTTACATGCCTCACATAATTAAACTGATCGCCAGGATCGGCCTTTGGCCTCATAATCACCATACAAGATAACAGAATTACAGCTTATGCAGATGTCTAGGGGAAAGTCCCTAGCACATTGCCGGCTTCAGACAGAACAGATCATAGCAGACAGAAACAACGCCTATCAGGCAAGAGATAACGATAACAGGATACAGATATACCAGCATGGCTAAAATACAAATTAGATAACAGAAATGCCGACAAGGCAATAGACATAAAGCAGATCAAGAATAGATAACTGATAAAATTCTGGGTACCAGAACAGACAGAAACAGATACAAAACAAATATAACCCACATAGGGGTATTCAGAATAGAAATCGTAAACCCACACAGGGGTAAATTTCAATAACAGATAGCTTAACATGGTGCCAAATTGGTAGAGCCTCACAGGTTATAACAATTATCAAGAGGGATAGATCCTCACCTTATACCCAGTCAGTTTGATTTATAGCTACTGCCCGTTACCAGTTCAAATCTCCATCACCTAATTCACAAAATAATTCATATTTAAAGTTCGATTGATTCTACTAACCTTATTCGTTATCAAAGCTTAATATTTCCCAAAATACCAAATAAATCTTATTTAAGTCCAAATTTATATAAATCAAACAAACTAACTTAATCTTATCAACTATTAAACAATTTAAGATTTAAAATCTTAAATTCTTATTTTATAATAATCTATAATTAGTTCAAACCAACCAAATGTCACTAATTAAATCTTAACAAATCTCAATTCAACCTCCAACTACATAATATTTCATGCTAAATCTAACAATCATCTCCAAACATTATTAATATGAAATCAAAATCTAAAATTCCTATACATATATATAATACATAATAATATAATAACACAACCTCAAAATTCATAATTAAATCACTTATCATCCTAACTCATATATATACCTTGCATGAATATTATATATATTGCATGAATATATATAATATATAAAAAACTATAATTATCAAAACCTAGCAAAATTCATAACTCACTAACTAAAGCCCTGATTCAAAAATGGACTATATCATCACAACCGTTGAAACGAGCAAAAAAACCTGCCCAGCTCGCCGTTGCCCGTCTGCCGCCCGCCTGAATAGGAAGCTTTACACGTTCTCTTCCTCACACTCTTCTGAACAATAATCTCCAATTAGTTTTTTAGTTATACCGCTCCTCTTTGCCTAAAAAACACCAAAACAGCCCCAAAATCCACCTTGCTTAGTCACCACTATTTAACTTCATTCACTGCTGTCTGTCACCGAAAACTGCCAAGAAACTTTATATTCTGCTTCTCCTCCCTCTCCAGCTACACAACCATACCCTTCATTGCAAGTTTGGGGACTTGGAAATGATCACCGAAATTCTTTGCTTAATCATTTGCACCTTTTCGATAGTTTCTTGTATCAGTTCAGGTCTAATAGTATTTGGAGACTAATTAGGTTTGCCTTGGTGCTCATCCAAATCCCAATGTATTGGAGATCGACATTTTCTGCCATACAGGGCTTCAGTATGGTGCCATCTGTATCGTTGATTGAAAGCTATTATTATAGGCGAATTCAATCAACGGTAAATGTTGAATCCAATTTTTCCCAAAATCGAACACACAGGACCGTAACAAATCTTCCAAGATCCTTATAACTCACTTTGACTATCCGTTTGTTTTGAGGGTGAGCAAGTGGAACTAAACTTCAATTTCATTCCTAAATGCTCTTGCAGACTTCTCCACAGTCCTGATGTAAATTTTGGATCTCGGTTGGATACAATGCTAGTCGAAACTCTGTGTAGGTCGAACAATTTCTTTAACATATACCTCTGCTAGTTTTTTGACTTTATAATATGTTCTGACTGATAGAAAATATACAGACTTGGTTAGTCGGTCTATCACAACCCAGATACTATTATATCCACCTTGAGCTGTAGGTAGACCATTTGCAAAGTCCATGGTGACCTGTTCCCATTTCCAATCATGGATTGGAAGTAGTTGCAACAACCCTGACGGTCTCTGATGTTCTACCTTTACCAATTGACGAGCCAGACATCGCTGCACATATTCTACTATATCAAGCTTCATCCCATTCCACCAGAAGTGTTTGTTAAGATCTTGATACATCTTTGCTCCTCTGGGATGTATCGTACACCTCGTTCTATGTGCCTCGGCTAATAGTTTCTCCTTAATTACTTCAGGCACACATATTTTCTTTCAGAATAGGAGAGCATCTTGATTATTAGTGGTAAACTTTGATTCTTTGGCACTTCTAACATTTTCTTTCTTTTTTTGCATCCATTTATCATCAGCTTATGCTCTTTGTATCTCATAATACAGTTCTGGTTGAACTTTTATGTTTGCAACCTACGCACATCGTTTTATTCTCATAATAGAATCTCTTTTACGACTTTCTTACATTTCTGTTGCGCATAGATGAGATAATCCTGATTTCCAACTAAAGGCATCAGCCACTACATTAGCTTTTCCAGGATGATAGAAGATTGAGTAATCATAATCTCCTGGAAACTCCATCCATCTGCGTTGCCTCATATTTAAGTCTTTATGTGATTGTAAAAACTTATGGCTTTTTTAGTCTGTATATACCTCAATGTAGCTCCATAGAGGTATGGTAGCTACTTAGATAATGCAAAAATGATAGCAACAAGCTCTAGGTCATAGGTCAGGCAATTTTCTTCATGTGGCTTTAGCTTCCTAGATGCGTATGCAATTACACTCCCTTGTTGCATCAACACGCATCCTAATCTTTTCTTGGAAGCATCTGTATAAACAGCAAATCCTTCTAACCTATTGGGGAGAGCTAAAATTGGAACTGTAGTTAGCCGATATTTTAATTCTTGGAAACCTTTCTCGCAGTCTTCATTCCCAAAAAAGGGTTGATCCTTCTGAGTCAACTTAGTCAATGGACCAGCTATCTTCGAAAAATTTTCAATAAATCTTTAGTAGCAACCGGCTAATCCCAAAAAGCTCCTAACTTCAGTAACATTTTCTGGCCTCTTCAAGTTGATTATCACCTCAACTTTATAGGATCAACTTCTATGCCATCTTTTGTAATTACATGGCCCAGAAAAGCTGCTCTCTCTATCCAAAACTCGCACTTACTGAACTTAGCATACATCTGATGCTCTTTTAGCATTCTTAAAACTGCATGTAAGTGCTTTTTGTGCCCCTCTTCAAACTTAGAGAAGACTAAAATATCATCAATGAATATGACCACAAATTGGTCTAAGTAAGGTCGAAACTTATTCTATGCATTAAATCCATGAATGCCGCCGGAGCGTTTGTCAAACCAAATGGCATCACTACAAATTCATAATGACCATATCAAGAATTAAAAGCTGTCTTCAGGATATCTTCTTCTCGAATCTTCAGTTGGTAATACCCTTGCCTTAAATCTAGCTTTGAGAAAATTCTTGATCCTTGCAGCAAGTCAAACAACTCTTCCACATAAGGCAGTAGGTACTTATTCTTGATGGTAACCTTGTTTAATTCTCGATAGTTAATGCACATTCTCAATGACCCATCTTTTTTCTTGACGAATAACACTGGAGCTCCCCAAAGGGACGTGCTAGGTCTGATGAATTTCTTTCCAGCAATTGATATAGTTGGCTCTTCAGCTCCTTAAGTTTAGTAGGGGGCCATTCAGTAAGGGGTCTTAGAAAATGACATAGCCCCAGGTAGAGTATGAATAACAAACTCTATCTCTCGATCGGGACGTTGCGAATTTAACTCTTCAAGAAATATTTCTGGGTATTCCGCTACTACTTCTATATCCTCAATCTTGATCGCATCATGGGGCTTGCTAATGAGGTACGCCAGATATCCTTGACCGCCTTCATATGAAATCTGTTTAGCCTCTACTGTTGATATGATCGGTATTGGAGAAGTTTTATCTACTAATGAATGCTGAGATATCATTGTTCTTTCTCCAAGTGTAATGCACTTTGTGAAACAGTTCACTTGTGCTTGATGGTTATATAGCCAATCCATTCCAAGTATTACATCATAACCTTGCATAGGTATTTTTATTAGATTGGCTGGATTTACCCAATTTTCAATCATAATAGGACAATCACTAAACATGGTATTCGTGATTAACCCCTCTCCTATGGGTGTTCTCACTTCTACTTGATAAGCCATAGTTTTGGGTTGTGCTTTTAATTTCTCAAAAAAGGCAATAGATATAAAGGAATGGGAAGCACCATGATCATATAATGCTTTACTAGAAATCTTAGAAATAGTAATCATACCTTTTACTACTTCATTGCGATCCGGTGCATTTTCTCCAATAAGGGCATAGGCATAGGCTTCGACCTTCTGTTTTCCTTTTCTGTGCCTACAAGTGTGGACCCTGTCTTATTAGGGCAATCCTTCAAGAAATGTTGGCTACTGCCACATTTTAGACATTTGCCTTGTGTCTGCCAGTAATTCACTTCCTTATGGCTCAACGCACCACAGAACCCGTACGGTGCCTTTTCTGGAGCCCTATTCACTGTTCCAACAGTCTGAGAGACTTATTGTGCCATACCTTCAGCTTGTGGCTTTCGTGGTTTCTTACTGGTACCACTTGACCCACCAGGAGCCGGTCTTCCCTTCCTATCCTTCTCTTCACTTTTTTGAATTTTGTGTAGCTCCAATTCTAATTACAGTGCTTTACTGACAGCTGTATTGAAATTCAGAAGATCAAAGATAGCTAGACCTCATCTTAACTCTGGCCTTAATCCTTGAATAAATCTCTGAATCTATCGGCCTTCATCCTCCAAGATGTAAGGTGCATATTGAATTAGTTGGCTGAAGGTTGCCTCGTATTGGCTAACAGTCTGGTTTCCTTGAATTAAATTCATAAATTCTCGTTCCCTAGATTGTTTGACCACTAAAGGTATGTACCTTATCCATTAACTCCTTAGTGAATGTTTCCAAGTTCTTTGAGTTCCTGTAACTACCTACCTACGGTCAATCATTTTCCACCAGCTTCGTACAGTTCCTACCAAAAGAAAGGTGGTGAATTGCACCTTCTACTCATCAGGGTATTGTAAGGTATCGAATATCACTTATAAATCTTCGATCCACCCCTCAGCCTTTCGGTCATTTGGTTCTCCGTAGAACTTTGGGGGTTGAAAATGAAGAAATCGTTCCAATGCCCTGTCTTCAGCCACTAGTTGAGCCTGTGGTCTCACTCGGTGTTCTCTTTGAGATATAGGACCTGTCGGCTGTTCTATGGAATTAATTTGGGATACCACATCAATCTGATCCTCTTGATGAGAAACTGGAGTCCCTCTTTCGGGAACATTAAGATTATAAAATCGTTGCCTAGGAGGCCTTCTTCTACGGACCATATTTGGGGGCAGCAGGCCTGGGAACATATCCTCGAGACGCCATCTATTTTGAAGTTTCAAAAATACGTCTTACTTGTGATGGTAACTTCAAATTCAACATTTATTTTTCGTCCCCCTCAAAAAGTTTCAAATCATAAATTAAGAAAATAAATCAATTAAAACAAAATTTCAAAGATTTATAATAGAAAAGAAAAGTTATATAACATTTTCCCCCCCCAAAGTCATTTTCATATACATAAGTTAGTCATAGCAAAGTTACCTACGTATATGTATATGTCCAAGACATCAAAATTAGCTATGCTAACTATACGCCACATCGTAAACAAAATGACATGATGTAATAAGAAGGAGAAAATTACAAAAGGAGTTATAGTATATAAGGCCGTCAAACTAAAAGTCACTACTACATCAACATCTATCTAATCATTGCCATTCTCTCCATCGGTGATCTCGGATAAAGCACCCTTATCCTCCTCATCCTCATCCTCGATGTTGTCTCCTGGAGGTATGCCTTTTGGCAACTATGGAATGAACCCCGCTACAGGCATCTTCCTTAAATGCTCCTCGAAGTTATCCTCGGGCTCCACTTTTGGCTCCTCGACTGGAACATGGGCTGGTCCCTCATCAGGTCGAGGTACTACTACTAGTGGTCATAACCCTAAAGGTCCCGCCATGATATCAATCCCTAAAACATCGTTGATAGCTTGATCTATCTCTCCGTAAAAATGTGACAGCATGAATGGGACCTCTAAAACTATGGCATATGGTATATTGATAGTCTTTCTGTAGTCCAGCTCAAAAGAGCGAAATATATCCTCCATTTGTCTACGGATAGCCCGAATCTGGTCTACTTATGCTTCCACGATACTTAACCGTACCCTCTGTTTCTCAACATCACCTATCAAGCAGTCTGCCATATACTCACGAGCCCCTAGCATAGACTTCAGTTGTTGCAGCTTTTCTCTTATATCTGTAATCACCTCTTGCTTTCTGTAAAGCCATTCCTCTTGTTCACAACATCGATTAGCTAGTTTTTCCTTTTCTTGTTCAAGCTTCTCAATCTTAATCAATATATCTTCTTCCTCGCTCTCCTCGAAAGGTCGCTTACCTTTACCTTTATCTTTGGCCATCCTGCACAAGTCAAATTACTCAACTAATCAAACTATGGTAACCAATTCTATTTCTAATGTCATAATACTCCTAACTTCAAATATCACATCTAAAGATCGATAATTCCCTAACAAATTTAAATGCCTAGGTCATTGTCAAACCTAGGCTCTGATACCACTAATTGTAGCACCCTTCCTCAGGATAACATCTCAGTCAAGGCACCACACAAATTCAATCTTAAATATCAGAGTCACAATCTAATAAAAGGCCCATAAGTTTGATTCTAAAATAACATTCACGCTCATCAATCAGTTCTAAACTAAAATTTTCAAAAATAAACACCTACTAAATTTCATAATATTAATATCTTACTGCATAATACATTAAAGCTTTACAATTACAATCATACATATCACAACATCTCTAAGGTTTTCTTCCGAATATAATACATCATAACATATGTTCTGTACAATCTTCAAAATAAAATCAAATACATTTCTTCCCAGATCCATCTCGAACCATCTCTTCCCTATTTGATATCATAGAATACATGAAGGTAAGTCCAAAGACTTAGTGAGGAAATGCAGAAGGGATTTATCGAGGATGATTCGACTCGACATATTATAATATAAACGAACAGATCAAACAGATACATAAACAGATAGTACTCAAAAGTAAATAGGAAACTCTCATGCCTTATTGCTCCAAGATCAGATGTTAGACAGATAGAAACAATCAAACAGATCAAACCCAAAGCAGATGCACTCAAAGGACAGTCTAAGACGTGCATTGTCGATTTACCCTATATCAGACAAACATATCACCTAAGCGTAACAGCTTGGTATGTGGCAGATGCCCATGCGAGCTGTATAGCACACCCGCCGACGCCTAAGAAAAAGTCCCTAGCATACTATCGATACCCAGGGGAAGTCCCTAGCGTACCGCCAACACCCAGGGGAAAGTCCCTTGCATGGCTCACATAACCAAACAGATTGCCTGGATCGGCCCTTGGCCTTATAATCACCATACAAATAATAGAATTACTGCTTATGCAGATGCCGAGGGGAAAGTCCCTAGCACATTGCCGGTTTTAGACAGAATAGATCATAGCAGACAGAAACAATGCCTATCAGGCAATAGATAACAATAACAGATACAGATATGCCAACATGGCTAAAATACAGATCAGATAATGAAAATGCCGACAAGGCAACAGATACAAAGTAGATCATAATAGATAATAGATAAAATTCTAGGCGCCAGAACAAACAGAAACAGATACAAAACACATATAACCCACACATGGGTATTCAGAACAGAATCAAATAACAAACAGAATTCAAACACAGTTCTAAGTAACATACAGAAACAGTAAACTCACACAGGGGTAAATTTCAATAACACATAGCTCAATAGGGTGCCAAATTGGCAAAGCCTCATAGGTATAACAATTACCAAGAGGGATAGATCCTTACCTTATACCCAATTAGTCTGATTTACAGCTACTGCCCATTAGCAGTCAAATCTCCATCACCTAATTCACAAAATAATTCATATTTAAAGTTTGATCGATTCTACTAACCTTATTCGTTATCAAAGCTTAATATTTCCCAAAATTACCAAATAAATCTTATTTAAGTCCAAATTTATATAAATCAAACAAACTAACTTAATCTTATCAACTATTAACAATTTAAGATTTAAAATCTTAAATTTCTATTTTATAATAATCTATAATTAGCTCAAACCCACCAAATGTCACTAATTAAATCTTACAAAATCTCAATTCAACCTCCAACTACATAATATTTCATGCTAAATCTAACAATCATCTCCAAACTTTATTAATATGAAATCAAAATCTAAAATTCCTATACATATATATAATACATAATAATATAATAACACAACCTAAAATCCATAATTAAATCACTTATCGTCCTAACTCATACATATACCTTGCATGAATATGTATAATACATAAAAACTATAATTATCAAAACCTAGCAAAATTCTTAACTCACTAACTAAAGCCCCAATTCAAAAATGGACTATATCGTCATGACCGTTGAAACGAGCAAAAAAAAATAGCCTAGTCACCGCTGCCACGCCGCCGCTGCCTGAATGTGGATACTTTACACCGTTCTCTTTCTCACACTCTCCTGAACAATAATCTCTAGTTAGTTTTTAGTTATACCGCTCCTCTTTGCCGGAAAACACCAAAACAGCCCTAAAAACCACTGTGTTTTGCTGCCACTATTTAGCTCCGTTGACCACCGTCTGTCATCGAAAACTGCCAAGAAACTTTATATTCTACTTCACCTCCTCTCTAGCTACACGAGCATATCCTTCATTTCAAGTTTCGGGGCTTGGAGATGATCACCGAAATTCTACCAAGGAAATGGGTTTCTTTACGTTGCTTCTCCGACCACCTTCAACCACTGTGCATGGCTGCTGTCTTGTGGCCTGAAAATGGTGAGGAAAGTGGTGGTAAGGTGTGATGAAGAGATGGTAGCTTAGTGGTGAAGCTTAGTGATCGGTTGGAGGAAGAAAAAAATGGTGAAGGAAGAAAGAAAATGGGAGGAAGAATGAAGAAAAAAAGGTAGAAAAGAAAAGAGAAGTCAAAATTAGCATTAATTGTGACTTGATGGAAAGCATGGGACAAGCATGGAGCAGCATAGCTCAGTTACTATTTTCATCATTTCATTTTTTTAATAATTTTTTTAGTTCCCAAAATAAATAAAATTACATTTTTGATCTCAAAATCTGGTAAACTTTCAATTGAATCTGATATAATTTTTATCACGAATAAATAATTCAAAATTCAAATCGAATAACTAAATTAACTAATAAATTAAATAATAATAATAATTTAACAAATATATAAAATTTTGGGGTCGTTACGAAGGCGATTTTCGCTACATATATTGTAACTAAATCCATCCCTGATCACATATATCAACATAACCAAATGATATAGATGTAGTATGGAGGTGTAGCGTGGAAATTACATGCAATGTGATCTAACGCATGCCTATTTCCAACTTGTCCACTTTAAACTTTAGTGAGATCAAACCATGCCAAAATTAGAGTGTATATAAATCGAAAGAAACTTTATTTCTGCAAAAAATAACCTCAAATTATCACAAACTGAAATAACTGAAAAAGTGTCTATATAGAAAAGCATTTAGAATTACAAAATTCCACCAAAAAACTAAATATCCTCAAGTGCCATGAAACCCATATGAGAAGTATACTCATGAAAGACCTTGGGTGGTAGTTCCTTAGTAAATGAATCCACAATGATGGAGTTTGTGCCAATATGCTCTATAGATAATTGACCACTCTGAACTCTTTCTTTAACTACCAGAAACTTAATGTCGATAAGCTTTGACTTTGTTGTACTCTTGTTGTTGTTGGAATATAAGCCTACTGACTTATTAGCACAAGATAACTTAAGTTGCTTTTGAATTGTATCCACAATTCGCGACCCAGTGACAAAATTTCGCAACCATATTCTATGATTAGATGCTGCATAACATGCTATAAACTTAGCTACCATGCTGGAAGGAACTACAAGTGTTTGCTTAGCACTCTTCTAGGAAATAGCTCCTCCAATAAGCAGATAGATATAGCCCGACGTAGTTTCATACTATCTTGGCATCTGGCAAAGTCGGAGTCTGAATATTTGATGATCTCTAATTTTTCCAACCTTTTATATGTGATCATGTAATGTTTTGTTCTTTATAGATACCACATGACTTATTTGGCTGCCTTTCAATGATCTATTCGTGGATTGCTCAAATATCTATCTAGCATCCTGATAATGTATGCAATATTTGGACGCATACAAATCTAAGCATACATTAGACTCTTCACTACTGATGTATAAGGAATCTTTTGCATTTCTTTCTCCTCAAAAGCATTATTAGGACATTGATTGAGATTGAATTTGTGTCCTTTAGCTACATGGGTATCACCTGGTTTACAATCCTACATGCCATATCTTTTGATAAACAATAGTAGCCAACATTGTCTTGATCTGGAGTTGCTTCTTGAACAATGTTAGGTATAAAGTTGTTCCTAATTATTGGCAATAGTAGCCAGAGGAATATTAACATACAAATTCCTCTTCAAAGACAAAGCCCCTAGCTTTTTCTTCCCCCGCAAACTCAACATCCTCAAAGAACTGGGCATTACTTGTCTCGAAAATAGACTTAATTGTGGCATCATAAAATTTGTAATCCCTTGATCTTTCAAAGTATCCAATGAAATAGCAACTGGTATTTCTGGAATCCAATTTCTTTTCATTTGGCCTATAAGGCCTTGTCTTAGCTGGACATCTCCAAATACATAAATGCTTTAAAGTAGGATTTTTTCCTTTTTCTCATCCAAAGCTCATAAGGGATTTTTTCAGTTGTCTTTCTTTTTGTCCTTTGATATGGAGGCTAAGTGAGCACTCTCTATCTTTTCTTGCTTCAATCTCTCATCTTCCTGAACAAAGTGTGAGATGAGCTCATCAAAGGACCATGAGTCCTTTTGGCAGTTATAGCTTACCTTGAACTATCTAAACTGTGCTGGAAGGAATATAGAACCAAACGCACTAACAAGACTTCAAACAAACCAACTTGAGTGCCTTTAATTTTGAAGCAAGATGACATTTCCATAATGTACTCTTTTATGTTTCCTTTACCCATGTACCTCATTGAGATGAGTTTTGCTAAGGTTCTACTAGTTTCACCCTTTCATTCTTAGCAACTCTCTTCTCAAGGTCCTCAAGGAAAGCCTTAGCCATATCCACCTTATCAGACATAGCATGTTTGATGACCATGAAACTTATGCGATTAGACTTTTCCCACTTTTCCATCTCCCTCTTTGCATCCGAGGTAATCATATTGGTGAGATCAGTGAGTTTAGCAACCGTCAACACAAGGTCTAGGTCCATAACTCCAAGAGTAATTAAGATACTTTCTTGCCACGCCTTAAAATTTGTGTCATTCAACATAGGAATAGAATTGATGGTAGCAGTGATATTAGCAGCAGAAACAGAAATTGAATAGAGAACAAAACAAACCAAACAAACAAACTCACATAAGTACTAAAGCAGAAAGCCATAATAGAAAAATAAATTCAAATAAAGGTAAATCCCATCTCAAGATATCGAACTCTCCAATAATATTTCATCTTTTGGACAAAGTATTAACTTGTAAATGATATCCTGGTGTAGTAATCAAACACTGATAATAAAATAACATGTCAAACTATAAATCTTCCTTTGGGACAATTCATTGCTCACATGTAAAACCAAATAATTACCACGCGTTTATTACCACAAATGTACATGTAATTCTCTTAAACATAAATTTTCCTTTGGGCCGATCAATATTTACATAAGTTACATACACATAACCATTTATATTTCATCATAAATTAATTTCCACAAGCGAGGTCACTTCGGTGACATATTGCTTCAATTAATTTATATCAAAATATATATAAACATACCAATATTTAAATTAAAATTTCCCAAAATATTTATCAAAACAAAGAAATATATATTCTCAAAAGAAAAATGTACATACTCATGTAAATTGATTGACTGACAAGAAAGAAAGACAAGAAAGACAATAAATTCAACAAGTCTTGGCATAAACCTTTATCCATTAAATAATTATTTAAAGGAGTCCCTGGCAGTATATGAATTTAGCATACAACAACTGCAATTGGCATACTAATAAAGCACATGAATTTCAACACATAAAGCCACCGCACTATATTAGATGTGCTATATTGTTCATATACAATTAATCAACCTACTGCCCTTTAGTAGGGATTATGCGGCAGAACGTGACGCAATTCATAACACGATTTGTGGCTGCAGAAATTCGACCGATTTCAAGACTAAATGTTTGGACACCAATTTCAAACATTACCAAATTTAATAAGTATCTCAAAAGATAAATTCAAAATTTGAATCAAACTTTATTAAATCATGAATCCTTAAATTAAAATAGTTTTAATCTAAAATAATGGATTTCTCAATGATTCAACATGACTGGCTCTAATACCAATTGATAGAATTAAATTAGATACATAAAACCAGAGACCATCATGTTAAATCATAAAAAATCAATTTATATGCAGAAGCACACTTGGATACATGAAACTAATGAAATCATTTGAGTCTTGCGGTTATTGATCTTCCAAATTAGTGCGTATAAAGTTTGAGAGAAGTTACTCTCTTTTCTAATGAAGGGATATTAGAAAAAAAATCATACACATAATTTGGGGACCATAAAGCTAATATAATTGTATATTTTTTTCTTTATTTCTAATTTGACCCATCATAAAATTAGAAATTACCCATTAGAGTATCTACACATATAGGCCCATGCTTTGTGAAGTAACCTAGGCCCACCTAATAATCATATCACTTTAATTTGGATCAAACCTTTTAATGATATCAAATTGCATACAATTATTGTTAATATATATATATATATATATATTAAACTCCAAAATCCAACATGGGCTATATATCACACTTGAAGAGTAAATGGTTAGGCTACTACATTGCGTACACACTTCTAAAAAACCACTCTAGAAAGAGCAAAAATTCTTCTAGCGTTAAAATAACATATCAAAACTTTAATATAGTGTGTTTTTCATTTTAGTTAATTTCACTAAATATTTTTATTATAATTTTTAGTTTATATTAGTAATTAATAAATTTTTTAATAATAGTGGTTTTGAAATGAGTGTGTACATGCATTGTACGTGCACTTTTTCAGTAACAACAAAAGATACTAAAATTCTATAATCCAACACAATTTCTTTTTTTGGGTTGCTATTCCTATCGAACTTATTAAACTAAAACCAAAAATGGGTTGATCTGATCCCTATTCTTTTCGTGCCAAACTCATGTTGGGTTAGTGAAATTGCCACCACTTCTATATTTTCAATGAATAGTTTAGTTGTTTGGCTCGCAGTCTAGTGTTGTAATTGAATATTCAAAAATTCATTTAGCATTTGTATCCAAATCTATTTATAGAACATATTATCCATATCTCTTTAAAGCGAATATTAGCGGTATTCGATTAATAGATATCTAACTTATGCATACGAATATAGTAATTACATATTCGATCTATTAAATACCCGCTCTGAATATATATATGTTGGATATATCCATTTATATATTCAACTATCCATAATTTAGTTAAATCCAATATTCGTATTTTATAAATAATATTCAAAAAAAATATTATATATAATATATTCTAATTTTTCATGTATTTTAATATATAAATAATATTTTAGAAAATTATCATATATAATATATTATCATACGTAGTAATTGTTTTTATTTTTTCAATATGAACTATCATATTGTGCTTTTTTAATAAATTATTTTTTCTAGATTTTATTGTGCCATTTATTTGATTACTTTTTTAATAAAATTTATTAGAAAAACTATGCACTTTATTATAGGTTAATAGATTTAGATACTCGGATATCTGTAAATGGATATTAGGATATTTTTAAATAAATATTTGAATAATTTTAAACGAATATATCCTAATAATTATAATCAGATACGAATATATTCAAATTCGAATAATATCCAGTGGATACAAATTCAGATGTTATTGTAAAATATCCATTGTATACAGATATAGATATTATAAAATGTAAATGGATATAGATATGGACACAATGTATTCAATTGTTTTTATATTTGCTTATAGTCATAATTACAAAGCTCATAAAAACTTTGCATGCATTTTTTGAGGGACACCTTGCTCTTCCCAATCCAAATAATTAGTGAATTTCTTACATCCCAAATAATCATAAAAGCCACGGGTCGAATTTTTCTCCTACATCACCACCAGAAACCATACTCATAATTTCTTAGATATAAAGAGGTGGGTGGAACCATTCTTTGAAAGTTAAACGAGAGTACTCATTAAAGCATGCCATTTAATGAAGCACTTACTAATTATTAATCCACCATTGTCTATTAACAATGACTTTGTAAAAGTTGATAGCTTTTATAAAGGTGAAAGATTCAATAACTATGGAACCGAAGCATAATGCCACTTTGCCACCATTATATTTTTCACTTCTTTTTTCTTTGTAGTCATGATGACTTGAAAAATAATCTGCCAACCAAACTACACTACAATGATACAGGATTATACAAATTATAACATGATAAATAATCATGACATAACTTAAAAATTATCCAACCAAACTAGCCCTTTGAGTGCTATGCAAATGTTACATTTTTAAGGGCATTAAAACTATACGTTTTAAATGCATATAAAATGGGGCAAGCTAAAGCACACAGGGGATGGATGAATTATTGCAGTACAGACAATTATTGATGGGCAGGTCAACCGCACAAAAGATGAAACGCAGAAGCAAAAGTTCAAGTGCAGACATTTGAATTCAGATGTAGACATCTTTGCCACACAAATACTGCCACAGATATATACATACATATATATATATATGAATAGAGCAATTTTTTATTGAATTGTCATGCCTTCTTTTGGTAGTCACGATCACTTAATAATTAAGAATTAGTAGCTCGGTATCAAGTCTTATCTTTTAGTATAGTTAAGACTACCATTAAATGGAGCACTTATCAGTTAAACTAGCCATTGTTTGTTAATGGTGCCACTTTTTGGAAGTTAGATCTTTATAAATATGACAGATTCTGTTGGGATTTGACTCAGTTATCGAGAAACAAAGTTGGACTAAAATTAGGACTTGTTCTTGTATTGGGTTTCCTAATTCTAGGTAAAGTAGTCAAGCAATTTTCTACTATAAATAGAGATGTTTATATGATTACTTTAAAAGGTAAGACACTCGAGGAACTCATGATATGATACTCATGGGGTAATTATTATAAGTATGAATAGGGCAATACAAAGGGGTGAAGTGAGTATCTCTCTGATAGTTATAATAGGGGTTGTACAAGGATTTTTTTGGCTTAAGTTTGGGCCTGTCAAATTCAATAGTTGATTTGTACTAGTAAAATTTTATGAATTTGCCAAACCACGTAAATCTATGTCTATTTTATTTTTCTATCTGTTGGGTATTAATTTTGTCATTAAATTTGTGAGTGTAATTTGTAAATTCCTCATAAATTAAATCTCGTGTCTAAATTGGTTCCGCTGTGCTCCAACATATTCCTTCATTGCAGGACCGATTTCATAGTGATCAATTCAGCTAATAATTTGGCTAAAAAGATAATGTCTATCAATTAGTGTAATAATCTTGTTGATCAGATGTCCCAAGTGCAATAGTTTAGTAGGCAATTTTTCATTTCAAAACATTTCTTATAATAGCAATTTGATTTGATTTTGGTTCAACCTCAGACCAGCCACAGTGACTTAGGCTAATAATTAGGAATTATAGAGTCCTTTCAAAAGATGAAAAGATTACAGTAGAACAAAATTCATGAGTATATTATTTATGGTGGTTTAGATTTCGCAATCACAAAATCCATGAAGACATTGATCTGTGAGTACTACAATAGAGGAATCACAATATTTCTTTCTTTTCTTTACCTCATCAACCAGACATGGCTTATGCTGCTTTTGTTTCACTTGCACAAACCATAGATAAAATACTGAAAGATCATGATCCTAATCACGATCAATATCTTATTTCTCTTCATGAAATGCATGAATGTGCCATTTTCTTGCAAGAGTTTCTTGAAGATTTTCTAGACAAAGCTGAAAGTTTGGAGAGATGAATTAGGTATCTAGCGAATTGGGCAAAAGATATTATTGAACATTTTATGCTGGAAAAAATTTGGAGACGTTATATCATGAAGTTGATTGCAGGACATGAAAGTTTTGAGTTTTCATGCTATTGAACTGGCATATTGTTTACAAAGTTAAGGCTTCATGTTAATTTTGAAGAGAGAGCTGAAAAAAGTGGCCAGAAAGGCAATGGAGATAAAAGATAGCACTAGAATTGAAGACGTGCAACTCAGTGACTCCTTTGTTGCTTCTTCATCAGCTAGGCCAATTGCACCCACTAGCAAACATGGCGCAATGGTTGGTTTTGATGATGATTTAAGGGCAAAAAATGCTTGGCTTTGTGGAGAATCAACCAAACTCCAAATCATCCCAATCTTGGGTATGGGAGGTATTGACAAGACTACTCTTGCTGGAAATGCCTATGATGATCCATTAAATGTTGAATACTTTGATATCTGTGCATGGGTGATAATATCACAAGATTATAGTATAAAAGAAATTCTTTAAAGCCTCTTAGTTTCCACAAAAATGGAAAGATCTGGAAGGACAATGAATTAGAGGAAGAAATTGTGCATAAAAGATTAAAGGGTAGGAGGTATCTTATTGGAGTGGATAACTGTGGGGTACTAAGGCTTGGGATGATGTTAAGATGATATTTCCTAATGACTATAATAAGAGTTGAATCATTTTAACCACAAGGCTATATGAAGTGGCTGCTTATCCTAACTCTTCTAGCCCTTTTCATCAGATGCATTTCATAGATGCTAATCAAAGTTGGAATTTGCTTCAGCAGAAGGTGCTTATATGAGAATATTGTCCACCTGAATTGGAGAACATTGGAAAGGTTATTGCAAGAAGCTATAGAGGACTGCCCCTTGCAATTGTCGTCATTGTAGGGCCCTGGTCCACAATAAGTAAAAATCAAGCTCCCTAGAAGATTATTGCAAAAGATGTAAATTTAGCTGTTAATACTACAAATGATGAGCAGTTTGCAAAGATACTGTCTTTGAGTTATATAAACTTGCCTCATCATTTGAGACTTTGTTTCCTATATATAGGAGCCCTTTGAAAAGATTATGTGATCCTTTTTTGGAAACTACTCAAATTATGGGTGATTTGAGGGTTTTTTGAAATCAAGTGAACTGAAAAGCCTTGAAGAGATGGAAGAAGAGTATTTAAAGGATGAGGAGAAGTCTTGTCCTGGTTCTCAAAAGGACAAATAATGGCAAAATCAGAAGTTGCAGTATCCATGACCTTGTGCGGGACTTATGCATAAGAAAAGCCAAAGAAGAGAAATTTCTTTTAAATGCCAAGCTAAGGTATTGTTGTTTCTGATCGGATTATCCTTATTACTTTAGAAAGCTTATCCATCTACACTATTATATGATTCTCATATAGTGAACGTTTATTGGGCTCTTTCGAAAATTTTAGAATGCTGAGGGAACTGGATATGGTAACTTCTCATTACAAGCTGTTAGATAGTTTAGAACTCCCTACTGAAGTATTTGAGCTATTTCATTTAAGGTATCTTGCTTTCAACTATCCCATGAAGATCCCTGTAGCGATTTTAAACCTTTAGAATCTTCATGCCTTAATCATTCATCTAAGAAACTTGTTGTACTTACCACCTATAGTATTTCTTCCCTTGGAAATTTGGAAGATGCCATGATTAAGGCATCTTGTCTTATTCTTCTTTGGTCCCTTATCTGATCTAGAAAGAGCAACTTCTGCTCTGGAAAACCTTTAAACATTTTCAAAAGTAGAAATTCTCAAAGGTACTAAAGAGATTCTAAAAATGATTTCGAGCCTAAAGAAATTGAGAATCGTTTCTCTTGGGGATGAAAATGTTGAAGACTATCACCTCAACAATCTGTTATATCTTCATCAACTCAAAAAGTTCAAGTTACATATAGTTTTGAGTCTTCCTTTTCGAGAAAAGCTTAATGCTGTTTTTTCCAAAGATGTTGAAAAAGTTAACTTTAAGTAATTGAGGACTCCAATGGGAAGATATGTCAATTGTTGGTTTGTTGCCTAATCTTCAAGTGCTTAAACTAAGACGTGACGCTTGCTATGGAGACAAATGGAAAACAAGTGAAGCAAAATTTCCTTAGTTGAATTTTCTACTGATTCATGATTTAGATCTCCAACAATGGAAAATTGAAAGTAGCCACTTTCCAAGCCTCAAGTGCCTGGTGCTTTATCATTGTGATGGTCTAAGTGAGATTCCAGATGGTGTTGGAGAAATCCCAACACTTGAACTGATTAACATTGATGATTGAAACAAATTTCTTGTGGACTTGACCAAAGGGATAGAATCGGAACAACAAAGTTGGGCAAATGATACGATTCAAATTCATGTTATATATACATGAAGAAAGTGATTGCTCTTTCAAACTGAATAGTAGTTGTTCTATTTTCCACGTTAGATATTATATATCGCTCACTAACCTTCACTAAAAATTGGATTAGTACAATATATTATATGCTCTTCTGTACTTACTGATTGTTTGTCGATGATGATGATGATAATGCAGGGAATTAAATAGCAAGATGCTGATGATCAGTCAAAAGTATCTTCAAACCTTGAAATTGGTAGATCGTGCAAAGAGTGTTAACAATATATAATGTTTATGGGATTGAAGGAATATCTCAAGTTTGCATCTTAATTTTGTTTATATGCAAAATTGAAACTTCTTTTTAGTCTTCGAAAATAGGAATGTACTGATTAATATGACAATTATAATTTCATGAACAAATGGACTTTTACTTCAACAAAATGCCTTTTCCTTTTCCCTTTTTAGTTTATGTGTAGTGCCCTATATTTTTCTTGTTCGTAAATCTTAATTAATTAAGACTAGTGAATTATTTAAGAAATAATTAAGTTTTACATATAAGAATTAATGTCCTTTTTTAAAAACTAACTAAAAAAAAGAAAGAAATAACAAACTAGCAACAAAGTAGATAAAAATAAATTTTTTAGCACTTCTAGTCCTTGTAGGATATCTAATTTTTTAGGTCTCCTTCTCCATATCACATTCAAACAACTTCTTCTTCTGTATAATGTACATTCAAACCTTCAAATTTCCAGGAAAATAATTTTCCTTAGAAAGTTCTCAATTCACTCCTATCTATTGAAGAAATCCTAAATGATAGGGCAAGAAAAGGATTGCTAAGAAATCTCAACATCATTGACTCTTGTTCTCCCTTTTTCATAGGTATGATCCCATGTGTAAATTATGATAAAAACATAAGTTTTGGTTAAACTATATGTCATAGTATTTGTATTTTGTATGTATTTGATATTGCAAAGTTAAATAGTTGATGCTATTAGGTTTTTATTTTTATATTGCAAGGTTAGAAGTTTTATATTAGTTCATGGGTCAAATTTTAGTAATTTTATGTGAACATTTTTTTTGTATCAAACTAAATGTGCTTAGAACATATATGCTAATTTTCACATTTAAATAATTTTTTCTTGAATTTTATAAAAATCATGAAAGTTTGTTGCCAGATTGAGTGGCGAGTTTGAACAGTTTCTTTTTAAAGATTTATTAACCCACTGAAACCAAAGAATTTTTAGTTGAAAATTTATATTATGAAACTTTCATGTGTTTGAAATATTAGTGTAAAATTTTAAAATCTTAAACACTACAATTATTTTTCTAAAAATCTTCTAGCATAACTACCTGAATGCTTGTCGAGTTGGGTTATACGATCTTGAATTTGAGGGATTTGATATGTATGATAATTGAAGTATCTTAATGTATCAACTTTTGTAAAATTAATTTCAAACTTGTCTAGAATAATCTAGTAATATTAGAATGCACAAATGTTTATTTTATTTATGAAATATATTGATGTATCATGTTAGAAATCTTTCTATAGAAAATGCCGGTTTCTTTTCATGGGAACATTGTAATGCATTTTTCTCTTAGTTGCAAATTGAATTTGGAAAATATTTCAATGGATAAATTATAGACCTATCTCATTGGTTTTTATAGGATTTTGAATCACCTTCATGCGAGGCATGTTATGAAAGTTATAGTTTAAATACAATCAAGTGTAAAAAAAAAAATTCCTGAAATATAAAATTGGAAATCTGTTTTTGCACCACTTTTGCCTATTGAACTCAATTTCTCTCTCCAATATTAGCCAATTTAGACTGTGTCATCAACATAAAAGTTTTAGTACTCTTTCTTGGCCTCCTAATGCCACAAGAACCAAGCCAATGGAATATATAGAAAGAAAGTTATGAGCAAATCAACAAAGTATATAGAAAGGACAAATTCTTAACAAGTCTTGTGAGTATGTTGTACTAGGCTAATGGCATATAGAAACTTTTTGTTAGTATTGATTTTAGAGTTTCATTGATCATTGTCTTGATTTCTTGGGTGAATTTGTTATTAGAATTCATGGCTCAAATTAGAATGTTAATTGAATGGAATACTACCCTTAACTATTTTGGGAATTAAGATGTTAAGTTCGACTCTTTAATCCTAGTAATAAGTATAGTGAGTGCCTATTCCTATATAAAATATATAATACCACCTTTCAAAACCTAGAAGGTTATATACTGTAATGCATTCTATGAAACGTTTCTTCAATTTATAATCCATTATATTTATATTCCATTGGGCACATAAAATTTTTGTATTTTGTTACAAGTTAAAAGAAAACATGTTTTTTATGATCTCTTTTTATTTAATAATGTTTCTAGACTAGCAGTTAAATCTAATGATAAATTGACAACTGAATTTATTATTACTGCAACTATTACTGTTACTATTAATTGGATCTAATTGGGTTTGGATGTGCGAAGGACTTCATAGGGCAGCAGTAGGCTCATCAGTCGAACGCTAGGCCCCCATGCCCTAATACCATAGCACACAATAAAAGTTGTTTGTGGTTGACATGGTTCATAAGATTTTTTGAGGACCTAGGCTCAGGCACTATTTGCTAAGGACATGCCTTACTCAGAGTGCTAAGAGACTATTACGATAGGAGTCATAAGGTTGACTAGTTACATCAAACACTAGTTTGACCATTGTATTTAATTCTTGGCTTATAAAAAAAACGTGTTTACTATTTCTTATTTTACTATTGTACAACGCATGACTATTTTTTATTGTTTTTCTCAAATGGTTGTCACTAAGCATTATTTTGATCATGGTATATTCTTGAACTTACATTGCACACACTTGGCATTCACTGAATCCTTTACTCATATTCCTATATTTTAAACTTTCTTCTGGAAGATTTAGACCCTAACTCTGATAAGGATGCCAAACCTATTTTTGGCGAGAATCAAAGTTGAAATACTTTAGATGAGGAACTAGTGGTATCTTAGTATCACTGTCATGTTGAGGATTTAGTTCTTGTCTTTTCTTTATATTGTTTAATTAACTTCTAGTTGATAGAGGATTAAGCATTTAGTTTTTCATGTTTGGATTTATTTGGACTACTAAGAATGTTTGGAGTTTTATCTAAGGTTATGATTTTGATTGGTGACTTATTTTTTTGGGATTGAGTTTCGTGTCTCAAGACTAGATTTTATGGTTCGATTTTGTGGCATGACATTATGGTTGATGAATTTTTCCATCAGCTGATTGCTCATTATTTTCTCCTCCCCTTGCTCCCCCCGAGCTTTCCAACACACACACACCTATTGATGAGATCAAATTCTCTATTTCAATAGGATTTTTTATCTCCTATTTCACATGGTAGATAAATAATAAATTTATTAAATATTTTCTTATAAAAATATTTGGTCGTGAATCAGATATATACACTTAACATGTATTGATAAAATAGAACAGAAGATGAACTGACAATCCAAGATGCTATTCTTTGCCACCCACCATCATAATTTATTGCCTTCACCACCGGCAGCTCCACCGCCACAGTCACTGTGCTGCCCTTTTTTTAATTTTTTTTTATTTTTGGATACAATTTTACATCTTTCAAATAAACTTAAGAGAAAATATGTGATAGACTGGTCTGTGTGTGAAGCTCACCGAAAAATGGGACAAGAAATGGATAAAATTCGTTTCATCATTTCTTAGTTCTTATAATTACTACTGAAAACTTTACATTTATTGTAGAAAACTCTAGTCTAACACAATTATAACATTATTGGGCTAAGCATGTGCTTTTGTTGGTAGTCAAAATAACTTTATATTTAAGAATGACTAACTTTGTACATGTTCTCTTTGAAACATATTTTATTCGTGTTCATGAAGAAATACCAACCAATTATCTTTCCAAGAAGTTCTTTTTTATGAATTTTTTAAAGTTAACTTCAGCCACTTCACATTGCTCAATTTCATATTGAGTTTTTTTATCACAAAATTTTGTAAGTTCGCTATGAATTTCATATAAGAAAAAGTGTTATAAACCATGACAAGTTTATGAATAATTGTATCCTCTTACATTTTTTGTATTAAAAGCCAGCCTACAAAAGGGAAAAGTTGAAGATATTCAGTTAAAAAAAAATCTCATTTTAGAATAAAAACAATTTTGGGGGGTGGGGGGGTAACTATGTTTACACTCTTGTTAAGAATATCATTAATTTAGTATATTCTTGTATATAAATGTCATTTTTTGTTTTCGTTAAATGGTAGTCAATCACATGGACTTTATAATTCATATTAATTTTCATATAAATAGGGGGCTTGTTATATTCTACAATTGAATTTCCATAGACACTGGAGGCAAATTTATAGTGAGAGCACTTTTTTACTTAACGGAAATATGTTAAGCCTCAAGTCCATATATGTTTGAAAGCTCCTCTTACAGTGGTTTTTGGTACTATAATTTGTTCTTTCGGATGTCACAATGGTTCACTGGCCAACTTTCATTTCAAATTAAACAATACTTCTGGTTTTTCTGAGTGTACAAAATGATGCCTTAAAAGCTGCTTTAGTTGGCAGTCAAAATCATTTTATGATTAAGAAACACCAACTCAAGTTATTTTCTTTCAATACATTGTATTGGTGTTCTGTGAAGAAATAATGATCAGTCAACGGACATCTTGCAATAATTAATGTTTCGTCTTATAATGCGGGTTATGAAGGGAACATATGTTAGATTTCCACGTCGGTTGAGTATATGAGGAATGAGCTTTATATATGGTCTCCGACAATCTTCACCTTTTAAGCTGGCTTTTGGAATGAATGGGCCCAGGTCCATTTTTTAACATGGTATTAGAACCACCTATTTTTTATGTTGGACAACCCAGTATTGTAGGCCATCCATTTCATCTCATTTCATGCTTCAAATGTTTGTTTCCTTGCATGCAGAGGTGTATTAGATTGGTTAAATAAATGAGTAACAGGCTCTATAATCTTACATAATTCTCATCTTTCAAACTAGCTTTTGGAGTGAGTTAGGTTCAAAGCCCATTCTTTAACAACATATCGAAGATATTCAAGTAAAAATGGCCATTTAATAATACTAGAATAAAAATTAAGGAGCAGAAATCTTTTTCTTTTTCTTTTTTCCTAGATGGTGTTTTTGGGTCTCTCTATTCCAAATTTGTGTTTCATATTTTATAATTAGCTTTTATAATATTTATAATTCACATCTAAATTGGTATTAATTTATTGGAGGTCTACCGCAGAGCAATTCCACAACACTTTATTAAGACTTAAGAAACTGTGTAAATGAGAAAATTCATCAAAGCTTTCTGTTCCACATTGGCATATTGATCAATCAGTTGTCCCTCTAAATTTCTTTCTCTACATTCTGTTTCTAAGCTAGCCCTGTTGCCTGTGGTTATACATCCCTCGGAGATGGCTTATGCTGCTCTGTTTTCACTTGAAAAAACCATAGAAAAAATAGTACATGATCATAAAGATCAATATTCCATTTCTCTTCATGACAAACAACAAATTATATCCATTCACGAATACATTCTCACCTTGCAAGCTTTTCTTGAAGATTTTCTAGAGAAAGCTTCCAGCTTGGAAGGCAGAATCGGAGATGTAGCCAATAAAGTGGAAGATATTATTGAATATTTTATGTTGGAACAACTTCGGATCTTTTATACCTCGAAATCAACTGCAGGACCTGAATGCATAAAGTTCCCACACCATCTAAATGGCTTGTTTATGTGGCTCCAACGAACAAAAAACGGCATCTGTACAAAGCTTAGGCTTTTTTTCAATTTGAAAGAGTTGAAAAAAGTGGCAAGGAAAGTGATAGAAATCAAAAATCACGCCCGAGCCCAGGAAGTGCAATTCAATGATTCTTTTTTGGCTACTTCATCATCAAGGCTAATTGATTCCACCAGCAGAGATGCCATGGTTGGTTTTAAGGATGACTTGGTGGCAATAAAGGCTCGGCTTTGTGGAAATCACAGAATCTTGAAGCCATCCCAATATATGGTATGGGAGGCATTGGCAAGACTACTCTTGCCATAAATGCCTATGATGATCCATTAACTGTGGAACACTTTAATGTTCATGCTGGGGTCACAGTATCACTATATTACAGTGCACAAGCAATTTTCTTAGACCTCCTAGTTTCCATGAAAGCATTTATATCTGAACGAAGCATTGAATCAATTGTAAAGAATGTGTATTAACACTTAAAGGGTAGCAGGTATCTCATTGTAAACGATGATGTGGAGTACCAAGGCATGGAATGATGCAAAGGTGATATTTCCTGATGACCATAATGGAAGTCGCATCATGTTAACCACAAGGCTATCTGATGTGACTACTTATCCTGACTCTTATAGCCCTCTCTGTGAGATGCATTTCATGGATGCAGATAAAAGTTGGAATTTGCTTAAGCAAAAGGTGTTTCCACAAGAAAACTGTCCACCTAAATTGGAAACCATTGGAAAGACAATCACAATAAGCTGTAGAGGACTGCCTCTTGCACTTGTCATGATTGCAGGACTCTTGTCCACAAACAGCAAGACTCAAGCTTCTTCAAAGAATATTGCAAAAGATGTAAGCTTAGCTATCAATACAACACATGATGAGCAGTTTTCATAGATATTAAGTTATATCCACTTGCCTCATCATTTAAGACTGTGTTTCCCATACATTGGAGCCTTTCTAGAAGATTACAAGTTCCGTGTACCTCATACCTCATCAAATTATGGATAGCTGAGGGTTTTTTGAAACTAAGTGGATCAAAAACTTTGAATAGGAGGCAGAAGAATATTTGTAGAATCTTGCGAAGAGAAGTCTTGCTATGGTCACTAAGAGGGAGTCTAACAGCAAGATCAAAAGCTGCAGCATCCATGATCTTGTGTGGGATTTGAGCATAAGAAAATCCAGGAAGAGAAGTTTCATTTGAATGTTGTGAATAGGTGTGATGGGAGGGTTCTTCTAGGAAGAATGAAAAATCAGCGCCATTTGAGTATTGCTTCTTCTGATCCAAGCTGGCTTATATACACCTATGGATCAACCATCCATACTGTTTTATGCTTCCACCATACTGGAACATCACTGCACTCTTTCGGAAATTTCAGATTGCTGAAGGTATTGAATGTGGTACCTCAAGATTTGGAATTTTAAGGGCAGTAGGAATTCCCACTTCCCAGCTGAAGTATTTGAGCTATTTCATATAAGGTACCTCGCTTTCACCTATATAAGAGAAGAATTTGTTGTTCCTCCATTCATATTAAACTTTCACAATCTTCAAACCTTATCTATTTGGGAAATGTTGTCTGCTACTGGAAATTTGGAGGATGTGACTATTAAGGCATCTAAAATTTACTGGTCCCTTACCCGATATTCCAGAAGGAGGTGCAACTTTTGCTCTAGAAAACCTGCAGACACTTTCGGGGGTAAGAAATTTCAAATGCAGTGAAGAGGTCCTGAAAAAGATCCCAAACCTAAAGAAATTGGGAATCTTTTATTCCAGGGAGAAAAATGTTTGGGGCAATCACCTTGAGAATCTTGTATATCTGCATCAACTAGAAACATTGAAATTGAATTTATATTACAAAAACGATTTTCCTTTCCGGCAAAAGCTTAATCCTGTTTTCCCAATGATGCTAAGAAAGTTAACCATAGGTGGTGGGATACTTCATTGGAAAGATATGGCGGTTATTGGTTTGTTGCCTAACCTACGTTAAGCTTGTGAGGGAGACAAATGTGAAACAACTAACGAGGAATTTCCTCAGCTGAAATATTTGCTAATTGAAGAATCCCAGCTCCACCATTGGATAACTAAAAGTAGCCACTTCCCAAGGCTCAAATGCTTACAACTTTATAGTTGTTGGCATCTATTTGAGATTCCAAATGGTATTAAAGAAATTACAGGTTGATAGCTGGAATAGATCTCTTGTGGAGCCGGCAAAAAGGATCCAAGAGGAAGAACAAAGTTAGGGAAACGATGCCCTTCAAGTTCATGTCAAGCATGCATGGAGAAAGTGATTGCTCTGCTTCCTATCAGGTTAGAGATCACTGTACACCCTTCAACGTAAAAGTTGAATAATTATTCAAGTCTTTATGTATAACTTAATTTCATAGAAATAATTCGACAAGTATTTAAACCATCATTCACTGTTCTTCCTAACTTAACTCTACAATCTTAAATTTTCTTGGGAAGCATTTCTGTTTCTAGTCGTCACTGATATTAATCTGTTTTCTTGTCTGATTCTTTTCTGTTGGAGTTTCAAGAGTTATTAATCATTGTTGATGATGAGCTAATGAGTATATATTCAAACACAAAAGGCAGAGGGTGGACAGAAATCCGTTCCCATGGACAACATTTGAATTATATTGGTAAACTGGTACGTAAATCGCTCAAGGAGAATGCATCGGTGATGTTAACTGAAGCTGTGTTAATGGTTTAACTTCAAACACTTTAACTTGTTCAGACTTCATCAAATCTGATCTCAGTTCACGTGTTGTGTGATTTTATCATGTAGTTCTGAAAGTTGGATCATGAGAAGTAATATTTTCTTTCCGTGTAAAAGATTGTTTTACTTCCAAAAGGTTGTGATTAATTATTAAAATATGGAAAAGATCCATGCGAATTAGTTGTGTTACTTTGGGGTTTAGGTTTCTTTTTTTTCTTTTTTTCTTTTGGGACATTTCACAATTAGTGTGAAAAGTATATAATTAGTATTTCTAATATATATCCTTTTTAAAATTGTAATTAATTTCTATAGTTTAACCTTTATCTTTCCGTTCTTTTGTTGTTTTCTAAACCATGATATTACACACAAAATCTTTTGTACTATCAGTGACCAAAAAAAAGTGATTAATTATCAAATATATGCTGACTTTATACCCCTTGTAAACAAATACAAAATAATAATTTAATATACAAAACATATCAATAATGTTGGGAGATTTAGAGGATTCAAACATGGTGAGGTTGGGAAATACTTTTTCTAATCAATAAGTCGGATTGAATTGAGCTCCGAGATCTAGGTTTGGGCGATCCAAACATAGGTTCTAAAGTCACACAAAGGGTTAGGTGGCTAAGGCAAAGATTCTTTATATTTGTCCTTTTATACAAATTTAAACCAAATAACTATCAAATCATATATTTCAATATTAACTAACTCCATAACTCGATTTATATATTTATTATGGAAACATCACAAATCTACAAATATAAAATTTTAATATATATATTTTTAACATAATATAATAAATGTGTCTTTTTTTCATTTTAATTTAACTTGTATTTTTTAACTATTTTTTAGGTTATATTAGTAGTTTAAGAATTTACCAATGGTGGTGGTTTGAAAATAACTAATACATGTGCATGATAATTGATACATGCACTCTTCTAGTAAAATATCTTTTCTCTTTGATTTTGGGCCTACTGAAGACATCAGTAGAGCAAATTCAGACAATTTTATTGGACTGGCATACTTGCTTTTCATGGAGGTCACAATTCGGGTCATGAGTTGGTTCATGTTGGTTTGGTCCAACCCAATTGAAAAAGACGCTCATATCCTTGGAGTGCTGTGAAAATTACATTTTTAAGGGCATTTTTTTATATTTCCAAATCATAACGAAACAACTGTTTTAATGCATAGAACAGGGGCAAACTAAAGTACACAAGGAGTGGATCAATTATTGATGGGAAAATTTAAATTATTGAAGTAGGGGTCCTACATTTCAAAAGCATACTTTTCCTTTCCCTCAGTGGGACTGCCACAGAACTTTATTGGACTATCATGTCTGCTTGTGTTGT
Organism: Jacaranda mimosifolia; assembly: GCA_018894105.1. Taxonomy (NCBI): domain Eukaryota; kingdom Viridiplantae; phylum Streptophyta; class Magnoliopsida; order Lamiales; family Bignoniaceae; genus Jacaranda; species Jacaranda mimosifolia. The sequence goes on from CM032125.1 coordinate 3,772,352, forward strand.
GTGAAAAAACACTAATCAATCAATTTTTTCTGTAGGTTTGTTTCTCTTTGTTTCTGTTTCGAAGGTAGCCCTGTTGGCTGTTATTGTTCTTCCTTGGAAGATGGCTTATGCTGCACTTGTTTCACTTGCACAAACCATAGATAAAACACTGCATCATAATAAAGAATCCATTTCTCTGCATGAAAAACAACAAATTATATCTATCCACGACTACATTATCTTCTTGCAAGCTTTTCTTGAGGACTTCCCAGAGAAAGCCAACAGTTTGGAAGAACAAATCAGGGATGTAGCAAATGAAGCAGAAGATGTTATAGAGTATTTTGTGTCAAAAGAAAATCGGTCATATCACATCTGGAAGTCGATTGTTTGCCATCATAAAAATATTAATTCTGCACAGCATCAAAGGGAGCTTCAGCTTCATTATGATTTTCACGCACTAAATCAAGAGTTACAACAAGTAATTGAGAAAATTGATTCAATCGCCGGAGAAGTGATGGAGATCAAGAAGTGTACCCAAACTGATGAAGACATGCAACTAGGTGATTCTTCTGTTGCTACTTCATCATCAATGCTAATTGCACCCACCACCAAAGATGGCAGCATGGTTGGTTTTGATGACGACTTGATGGCAATAAAGGCACGACTTTGTGGAGAATCATCCAAACTTGAAGTCATCCCAATCTTGGGTATGGGAGGTATTGGCAAAACTACTCTTGCTAGAAATGCCTTTGATGATCCATTAACTATGGAACACTTTGATATTCGTGCTTGGGTCACAGTATCACAACATTATAGTGAACAAGAAATTCTTTCAAGCCTCCTAGTTTCCATGAAAGCAGAAAGATCTGGACAGAGCAATGAATCAATCGAAGAACTTGTGTACAAAAGATTAAAGGGTAGGAGGTACCTGATTGTAATGGATGATCTGTGGAGTACAAAGGCTTGGGATGATGTAAAAATGATATTTCCTGATGACCATTATAGAAGCCGAATCATTTTAACCACAAGACTGTTTGATGTGGCTAGTTATGCCGACTCTTCTAGCCCTCTTCATGAAATGCATTTCATGGATGCGGATCAAAGTTGGGATCTGCTTCAGCAAAAGGTGTTTAACCAAGAATATTGTCCTCGTGAATTGGAGGACATTGGAAAGGAGATTGCAAGAAGCTGTAGAGGACTGCCTCTTGCAATTGTCGTGATTGCAGGACTCCTGTCCACAATCAGCAAGACTAGAGCTTCATGGAAGAATATTGCAAGAAATGTAAATGAAGCTGTTACTAAAAATGATGAGCAATTTGCAAAAATAGTACTATCTTTGAGTTACAATCACTTGCCTCAACATTTAAGGCCGTGTTTCCTATACATGGGAGGCTTTCTAGAAGATCATGAGATCCATGTCTCCAAACTCATCCAATTATGGGTAGCTGAAGGCTTCTTGAAACCAAGTGGATCCAAAAGTTTCGAAGAGGGGGCAGAAGAGTATTTGGAGGATCTTGTAAAGAGAAGTCTTGTTTTGATCACTAGGAGGAAGTCTAATGGCAAGATCAAAAGTTGCACCATCCATGACCTCGTACGGGACTTGTGCATAAGAAAAGCACAAGAAGAGAAGTTTATTGTAAACGCCGTGGATAACATGCTGGTTCTTCTTCAAAACCAGCGCCGCGTAAGTATTGCTCATTCTGATCTGGATGGTCTTGACAACATTAATGGCTCAACCATCCGTACTATTATATGCTTCCAGCCTAGTAAAAGTTCACTAGGCTTTTTAAGAAATTTTAGATTACTAAGGGTACTAGATGTGCTAAAAGCTACAGAGTACTACTCATGGTTCTATGTTTTTGAACCAATTGTCCTGATGCCTACTGAAGTATTTGAGTTATTTCAGTTAAGATACCTTTCTATCGACTACCCCATGAAGATTCCTTCAACAATCAAGATTCCTGCAGACATATCAAACCTTCGGAACCTTCAAACCTTAATCTTTCTTCCAAGAAAGAAACAGAGGAGCTACCTACCACGTAAGGTACATTTGCCATTCCAGATTTGGATGATGTCACAATTGAGGCATCTTATCTCATTCTCTTTTGGCCTCATACCTTACCCACAAGAACCAACTTTTGCTCTAGAAAACCTCCAAACACTTTCAGAGGCAACAAATTTTATATGTACCGAAAGGATCCTACAAATGATTCCAAACCTAAAGAAATTGGGAATCTCTTATATCGGAAACGAATATGATCAAGACTATCATCTTGACAATCTTGTATATCTGCATCAGCTCGAAAAACTAAAATTAACAGTATATGCAACTTTTCCTTTTTGGCAAAAGCTAAATCCTATTTTTCCTAGGACGCTGAAAAAGTTAGCATTGAGTGGTTGCCAAGTTCCTTGGAAAGATATGGGCATTGTTGGTTCGTTGCCTAACCTGGAAGTCTTGAAATTAAGACGATATGCATGCGTTGGTGAAAAATGGGAAACATTTGAAAGAGAATTTCCTCAGCTGAAATATCTGCTTATTGATGAATCAAATCTCCAGCAGTGGATAACTGAAAGTAGCCACTTCCCAAGGCTCAAGTGCTTACTACTTTATAGTTGTTGGCATCTAAATGAGATTCCAGATGGTATTGGAGAAATTCCGACACTTGAACTCATTGAGGTTGGGTACGGCAACAATTATCTTGTGGATTCAGCAAAGCGGATAAAAGAGGAACAACAAAATTCAGGAAATGATGCCCTTCAAGTTAGCGTTGTGCATGATTACAACAAAGAGTGATTAATTGCTCTTTCAAACTAGACATTGGTTCAGCTTCTGATCAGGTCAGAGATTACTTATATCGCTATCTCTAAAGCATTACTAATGTTTTATTGAAGCTCTTTGTCTGGCATGATATATGTTGTTGGCTTACTCTTTTCTCTTTGAGCTTTCAGAACTTCTAATTCGTAACTGATGAATGATAATGAGCTCGCTAGCTGATCAAATAGCTGATGAGTCATATTAAAAAGAGGCAGATCTGTTTCCATGGACAACCTTTAAATTGGTGTATCATTAATGAAGCATCAATTCATGATGTTTAGTTAAGCATTATTACATACATGAAATTTTCAACTACTGAAGATGCTTGATTAATGATGTAAGAAAGAGTGGTAGCGGCCGGCCCTCAAGCTTAGTTCAACAGTAAATTTTGCATGATCAATTTGTAGGCCATTCATCACCAAAAAAGTAATCAAAGTTATTGCATGCCTACCAAAACACATACTGCTATATATGTTTCTGTTTGAGCTTTCAGAATTTGTAATTGTTGTCGTTGATGATGATGTAGGTGATCAGATAGCATGATGCTGATCAGGCACAAGTAGTGTCCTCAAACCTCGTTTGTTAAAGTCGTTTTGGATATTTCATAAGAAACTTGGATGTAATAAAATTGATAAACTTTTTACTTTGCAAGTTTCTAATGTTAATTTTTTAACATTTATTGTCATATTATCAAGTAGCATTATATTCTCTCTTTTGTTATTTTCTCTATGAATATCTTTTAATTTCTAAATCATCAATATATTAGATTACTTTTTGTTTAACGGGGTATATACTTCACACCTAAGGGTAATATATTTGTAGGGTATGAATGGGACGTATGGGCTAATGTGACATTTTATCCAGTAAAATGTATTTATTGATATTGCATTTTATATATTGATAGAAAGCCTTTCATTATATCATATTAATGTTATTATTAAAATTGAATAAATATTTTTAAAGTTTAATAATAGTTTGAATTACATAACTATAAATCCAACAATACATACTTTTTTAGAAAATTTCAAATCTTAATTAAATATGACCAAGTTCAAATCAATTATATAATGAGTGAATTGCACTTGTTATGTCGTCAATGTATACTTTAACAATGATTATCATACGATCAATTAAGTTGTGCAAATTTGGTCTTGACAAGGTCTTCCTCATCCTCCATCACCTCCCAAATAAAAAATTTAGTTTGATCCTTCAAAAGGTTATTTGTAGGGCTGTCAATGTGTTGGATTCGAATCGGATCATACTGGATCCAAGTTCGAATTCGAAAGTAATATGTTAGAGCCGAATTCGATCCAAGATCCATCAGATATGTAGTTGGATAACCATATCCAGATCCAAATAAAACTCGGATATCCGTTGGATATCCAAAAAAAAGAATTCAAATTTGAATATTTCAAAAATCATCATATATTTATTATTTTTTTAAAAAATTTGGTAGAATCCAAATCCAAAACAATCATCCTTAAAAAAAATACACAATAAATTAATGAATAAATTTTCAAGTTTATTGATCACTTAAAAGCAACAATAGAATTTAGCTTAATCACATTCATTCACCAAATCATTACATTATAGGTTTTATAGCTGATAATAGTACCTATTTGGCATTATAAATACATAGTTATACATGATTATTCAATCAACTAACTATAAACTCAAAGTTCTATAAAATAAAAAAAAAACTCATTTTGATCAAATCTAGATTTGTATTGCATTCTTATCATATTATTGCATTCGATTCCTACTCATTATTCTTCCCGCATCATTTGTTGTTATAAAAATAGAGAAACAAGTGATGTAATTATGATGTAAATAAGCTCAAGATCTAACAATTTACATGAAAAGCACCTAATTTGATATATTGTATAGAAGTTCCTTACTTCCTTCATCCAAATATCCACATTGGCATTATTATAGGACCCTTTGTATACATATTTATAATACTAAATACATTCGGATTTGAATTATTAATGGATCAGATCGAGCCATATCCATATTCGCTCCATTTATTTCGGATTACGAACTTTTTTAATCGGATTATATCCGTCGAATCTTTTATCAGTTAAAGATCCTAAATAATCGGATCGAATTCGAATCAAATTTGGATAAAAATTCGCTCCATTGACAGCCCTAGTTATTTGACAAGAGTAAATTTTATATACATTTATGTCCAATTCCGTTTTAAAAATAAGTATTAAAAGTTAGTAGTGTCACATTATTATTTTAATTGAAAAATAATTTATTTAAAAAGACTATTTAAAGAATAAAATTTTAGTTGATTTTTTTTCTTGGCTCCTAATAGAGTTATCAGTTATAATTTTTTTCTTTCGATTCATTTTTTTTCTTTTAATTTAAATAAATAAGGTTAAGAAATTTTTTTGGATTTGTGATATAACATGAAAGCATTTTTTGCTATTAGTTTTCAAGAAAATGAAATCTGCACATCATTATACAAAAAATTAATCAAAATATATTTTTGAAATATATATATAAATACACAAATAAATGAAAAGATAAAAAATTAAATAAACTTAATTTATTCTTTTTCATTATCATATTAAGTATAATATTACATATGACTTTGACTCTTATTTTGATATATAATAAATATTTTTCTCCTTTTATTTTTGAGGAAGAACTCATATTTGCACGAATGCATTTATAGAGTATCAAACTTTTTCCTCATCAATTAAACATGTGATTGTAAGCCTTAATCTATTCTTGTTCATTGTCATATTGAATTCAGTATATATTACATTTAAATTGAATACATATTTTGATATATAAAAAATATTTCTTTTGTTATTTTTGAGAGAGGGCGCAAAAAGAATATCTATACATGTATTTATGAAGCATCATTTGTTCCTCATTAATTGGTTTTTTCTTAATTGATTTCAATTCAGTTATTATTTTCTATGAGTAAATCGTGGGAGTTTACCATACAGCCATATATATTGAATGAGATATTAATAGTTTTATTAAATGGGGATATAATTTAATTGCTTTGTTTTAGTTTAATCTCTATCTTCCATTAGCCCAACTAAATATGTTGGTAGAAGCAAAAATTTCAATATACGTAATTATATTTGCTGAGTAGAAAATTTTAGTTTAATTAGTTTTAATATAATTATTATTTTCTTATGTCTAATTAAAAATATACTTAAATTGGAATGAATTTAATAAATACAATGTATATACATTTGATATATATCCATTTGTTAAGTGGGAAGATTTGATTCAACTAATTATTGTTATTATTTTCTGTAAGTGTAATTAAAAATAAACTTGATTTAGTTGTAATTACCATTAAACCTTGTGTATTAAACATGGTAATTTCAATATATGTAATTACATTTGCTAAGTAGAACATTTATTTAATTAATTTTAATGTAATTATTATTTTGTAAAATTCTAATTAAAACTATTATTTAATTTGTAACAAATGCAATAAATACAATGTATCTACATTTGATATATATATATATATATTATTTAAAATGAAAGACTTGATTTAATTAATTATAATTATTATTTTATATGAGTCCAAATACAATGTATCTACATTTGATGTATATACATTACTTAATATGAAAGATTTGATTTAATTAATTTTATTTATTTTCTATAAGCTAAATAGAATGCATATACATTTGATGTATATACATTATTTAAGTTGAAAGACTTGATTTAATGGTTGCAATTACCATTAAACCATATGTATTAAATGTGATAATTTTATTAAAAGGGGATATTTTTGTCCTCACGTAAAAAGAACGAAATCACTATACTCATTCATACTTTTATAAGTAGTATAGATATAGATATAGATATAGATATTGAGAATGTTTTTGGTAGTGAGGTTGAAAAATCTGTGGAGAATGAAAAGAGATAATGTTTTGTTTTATTTTGGGGCTTTGATATGTTTTATTGCAAATTATTTTTCTGTATTTAAGTTTTCATCTAGTTGATGACGCCACATCTAGTTTTTGTATATATTTTATGTTTTTTTGGTTAAATAATAATTAAAAAATATATATTTATCTATATTATTATCAAAGACGAGTATGTTTTTGTCTCTAAAGTAGAAATTATTTTATAGAATTTTACAAAATTATCTTGCAATTTTTTATCAACTAGAATCATTATTAATACAATTCGAAAGTGAGATTGGAAATTGTTGTACATACCCAAATTTACTCTTTTATTATCAGAACATACAATAAAAAATTAGGATATCACATTTCGCTTGATTAAAAACTATAACCCACAACCTCAAAACCTCCATTTCTCTCATGTACTTGAAACCACAACACACATATATCTTCAAAATCTCCATTTTTTGGGTTTCAATTTATACCTTCAAATCAAAATCTCCATAGTTAATTCTGCAATTGAGTAATCCATTTTGCTTAAGCATAACCAAATATGGCTTCGATCTGGATCAATATTTGTCAAATGATGCAGAAGATTTGAAAAAATAAAATAAAATACCTTTACCCAGCGACTTGCCCTGACGGATGCTTCGATCGAGCTTTTAATTGGCTGTAGTATTTGTTAAAGAATTGACTTTGGGTCTAACTCAACCCCAAAAGCTAGTTCAAGAGGTGATGATTTCCCAAGACCATAATTTATTTATTTCACCGATGTGGGACACTAACACACCCAGCGCACGCCCAGGAATGAACATTTGGAGCGTGGAATAACATGAAAATGTGTGGCCCAACAATACTGGGTAACCAAACATCGGGAATGGTGGCTTTGATACTAATCAAACCTAGGAGCTAGTTTCCTTGCCTACTGGAAAAAGGGCTATAGGATCAAAATAGGTGTATAAAGTTAAGTTGAAGGCTGATAGGATAGTAGAAAAATGCAAAGCAAGATTGGTGGCTAGAGGTTTTAACCAAGTTGCTAGAATTGATTATTTGGAGAGTTTTTCTCCTATTGCAAAACCTGTTATGGTGAGAATGTTATTTGCTTTATCTGCTACTAGAAACTGGAGCATACACCAACTTGACATTAATAATGCCTTCCTTCATGGGTTTCTTGAAGAAGAGGTGTACATGATTCTTCCTGAAGGTTATGAAAGGGCTCAATCTAGTCAGGTGTGTACACTTCTAAAGTCTCTTTATGGTTTAAAGCAAGCCTCCAGGCAGTGGAATATTGAATTAACTGCTCAATTGAAGACTTATGGCTCCCAACAATCTAGTTATGATCATTGCCTTTTTACCAAGCAGTCTCACAAATCTTTCACAGTTCTATTGGTTTATGTTGATGATGTATTAATTTCTGGAAATGATGAATGAGAGATTGCCAGTGTTAAGCACTTTTTGGACTCTAAATTCACAATCAAGGATCTTGGCTATGCTAAGTACTTCCTAGGGGTTGAAGTAGCAAGATCTGAACTAGGAATTTACTTGAATCAAATAAAATATGTTCTGGACATTCTTGAAGACTGTGGCATGTTAGGCTCCAAACCTGTTTGCACTCCCTTTCCTAAGAATCTCAGATTGGCTGTAGATGGGATTCCATACTCAGACCCTACTCAATTCAGAAGATTAGTTAAACGGCTCTTATACCTCACCTTTAACATTCAACAACTAAGTCAGTTTGTCAACTCCTCCACAGTTGATCACTGGAATGCAGCTATGTATGTCTTACGATACTTAAAAGGATGTCCTTCAAAAGGGCTCTTCTTTGCTGCACAGAACCATTTAGAATTGAAAACTTACTGTGATACAGACTAGGCATCTTGTACTGACAGTAGACGGTCTGTCACTGGTTATTACGTCTTTCTGGGATCCTTCTTAGCCTCATGGAAGATGAAAAAATAAACCACTATTTCCAAATCTTCAGCAAAAGCAGAGTACAGAAGCATGGCCTCAACCATTTGTGAGCTACAATGGATCAGCTATATTCTCAACGACTTGCACATCACTAGTCAGCTTCCCATTCCCTTATTATGCGACAACAGAGCTGCCATTCACATCACAGAGAATCCAGTCTTCCATGAACGAACCAAGCACCTTGACATCGATTGTCACATTGTTTGGGATCAATACAAGCAAAGCTTTGTCCTTCCTCAACATATCTCCACTTCCAACCAGCTAGCAGACATTTTCACAAAGGGTTTGTGCACGAATTCATTCAAGACTATTCTGTCCAAGTTAGGCTTGCATGACATCCACCAAGCTCCAGCTTGAGGGGGGGATGTTCAATTATGTGTATATATATATATATATATTTTATGCACTGTGTATGTTAAACAAATTTAGTTAGTAGTTAGTAACTAATCCTCTCATTAGTTAGTTAGTTACTCTTTATAGTTGTATATAAATAGTGGAGGACCTCGATTTTGTAGCTTGACTTTTTCTAGAATATAATTCCACAAATTATCCCCAAATTACCTCTATGTTTCTCCTATTCTATGGATACCTACATATTTGAACATTAAAGAATGGATTTTGGGCCTAACTCAACCCCAGAAGCTAGCTCAAGAGGTGAGGATTGCCCAAGACCATAATTTATTTATTTCACCGATGTGGGAAACTAACAGTATTGTCGACATAGTTGCTTCTGTTGGAGGCACTTTTGATGGCGCCATTGCCATATTTTCCCATTCCATCAAGGAAAAGAAGATACCTATTTTAGTTCTTTTTGTTTATCTTAAATTTTTATATTATTATTATGGTTATCTTGAAACTTGATTTCTGGAAGTGAAAATATTTAAGAATTGAATTAACATGTACAATTATAACTGATAGAGACATTTGCCAATACATAGTCTCTTTAAAGGGGAGGACTTCGTTTTCATTATTGTCATTTTGTTTGGTTGTAGACAATAATGGAAAATGGAAACCTAATTTTGTTGCACTTTCTTTTACAGATGGTGTCGATTTTAAAATTGGTCCAAATGTATTAACAAAACATAAAAAGATGAGGCGCATTACACTCACAATTTTATTTTATTTTATTTTTATTGGAACTTTACGCTCACAATTCACAAATGGTATTTAATAGTGTCATGGCTGTGAATTTTTTTTTTCTTGAGATAGCGTTACAAATAACGAATATTATCCTTTCAACAAAGCAGTATTATCTTATTCTCAAATCAAAGAAATCCCTAGTCTAAAATCAAATAAATTAAAATATAAACTACACACGCACATAAAAGTGCACAACGCGTTCATTGTGGGTCAAACACAAGACCTCCCACTTAATAGGGGAGACGTATGCCACTTGGACTACAAGCCACTGGGTGTCGTGGCTATGAAATTTTACATCGCTTATATCACATCGAAATGGCAAAAAGAATTATGTTAAATTATAGATAATAGCTAACTATCTTGATGAAATTCGTTTTTGAACACTACAATGATGAAAAACTCTTGCTATCTATATAAGCACAAGCCAAGTCAGAATTGTTTATCCGCAAAATTGATCTTTTAGAGTATCTCCACCACAATATTATTTGAGGTTTCATATATGAAACATTTGGTCAAGGTTCTTCTTCTACATAGAACCTTAACTTAAGATTCTATTTCTTTTAATTATTGTTTTAATAATTTTTTTTCTTGTTTTATATAATTTATTTTAATTGATGTAAAGAATTTCACAATTAAAATAACTTATGTACATATTAATTTATATATAAATTTTAATTTTTATATTCTTACATATAAAAATTATATATTTCATATATTTAAGTGTAAATTTTATTTTACAGTTTTTGTAGGTTATTGGAAATTTTTTGTAAGAAAGATTATAATTACTAGTTGTTCCTAACATTTTCAAAAACTAGTTGTTGAAATTTTTTTGTACAAATATAGTTTCATGCCATCAATTTTTTTCATATAAAGCACTTGTTCTCACTTTCTCTTATGTACTCTCAGTCATTTAATTCGAGCATTCACATAATTTATCTTCTTTACGTTGAATAGGGAAAAATTATAATTTTCATCACTAAACTTAGCCACTTGTTCGATTTTTGTCCCTGAATAGTATGTAGTTACAAAATTGGTCCCTAAAGTGTTTATTTGTTAACACATCGCATCCCTGCCGTTAACCATCCAATTAAATGTGACAGAAAGTGGTCATGTGCCTTGCACATAACCACTAATGGAGGGAAATACACCAGAAAGTTACCCAGTTTCTCGCCAAGCATGTTTTCTTGGATGTTATATGTAATTTTCTCTCATTTTTGGGTCAATTTCACACAGCATACAATCAAGAGAAGCAAGAGAAGTTTGGGTCAATTATGTGAAGCAAAAACAGAGGAGGAAAATTTAAGAGAAGGCAAAATGAGTTCAAACAACTCCTTTAACAGCTGTTTAAGCGACAAGTCTCATCCAAACTCTTCATTATTTTGCGATTGTGGATATGAGTTACCATTGTTAACATCATGGAGCTCAAATAACCTAGGCAGGAGATATTGTGCTTGCCCAAATTATGGGGTATGTTTATTGAAGTTTCCTTTATTTCTTTGATTTTGATGTTGAGAATATGCATTTAACTTGGAGTTATATTAATTTACATTTTACAGAAGAGAGGATATTGTGGTGTATTCAAGTGGTGGGATCCTGAAATGTGTGATAGTTCAAAAGAATAAATAGGTTGGAGGAAGAAGTAGCATGGTATAAGAGCTTGGAAGAGAAATTGGAAGAAGAAAAAGTGGCCAACAGAAAAAGAAAGAAGAAATTGGAAAGTTTGATTTTAATGTACAACAAAAGGATGAAATTGATGTATGTTTTTTTTTTTTCTTTTTCCTATTTTTATGTTCTTCACTGTAGTTGTGGTGATAAGTCTAAAGTTGCCAAAGGTTGAAGGTAGTGTTACATTCCTCCAACTTAGAGGTTAGGTAATTTTACATGGTTAAGGTTTAGTTATGGTGGCATAGTTATGTTGTAGAAGGAGCAATCAATTTGGTAATGTTGTAATGCAAGGTTTTGTAAATGGAAAAGTTAAATTTTGACCAAGTTTTAGTGTTCCAAATTTTCCAACACACTTTGAAGTTCTAACACATTAGTTTTATTGTCCATTTGCTCAAAGATTTCTAGCAGATTTTGGTTCCAACAGAAACACAACATAAACCAACATCAATGTATCATAACATAAACCAACATTCAACTTCAAATGAACACAAAATAGAAGACTTCATTAGAACATAAACATCAATCCAACATCAAGTATTCTTCAAATTAATCCAGCATTCAACTAAATACAACAACAACAATCAATTCAGCACAATGCATTTCAAGCTATACAATAGACTTCAAGCAAAGGTAAACTTTGATACAGTAGACTTGGAAATGGACTTTTGATGCAGCATTTTTGGAAATGGACTTTGAGGCAACAGACTTCGAGGTAGCAGATTTTGAGGCACCAAATATAGCTTCACCTAGGGGTGTAAACAGATATTAAATGAATCGGATACACTGTTTCCATATTCATATCCGTTTAAATTTTCGAATATCAGATACATATACGAATTTGACGGTCATTTAAAAATGATATCCAAATTAGTATCCTTCAGATATCGATAGGATTTGGATATATCCGTATTCAAATATAATTATTCAGATGCATTCATATTTTATTAAACTTATCTGTATTTGAATTATTATTTTATATTCTTATTTGATGAAAATTATTTAGATATCCATTTACGAATATCCAAATACGTGAATTTATGAACCTATAACAAATACATATTTTAATTAGTAGAAAGAACTATATAATTTCATTAAAACAAAAGCAATCAAACAAATAACATAATTTCTAAGTAATAATTGACTTTATAATTGATTATTAGTACTTATTAATAATAATAATGGCATTTAAGTATATTAATTATAAAGTCAACCAACAATAATTATGTTAATTAACTTTATTCTTCAATTTTTTCTCCGTATTACAATAATTTTTTAAATTTATTCTCTTTTCTTCCCAATTCTTCAATTATAATTTATATATATACATATATGGTGTAACACCCCCACTTGGGATAGCACCTAAGTTGAGGCGCCACTCAGTTAAACCTTAAATTGAACCCACAATACAATCAATAGGCCCATAACAAATTTCTCAAAACCCATCAGAGATAGCAGCAAACTTCAACCAACACCAAGTACGTACCATCGGAGGTCCCATAACTTTCATTATAACATACATACTACAGACACTAGATTCAATCCTGACATGATAAAATATCTCTAAGTCGAACTCAACATACAATTAAACCCATGTATATACATAAAGCACCTGTTCTATTACAAAACATAATTTTCTCTAGTTCAAGCTAGAAGTCCGCATCCATCACTTAACCCTCTCTAAGAAAATCAAAGTAATACGGGGGGTAAGTCCAAAGACTTAGTGAGGGATAAACTTAAGAACAATAGGGATCTTTCAAGGAAGAATTAACTCAACAGATTAATATTAAACAATCAGAACAAGAATATATCAAGCGATTACAGTCAGGATACGATCAGGCAAAACAATCATTATCAAATTTCAAGATTATCAATAGGAACTAGCCCAGGAGTTGTAGCTGTTGGCTCGAACGGCTCGGGATCATCTCAACCGATTCTTCTCGGGAGGTATAGTGTGTCTCCACCGATCACAGTTTGGGAGAAAATGCTGACGGCTTATCCAGCCTGGACGACAACCCGATCTAGACCAAGAAACTTCCACAACCTTGTTGGCCCATGAGCGAAATACAAACAATAAGAATGCAATCAAAATACGAAATAGATCACGCCTGTCAGATTTCCTTATATCACGAGTTTTTGCCTTACAGCTTATCCCACGCACTTAGCAGAGATTAACGTCCTAGGGCTTACTACTTATCCCATGCTCACAGCAAGGATTAATGTCCTGTTACTTAAATACGAGTTCAGGGCTTACATCTTATCCCACGCACATCGCTGGGATTAACGTCCATGTACTTACGGTTTATCCCATGCACACATCAGGGATTAACGTCTCATTACTTATTCCCAATAACAATTACAAGCAATAAACAATGGACGGTAACAAACAATAGAGTAGTAATAGATAGCGGAGCGAGAACAAATAACAAACAAGTCAATCGAATAACAAGAAAATCAGATAACAGAACGGGCAGATAACAAACAGTTAGATAATAGATCGAACAGATAACAGATGAGATGTTCTAGGCGCCAGAACGGACAAGAACAAATTATATCAGAGTATGATCAAGAAGTAACCTTCACATGGGTACATGTGTCAATTAACAAATAAGAATCGAACTCACAAGCTAGAATAATTCCAATAACAAGAATAAGTACTCAAGCAAGTACGATTTCAACAATCAAGAACAAGTACAGTACATAAACAAGAACCTGCAAAGGGGTTTATCAAAATAATGGATAGATATGATAAAGTGCCAGATTGGCAAACCCTCACCTCCATAATCTCCAAAAGTGCAACTTCAGTCAACTATCTATCGGTCCTCGAGACCCACTTCTTCGTCACCTGACCGAAAGGGTATATTTACAGTTAATTCTTCATTCAACTCCAATATTTCTTAATAACTATAATTACACCACTAGTAGTCTAAAATCGCTAATTTCTCGGCAAATACAGTAGTTATGATGCGACTAGTACAAAAGTGCTAATCATGCCTTTATCACAAAATAGTTACGAGGTTCATATGGATTCTAGAAAATAGCGCCATCCGATCCTTAATTACATAATTATCTTCATAATACATCCCAATTTAACAATAATAGTCCAATCATCATATTAGCCATGCAACCCCAAAAGTTTCCAAGTTTGGTCAAATTAGGTTTTCTTAAATTATTGATTGACCCCAAAATTTTCTAATTTCCTTGTAATTGAGTCCTTTTCATTTTATTTTTGAGCCCTAAAATTTGACAATTCAACATCTTGATTTTCTAAATTCTTAATTTTCTAAAATACTGAATTTTAGAGATGTTACAATGCTCCCCCTTTAAAAGAATCTGGTCCCGGATTCTCATCTTTGATATGAACTTTAATGAATACCGATACACATAACATTCTTGTTCCTTGATGCCTCAATCACGTGCTATTTCAATACTTAGTATATATCCTCCACCTTAGTTCTAACAGAGTGCATACTTTTATATGAAAGATAGTAAAACCATTGCAACAATAAACAACTAGCAACATCACAATTTCACACTTACATGATATTCACATAAAGAAGTAGTCAAATTCAAACTTAACATGCTAGATTTCATAACCTATCATACATTCTCAAGCAACTAGATATAGATTCACAAAAACTTAAACACATTAGGAATAGACATAACACATACGCCTACTGCTCCTTAAACTCCGTCTGGGAATATGAAGCCAAAATGTGCAGTGTCAGATTCTCTTCGGATAATCAAGAACTTAGACAGAACCTTCAGCCACTTGTTTTCCTTTCCCTACATATGTTGGGCCTTTTCTTCTAGGGCAATCCTTCAAGAAGCATTGGTCGCAACTGCAACCTATACTATTACCTTGCTTTTTCCAATATTCAATCTCCTTTTTCTCTACACGCTCTATTAATCTATCTAGCATACAACTCCTTGTCTCAAGTACTGATTTTAAATGACTTGACTCTGCTCTTCTATCCTTTAAAGCCTCATGCATATCATGCAGCTTCTCCTCAAGACCTTGGCACCATCTTAGAAAGTTTTCCTTTTCCTCTTTTAGGACCTTATTCTCGTTCTTGAAATCTTCCACACTATCCTCATCCATCGGTTCTTTTCTTGTAGTTATACGTTCATATCCCTAACATACTAGAAGTAAAAGGTTATACACTGGTTGGCTACCCTGGTCATAACTCTTCACTTCTTTAATGTCAAGCCTTGTCCCAAAAGTTCATGTCTTATCTAATTCCACGTTTAATGCCACAATACAACTTCATATTTTGCTGCCCAAATCCACATGCTAAGAATGATATCCCAACATAGCTTAGGTATCCTATAACTCAAGTGTTTACATTCTAGATGGTTCCCAATTCAAGCTTAATCTCAAGTAAGTCTATCGACTATAACTCCTCTAAACCTCCAAGAATAAAAGAAATAGAAGGATCAGATGGAAGTAAACCAAACTCATCTTACTAACATCAACTGACCACATTCATCTTAAATCCTCGAATCACACAAGAACTCCTAATATGCAAGGTACCTAAAATTTAATATCCAAAAATCACATCTTAACATAACTTAGGCATTCCTTAACTTAGATATACATATCTAAAACATTTCTAAATTCAAGCGTACTCTCTATATTACCCAAAAATTCTCATTTCCACAATCACAGTCTAGGATTAGGTCCTAATATAGTTCAAGTTCTCCTACCTCAAGTATTTACATCCTGGATATTTCCTAATTCAAATAAAGTCACTAGCAAACTAATCAGATTCAATCACAACAATCATTCATTCCCACGTGAACCTAGGTCATCAAAACCTAGGCTCTGATACCACCTGTAATGCCCCCACTCAGGATAGCACCTAAGCAGAGGCGCTACTCAGTTCAATCTTAAATTGAATCCACAATACAATCAATAGGCCCATAACAAATTTCTCAATACCCATCAGAGATAGCAGCAAAGTCCAACCAACACCAAGTACGTACCATCGAAGGTCCCATAACTTTCATTATAACATACATACTACAGATACTAGATTCAATCCTGACACAACAAAATATCTCTAAGTCGAACTCAACATACAATTAAACCCATGGATATACATAAAGCACATGTTCTATTACAAAACATAATTTTCTCTAGCTCAAGCCAGAAGTCTACATCCATCACTTAACCCTGTCTGAGAAAAATCAAAGTAATATGGGGGGTAAGTCCAAAGACTTAGTGAGGGATAAACTTAAGGACAACAGGGATCTGTCAAGGAAGAATTAACTCAACAGATTAATATTAAACAATCAGAACAAAAACATATCAAGCGATTACAGTCAGGATATGATCAGGCAAAACGGATTAGATTATGGGCAATTAGGAACACTCGGGCAAAACAATCATTATCAAATTTCAAGATTATCAATAGGAACTAGCCCAGGAGTTGTAGCTATTGGCTGGAACGGCTCGGGATCGTCTCAACCGATACTGATCGGGAGGTATGGAGCGTCTCCACTGATCACAGTTCGGGAGGAAATGCAAACGGCTCATCCAGCCTGGACAAGGTTTAAGGAAATCATAATATAACATATATATATCTAAGCATGTTCATCCATTCCTTTACCCCCGATCCAACTATCGAAACCTCAAAACCACGAACCAAGAGTACCATCATGATCGTTGCGACAAGGAGAAGCTACTGTCCTAGCTCTGCCGCCGCGCCGCAAGAAATACCCAAAACTACCACCAAAATACTCATTTTAACTCTAGGAATCTAATGGTTTGATCAATTTAGCCAAATACCATTGGGAAGACAGTCAATTTCAGCATTGAAGCCACTACACCTCCTCACGCCATCGTGGTCCGTCTCCCTCGTTTCACTGTCACCAATGGTCATATCCCAAAACCAACCTCACCAAACGCTTTCTTGAGCTGAACCCATCCCAGAACACCCTTGGTCCACCGCGAAAGGTTGCTAAAAAGTGGAAACCCACCAAGCTCCGTTGTCGCCCGTTCGGCCTTCACATTTTTTGGTGGCCGTTCTGAATTTATAGGTGCATGTGGTATGGATGTGAAGCTAAGGTCAAGGGGAAGAAGATGATTGGAGTAATTTTCAAGTTTTTAGAGTGTTGCCGATGATTTTTCGGAGAAAAGAGAAAGGGGTACCGAGGTCAAGGAGAAGGAAAACTGGGGTTGAAATGCAATTTCCCCCTATTTATATAAAGCCTCTTTTCTTAATTACAAATTGGCCCCAAACTTATGACCAGCTCTCAATCACGCCCAAAGATTAGGAAATATATCATAGTCCCCCATTTGACCCAAAGTATTAGCCATGCACCCCCAAAAGTTTCCAAGTTTGGTCCAATTCGATTTTCTTAAATTACTGATTGACCCCAAAATTTTCTAATTTACTTGCAATTGAGTCCTTTTCATTTTTTTTTTAGCCCTAAAATCTAACCAATCAAAATCTTGATTTTCTAAATTCTTATTTTCCAAAATACCAAATTTTAGGGGTGTTACATATGGATTATGAGATTTTTATTGAAAAATATAAATAATATATTATTTAATAAATATATATTCGGATCGAATATTAAATGGATCTGTTACGCATTTACCATATTCATATCCATTTATAATAAGACATCTACTAATCAAATACGGATAATATCTGCTTTAAATGGATGCGGATAAATTTTATGTAAACGGATACGAATGCAAACAGTAAACGAATTTTTGAATATCCTTTTATAGCCCTAGCTTCACCTCTGGAGGAATTGGAGATTCATGATCTCAAGTTGGAAACTGTAATGAAGTCATTCCACCTTTCACAATCATAGGGATATGGTTGGTGGAGGATGCTTAATTGATCTGCAACAATTGACATATATTAGTTGGTATAAAAGCTATTTTTTTCTCAAAGTAAAATAAACAATCACGCCAACTTTAACTGCAGCAACTCTATTTGATCTTCCTCCAATTTGGACATTTTTGTGAGGCCTTCTAACCTATAAAAATAGAACAATGTATTAATTCAAAGATACTCAAAGAAATTATTTATAACTAATAATTAATAAAATTCGACAAACCTGTAATTTCTCCATGGTTCTTCCTTGCCTTTGCACAGGTTCACTGGAAATTGAACCTTGAGTTGGTCGAGTTACTTGACTTACTTCCACATCTACAAATTCTTCATTCCTTTGCCCTTCAACTTCAATTGGTGCAACCTCTTGATGCTCCTGCTCAATTTCCATTGTTTTTCTTTTTTTTATAGGTTAATGAATTGTGATTTGTACCCTCACAAGTTCTGCAGGAGGCTCATCGGGCTATCTCATTCTCATCTTTTGAAGCCTACCAACCTTTTCTTTGTACAAAGGTGGCAAAAGAGGCTCATTATCACTTTTAGGCCACAAATCAAGTCCATTCAAGCCAAATGTAGGATTTTCATAGCATTTTAAATAACTTTCTACACTATAACACTTGTGAACATATGTCTCAGGTTCTTCATTTCTGCACCGTATAGTTGAAACTGCATGTTTGCATGGTATTCCTGACAAGTCCCACTTCCTACAACTACAACTCCTCTCCCATAAGTCCACTGTGTGCTGGTCAAAAGCCCCCACTACGTGGAAATGCCAATCATTAAGCCTTATTAGTATACACTCCCTAGTATCTTTCATGATTTTTATAAGCAATTTTTAATCTTGGGGCGTATTGGTCCATCCCATTTTGCAGCTTTTTCTCTATTTGTTTACATCCTAGTCATCAGCAAGTTTCTAATTGACTCAAGTAATGAAATGAGTGGCTTTTCTCTTGCATCAAGAATGAAACTATTGAAACATTCACACATGTTATTCAAAAGGATGTCACACTAAGGATATGGATTGAAATGAGACCTAGACCAGTTTTGTGAAGGTTTTTCACTAACCATTGATATGTTTCTTCATTTATTTTTTTCAAGCCATCCATTTTTCTTTTAAATTCTTCAATTCTTGTTGCTTTTGTTGCTACCCTAAAGTGCATTTTTAATTGCAAGAATAGTAAAACCATCTTTCTTCATGTTGCTATGCAAATGCTTCACATAAAATCTATTTTTAACATTAGGTAGCAAAGGCTCAAAGGTTGGAATCAAGCCCTTTTACTTGTCAAACATGAAAGTCCAATTATGTTGATTCTCAAAACCTATATCATCATTCAAAAGAGACAGAAACCAGCTCCAACTCTCTTTAGTTTCACTCTCAACTATAGCAGGAAAGATATTATTATTGAGATCTAGTCTAACTGCTGACAATAGTTGACCCCCATGGTTCCCCTTAAGAAAGCATCCATCCACTCCTATGACAGACCTACAAACATTTTTGAATCCAAGTTTACATTTATTGAAGCACACATAAAACCTTTGGAACCTCTTACTTCCTTCTTCCTCTACCAGTTTCATTAACAGTTGAACTTAGATTACTTATCTCAATTCCAACAAAATAATCCCAAATTTGGTTGAATTGTTCCTCCATTGAACCCTATATCAGCTGCAGTGCCCTTCTCCTTGCTCTATAGGCTTGCGATTTTGAGACATTAGCCTTTAGAGTTGTACAAATTTCTTTTATAAACTCAAATGTGCCTAGCTTTGGATTTTCTTTGAATTTTTTTTGAAAAGTCTTGCCTATCCAACCAGATTTCAAACTTGAATTGTTATAGTTCCAAGAGCATTTACTGTGAATGGGATTATAGCTCTTTATTTGCCAAACACTATCATTCTGTATTTTTGATACAAAAACAAACCATCCAAACTCATCTTTTTTACAAATACCCTTTAGTCTTATTTTGTCATTCTTAATGAATTTAACCACCATACCTCTTCTAAAGTAATGACTTTCAATTGCAAACTTAGCTTCATCCTTAGAACTGAAAATCAATCCTAATTTAAGTTCAGGATTTTTATTTTCTATCCTAGGATTGAATAAGGGATACTGTATTCCCTTCTTTTCGTCTGAACCTTGTTTGCTGTTCAAATCATCATCATTGTCAACAAGATCTTCCTCACCATCTGAATCCTGTAGCCTAGCATACATCTCTTCACTAATAAATTGATTCCCTTCTATTGTTGTCCCCTTATTTGTCTCACCAAATTTAGACTCAAGATCTACATAAGCCTCAAATAACTTGTCATCATCCTCTATATCAAAGTCACTCTCATAGAACACATCATCATCCTCACTTGAATTGTCTCCATCACTCAAACCATCCCCACCCTCTAAATCAGCAATAGCCTCATCAATAACAACATATTCATTGACTAATCTACCCTCAGTATGTTGCAGTTTGGCTCTCCACGAACCCTACCAAGTCTAAATGTTCTAAGTACATATCAACTTCATAATTTTTAGGTATATATTTCCTTATATCATATGCCTCTAAATATTTTCTTTGCACTTACATTGCCTATCAAAATTCTTCCCATATTTGAGCTAAAACCTAATACTATATCCTTGTATCCTAAATCCTCAACATAACCCCACAAATCAATCATCCCAATATGATCTACATCCACAAAGTCAAAATGCTCCAATTTCCATCCTAAGTAGTACTCTCTATGTGGAGTATGTTTTAAAATTCCAGCATAGTGAATTTTTAATTTAAAACATGTTGGATCTCCCATAACACCTAGTTTCATTAATTTATATATTTGAAGTGAAGTTTTAAATAAATTAAAAACAAAAAATCAAATAAACACCAATTAGATACACAAAGTATAACATAGCATTAAAGTACCAGAAACCAAAATTACCCTAAATAGTACCATAAATTAAAGTACCCTAAACTAGCATGCAATTAAACATAAACGCAATAAAATTGCATTTCAACCAATAACAAAAAAAAAAGAAAAAAACAACTCGCATAGATCTTAAATGGACTATAAATCAGCTGAGCATAGAGAAATGAAGAAAAACTACATAATGTAAGGATATATTACAGTAATTAGGCATGAAATCCAGTGCACGCTTGCTTCTCCTCGCCATTTCACTGATTACCTCTTGTACTCCGCTCAACAAACCTCCAGCAACCTCCTACTCTGGTTTTCTCCATTTTTGGCCTTGGAAACTTTAAATTTTTGGTTCTAATCTACTTTGGTATGATAAATTTAAGATATTCTGGAAGATTTTTCAACAATTCTAGGGAAATTTGAGGGATTGAAACTTTGGGGATAGAGTTATGCATTTAGGGGAAATGTATCTGACCCTAACCCAGCAATCTAGTGTATTTCCCTCCATTAGTGATCATGTGCAAGGCACATGACCACTGTTTGTCACATTTAACTGGATGGTTAACGGCAAGGACAAGATGTGTTAAAACATAGACACTTTAGGGACCGATTTTGTAACAGCATACTATTCAGGGACGAAAATTGAATAATTGGCTAACTTTAGGGAATGAAAATTATAATTTTCCTGCTTGAATATATTCAAATTCGTTTAACCTGTTAAAGTTTAATCCGTTTATGAAATATCCTTGACTCGATAATTCTCAAAACCAACAAAATCTCTCATGACCATTCATATGACAACGCGCTTACCAATGATACAACAATTCACATCTCTTATGACCATTTACCTGAGTATTAAATATACATTCACAATCATCTTCAGTATGTGATAGGGGAAATCATCATAAATTGCAAGCTGACTTGATAAAGCATCTGTGGCGACTCAAGAAATTATTATTAAATCATGATAACTAAACCGTACCTACTCATAAATTTATTTGTGTTTTTTTTCCTTCAAGCATGTACCTTTTGATAAGTTCCTTAATAAAATAATATTTTTTTCCATTATTAATTTTTTCCTATGTTTTTTAAATATTTTTTTCAAAATTGGAATTAATTACATAATTGATAGAAATATAAATATAAAAATAAATAAACATAGAATAGTTTGAATATATTAAAATAATATGAAAAGTAGAATCTTGGGTGAAGAAGAAAAATGCTATTTGGAACGCTAGCTTTGGGTATGCTATTTTTGCTAATGTTGTAAGTAGAACTAGAAATAGAACCAGGAGCGGAGATGTTCTTATATTCACATTATTCCCAAAGTTTTCTAAACTGCTCTTAAGGAAAGTCTTCGAATTGCTATTTCCATAAATTGTTGACTTGTTGTATCCTAAAATTGCACGGCCATTGAAACTGTAGGCAAATGTAGAGTGAGGGCAGTTTTCACTTTAGAAAAAGTGTGTTCAAGCCTCAAATCCATATAAAATTCATATATGTTCGAAACCTCTTTTTACTATTTTTCTAACAAAAGATAAACAAAATATGGAGTCCTCTGACATTGTACAAGAATTGAAGATGGTTCATTGCGCTTGTGTTGCTTGAACAAAATATAAAGAATTTTCTCTTAATTTATATTGTACTTGTGTTGCTTGAACAATTAATCAACTTCAATACACTATATGAAGTTTTTTTCTTCAAAGATTTTTTTGTTTTAAAAGTCAACTTCAGCCACTTCACATTGCTCAATTTTTTTATCAACTTTCAATCAGAGAAAACTTTGTAAGTTTACAGTGACTTTCATATAAGAATATTAAGTATTATAAAGCGTAAATGTCCCCAATAGTCCCTGATGTTTTGATTTAGTATTACTTTAGTCCTCAATCTTTAAAATTTCATCTTTTACTCCCTAACGTTAATATATCATTTCACTTTAGTCCCAAAAATCATTTTTCGGCAGTTTTTGGCCGAAAATTGACCAGGTTTGACATTTTTTAAGGGTAAAATTGTCAATTCATAGTTTTATGTTCCACTTTAGTCCCTATATAAAGTTTTATGTTCCACTTTAGTCCCTATATAAGGTTTTATGTTCCAATTTAGTCCCTATGTCACTTTTTTTCTTTTTCTTTTCTTTTTATAAATTTATGTCCATGTGTGTATATATATTTGTGTGTAATATATGTGTATATAATTGATACTAATATTAGTCACATGCTTATATGATAGTATTAATATTTAATAATATATTATTGGGGTAAATGTCACTAATAGTCCCTGATGTTTCGATTTAGTATCACTTTAGTCTTCAATCTTTAAAACTTCATCTTTTAGTCCCTAACGTTAATATATCGTTTTACTTTAGTCCCCAAAATCATTTTCCGGTAGTTTTTGGCCGGAAAATTGACCAAGTTTGACATTTTTAAGGGCAAAATTGTCAATTCATAGTTTTATGTTCCACTTTAGTCCCTATATAAAGTTTTATGTTCCACTTTAGTCCCTATATAAGGTTTTATGTTCTAATTTAGTCCCTATGTTACTTTTTTTCTTTTTATAAATATATGTCCATGTGTGTATATATATTTGTGTATAATATATGTGTATATATTTTTTATACTAATATTAGTCACATGCTCATATATTATTATTAATATTTAATAATATATTATTGATATATTAATATCATTTGTGATACTATTGTAATTAATAATATTAGTAATGTTATTATTGATATGGGATAGCCCAATAGGCCCAACGCAATAACACTCGACTAGGACAGGAGCTGGACTGACGCTCCTTAAGCAGCTCAAATGCCCTTAAACCCAACTCATTTTGGACCACGCAGACATTCAACTGCCACTCGACCTCTGAATCCCTATTTGTCGTGGTGGATATTAGCGTTCTTGATCAACCAGGTTATAGCCGATAGCCGCCTTTAGGTGGCCTCAATCTTTCAACCAGAATGATGTAGCTTCGACAGAATGAGCCTGGTGGCCAAGATCTTAGTAGATATTCTTGTTGGAGTGCTCATCTTGACCAGAGAGGTCGAGGAGTGATGAAAGCCCTTTGGCCACATTAAATGCCTTGCCAGGCGCCGTGCTGCCGCATTAATAGCGCGTGCCACCAACAGTACCACCTTTTATAGCCGTGTCAGGCTTGGGATCGCCTCTAGTGTACCACCTTCTCCTAGGTAGCTGCCTCCTGAAACAGTACATAAGCTGGAACAGTACACAAGCTGGATAATGGCCTTCCTTAAATTGGAAAGTCCTCAAGCAAGGACAATGGCCCTTCTTACACAACAGGGGCATCAAAGACATATCAATCTTATCCAACTTGTGTAGCATTTCAAGAGGCAGCTACCTAGGAGAAGGTGGTACACTAGGGGCGCTCCCTAGCTTGACACGGCTGCAAAAGGTGGTACTGTTGGTGGCTCGCACTATTAATGTGGCAGCATGGCGCCTGGAAAGGCATTCAATGTGGCCAAAGGGCTTTCGTCACTCCTCGACCTCTCTGGTCAAGACGAGCACTCCAACAGGAATATCTACTAGGATCTTGGTCAGCAGGCTCATTTTGGTCGAAGCTACATCATTCTGGTTGAAGGATTGAGGCAACCTAATGGAGGCTATCAGCTATAACCTGGTCGATCAAGAACGCTAATATCCACCACGACATATAGGGATCCAGAGGTCGAGTGGCAGTCGAATGTCTGTGTGGTCCAAAACGAGTTGGGTTTAAGGGCAATCGAGCTACTTAGCGAGCATCAAACCAGCTCTTGTCCTAGTTGAGTGTTATTGGGCTGGGCCTATTGGACTATCACATATCAATAATAATATTACTAATATTATTAATTACAACAGTATCACAAATGATATTAATATATCAATAATATATTATTAAATATTAATAATAATATATGAGCATGTGACTAATATTAGTATCAATTATATGTACACATATATTATACACAAATATATATATGCACACATGGACATAAATTTACAAAAAGAAAAAAAGTAACATAGGGACTAAATTGGAACATAAAACCTTATATAGGGACTAAAGTGGAACATAAAACTATGAATTGACAATTTTGCCCTTAAAAATGTCAAACTTGGTCAATTTTCCAGCCAAAAATTGCTGGAAAATGATTTTGGGGACTAAAGTGAAACGATATATTAACGTTAGGGACTAAAACATGAAATTTTAAAGATTGAAGACTAAAGTGATACTAAATCGAAACATCAGGGACTATTGGTAACATTTACCTTATTATAAACCATGACAACTTTATGAATAATTGTGTCCTTACTTGTTTTCCATTAAGAGCCAGACTAAAAGAGGGACAAGTTGAAGGTATTCGATTAAAAAATAAAAAATAAAGAAACCCTTAGGTGACTTTTGGACTTTTTATCGAAAATTTTCTTTTGTATTTTTTACTTTGCTTCTATAATATTTCATTCATTTGGATGTGATTCATATAGTTTTTCTAATAACTAGTACTATATCTTGTAAATTGCAATTCAAATATCCGTGTCACAATTGTCTTATTAATTCTGCCTTCATGATATTGCATTGAAAAAAATTATAGTTATGTTCAAAGAATTTTCTAAATTTCACGAGAAATTCCAGTTTAGTAAAGTTTTTATTATTATTTTTTTGTTTTTGGCAAATCTTTAATGTTAATTTATTTGATTTCTTTTACATGACACTTTATCTTATTTTGTTATTATTGTTCATATTCCATTATATTTTCTCTTTGTTTATTATCCCATTAACCGTATTGACTTAATCTGAAAACAAAATTATACTGTATATTTAATCCCTGAAAATGTCAGCAGCAAATGTTAAAATTGGTAACCCAAACTCTTGTCTTCCATATCAAATCAGTTCTCTCTCTTTCTCTCTCTCTGTGCTAGCTAGCCCTATTTGGCTGTTGTTATTCTTTCCTTCACTTTGTTTTGTGTATATATAACCTTGTAATTTTTTTATGTATACCGAAGATGGTTTATGCTGCTCATATTTCACTTGCACAAACCTTAGATAAATTACTACATAATGATGAAAACTCCATTTCTGTTCATGAACAACAAAAGTTTGTGTCTGTCCACAAATACTTTATCGTCTTGCAAGAATTTCTTGAAGATCTTCCAGATAAAGCACCAGCTTGGAAAGGAGAATCAAGGATGTAGACTCATGTAGCAAATGAAGCAGAAGATATGATTGAATGTTTTATGTTGGAACTAATTCAGCTATATTACATCTCCAAGTCATCTACAGGACTTGAAAGTGTTAAGTTTGCATACCATAAAAGTGGCTCATTTATGTGGATCAAAAGAAAAAAGAGAGGAATTTTCTATGATTTTAAGAAGTCGAAAAAAGTAGCAAAAAGAATTGAATCAATCGTGAGAGTTGTGATGGAGATCAAGAATAGCTCTAGGATCAAAGATGCGTAGCTCAGTGATACTTGTGTTGGTACTTCATCATCGAGACTGGCAGAAAAGTATAGGAAGCTTAGGCTTCATTTTAATTTTAAAGGGTTGAAAAAAGGGGAAAGAGAGGCGATGCAACTTAGTGTTTCTTCTATTGCTACTTTGTCATTAAGGCCATTGCACCTACCAACAAAGACACCATGGCTGGTGTAGCACCCCCACTCGGGGTGACCCCTAAGCGGAGGTGCCACCAATTCAAGCTTGAAATATAAATCAAATGATAACTAAGGAATCTAAAATTTTATCAATTCAGAGGAAAAATAACTCGCACTAACCCAAAAGGACGCTTCATTGAGCAAAATATGCACAACCAAGTATCTTAGGTTCACTATAACCATTCACATAACATCTCTTAGATCGCTGTCTCGATCACATGTAGACTATATGTGTACAATCATGACACCTAATCTATTACAAAATAAACTTTCAACCAAAGCATGAGTCGCTATTTCTCTCGTCGACCTGTCTAAAAAAAAAAAAAGGAATAACAAAAGGGTAAGTCCTAAGGACTTAGTGAGAGAAGGAAATGACAGGATTGAAAGAAAAACTGTTGTGGTACAACAATTAATGAACAATTCAGTAACAAGCAAGAGCTTTTAATATGAATCAACAGAGTACATGACACACATGATATCAAATTTAACAAGCTGTTGGTCATTCCATCCTTATTACTCCTGGATCAAATTATAATTACTAGTACCGGGCATCGGTATAGTATAAACAAGATTTCTTTATCGCTCCATTGCTCGAGCACTAAACTCGGCGTGTAACAACTTGCTTTTATGGCATGGTCGACCGCATGCCGGATCCCGCCACTCACAATTCGCTACCTCTAGCTACCTGTAAGTTAGGATCATAAGTGGGTACTAGCTAGAAGACTTGTCACCATCGGTCCATTCCGCTCGGTCGTCTTTTTGGACCTAGCCCTGGGCCCAACTTCCCGTGGTGTCCCTCCGGGTTGAACTTCCCAAGGGCATCGCCATAGGTTGATATTATATAGTGCCAACAGATAAGAATTTAACCTTTAAAACAATAAACATGAATATAACAAAGTGCAAATCTGAAACATTCTGTATACACAGTACACTGGCCGACAAGGCTATTTTGGGGCTACATAATAAGTCAACAAGGAAAAATATGATAGAACACTAGACCGACAGGATTTCTTTAACATCCAACACGTTATAAAGAGCTAACAAGAAATACGGGGTCTGCCGACAAGGCTACAGGGTATAAAGGAAGGAAAATGAATAACATAATAAGAGTTCTGGACACCAGAATGAATAGGATTCAGAATTAAGAACAAGTGATAACCCTCACAGGGGATACATATCAAATAACAGATAACACTCGAGATTTCAAGCAATATACAGATTTCAATAAACACAATAGAGTCAATACAAAAACAAGAACCCTCATAGGGGTTTATCACGATATTAGACTGATATGAAAGGGTGCCAGATTGGCATACCCTCACCTCCGTAGTCCCAAAAGAGCAATCATAGTCAACAATCACAGTAATCTATTAGTTTGCATGGCCCACTTCTTCGTCACCAAACCAAAAGGGTATATCCTCCATCGAAATCTTTATTCGACCTTAAATAAATACAATTATTCTATCAGCAGTCCCAAGACATTAGTTCATCAATCAATACAATAATTAGGATTTGATCGGCACTTAATGATAAGAAACGTGCTAATTAAGCTGATTATTACAGAAATAATCATATGCGTGCTTCTTATTTTCAGTAATGGGTTGAAATCTAATCCTTAATCACCTAGTTATTCTCATACATTATACTAACTCAACAATAATAGTCGGATCATCATAATCAACTCAATTGTCACTACTTAGGTTCCAAATGCCTATAATCCTTAATTAAAGCTTAAATCCTTTAGTAATTTATTTAATTCAAGTTAACAATATAATATAACACATTCGGGCCCCACTAAACCATATAATAATCCTTACATGGAAATATATATATACATGTAAATTGCATATCCATTCTTCAATTCTTGGCATAAAACATAATTTAAGGAGAGAAAGTGCAAGATAGGTGTATATATATGTATATGTATAAGCATAATCCCACTTCTCCTCCTTTACCCAAGATACTGTTATGGAAAGCCCAGAATCAAAAGCCAAGCACGCAGGTGCAATCGTCGTGTTGAGGAGGTAATACTGTCTCCGTACTATCGCTGCCGGAAACGGCCAATCTCATCACCAAAGTGTTCCTCTCAACTTGAGTTGTTCAATACCCTCCTCAATTACACCTTTAGCCACCAATGAGCCCCTCAATTGAAGCTCTGAAGCTTCATCACCGCCGCCCACCATCGTGAGATTTCCTTTAGATTCCATCGCCGGTGCTACACCAAACCTTAATACAAAAGACCCACAACATTCCCTGAGGTGAGAACTACAACATTCGCTGCCCAGAAACTAGCCTTCCCTATTGCCCCGCCATTACCCATCACCCGCCACCGCGGTCACTTCCAGCTTCACTGTCTTGATGTCCCACCAGTGAGATATGTATGCATGTGGTATTAGCGTGATGCCGGTGAAGAGAGGAAGTTAATAAACAATTTAGTTTTAGGAGATGGTGAACTTAGCTGGAAGAGATGGAGAAGGTGGCGCAGTGAAGAATGAAGAAGGAATGGGGGAGGGGGGAAATGAAAGTTTTGATATTTATAGAAATAACCTTTTTAAACTTTTAAATTGGCCCTCAAATTTTATGGCTGATTTTAATTGAGTCCTTTAGTTCAGGGATTCAAGACATTGACCTATTTGACCTAAAATCATTCCATGCAAACCCCCAACATTTTTTAATATGGTCTAATCAAGTCTCCTTATTTGCGAATTGACCCCAAAACTTCTAATTCTTTTGGAAATTGAGTTTTCCTTATTTATGAATTGGCCCCCAAAATTTCAATAAAATAATAAGGTAAAATTCATCAAATTTTAAAAAAAATAAAAATTTAAATTCTAACAACCCTACAATTTTTGGGGTGTTATAGTTGGTGTTGAGATGAAGAAATTATGCGGAATCGCGCAAGATGGGAAGTTAGAGCACGTCTCGGCACATATGGATAGAACACTGTGCACCGTGGCACAAGGGAGTCACGCCCATGCGCAGAATCTAGGCAAGAAGAGTCGCGACTTGCACAAGGGCGCAAGCTGGCCATGCGCTGGCGCAAGGTATTTTGGAACCTTATGCCAAGGCACAAGTTTTGTGTGCCCTGGCACAGTGT
Organism: Jacaranda mimosifolia; assembly: GCA_018894105.1. Lineage (NCBI taxonomy): Eukaryota > Viridiplantae > Streptophyta > Magnoliopsida > Lamiales > Bignoniaceae > Jacaranda > Jacaranda mimosifolia. The sequence continues at coordinate 3,802,299 of CM032125.1, forward strand.
AAAATACCCATGATGAGTTTCGCATGCCAGGGCACAAATTTTGTGCACCCCGGTGCGGTGCACAGGCCATTTTATGATTTGTTTGAGTATTTAAACGCAGTTTTCTTCAAGAATGATAGTACGAACCCTAGAAAAAGTAGTTCTAGATTATTTTAGAGATTTATCTTAGAACGGAGGCTAGAACGAAATTGTTGGGTGTTCTCATGAGATTAGAGGGACTTAAATTTGTACTTGGCACTTGATTTGGAATCAATAAATTTATATCCTTGTCGGGTGGATTAAACATATCGTCGAACCAAATTAAACCTTGTGTGTTTTTCATTGAATTGCTCTACTTGTATTTCTCAATTTTATTTTGGTCTTACTGGGTTACAACAAACTGGTATCAAGAGCTAAATTGACGAAATGTCACCATAAACTACGAGGTAGAGAATTTTATGGGAATAATGATTTTGGGCTGTGGAAGATGAAGGTGCACGCCCTCTTATGTCAACAAGGTTTGCAGAGAGCACTAAAGGGTAGGGATTTCTTGCCAGAGATACGTTCAAATAAGGAAAAGGATGAATTTATGCTGAAGGCTTATGGTACTTTGGTGTTATCATTGGCAAATAACGTACTGAGAGAGGTCGCTACAGAAGTACACCAGTAGGATTGTGGTCAAAGTTGAAGAGTTTGTATATGACGAAGTCCCTCACAAATCGACTGTATTTGAAATAGTAGTTGCACAGCCTCAAAATGAAGGAAGGTACATCTATTACTCAACATATTGATTATTTCAATAAAGTGATATTGGATCTCTCTAGTATAGATGTACAAATTGAGGATGAAGATTAAGCATTGATTCTTTTGTGTTCTTTCCCTAAATTCTTTGAGCACTTTCTTACTACTCTGTTGTATGAGAGAGATAAAATATCAATGGAGGATATAAGGGCCTCATTGAATTTGAATGAGTTGAGAAAACATGTCCTAGGCAATAATGACAGTGAAAGCAGGGAAGGATTAGTTGCGAAGGGAAGACCAAAAGAAAAGGGAAAGAGTAGAGGTCAATCTAAGTCCCGAGGTAAGCCTAAATCAAACCATAAATGCTTTAGGTGCGGAGGAAAGGGGCATTGGAAATGAAATTTTCTAGAATGCGGAAAGGCGAAGGATTCGGGTGAATCTTCTAATAAAAAATGGGAAGATGTTGCTGAAATCGTTGAGGATGAGTTTGATGGAATGCTTGTTCTCAATGCTACTGAGAGTCTTTCAAGTTCTGAGTGGATATTAGATAGTGGTTGTTCCTACCATACGTGCCCACGAGAGGATTGGTTTACCACTTATCAGAAATACAATGGTGGTAAAGTACTCATGGGAAATTATGCATCTTGCAAAGTTGTAGGAATCAACATAGTAAGTATCAAAATGTATGATGAAATTGTGAGGACGCTGAATATGTGCGTCATGTTCCTGATCTGAAGAAAAATTTAATTTCTCTAGGTACTATGGATAAGAATGGTTGTGAGTATAGAGCTCGAGATGGAGTTCTGCAAGTTTCCAAAGGTGCTCTACTAATCATAAAAGGGAACAAGAGGAATGGTCTTTACATATTGCAGGGTAGTACAGTTTCTGGTACTACAACAGTTTCTTATCACTTAATGATACTATGAAGTTGTGGCATATGCAGCTTGGGCATATGAATGAGAGAAGAATGTCAGAGTTGAGCAAATAGGGTTTGCTTTGTGGAGAAAAGACTGAGGAACTAGATTTTTGTGAGCAGTGTGTTCTTGGTAAGCAGCATAGGGTGAAGTTCAGCACCGCAGTTGATAAGAGCAAAGGCACCTTAGATTACCTTCACTCAGATATTTGGGGGTCTTCTCAAGTTCTATTAAAGGGTAGTGATAGGTACATGTTGATATTCATTGATGACTTCTTACAAAGAGTATAGATGTACATGTTGAAGCATAAGGATGAGGTATTTGTCTACTTCAAGTAGTGGAAGACTTTAATAGAGAAGTAGATAGGAAATGAGGTCAAACGCTTGATGACTGACAATAGTTTAGAGTTATACAACAAGGAATTTTAGGAGTTTTGCGATAAGAAGGGGATTGTGAGGCATCGCATAGCTGTACATACACCACAATAGAACAGAGTTGCAGAACGGATGAACATGACTATTTTGGAGAGAGCTAGATACATGCTCTTTAACGTCAGATTGTCCAAGGATTGTTGGGTTGAAGTTGTTAATACTGCTTGCTATTGGTGAATAGGTCACCATCGACTACTTTGGACTGCAAGACACCAATAAAAGTTTGGTTAGGGTCTCTTGCTGATTACTCAAATCTAAGAGTATTTGGGTGTCTGGCCTATGCTCATGTTTGTGATGAAAAGCTTGAGCCGAGGGCAAGGAAGTGCATATTCCTAGGCTATGCAGATGGAGTCAAGGGTTATCATTTGTAGTGTAATGACGACAAGGCCTCCAAGGTTATTATCAACAGGGATGTGACATTCAATAAGTCTGCAAGGTGAAAGTAGTCAAAACAACATTAAGGAGAAGGTACAGATTGAGATTGACAGTCCACAAGTTTCAAAAGGAAAATAGAAGATGATAGATGAAGCTGGCGAGAGCTCATTATCACCAAGTCAGCAACTGATTCACTACAGAACTATAATTTGGCTCGTGATAGAGAGAGAAGACAGATCAAACTACCATAGCGTTCTGCATATTCAAGTTTGATTGCTTATACTTTGAGTCGGTCGAGGAGTTTGTGGGAGACAAAGATATGTTGACGAAGACCATTATGGGAATCAAATTCAAGCATTGCTTGGATTTGATAAACATTTGCAAGCTCAGATGATTGCCCTTTTGGGGGAGACAAAGATGATGGATGGAGAATTTCAAGTTAAGGTAGAGAATTGTTGAGTGTGCCTTGAAATTTAAGCTACAAATGGTGAGAAACAACGAAAATAGCAAAGAAATGGTGCAGAATCGGGTGAGATGGGATGTTGGAGCATGCCCCGACACACATAGGTAGAGCATTGTGTGCCGAGAAGTAAAGGAGTCACACCTATACACAAAATCTTGGCAAGAGAAGTCGCGACTTGCGCTAGGGAGCAAGCTAGCTACGCCCTTGCGCAACATATTCTAGAACCTTGCACTAGGGTGCAAATTCTATGCCCCCTGGCGCAAGCCACACTATAATCTTGTGCCAGGGCACAAGTTTTGTATGCCCTGGTGTGGCGTAAATTGCCCATGATGAGTTTTGTGCGCCAGCCTATGGTCTATTTTTTCTGATTTGTTTGGGTATTTAAACCCTATTTTCTTCAAGGATAGATAGTACAAACCCTAGAAAAAGCAGTTATAGACTATTTCAGAGAATTTTTTTTCAAAATGGAGGCTAAAATAAGAATGTTGGGTGTTCTCATGAGATTTGTGAGACTTAAATTTGCACTTGGCACTTGATTTGGAATCAATAAATTCATATCTTTGCGGGTGGATTAGGCACATCGCCGAACCACGTTAAACCTTATGGTTGTTCATTTAATTCACTACAACAAATTACACTTTTAGTAACGAATAATTTTGTTACCATAAAGCTGAAATTCGTTACTCAAAATATTGGTAACGAATTTTTCGTTACTTATGTTTAGTGCCTTAATGCCCGTCGCAAAAGCTTTTAGTAACGAAATTTATGGTTCGTTACGAATGATGGACTTATGGAGACGAAATGTATCGGTACCAAAGTATGATATTAGTAACAAAAAAGTGTAGTAGTTACAATAGATTTTTATAGCATAACGAAATATTTAGTTACTAAAATATTGGCAATTTTGTTGCATTTTATTTTTTCGTTACCAATGTATAATATAATGATATTACTTATTTAATTAAGTATAGTTACTAATTGTTTATGTAACAAAATATTTGGTTACAAATAGTTAAATAAAATTTTAATTCAAAAATAAGTATTTCATTACTAATGAATAAATAACTAAAAGCTTTGTTACTAAATGTGTGCGCATAGGCTCCTGTATGGGCTGCTTCATATGGATGAGCCATTTGACATCAGGCCTACGCCTACTGGGCCGCCGAACTCTAGGCTCGACCCGGGCCATTGCCCACCAGCAAGAGCACCACCCGAGCGCAGGCGCTATGCTGGCCCACACCAACCCACCCGTCGGCCCACCCAAGCGTAGGCCCACACCGAGCAGTGTCGGCCCACCCGAGCGCCCAAACCGGCCCACCCACCGGCCCCCACCGAGTGCAGGCCTAGGCACCATGCCGGCCCACCCGAGCGCGTGGCGGCCCGAGTAGCGTGGGCCAGTGAAAATCCATCTCAACTTGCTGGCAGCAAGTTTTGATCCCGCAACCATGCCCACCCTTCAAGCAAGCACCTAACCATCTTGGCTGCATGTCCAAAAGTTAATATTTGCATTTACTCAATTACTTATTCATCTCTTCCATATAAAGCTCTCAAGCAATTTCACTTGTTATCAAGCAAACATTATTTTATTTTTAAAAACAAAATAATAATTGTCATTTGAATAAATAAAATAAGAGTATCAAATAGTGAATTAAAAGAAATAAATAAAAAGTGTGAGATAATTATATAACATAGCTGCATGAAGCAAAGAAATTTTATTACATATATGTATATATAAATTGTTAGGTAAAGGCTTAATATATTTGTAGAAGAGCTTATAAAATAAAATACTTTATTTTAGAAATTTGTAAAAAAAATATTTATAAAAAATAATTGGCATTACATATATATAAATATTAAAAAATTGTGAACAAAACCCTTTAAAGTAAAAAACAAAGGGCAATCTAACAAGCAAAAGTAACAATATTATTAATTCCAGCGGGTTAGAAAAATCAGCACGAAGTTATTCATTCAGGGAATGTTACACTAACCGCCGCCATTTATTATGAACTCCGCGGTGGTTTCAAAAAACTGCCACTAAATGGCTAATTCAACGGCGGTTTGGGTAAATCGTTGCTCAACTACCGTCAAATTAATATTTTGCGGTGGTTGAGCCAAACCATCACAAAATATATGCTATGATTAACCTATTTTCTTGTAGTGTGTGTATATATTTATATACTATATATGTATATAAGTTTGAATGAAAAATTAAATATTATATACATAGTTATAAAATATTAAATATTATTTAATTCGGAATGAATAAATAGAAAAAATAGATAAAAATAAAAGTAATTTAAATTTTATTGATAAAATTATATATATGTATATTATATATATGTGAATAAGTATAAATGGAAAAAATAAGTATACATGTATGAATAATTCGAAAGAAAAAAGATAAAAATAAAAATTATTTAAAATTTTATAGATAAATTTATATATATATATATATGTATAAAATGAGAATATATGAAATAATAAGAAATTTTGATTTTGATTATTTGAAAGGTTAACAACTTTTTTTCTTATTCACTATTTTTTTGTTATTTGCAAAATATAATATGAATATCCAATTATATTTATACAAAAATTTGAGAATAAATACAATAATTTGTTTTTTATATATTTTATTTTACATTATAATTTCATCCTCATATTTTGTCACTAATTCATATTTTAAAATCAATTTTAAGTTTATAATTATTTTATCAATTTACTATAGTTTTAACTTTATATGACTAATGCCAAACTCTTTTCTTCACTTAATTATTCGATAACTAAGTTATGAGTCAAATTAAAAGGTTTCTATTAACTTATATACTAATATTGATTTTAACTTTACAATTATTTTATAAATTTATTTTGATTTATTTTACTTTTTTTTATCTTTACTATCATAGTTTTGTCTTAACTTAATTGATTTTGAATCGAAAATTAAAATTAAATAAGATTGTTTTTAAAAAATAATTGGCATTACATATATATATATATATATATTATCAAATAGTGGACAAAACCCTTTAAATTTAAAAACAAAGAGCAATCTAATAAGTAAAAGAAATAATATTATTAATTGCGGCAGTTTAGAAAAATCAGCTCAAAGTATATGACACGATTAACCTATTTTCTTGTGGCGTATATATATATATATACACACACACTATATATGTAAATAAGTATGAACAAAAAATTATATTATATATATTTATAAATATTAAGTATTATTTAATTTGGAATGAATAAATAGAAAAATCGATAAAAATAACAGTAATTTAAATTTTATTGATAAATTTATAAATATGTATATTATATTTATGTGAATAAGTATAAATACAAAAAATAACTATACATGTATGAATAATTAGAAAGAAAAAAGATAAAAATAAAAATTATTTAAAATTTTATAGATAAATTTATATATATATATGTATAAAATGAGAATATATGAAATAATGAGAAATGAGAAACAATGATAAATTTATGTATATGTATAAAATGAGAAATATATGAAATAATAGAAGAGAGAAATGAGAATAAAAAGAAAGAAAAGAAAAGAATGAAAAAAAAAGAAAACATAAATAAAATATGATAATAAAAAGTTGTTTAAATTGAATTGTATATATGTAAAATGATTAAGGGTAAATTGATCTTTTTATATTAAAATTACATTAAATGGGCAATAAATGTGGAGGGGGAGGCGGTGTGCGTGTTTTATAAAACATAAAGAAGCTATTTTGTATATATATATATATATATATATTATTTTATTTTCATATAAGGGTTTGACACTTATTTCACAAATCACATTAGGGTAAATTGCAACTAACCCAATAAAATTTTTACAATTTCAATGGAGCACTTAGTTTTCTTTTTTTTGCTAATGTAGTATTTGATTATATTGGAAAATTTCTATTTTTGGTCTCATTGGATGGGGGTTTTGCACTTTCGGTAATTAAATTGACACTTATAGGACCAAAACTCTAAATTTTTTAATACATTTGGAATAGCACCTCAACTTCCATTAGTATTCAGGCAAAATTGTTAAATTAAAAAAAATTAATTACCCAACAGCTCAAAATTTTGACTTATTTATAAAAATTTCACAAAATTTGAATTGCCCAATCAACCTTCATTAAAAAAAATTTTAAAAATAAAATAAAATTTAAAAATATATTACAAAATTCTCATAGAAAAATTTATATCTCAATATAAATATCATATAAATATATATATGTATAATATCAATATAAATATATATAAAATAAATATCATATAAATATGTACATAAATATATATATATAATACCCACCCCCTCTTCCCCAACCCCTCGCCGCCGGCCATGGCCAGCGGCCTCTTGGCCATGGCCGGCGGCTGGCCATGGAAAAATGGCCAGCAGCAAATGGCTAGATCTGGCCACTGGCTGCGGCTTGCCATGGCCGATCGGTCGCAGGCTACCGACCGGCCATGACCAGGCCTGGGGTGGGGTTGGCGAGGTGGGGGGTGCTGGTTGGAAGAGGCAGGGGTGGGTGGGTGGGAGGGATTTGGAAGAAGGAAGGAAAAATATATATATATGTATATATATGTATATATATATTTACTTATTTATTTATTGTTAATTAATAAATTTTGATTAAATTAACTTAAATTAAATTTTTTTACTTATGTTATTTATTTAAAATAATTACATTATTTTGTTCAAAATAAATAAAAATATTTATTTATTTAAAATTATTAAAATTATATTGTTAGGATAAAATTTTAGATTTTATTTTTAGTTAAATTATTTATTTTGATTAATAAATAAATTTAATTTTTTATTTATATACACATGCACATCAAGGTCTCACAGGGTTCCAACTCTATATCTCCCACATTTTGACTTATTTAATTTTTATTAATTAATAAATTTAATGAAATTAGTTTAAATTAGGGCTTGTTTGTTTATGAATTGGAGCATTTTGTCAAAATATTTTAGCAATATGGTTTTTTGGAAGTGGGATTGGAGAATGTGATGGTTGTTTGTTTGTATTTTGGGTGGTAGGTGAAAAATGAATTGAGAGAAAATTATTTATTTATTTGTGTTTTAGAAGGGAACAAGCTATTATATCAATAATTTTTTTATTGGGTTGATAGGATGAAATAGACATTTTAAAATTACTAGTGTTAGTATGATATTTTTAGATCTTATTTTTATTTTTAAATTATTTATTTTTGTTAATAAATATTTTTTTATATTTAATAAATATATTTAACTTAATATAAATAAATTATTTTAGATATGATTATTGTTTAATATTATTGAGATATAATTTAAAAATAAAATCATATTTAATTGAGAGATGGATTTGATTTTTATTTTTATTTTATAATTAATAAATATGTTTAATTAAATTTGATTAAATTACTTTACATATGTTGATGATTTTAAATTTTTATTTTTTTTAATCCAACTTTAATTAAAAGATTATTTAATATTTAAAAAAATTATTAATAAAATTATTTAAATTTATTCTGAGTAATTTAAATAATATTAACGTTAAACCCCCATGTTAAAGTTACAAATAAGTCCAAGGGTATTTTTGTCTTAAAGATAATCAAAATAGCTTTTAAAGGATATTTTTGAATTTTAATATAAATTTTCAACCGACGTCTACAAATTTGTTAAGGATGCTAACAGTTCTTCAAATATTTAATTAAATATATGGGGATAAAAAATAATTTTATTAAACTTATAACTATATTACTAAGTTTATATTATAATGTCGTGAGTATTTCAAAATAATTTTAAAATTTCCAACTATATTAAAGTTATACAAGTTGATCAATTTTAAAACAATTTGCGTTAATTAAGTATAGAAAATTTTCAATAAATGAAATAAAATAAGAATATATGAAATAATGAGAAATGAGAAATAATGATAAATTTATATATTATTAGCATAGAATATTTTAATTTTTAAAATGAAATTAAATACACATAAAGACTAAAGTTTTTAGAATTTATAAACAGTTTTTCTAAAATCTTTTGTTCAAAAACAATGTCCTAATAAATAATAACAAAAAATATAATTAAATTTTTAACCTCCATAATAATACATCATAATTCATCTTATAATATAAGATAAAATAAATAATTTGTGTACATACTATTTATGCACAAAATGGAGGGAGGAGGAAAAAATAATAAGGGAATTTATTTTTGGAGGGAAACTTATTTTTTGAAGGAAATATAATATGTAGACCAACTAATTCTTAAGAACAATTTGTTCAGGTCTATGAAAGTTAATAATCATTATATTTAATAATATACTTTAAGTTGATATTTTTTTTACACTATATTAAACCATGAAAGTTATCTTCATTTTAGCAATTTATATAGTAAAACATACACACAATTAACATATAGATATATATAAGTTATAAAAATCTTTAATTGGCCAATACAACGATTAAACTACGAAATGTAAAATTAACAGGCCTAACTTCAGGGATTGTTTTCTTTTCATTAAGTATTATGGTAAACTAGATTTCTTTATTTTCTTTTGTTATTCAGGTATGTAACCTTTAACTATTTATTTTAAGGAGTTTTTAGAATTTTTCTAAATAAATATTGTAATAAATTATAATAAAAAATTAAATTTTTAAGCACTAAAATTTATAAGTCCAAATTATATGTTATTTAACTATTTTAACTATAATAGAAAATTATTTAATAATTTAAAAAATTATATGTCAATTCATCATATAATCTAAGATAAAAGAAATTAATTTTGCTATAGATTATTTATACAAAAAAAATGGAGGAGCTAAAATTTAGAGGAATTGAAAAAATGAAAAAAATTCATTATTGTTAGAGGGAATCAATTTTTTTGGAAGAAATCAAGTTAAATTATTATGTCAAACTAATAATAAAAAAATTGTTAATATTTTTTATGGGCCAAATTTTGGAGAGAGTACAAAGTTGGAGGGAAAACAAAATTGCATTGCCATCCAAATTCATTAAATAAATTTATACATATGTATAAAATAAGAATATATGAAATAATGAGAAATGAGAAATAATGTTAAATTTATATATGTATAAAATGAGAAATATATGATGAATCTTCTTTAAATTTTATTGAAATTTATATATATATATATATATATATGTATATATATACTATATATGCATATAAGTATGAATAAAAAATTATATTATATATATGTTTTTATAAATATTAAATATTATTTAATTTGGAATGAATAAATAAAAAATAGATAAAATAAAAGTGATTTAAATTTTATTGATAAATTTATATATATGTATATTATATATTTGTGAATAAGTATAAATAGAAAAAATAAGTATACATGTATGAATAATTAGAAAGAAAAAAGATAAAAATAAAAATTATTTAAAATTTTATAGATAAATATATATATATATATATGTGTGTGTGTGTGTATAAAATGAGAATATATGAAATAATGAGAAATGAGAAACAATGATAAATTTATACATATACATATAAAATTAGAAATATATGAAATAATGGAAGAAGAGAGAAATGAGAATAAAAAGAAAAGAAAAGAATGAAGAAAAAAGAAAAGAAATGAGAAATATATGAAGTGCTGGAGGGGAAGGGTAGGGATTCTTCTTCTTCTTCTTTTTCTTCTTCTTCTTCTTCTTCTTCTTCTTATTATTATTATTATTATTATTATTATTATTTGAATTATTTATTTATATTAATTGAATAATTGAATTATTTTAGAATATTTTTTATTTTGATTTTATTATGTAATCTACAATTATATAGTTAGGATGATAGACTCAAAATTTTATTGTTTAAGTTTTATTTTGTTATATCTTAATTAATAAATAAAAATATATATATTTAATGGAATTATTTTAGATTTATTTATCATTTTAATGTTATTATTTAATTTTGAATTATATAGATAATAGGATAGACTTAAATTTTTATTGTTTAATTTTTATTTCATTTTTAACTTAACAAATAAAGTCAACAAAATTTATTTAAATTATTAGATATTTTACTATTTTAACATTATTAAATATTTTAACTTAATATTCTTAAAATTATATGGCCTAAAGTTATAAGTTAGATTTTAAAAAAAATTTAGATGATAAATTTGTATGAATTAAAATTGAATAAATTTGAAGGATATTTTAAATTTTAAATTCTAATGTTTAGAATATTTTTGATTTTAATATTATTATGTAATTTATAATTATATAGTTTGGATGACAGACTTAAAATTTTATTGTTTAAGTTTTTTTTGTCATATTTGAATTAATAAATAAAATATATTTATATTTAACAAAATTATTTTAGACGTATTTATCATTTTAATATTCTTATGTAATTTTGAATTATATAGATAATAGGATAGACTTAAATTTTTATTGTTAATAAATAAAGTCAACAAAATTTATTTAAATTTTTAGATATTTTACTGTTTTAACATTATTAGATATTTTAACTTAATATTATTAAAATTATATGACCTAAAGTGATAAATTAGATTTTAAAAAAATTTAGATGGTAAATTCGTAGGAAGTAAAATTTTATAAATTTGAAGGATATTTGATATTTTAAATTCTAATGTGCAAGTTTTAAATTTTTTTTAGGACTCAATTCATTTAATTTGATAATTTAGCAAGTGGGATACATGTGTATGCGTGTTTATATATGTGAATATATATAAATATATATAAGTATATAAATATTTTTCAAGATTTATCTTTTTTTTTATCTTTTTAGTTTTTTCAATTTTTGTGTACCTATTTTTAATTTTTTGTGCAAATATCCTTTTTTTTTTGTCTAGTAAAATACATGGCAAGAAAGGGTTGCCACACCACATGCCACGTAGGAGAGAGGATGTGACGTGGCACCATGTGGATCGGGCTTGCTGTAAATGAATTCAGGCTAGATTTATCCTCAAATTGCCAAAATTCAAAAGTTAGTGTACCAAAAACATAAAGTCAAAATTTGCCAGTAAGGTATAGTTATAGGACAAATTTTGCATTTTTCCTCTAAATGAAAACTCCCAATTCATTGAATAATTCATAAAAAAGTTATAGAGCCCAATATTTTAAAGAAATTGGCCCAACTAATGGATTATCCACTTCAAATTTCTTCAAGTTCAATCTTTAAAATAAAACCCAGTTCAATAATAATTCAATAAAAAATTGGTTAAACCCAATTAACAAATTCTTTACATTATTGTGAAGTCCATTTCTTGAACAAAAGCCCAACCCACAATTGTTAGTAAAAATTTAATTTAATATTAGTTTATAATTAGTAACGAAAATCATTGTTACCATATGTATACAATTGATATTTGGAGGGAGTGAATTTTGGAGGGAAGTTAACTAAAATTTAGTTACTAAAAACTTTGTTACAATATATTTTATTTGTAACAAATATTTTGTTGTTACAAAAGGTACCAAATTTTGATACAAATATATCTTCTTATATGACGGAAAATGTTATATGTAACAAAATAATATATTTTGTAACGAATAATTATTTAGTTACGAACATAAAAAATTTAAGGTAACAAATTTGAGTTAAAGGTAACAAGACTTTTACTTTGTTACTAAAGAAAATGTTATTTGAAACAAAAAATCAATTTTGTTACAATAAATCTAACATATGCAACAAATTTTACCTTTGTGACCAAAATTTTTGTTATGTGAAATGCAAATTGTTGTAGTGATTGCTTTACTTGTATTTCTCAATTTTATTGTTTGGTTTTACCGGGTTACAATGGCTAGTTTTGATGACGACTTGATGGCAATAAAGGCTTGGCTTTGTGGAGAATCATCCAAACTCCAAATCATCCCAATCTTTGGTATGGTAGGAATTGAAAAGACTACTCTTGCTAGAAATGACTACAACCAATTATTCGGACTAAGTTCCTATGTCGAATGGTGCTCAGTATTTCACTTTTAATATCAAAGCTTTTGGTAGCTCATTCCAACTGCAAGTTGAAGACTTTTACTGCTACATTTAACCGATCTGAAAGTGTCCCTTCAAATATTAAACCAAACTTCCTCTTCCAAGTAGGTTGGTGTCACTAAAGGCATTTGTTCCTTGTTCAAGTTCTCTATGTGAAATCCTTCTCCATGCAATGCCTAGTTAAACATTAATCGGGGCTCAGGGTGGTAGTTTGCTCTTCTTTCCCTTCCTTATAAGCATAAGAACGATGATCACCAGAATAAAAGCTGAAATGATGGAGGGCACAATGTACTGTACATTCTTTGATATTTTTGATCTTCTAAAATTTTCAACACAAGGATGAACTTGAAATCTTGTTGCACCACAAAGAGCAAAGGAATGAACCTTGTCTACTCATTTCCATCTAAGATATAAGCTTAGCAAACTACTCAAGTTTCCAGTCTCATAAGGAACCCCACCCTTTATGTTGCATCTATGTGCTCTAAACTTCTGAAGAGAGGTGGATAAATTCCCAATTGAAGCTGGGAGAATTCCATTAAATGGATTTTCTGATATGTCCAAAATTTGCAAATTTTGGCAATTAGATAATGAAGAGGTCAAATGCCAAATCTCTTGTCAGATTATTTCTCCCAAATGCAAGCAATTTTAAGAGTCTTAAATTACTGAAGTTGGGTACAAAGCCACTGAATGAGTTTTTGCTCATGCCCAAGATAGCAATCTTAGAAGCATTGGTAATATAGCTTGGAATTGGACTGCTGAATCTGTTAGCAGCTAAATAAAGCTTTTCCAGATCTAAAAGTAATTAATTCCTAGGTTGAAGGAAGACTGCCTGCAAAGTCATTGTCCAAAGGGAAAATTGCAAAAGTAGGACCGTAACTATAGTCATTTCGCATTATAGGACCGAAATTTGGGGTCGTAGTAAACTAGGACCAAAACTCATAAAAATTCAAAAAAAAGGACCGCGATCATCAAAAAATATAGTCAGTGCCGGTGATGCTTACGTGTCACTGACGTGGCGCTGATGTGTAATAAAATCGGGCGAGGTCAATCCTAGTAAGCTTGGCCCCCTTTCCACGTAGTCTGCCACCTCAAAAACAAAAGCGCCACGTCATTTAAATTTTAGGCAAAATTGCAAAATTACTCGCATACATATGGCCTTTTGGCAATTTAGGACCATAACTACTTTCGGGTAGCAAGATTAGTCCACGATCTCCTGAAATTTGGCAATTTGAGGACAATTTGGGCCCAAAAATCATGTGGCATCGGCCCGCACCTACTTGGTGCCACATCACATTCTCTTTCGTACATGCCATGTGGTGTGGCAATCCCTTCTTGCCATGTTAGCACATGCATTACACTAGATACACACAAAAAAAAAAAAAAGAAAAGAAAAGGAAAAAAAAAGAAAAATTTGCACAAAAAATCAAAAAGTAAGTACATAAACATTGAAAAAAGAAAAAAAAGAAAAAAAATAATAAATCTTGAAAAATATTTATATAATTATATATATTCCCATATATAAACACACATACACATATATCTCACTTGCTATATTATCAAATTAAATGAACTAAGTCCTAAAAAAAATTTAAAACTTACACATCAGAATTTAAAATATCAAATATCCTTCAAATTTATAAAATTCTATTTCATTCGAATTTATCATCTAGAATTTTTTAAAAATCTAATTTATCAATTTAGGCCATATAATTTTAATAATATTAAGTTAAAATATTTAATAATGTTAAAATAGTAAACATATCTAAAAATTTAAATAAATTTTGTCGAATTTATTTATCAATTCAAAAATGAAATAAAAATTAAACAATAAAATTAAGTCTATCATATTATCTATATAATTCAAAATTACATAATAATATTAAAATGATAAATACATCTAAAATAATTCTATTAAATATAAATATATTTTATTTATTAATTCAGATATAACAAAATAAAACTTAAACAATAAAATTTTATGTCTATCTTCCTAACTATATAATTATAAACTATACAATAATATTAAAATTATAAATATTCTAAAATAACTCAAATAGTATAAATAAAGAATTCAAATATAATAATAATAATAATAATAATAATAATAATAATAATAATAAGAAGAAGAAGAAGAAGAAGAAGAAGAAAAAATCCCCCCCCCCCCCCCCCCCCCCCCCAATCCCTTCCCCTCCAACACTCCTCCCCCCACCCTCCACCAACCACACCCTTCCCTCCCTTCCCCTCAACTTGGCTGCTGGCCAGCAGCTGCATGGCTAATAGTAGCCTCCGCCTAGGCCTGGTGCATGCGGTCAGGCAAATCTGGCCAGTCCAGATCAACTGGCTAATGGCCTGGCCCATGGCAGCCATGGTAGTGGCAGGTGTTGGGGTATATATATTATATGTGTGTATATATATATTTATGTATTTAAAATTTATATATGTATTTATACATTTTTATTTGTTGGCTTTTTTTATTTTTTACTTATTATTTTCATATTTTGCTAATGTGGCCGGTTGAATTACCACGTCATTGCCACCCAAGAGAAATGTAGGACAAGTTTGATGTGGGGCGTCACGTGGCGCTAGGTCAGACGCCACGTAGGTGCGGGCTGGTGCCACATGATTTTCAGGCCCAGATTGTCCTCAAATTGCCAAATTTCAGGAGATAGTGGACTAATCTTGCGGCCCGAAAGTACTTACTATCCTAAATTGCCAGAAGGCCATATGTACAGGACTAATTTTGCAATTTTGCCTAAAATTTAAATGACGTGGCCCTTTTCGTTTGAGGTGGCGGACTGCGTGGAAAGGGGGCCAAGCTTACTAGGATTGACCTCGCTGGATTTTATTACACGTCAGTGCCACGTCAGTGACACGCAAGCATCACCGGCGCTTACTGTTTTCCGATGATCACGGTCCTTTTTTTTGAATTTTTATGAATTTTGGTCCTAGTTTACTACAACCCCAAATTTCGGTCCTATAATGCGAAATGGCTATAGTTACTGTCCTATTTTTGCAATTTTCCCTTGTCCAAATGTCCAATTATCTTCAAGGTTGATATGTTGAAAATGACCAATCCCATTCAATCATGCTTTTCTACCTAATATATCAAACCAATAACAAACAAGCTGCTACCTCTAGTAGCATAGCTGCCCTCAATAAATAAACATGCAGAAGCCCAACAGAAACAAGAAACTTAAATTAATTTTGGAAGCTGCTTGACATTAAAAGGGTAGACCTCAGCTTTCAGGTTGGATGCGAAAGCCTTTGTTGCAGTGACAACATTTACAGCTTCTGTTGGATGTAAGCCATCAAAGAAAACATATTCACTTTTGTTTGTACTAATTGACCCTACTCTCTTGCAAAAAACTCCCCTTCCATCTTCGCTTATCTTCACTACACGACAAGAATTAATTATTAGCATCACGAAATCCTGCATGAATAAAGAAAGATGAAACTTATATCAAGTGTTGTAGATATTGTTAACTTTTCCTTTATTAGTGCCCCTAGGAAATTTGTTCGAGGGGAACAAATTAGGCAAAGGCCAGTAGTTGAATCACTGGCATGGCCCTTCTTTTTCTTCTATCCAGATGAATAGGAAGAGACAACCTGTGGTAAAGTACCATATCATCACCTGTTAAGAAGAAATCGATTTCTTGTTTCTATTGGAATAGATTAAAAAATTATTTGATGATTAAAACTAAAGAATAGATTAGACAACTCCAAACTTAGTTCAAGTAACCCAGTGATTATCTTGAAAATGTTTATATATATTGCTATTAAGCCACCATGACAGTATTTTTAATTCTAGCTCATCATATTGCTGCTGACCAGGGGAATGATAAGTGCACTTACGGCCACGCGAGTGTACAAATTTAGACCATTAATTTTCATCAGGTATCATATAAGACTAGTCTATATTCATAAACTTGCACAGTCACAAGTGTACTTAGCACTTCTCGAATCATGAATATTATACTTTTCACATGAACTAAGCAACATAAGGTATAAAAGTTTTCTTTTATTAGTAAGAGCCTACTTATGAACTCTTTATCCTTTTTGGTTTTTGGTGTATAAAAGTGAATTGCAGCCTTCTCATATATTATAAGTATGGTATGTGAGTAAATCATAAATCTATCTTTTAGTCCTTTTTCATTCTAAGCTTCTTTTTTTTATGAATTTGTTGAAGAGCATATATTATAACAGGATGCCGAGCTTAATTACCTTATGAACTAGGATATCTTATGATATACCTAATAACTTCGCAAGGGGTAAATTGCATTTTTGGTCCTATAAATTAGATCCATTTGGGTTTTGGCCATTCTTGATGACTTTTGTACATTGCATCCAATAAGTGCCTTTTCTTTGCAATTTAAGGACCAAAGAGGCTTTCTATCCAATAGTAACAGAGCCAGTCATGTGCCATTCACGTGACCATTAAATTGGTGTGTTTTTGGTCACATAAGTTAGATTTATTTGGATTTTGGTCCTAAAAGTGAAGAACCATCAACCAAGAAACCACCAACAGATATAGCAACATAGTTTGCTTTTTTTTTGAAATTTTAACACTTTTTCTTCATTACATTCAACATCCTAAGGAACCCAAGTATAACTTGTCTTGTTCTTTCATACATTTGAGGGTCTTTCCAAACAAAAAAACCATACCTATTATTCATGGAAGCACAATTATGAAACCTCCTATCTAGATTTTTTATCTGTGCATGAGGTTTTCAATAGAGATGTATGCCACAAAAAATAAATGGCACATTCACTTGCAGCCAGTTTTCTTTGTTGTTCTGCAAAAATTTATTGGAGCTCTCATTGAGACAAAAAATTCAAACTAGCCTAACTTATGGGGCCAAAAAAGCTCAACTTAATAGTCACGTGAGTGGCATATGAGCAGCTGCATTAATTTTTGGATGGAAACCCTTTTGCGTCCTCAAATTGAAAAAAAAAATGCACTTATTGGATGCAATGTGCGAAACTGATAAAGAATGAAACCAAAATTCAAACAAGTCTGACTTATGGGACCAAAAATATAATTTATCCACTTTGTAAGCATTGACAAAAACAAGGCTAGAACCAGGCATTTGAGGCCTGGTAGCAACTACCAATTTCTTCAATTGGGCATTAATTGAACATATAAGCTGCTCTATTTAAACTTTGTACACAGCCGCCTGGCCATTGCCATTAGACTGCAACCATTAGGATTTATAGCCATGAGCACAAACTTGCGAGCACCCAAATTGTGCAACCTCTGCATGACATAAGACGTCATGCAACCATTAGGATTTAAATGAATTATTTGAAGGCAACCATTGATCAATTTGCTAGTGAGGCTCTTAGAACCCTTTGTCTCGCCTATATGGAACTTGAAAATGGGTTCTCAGCTGATGACGCTATTCCAGAGTCAGGATATACTTGTATAGGAATTGTAGGAATCAAATATCCTGTACGTCCTGGAGATAAGAAAGTCTGTTGCACTTTGCCGTTCAGCTAGTGTCACTTTCGGATGGTCACTGGAGATAAGAAACTTGAGTTCAATTTTGGATAGAATTCACATAATTTACCTCAGTGCCAGCAATGTCCATTGCAACTCCGATATGTGCTTCATGAGTGCCGGAGCGTCATTGGTTCCATCACCAGTTACAGCCACAACTTCATTAAATGTGGTTCTCAACTGTTCCACCAATGTATGCTTGTCCATTGGTGAAGAACGAGCCATAATCTGAGACCAAGTCAAACATCTTTAGCCATGGTATATTTCTATGCTGATCAGCCATTAGTTAAGGAAATAACAGAGCTTTCCTGGGCGAATAGGGAATACTCCATATGGAGCAAACCAAGACTCTCTAATTTGTATTCACATACATATGTGTGTATATATATATGTGTGTGTGTGTGTGTGTGTGTGTGTGTGCGTGTGTTTGTGTACCTGGATCTTGGGAATCAAATGATGCAATTCCTCCAATTTCTTCTAGCGGACAGTGACACCAGCTGAACGGCAAAGTGCAACGGACTCTCTTAACTGCAGGACGTACAGGATCTTTGATTCCTACAACTCCTGCACAAGTATACCCTGACTCTGGAATAGCGTCATCAGCAGAGAACCCATTTTCAAGTTCCATACAGACGAGACATGGGGTTCTAAGAGCCTCACTGGCAAATTGATCAATTGTTCCAATAGGATCTTTAAATATATTATCTTATTCAACATAATTTCAATAATTTTAAGAGTGAATTACTTTAATAATTTATTTAAATTCATTTATTATTAAAAAATGAAAAAATTAAATAAAAAAAAATTAAATCATTATCTTACTATAATATAAAGGTGCATATATAAATATATATGTGTAAATATATAATAAAACTATACATGTATACATATATATATGTATATAAAATACACCTCCCAACCCTCACCCCAACCCTGGATGCTGCCCGGCCATGGCCAACGGCTGAGGCGGCCAAATCTGGCCATACTTGGTCACTTGCTGCCATGGCTAGGGGCCGGTCGTGGCCTAGTTATGGCCAGCGGCTGGCTCTTGGGCTGTGTAGGGTCTTTTATTTTTTAAATTTTTTAAAAAATTTAAAATAATAAATTCTTTAAAATCAAAGAATAAATTTTAATAAATTCTTTATTAATCCTTTTTAATTTTTTTTTATTATTTATTTTTCAATCAATTAATATACTCAATTAATTATTTTAAATATATTTTATTTAATATTATTAAATATGTAACTTAAAATTCTAATTATATATTTCAGTCCTAAAAAATATTAATGACAAATAATTTTAAAGAATAAATTTTAATAAATTCTTTACTTATCCTTCTTTTTAAATTTTTTATTTATTTAATTTTAATCAATAAATAATTTTAATTGATTATATTAAATATTTGTTATTTAATATTATTAAGTATGTAATTTAAAATGCTAATTAATTAAGTATGTTTTGGTCCTAAAAGAATGTTAATTACAAATAAACCCCTAAAAATTTTAAAATCTTACAATATCACCTATAAGGGTATTTTTGTCCACAAAAAAGGTCAAACCTGGTAAAAATAAGGTCAGGTGCAATATGGGCATTTTTGAAAATTTACCTATATTTTTTTAGCGACACTAGGTCAAAACCCTAATAGTGACTAACAACAACGGTTAAATGTTGGACGACGACAAATGTTAGAAGGGTAAATGTAATTTTCAAGACAACGAGAATTTTTTTGTAATTAGGCAAAACCTCAAGGGATATGGACGTAATTCATCCTATGTAATAATTAAGTTTTGCTACTTTGTATAACTAATTACTTGTCAATATTGAATAATGAGTTGTTATTATTCATATATAGTAATATATGTCTAGTGATGATAAAAATTTCCAAAATAACTTGGTGATTACTTATATAATTGTGTTGTCTTTGATAATTTATACTCAATTCTTATCAGTATTAAATTTGACAAATCATTATTGTTATAAAATGAAATTCATTAACAGTTATATATAAACACAGATTACATTACCAGTTAATATTTTATCATTGTGAATAGAAAATCTTTGAACTTTAATTTAGTATTTACTTGGCAGGTATTATAAATTGAGGCAATGATATTTTTCAAGTTGAAAATAGTTAATTTTTCTGGTTATAAGTAAGGCTGTCAACGGTACGGATTTGGATCAGATCAACCATATCTAAATTCGAATATGATTATAAAAATTCATATCCAAATCCGACTTGATATCCGATATGATCTTTGTTAGTCAATACTATATCCGAATCCGATGGATCTGAAATCTGATAAAAAAATATGACACGATTTAACATTTTTTTTTTTACCCTTTTGGATTATATAAAAATACTGTATTTATAAAGTAAATTAATGTCATATTTAAAATTTTAAAACTTTTTATTATATATTAGTCCAAAAGTTAAATATTTGAATACTAAACCCCATTTTACATTATATTAATGCATAGATGAACTATTATACATTATTATATTTGACATTTTATTATTATCCCTCTTATTTTTTAGGCTAACGGCTCAATATTAATAGTGTAATATAAACGTTAATATAGATATTAGGTTAATATAATATATAGATTTTATTTTAAAATCTTTACTAATATTATATATAAGAGTATTAATTTAAGAAAAATTAATAAAGTTTGGCTTCGAATTTTTAATGAATCGGATTGCTTAATTCTATATTAGACTTATTTTGGATTATAAATATTTATTTATCGGATCTGATCCATCGGATATTTGAATCAGACAAAAATCTTAAAATTTGGGTTGAATTCAAATCAGATTCGGATTAAAATCTGATTCATTGATAGTCAAGTATAAGATAGGCATATCAAAATTGTTGGATAATTACGTTATGGTCCATATCGATATATATACATCAGTCCCACCTCTAAGAGAAATGAGCCAATGGTTGGAAGCTTCTTTGTGACCAGCCCAGAAGACTAAAGACCTCAAAGTCAGTCAATAATGTCTTTTGTCTGCTTTAATTAGTTCCTTGATATCAGCCAAAATTATATTATTGGAGGACCACACCTCTCCAAACCAACACATAATGAGATAAATTACAATGCCGTTGTGTGTGGGGAATTTGTTACAAGACAATTCGACCAAAATAAATAACTTAAATAATATTACTCAATTTCTACTCTATATATATATATATATAAAGCCATGTATTAATGTGCTCCTATGATAGTTCTAAGAAAAACCAGAATTATTATTATTATTATTTGGCTAAGCAGAATCTAGTGTTGTTTAATGACAACAGCTGGAGAGGGCAAAAAAAGAAAAACAAGAATTCTCTATTCAATTGGTTTACCAGAGTTTTGTGTAGTTGATTAATAATTAGTTGGGTATATTAAGTAATGCATGCATGCTTCAGTTCGTATAATGATAATTTAAATGAAGATATTTAGCCAGACAAATGAAAAGTCTGTGACTATATATATATATATATATATAACATGTTCTGCGGGGCAAAAGAACCAATTCCACACTGATAAAATCATTTATGAACCACGATACACGTACATACTTGCATCCAATATGTTTCTTTCATCCAAGAAAATGACTGATTAATTGAGTTTTCGAGTATATTCTAAATACAATTGGAAAAAATTAATTTAGTGAACTAGAAATGAAAGAAAGTCCATCCACATGTTGTGGAATAGAATTAATGAATAATATTGGTGACTTTCTATGAAAAATCGACCTCATCATTCTTCTAAGCAAACGAGTTCATCGGAGTTATAAATTGCCATTCCCAAAGAGCCTCAGCTATATCGAATGATGTCTGCACAGATGATTCAAGAAAATGTCTCACTCCTTCTGATTAATATTCCTATTATGCACCATTATTATTAATTCCTCCTGCTTTTGCACTAATTTGATGAGCTACCATCTGGTTGGGGCACACATTGTAGAATCACAAAGAGCTCTTTCTTGGAATATTCATAATTGATACCAATATTATCCAAATAAGTTCAAGTAAATTATGACTAATTGATTCTCTGAGTGAATTATTTCAACACTCATTCACTCTCCATAATCACAACAAATGTAGTTTCGAGGGGCATTTGCAAATATAAAAAATTTGCTACGTAATTCATCAATTTTTATTTATATTTTGAAATTTCATAAATTAAATTCTAAGATTATATAAAATAATCACTTGATGGATAAACAAATATTATCATATCTGAAATGAAGACATGTGAGATAATTCAAATCATACCTTGCCACTAAGTAAACAAATAATGATGCTCTGATAATCTAAATCACATCTTGTGATTAAGGAAATAGATAACAATCAAATCAGGGATGGCCAGTCAAATTGTGGAAGTTGCAAAATTCTATTAACCTAATTCAAGAAAATCCACGACATTCAAGACATACAAGAAGGTCTCAGTTGCAAAGTTCATTACATTGTGACATTAGATTTGAGATTATTGTATAAAGCTATTAAATTGACGTTATTCTCTCAATCAAATTTAAGGAGATTAATGGTGTTTAAGGCCAACAACATAGCATGCATATTCCAAAACTCACCAAATTGCAACATTTGTTTTGAGATTATGGTGCGAAATTTTCGAATTCATATTATAAAGGAACAAAGTTAGCTCCAGAGGAGAAAAAAATGCTAAACTTCGCTTCAAAATAACAAAGTTCAAAATTATTGTTTTTGAAGAAAAGAATCTAGAGATTAAATTAGAGATTTTACCAATAATTTAATGTCAATAAATTTTAAATTATACAACTTTTCTTATCTTGTAATTTTTATTTTCTAAACAAAAATTAATTTTGTCATAGTTAGTATGCACTATTTAGTTTCTTGAGTAATCAGACCGCAAGACTAAGACCTCAAAGTCAATGTCTGTTGTCTTCTTTAATTCCCTGACATCAACGGAATTATTGGAGGGTGACAACACTCCAGACTACAAATAATAAGATAAACTACAATGCCGCTGTAAGTGAAATTTGTTTGAAGAATATTCGATCAAAATAAATAATTTAAATATTATTCAATTTCTACTCATATATGAGCCATGTACGTACTATTGTGGTTCTATGACAACTCTAAGAATATTATCATCATCATCATCATCATTTCGATTAGCAAAATCTAATGCTGTTTAATATATAAAAATAGTGGGAGATTGCAAATAAACTAAAAGTAAGTAAATAAATAAATAAATAAAAGAAAAATTCTCCGACTTGGTATAACGATACTTTAAAAGAATATATTTAACCTCAGCACATGAAAAATATATGTGACGATTACGTGTTTTGCATGTTAATAAACCAACTCCGCAATTATAGAATTATTTGAGAACCGCATACACATACATCCAAAATGTTTCTCTCACCCAAAAAAATTGTCGATCTGATTAGTTGAGTTTTCGAGTATTCTAAATATAATTTTGAAAAAAAGTTGTGAACTAGAAAAAAGCCCATACATGGGGTGTGGAATAGAATTAATGATTGGTGAATTTCTTGAATCCTTGGAATTGATAGTATTGAAATTTACCACAGATAATATATGTTTAGTCATAAGAATTTTTATTTAATTTTCAGTAAAAATGATTTTCCTGGTTTAATATAGACATAAGAGTTGTGTGTAATTTAAAGTATCAAAATTGAAAATTACTCATAAGAATTCCATATAAATAGTTGTTAATTAACAATTGATGATACATGCAGAGTAACAATTTATTGACAATATGAATCACGACAATGACTCAATCACTATATATGTGTGTATGTGTGTGTTGTCATATATATTTGTTATCAATTTTTCAATAATGGCAATTTTTACGTAACGTAATTTTTGTATTATAAAATTTATAAAAATCGTTGTTGCAAAGTGGAAATCATCATTGTTTAATGCAAATCATCAAGACAACTTTATTTGTGAATAGAAAAATGTTAACTTCATTTTGGTAATTTACTCTGCATATATAATTTATGAGGCAATGATATTTATGCTGCATGCATTACTGCTAGCGATTCATTATCCTATATTTTCCAATTTAATTTCCTAGACAAATGACTGGACTATTGTCTTCATCAAGTTTTACTTTTTACTTGGAAGTTTAGGTGGAAACTATATATTCACATCAATTAATTCCTTTGGTATATGCATTAATTGGGATTCACCTTTTCTTTTAGATGAATTGAAACAACTTCACGTGGAAACAATACTAATTTATATATGGAGAGAAATACAATAATAACATGCATTACTTCTTATGTAATTTTGTTATCATTGTGAGTAGAAAATATTTTTAGGTCATTCCGCCTCAAGCAGAATGGTACTTGCAAAACACTTCACTGATCAACTCAGATAAAGTGAATGATAAAATCTTGAAGGAATATGATGAAAACATTTTCAAGCTCCAAAGAGAATTCAAGAAAACTCAACATATACAATTAAAATTTCAGAGTTAGTGGTGCCAAATCATTAATTTTAAATAAAAAGTATTTTATAAATAAAATTTCAATATTAGAAAGTATAACTTTATTTTGGGACATCTTCCAAAAAAAAAAATGTAAATAATAAATATAAAGCAGAGGAAGTTGTAATAAGCTTGAGACACAATATTTGGATGACTAGGAAGAGTTCAACTTCAATTTAGCATTTTACACAACAATATGAAAATTATGAGAATGATATTTTGCTCATTATCCTTTTCTTTTTTGTTTTCCTAAAAAAAAATGATAAGACTGGTAAGAATTTTTGTTTTTTCAAATGGTGCAAGTGGTTTTGCGTGGAAAATAATGACACTCAAATTAAATGTGGAGAGAGACAGAAATATTTCTGTGAAATATTGTCATTGCAGAATTATAACTGCATTGCCTTGCTAATTCTTGTCATGTTCTCTCTTATAAATGAATTTGATTAATTGGATGCTACATTTATAGTTCATTTTGCCAAGATCCTATCTGTATATCCCATTTATCCAACTCCCACATTGATAATTCCCACCAAACTTTCACGGAACTCCTCAAGAATAACATGGAACAAGGACTCTCAACAGTGCTTAATATTGGGATTCCCAAATTCAGACAAATTATCACCTGGTGGTCCGAGCCGTGTCCATTTGGTTCGCCAGCAGGGACTTAGTTCTTCACCAAAGATGGTGCTAATTCGTTTCAGTTGTTTGGAAAGATCATTCAGATTCCCGAGCCTGCGGAAGGTAGTTTGAATAATAATAATGATGTTAGCTGTGGAGATGGTGAAAGAAATGGCATGTACACAGAGGGCAATGTTTCTAACAATCCACCTCATCATTCTCCTAGAGAGCCTCAGCTATAGAATGATGTCTGTACAGGTAATTCAAGAAAAATGTCTCATTCCTTCTGAGTTCTGATTATTTGTATTCTGCACTACTATTCCTCTTGCTTTATTTGTATTCTGATTATTTGTATTTTGATTATTTGTATTCTGCACTAATCTGATGTGCTCCTGTCTGGCGGGGGGACGTGTAATAAAATGCACAAACTCTTTTCTTGGAATATCGATGGTTGTCCTTAACCTGTTCATTCTGCATTCTTATCTACGTTAGCATTGATTTTCTTTACTATTCCTGCAGGTACATCAGGCAGCTACAAAGTTGGTTAGCAAGCTGACTTGTCTACTAGCGCTAGGAATTCTTTGTTATGCTTTCTTCTACTTTAGAGTTGTAATGGTTTTGACTTGGTAGAGAACCTGAAATCCCAGTTTTTTATATTTCAGAATTTCCCCCCTGAAAGCTCGCTTGAGTTAGTTACCAGTCGAAGGATAGTTTTTCACATGTTGGACTTCATGGGGCAGTTTTGATTTGAAATCACTGTTTTAAGTCCTTAAAACTCCAAAATATTATTATAGCACATAATTTTTAATGATGAAGGCATGGCAAACTATAACACTGTCCACAAACAATTGAAACAATCAAATATAGACCAAGTGGTGAAATTGCTGTGCATGATCCATGTGGATCTAAACATAGTCAAATTGCTCGACTCAGAAGGCCCAATTATGGATGGTGTTTTTCGTGGGCTTTCCTTTGAAAACCTGAAAATTAGAAAACCAGAAAGCCCATCTATTGATATCATAAACAGCTTAGATATAGCTTGTATCATCCACCAGTCACATATCATCAAAGTATATTTATAGTATTCGTCAACATATTGCGACCTGTGATAATGATAAAAGATTCACTTATCATATCCAAATGCATATAAGTCTGTGTTAGGTGTTAAGTACCTTTAAATATGATGTAGGGACGTTTTGTGTAAATGATGGATGGAAAAAGCCAATTTTATATGATATTTTGAACAAGAATAGAAGCTCAAGAACAACACATATTTTTCTGCACCGTTAAACTATATATCAGATTCATAGATTGAAAACATACAACACTTAAAACCTAATTCAAGTAGCCTTATTCTTTTTTACAGAAGCCATACAAGAATACTATTGTTATCAATAACTATTACCTCCAATAGTGGAAATTGCATTTATTTGATGCCTTCTTGTCTCTGCTAAAACTTGGGCTTTGATCCTCTGGAGAGCAGCCACTATTTCAATCATGCTAATTCTTTCCTCAGGTGAAACGGCTAAGCATTCTAGTGTCAACTGAAAAATAGATGAGATGCATTGCTCCTTTGCATTGAAATGTTGATCTTCTCTTGGTAGCAAACCAGGGGCCACAACTTCAATTACTGCATTTTCGTGTAATGCTTCACTCACCCAGTCCTTTAAGCTCATTTCTTCACTAAACATATTATCTGTTCACTTCTTTCTTGTAAAGATCTCTAGCAACATTATGCCATAACTGTAAACATCCCCATTTGTGGACACTTTCCCTTCTGATCCATACTCTAATTTATGTAATAGATATTCATTATCAGAGGATTCAATTTTTGAAAACTAGATAAAATAAAGGAAACATAGAAAAGAAACATATCGAGAAAAACTATTAAACATCACCTGGTGCTATGTAACCAATCGTCCCCAAGGTTTTGGTTCGAATCACAACCTCCCCTTCATCAAAGAGCTTGGAAATACCAAAATCATCAACATGAGCAGTCATGTCTTCATCAAGCAACACATTGCTTGGCTTTATATCACAATGGACAACTGGGAATGTATGGCCATGATGAAGATATTCCAAGGCCAATGCAACATCTATTGTTATTTTTGGTCTTTCCATCACATTTAGACAATAGTTGTCCGAGTATAACCATTTCTCCAGGCTCCCATTTGGCATGTATGCAAGAATAAGGGCTTTAAATTCTATGTTACTACAACAACCAATTATTCGAACTAAGTTCCTATGTCGAATGGTGCTCAGTATTTCACTTTCAGTATCAAAGCTCTTGGCAGCTCCTTCCAACTGCAAGTTGAAGACTTTTACTGCAACATTTAACCCATCTGAAAGTGTCCCTTTGAATACTGAACCAAAGCTTCCTTTTCCAAGTAGGTTGGTTTCACTAAAGGCATTTGTTCCTTGTTCAAGTTCTCTATGTGAAATTCTTCTCCAAGCGATACCTAGTGAAATTTCCCCCAAGGCAAGGGGTGGTATTTTGCTCTGTGCTCTTCTTCTTATGAGCATAAGTACGATGATCAATAAGATGATGGCTGAAATAACCAGGGGCACAATGTACTTAATCAACAAAACAACTTTCTTTGGTCTTGATTTTGTTTGATTTTTAAGGCAAGGAGGAACTTGAAATCTTGTTGCTGTACCACAAAGTGCATAGTTGTGAGCAAATGATTGAGCAGTGAAGTTAATAAATGGGCCCGCAATGGGAATCTCTCCTTCCAATCTATTGTAAGACACGTTAAGATTTTGAAGATAGCGAAGGGTCTCCAAAGACTTTGGGATAAATCCTGAAAGATTATTATTAGATAAATCTAATATCATCAAACCTATGAGATTTCCCAAGGATTGAGGGACAGATCCTTCAAACTTTTTATTTGCCAAAGATAAGATTTCTAATTCTTGACAACCATCAATTGAGCTTGGAATATCACCTAAAAATTGGTTAAAGGACAAGTCTATTTGGTTGATTGCCTTCAAACTTGCAATCTCAGATGAAAGTTGACCACTCAAATTATTTGAGGACAAGTTTAGAACCACAAGGTCTCTTAGATTCCAAAAGTTGGGAGGTATAGTGGAATTCAGCTTGTTTGAGTCTAAGTTGGTTTATTAGGGATTTAAGTTGATCAAAGCATTGAGGTATTGGACCTGTGAGTAAATTGTGACTCAGGTATAAGTCCCCTAAATTTCTCATCTGACAAAGATCTGGGGGAATATATCCTTGCAGTTGATTTCCATCAAGAGCTATTCTTTGGAGGTGCTTTAATTTTCCAAGTGTTGTTGGGATAAACCCTGTCAACTCATTTCTAGATAAATGTATATTCAGCAAACTGCTCAAGTTTCCAATCTCAGAAGGAATTCCACCCTCCATGTTGCATCGAGATGCCCAAAACGTCTGAAGAGAGTTTGATAAATTCCCAATTGAAGTTGGGAGAATCCCATTCAATGCATTTTCTGATATGTCCAACATTTGTAGATATTGGCAATTGGACAATGAAGAGAGAAATGTAAAATCTCCTACCAACTTATTTCCCCAAATTTCAAGAATCTGTAAGAGTCTTAAACTACCAAAGTTGGGGATTCAACCACTAAATGAATTGTCGCTTATTCCAAGGTTAGTAAGCAAAGAAGCATTGGTGATATAGCTTGGAATTGGCCCGCTGAATTTGTTATCACCCAAATAAAGCTCTTCCAAATTGAAAAGTGAATTAATCCCCAAAGTTGAAGGAAGACTGCTTGAAAAGCCATTGACGGTAAGTGAAAGGAACTTCAATGTCGATATGTTGAAGATGGAAGATGGTATAGGGCCAGATAAGGAATTTAATTCCACAATTAACTCCTCAAGGTAAACTAGATTTGCAAGTTCTTGTGGTAATTCACCTACAGCAACGATTAATATAATAGAGAATTAACTACTTAGTACTTATCTTTATCATACATGCACTTCAAATGATTAAACTTTATCAATGAAACATGAAAATATTATATATTGTGAGATCTGATCAATGGCAATTTGCTGCATGAATTAAATTAAAATTAAGCATTAGTACTAATTAATCAATTTTTTTTATTAAAGATTATGTTTAATAGAGCTAAGCATCTTATATTTTTCAAGCTCTTGCGGTGCCAAAATTTGAAGAGAATTAATATTTGTTTGAGAGCACGAAAATCAAATTAAGAATATATAATGATCTTTTCATCTCACAAAAACAAAAAAAA
Source organism: Jacaranda mimosifolia (assembly GCA_018894105.1). Lineage (NCBI taxonomy): Eukaryota > Viridiplantae > Streptophyta > Magnoliopsida > Lamiales > Bignoniaceae > Jacaranda > Jacaranda mimosifolia. The sequence continues at coordinate 3,832,004 of CM032125.1, forward strand.
AAAAGAAAGTAAAAGAAAAACATGATGCAAAAGTTGTTAAAAATATATACCTGTCAAATTATTATGTCCAAGATATAGATATTTCAAGGAAGTGAGGTTTCCAATTTGTTTTGGTATACCGCCTACAAGTTAATTTGTTATCATAAAAGAAAATTGTTTGAGAATTTAGAAATCAAAGAGTGATTTTTCAAGGTATTAAATTAATGAATGTACCTGTCAAGTTGTTTTTAGAAAGCTCTAGATCTTCCAAGTAAATGAGGTTTCCAACTTCCTTTGGTATGCAACCTATAAGTTTGTGAAGCTTCCTTACAAATTATTGTTCCAAAGTAGTTATTGAACTTGAATGAAGTATGGGATTTTATAAAGTTTTAGTCACTTTGTTTTATCTAATATTATGTAATCATTTTGTTTTATTTAATATTATGTAATCACTTTGTATATATTACGCTAAGTGTTCATTTGTTTTGGTAACCAAAGCAAAGCAAAGCAAAATTTAAACAAGTATTCTTTTTTAAATCAAATAACTTATTTATCCTTTCTAGTTTGTTTGACCCATTTGTATTTTAAAATATAAATTTGTTTAACCTCTCTCGTATTTTGTAATAAAAATTTTCCATTTATATTTCAGTACCCCATCCCATTAATCAACTAAAATATAGCAATCCTAAGATTTAGGTAATATCTTTTTTTCATATTCTAACTAAATGCTATCTACAAACATAAATGCATTATAATACATATATATATTTATATACGTGCATATTTTAATAATTAATTTATAGTAATGTCATCGTAAATATACCTGCAAATATATGTAAATATAACAAAATAATGACAATCTTATAATATTATGGATTCAAGTGAACTATTAAGAATATTATTAAATATTAATAAAAATAAATATAGAGCATCTAAATTTGTTTAATATCTCTCTTATTTTCTCCAATTTCCTCATATGCCAAATACGTCATATTTTTAGAAAATATATTAATAATAAAATATAAAATTATTTTTTTAATAATATTGGGTAGTGCAATGACATCTAAAGTTCTTTTTCTCTATTGACATTCTTTTTCTTTAAATGTATTTGTTTTATTTTTTTTCTATTAAATATATAGTATACAAATTAAACTAATAGATTTTAGACATATCATTTCTTTTTCTTTAAATATAAAAAATTAAAATATATATGTACACACACATATGTATCTGTATAATGCAATCGTATATATATATATATATATTTATAAGGGTTAATTACCTCCCTGATATTTATCCTTTTTTTTTTTTTTAAAAGCACAATATTAAAGAGTTACAATTACCTCCCTTTTCTAATGGATTGTTATTAGAATTAACAAAAAGGATTAACCTTTATTGAAAAAAATTAAAAAATTAATAAGAAAAACTAAAAACTAAATGACACAAAAACCCTTACAATAAATATTCAAAATATTATATATATTTATATACATATATACATGTCTATATACACAGACACATATATATATATAAATACACCCTCTTCCCCAACCCGACAGCCATGGCCAGAGCCAACTGGCCAAATGGCCGAATCTGCCATGGCCGTGTTGGTTAGGCGGCTAGCCGCTGGCCATGGTCAGCCGGCTATGGCTGGCTTTGGGGAAGGGGAGGGAGGGGGGCTAGGGGACGTGGCTAGGTCGGGTAGTAGGGGCGGAGGAAGAAGAAGACGACAACTTTTTTTATTTTGTTTTAATTAGTACATAAATTTAATTAAATTATTTTAGATATATTTTCTATTTTAATATTATTAAGTAAGTATTTTAAAATTATGTTGTTTAAAATAATGAATTTAAATTTTTATGTTTTTAATTTTTTACTTATTTTATCTTTAGCTATTAAACAAATTTAATTTAGTAAACAAAACCAAATAAAGGGCAAATTTGGGTTAACAAATTATAAAAAAGGCTAAATTCATATTTTGAAACCACACATAGTCAATAGAAGATTGTTTGAGGAAAAAGAATTGTTTTAAGACAAACATAATTTTAAAGGCTGAGATTTGATCAAATAAATATCAAAGATAACAAATTGATTACATACGAGATAAAACTAAAGTGATTAGAATCTTAGGAAACCCATGAAACATGAAAAATATTATTATGAGACAATCACAAATTTCTACTTGATAATAAATTAATATTGTACATAATTAGTATTGATTGATAAATTTCTGATTATAGATTATAATGGAGCTAAGCAAGCATCTTATATTTTTCAAGCTAGCTAGATATATATCTCAAAATCTGGAATATTTTTATTCCCTAATTAATGTATATTTTACATTTAGATAGATTTCTTTTTGAATAAAGTGACTTAGATAAAAAGTTACCTTAAGAAAGTAAAATCTTCAGAAAAAAAATTAAGTCAAGCAAATAAGAGTTGGGGAAATAAGAAGAAAGAGATTTCGGTTATTCTTAGACCATAATTAACACCTATTTTTAATTATTTTTCAAATACATGTTAAGTTGTTATTACCTAAGGTATAATCAAAGTAATTTTTTTCGAGTGGCCATTTAACTCAGTGGCATAAGTATCACACATAAAGTGTGAGGTTAAGAGTTCGAACCTAATGAACTTTTGATATACGTATATATATAAATTAAGAAAGGTATAAAGTAATTTTTATTACTATGATTCTTAGCCTAAATCTATAATGATATTTTTAGAGGATGATAAAAAATGTAAATGTAATTTTTTTTTTCCACATATATGTTGCGTTTGTCTCATCATTAAAGTGTGGTGTTGTAATTCTATTAGATAGTGAACAAAAATCATTAGGTCATCAGTAAATATTTTATAATTCAGTAGTTAATTAAGTATAATACAAAATATGTTTGGTATGCTTCCTCATTTACATGACTATGGAGTTAATTAAGTACGGTCAGTCATAAACATTTGTGTAATTAGAAAATTAATTTAGAATTACAGAGTACTTGGCTATACTAACTTAAAAGATGCCATACAATAAGATGTATAATAGAGCATAATTATATGAGAATATGAAATTAAAGAGTTATTTTTCGAGGTGTTACCTACCTATGAATTTGTTCATTTGAAGGCCTAGATAGTTTAGATAAGTGAGGTTTCCGACTTGCTTTGGTATGATACCTGCAGGTTTGTAACGAGAATAATTATTTGAGAATATGAAAAATGTGTATATGAGTGGTATTTTGCAAAATGAAACTTTCCAATATGAGGGTTTTAGTAGATAAAAGCTTAACTTATTGATTGCCATACTAAGTGAGATAATTTTCAAACAGTACTATTATAAAATTATAATGGAAAGAAGTCAAACATATATATCATACCTGTGAACTCATTCATCCCTAGAGAAAATTTCCTAAGCATATTCAAACTCCCAATTTCACTTGGTATGTTGCCGTTAAAACGATTTCTAGGTAAGCGAATATCCACAAGTTCCCTGCACTTGTATATATTTTGTGGGATTTACCCATAAAGCTCATTTGATGAGAGAAAGAGTGACTTAAGCTTTGGCATATTATTGTTGCATATATAATCTAGGAGTCTACCTGTTAGGTTATTCACTCTGAGATTGATTACTCTCACAGAAGACACATCGAAGATACCATATGGTATAGGTCCTGTTAACTTATTATACTCTAAATTTATGCTTTCTAAGAAAGATAAATTGCCTATCTCTTGCGGAATATTCCCACGAAGAAAATTGTGTCCCATATTTAAAGTTTGCAGCTTTGAAGTATTGGATAAAGACAGAGGGATGGTGCCTGAAAAGGAGTTATTATTCAGATGTATATGTCGAAGTTTGGATAAAGTTCCAAGCCATGATGGTATTTCCCCTGACAATGAGTTAACCCCCATGTAAAGCTCTTTCAAATGATGTAATTTAGACAACTCATTTGGTATAGAGCCTGTGAAATCATTAAAGCTAATATCTAAAGATTGAAGAAATGTTAAATTTCCAAGATGTGGAGCAATAGTTCCTCCAAACTTGAAATAAGAAATATTTAGAGCTACAACTCTATGGTGTTTGGTACCACAAGAGACACCAGACCAGTAACAAATGGATGTGTTACTGGACCAATTCTTGGTTAAAATACCATGAGGGTTTGAAATGATGAAAGTTTTGAAAGCAAATAATGCAAGTTGATCTGTGGTAGAATTGAAAATTATTTTGGCTAAGCAGAGTGAAATGCTGCTTGATAATAACAATAGAGCAAGAGCAAATAGAAAACAAGATTTCCCCATTCAACAGGTATTTTTGTTATCGAATGTGTGTAATTACTAAGAGAAAGGTACATCGAATGCATGTTCATCTGGGTATATATAATATTAGAATGTAGAAAATCTGGAAAACGATATCATTGCATTAATTTGACTGTTAAATGTAAGTCAAACTTGTGTTTCATGACGTTAGAAGAACTGTAAGTTTCTTTTCTTTTTTTTCAAAAATGTCCAAAAATAAATATACTTAGAATTTAGCTCCCTACTTCTATTACGTGATCTACGGAAAAAAGAGAAACCCAATAAATACGTTATATATAATTCCACAGGCGGACACCCAAAATCAGGAATCTCAGAGGAAAAATTGTGATATATGGAGGGATCAATATTTTGTGTTGATTTTCTACAGTGGAATGATCAAATTTTTCAACAGAGCTGAAATCTTTGAGGGCCAATTCTTTTCCTAGAATGGAACATGACCAACAGCATAAAGGAGTGAAAGCGTGGAACCAAATTGAGTGCTGGTTGTTCAAGGTGAACTTTTCCAGTAACTTTTTAAGTGAATTCACATTCTACATATACTCCATGAAATGGTATACCAGAAATACCCAGAATACACGCATAGCTACATATCCCAAGTGTATTTGATCCCCAATCAATTATTTTATAAGAAAATATTTAGGAAAAATTGCACTTTTGATCCCACAACTTAAGGTCATTTTCAATTGAGTCCCATTCATTTCGGAATTATCATATCGAGTCCCATAATTTAAAATTTTTCTCACATTTGGCCCCACCTCCCCCCTTCCGTCAAATACTTAACGAAAAACGCACGTGCCATACGCGTGGCTGTTAATAGGTGGGTTTTGGGGAGAAAATTGATGAAGCCTAAGTTATGGGACTAAAAATATAATTTTCTCGAGTACTATATTTTAAACACTTTTCAATGCTTATTTCCAAATTAAAATTTAAAATTTAATAAAAAATTAATTTTAAATTATATTTTATTAACAAGTCATTTCTAAATTTAAATTATATTTTCAATTCTAATAATTTTAAATAATACTTAGAAAAAATAAAATTACAAATAATTTTTTATTTAAATTGATTTTGCATCTTTGCAAAATGATATTAATTAATGTAGTTGGTAAAATTATCATATAAATTTTCAATAATTTTCATAAATTTAAATTTAAAATATTCTAAATTACATGAAATAAATATTCAATTTTTTTTTAAACAATATACATTAAAGAATTTATTGTGTAAAAAATTTCAAATATTCAAAAGTATTTAAAAAAACTAAATTAACTAATTCTTTTCCAAACATGAGAAAACTTGTAATTTGTATTTATTAAATTTTCATGTTTGAAAATTTATTTTTTTATTAACTTGTTAAAGTTTTTGTTATCTGTAAAAATTAGTTAATTTGAAAATAAATTGTAAAATTTATAATTTATAATTTTTCATTATAAATTAATATTTAAATTTATGATTTTCCCTCCAAAACATGCATTGGAATAGAGAATCACCTAGCATATATTCTTGAAATGGAATAAGAGATGAAACATGCATTGGAATAGAGAATCTAAACTATTACCTGCATTTTTGGATCCTCTATTATTTCATATTTTATCTTCTATTCTAACTTGATGAATATATATGTCAAGTGTATCTCATCTCCAACCAATTAGTTTTATAAGGAAATATTTATTGCATTTAGCATGTGGTTTTGGAATAAAATAGGAGATAAAATATAAATTGGAATAGAGCATCCAAACTGCTTTAGCTTAATAGGATACATATGATTTGGAACAAAAATTAGGAAATGGGAAATCGTAGAATCATACAAATTGACCCTCCTCTTGCACAAAACTCCCGTTCCACCTTTGCTTATCTTTGCTACTTCACAGCACAAGAATTATTAGCATTGCGAAATCCTGCATGAATTAGAAACATTAATATTTCAATGTTTTGACTATGTGAAGTAGTTGAGTAGATAAAGAAAGATGAAACCTATAATTGGAACTAGATTAAACACCCTTTTGATGATAAAAATTAAAGAATTAGATAACACAACTCCAAACCTAGTTCAAGTACGTAACCAATGATGATGTTGAAAATGAGTGTGTGTGTGTGTGTATTGCTATTAAGTTACCATAACAATATTTTTCTAGCTCGTCGTATAGTAGCAGACCAGAGGAATGCTGAGTGCACTTGCGGCCAAATGAGTGTACAAATTTAATTAGACCATTAATATAAGAATAGTCTATATTCATAAATTTGCACGGTAACAAGTGTACTTAGCATTCCTCGAGTCATGAATATTTGACAACAAAAATGTACATATTTGTGTCCAAAATATTTCTCTCATCCAAGAAAAATGATTGATTAATTGAGTTTGAGCATTTTAAACACAATTGAAAAAAAAAAATAGTGAACTATAAATTTAGAAAGCCCATCAACATCTGCAATAGAATTAATGATTGGCAACTTAATTTCTATGAACACTTAGAATTGATAATGTTGAAATCACCACGGATTAGTGACAATTTTTTTTTATTTTTTTATAATAATGATTTTGAAGTTTAATATATAGGCATATACAATAGTTAACAAAGTATCGAAATTGAAAATTACTAACAATTCTATACAAGTTGTTATTGTTAATAATTAGTGATAATAGTGACAATTTATTGACAATAAAAATTGCCTCATTAACTCATTCACTAGTTATACATAGCTCATAGAAAGGTAACAACTTTTGTTTTTAACAATGGTGCAAGTTTTGTATGGAAAATAATGGCATCCACTTTGTTTGGTGTTGAAACCCAGGAGAATTTATTACAAAAATAATGAAATAATAGTAAAGTAATTTGATGGAAAATGACAACAAGATTTAACATGGTTCGGCAATGTGCCTAATTCACCCAACAAAGAAAATGAATTTTATTGATCTCAAATGAAAGTGCAAGTACAAATTTGAATCCCACAAATCTCACGAAAACACCTAACACCCTCATTCTGAACTCCATCTTGAGAGAATTACTCAAAAGCAATAAAGAAACCCTTGTATTATGTTCATGAAACTCTTTCTAGAAGGAAAAACTAATATTTATACTCAAAAATTGAAGCCCAAGGCCCATGGGCCTGCGCCGCTCGCCGGGGCGCCCAAAACTTGCGCCCCGACGAGCACAAATTTGCTTGTGTCAAGAAAAAACCGAACATGGGCAGAAAGTTTGAGCTAGGGCACAAAAAACATGAGCCCCTGTGCAAAGTTACTGTTCACTGCACGCCGGGGCGCACGATGCGTGTTTTCATGCCTTTTTCGCCCATGTACACGCCTTAGCGCACCTTGCCTCGCACCTCGATGCGCGGCACCCTTCCAACATGCGTTGGGGTGTGTTCTTGAGCCCATTTTGACCGCTTTGCTCCGTTTCACTCCATTTCTTCTGTTCCTTGTTAATTTTACCTCAAATTTCAAGGTAAAATCAACAATTCTCCATCTTAACTTGAAATTCCCATTCATCTGCGTTGTCCCTGCGCCCAATAGGGCCTATTATCTAAGTCTACAAACATTAACCAAATCCAAGCAATGCTCAAATTTGATTCCTAGAACAACCTTAGTCACACATGTCTGCCAGATTATCCTTAATCCCAACCTTGTGAACAACATGACGCCTTGAGAAACCATATCCCGAACAAATTGATACCTTACATCTATGTGATTTGTTCTCTCATGAAATGCTTGATTCTTTGACAAGTGTATAGTACTCTGACTGCCACAAAATACCTTAGTGATCTCAAAAGTCATACCCATATCATCGATCAGCCCCTTTAGCCAAATGCCTTCCTTAACGCCTTCAGCCAAAGCCATGTACTCAGCTTCTATTGTTGACAATACAACTGATGACTGCAAAGTCGCCTTCCAGCTAACCGTACAACTTGATACACAAAACACATAGCCCGTCATGGACCTTTTGCTAACCAAATCTCCTGCATAATCCACATCCACATAGCCAATAATTCTAGTAATAGAATTTGATTAACTATACCTCAAACATCTGTCTGCAGAGCCTCTCAAATACCTTATGATCCATTTCACAGCCTGCCAATGAATATTTCCTAGCTTGTGCATATACCTGCTCACAACACTGACTGCATGTGAAATGTCTAGCCTAGTGTACACCATGGTGTATATTAAGCTACCTACTGCACTAGCATATGCCATATTAGACATGTGCTCCACGTCCTCCTTAGTACTCGACGATAGATCTGATGAGAGCCTGAAATGAGATGCAAGTAGTGTACTAACTGACTTGGACTTATTCATCACAAATCGCTCAAGTAATTTCTCAATGTAATGCTGTTGAGACAAGTACAACAATCCTGCATGTCTATCTGAATGATCTCCATGCCCAATATCTTCCTTGCACCACCCAAATCCTTCATCTCAAATTCTTCACTTAACTGAGCTTTTAATTGGTTGATCTCATATATGTTTCTAAAGGCAATCAACATATCATCAACGTACAACAACAAATATATGAGAAAGCTATAACTACAAATTTTATAATATACACAACAATCAAATTTGCTTCTAGTATATCCTATCTTGGTAATAAAAGCATCAAACCTTTTATACCACTGCCTGGGAGACTGCTTCAAGCCATATAATGACCTCTTCAAAAGGCATGCTTGATTTTATTTCTTGGGAACAATGAATCCTTCTGGTTGACTCATGTAGATTTGTTCCTCCAACTCACCATGTAGAACCACTATTTTCACATCCATCTGCTCAGGCTCCTTATCAAACAGAGCAACCATGGCAAGCAAAACACAAATGAAAGTATGTTTTACAATTGGGGAGAATACTTCATGAAAGTCAACTCCCTCTCTCTGAATAAAACCCTTAGCAACCAATCGCCCTTGTATCTAGCATCTTCAGCACCGGGAATCCCTTCCTTTGTCTTGTAGATCCATTTGCAACCTACAATCTTCTACTTTTTGGGTACATCAACCAGCTCCTATGTGCTATTCTTGTGTAGAGATTCCATCTCTTCACTCATAGCTGCAACCTATTTATCAGAATCTGGCTTGGAAATTACCTCTTTGAATGAGACTAGATCATCTCCTACAAACTCCTCAGCTGAACTCAAAGCATAAGCTACTAGATCTGAGTAAGCGTACCTCTACGGTGGTTTGATCTGCCTCCTCTCCCTATCGTGAGCCAAGCGATAATTTTGTAGTGGTTCATTTTTTCTTCTATTGATTAGGTGGTAATGTGCTCTCACTAGCTTCATCTACCACCTTCTGCTTCCCTTTTGAATCTTATAGAGGATCAATATGAATCTCCACCTTCTTCTTAATGCCCTATTGACCGCTTTCCTATTGTTCCACCTTCTTCATCATTATAGACTCATCAAATGTCACGTCCTTACTGAAAATAATCTTGGAGCACTTGTTATTATTACACCACAAACGATAACCTTTGACTCTATCTGTATAGCCTAGAAATATGCACTTCCTCACCCTTGGTGTATTACAGTCCAAAGCAATTGATGGTGACCTATTCACCAAATAACACACAGTGTTGATTGCTTCCGCCCAAAAATTCTTGGACAATCCGACGTTAAAGAGCATGCATCTAGCTTTTTCCAAGATAGTCCTATTCATCCGTTCTGCAACTCCATTCTGCTGTGGTGTATGTACAACTGTGAGATGCCTCACAATTCCTTCCTTATTGCAAAATTCCTAAAATTCCTTGTTGCAAAACTCTAATCCGTTGTCAGTCCTCAAGCGCTTGATCTCCTTTCTTGTCTGCTTCTCAATTAAGGTATTTCATTGCTTGAAGTTGACAAACACGTCATCCTTATGCTTCAGCATGTAAACTCATACTCTCCATGAGAAATCATCTATGAATGTCAGCATGTACTTTGCACCTCCTTTTGAAGGAATCTGAGAAGGCCCCCAAAGATCTGAGTGAATGTAATCTAAGGTGCCTTTGGTCCTATGAACTGCAATGCCGAATTTCACCCTGTGTTGCTTGCCTAGTACACACTGCTCATAGAAATCCAGTTCTCCAGTCTTCTCTCCACAAAGCAAACCTCGTTTACTCTGTTCTAACATCCCCTTCTCACTCATATGCCCAAGCCGCATATACCATAGTCTTGTAATATCATTGATTGATGAAGAAACCGCTACAGTACTAGAAATCGTGTTTCCCTGTAATATGTAAAGGCCGTTCTGCTTTTCACCCTTCATGATAAGCAATGCGCCTTTGGAAACCCGTAGAACTCTATCTCGAGCTCTATACTCACAACCATTTTTGTCCAGAGTACCTAGCGATATCAAATTTTTCTTTAGTCTGCAACATGACACACATCTGTTAAGGTCCTTACTATGCCATCATGCATTCTGATACAAACTGACCCAATTCCTACAACCCTACAACAAGCATCGTTTCCCATAAGCACTTCAACACCATCGTATTTATGGTATGTGGTAAACCAATCTTCTCTTGGGCACATGTGGTAGGAACAGCTACAATCCAAAATCCATTCAGAGCTTAGTAAAGTTTCTACAACGTTGAGAACAAGCCCACCATCAGACTCATCCTCCACAATTCCTGCAACATCATCCCATTTCTGATAAGAAGTTTCACTTGTACCCTTCACCTTTCCTCATTCTGGATAATTTCGTTTCTAATGCCCCTTTCCACCATACCTAAAATACTTTTCACCATTTCCAGGCTTGGTTCGGGACTTCGATCGGCCTCTACTCCTTCCCCTTTCTCTCGATCTCCCTTTTGCCACCAATCCTTATCCACTTTCACCATCGTTGCTGCCCAAGACATGTTTTTTCAACTCGTTGGAATTCAATGAGGCCTTCACGTCCTCTATTGAAATCGTATCTCTCCCGTACAGCAAAGTAATAACCAAGTGCTTAAAAATTTTTGGTAGAGAACACAAGAGAATTAAAGCTTGATACTCATCATCAATTTTGACATCTATACTAGCGAGATCTAGAATCACCTTATTGAAAAAATCAATATGCTGAGTGATAGATGTACCTTCCTTCATCCTTAATGTATATAATCACTGTTTCAAATACAACTGATTCGTCAGGGATTTTGTCATATTTAGACTCTCCAGCTTCTTCCATAAATCCGCCGGCGTACTTTATGTGGTGACCTCTCTCAGTACATTATCCGCCAATGATTACACTAGAGTACCGTAAGCTTTCACTATGAACTTGTCCTTTAGCATTTTCGGCAAGGAATCTCTGCCCTTTAATGCTTTCTGTAAACCTTGTTGACATAGGAAGGCGTGAACCTTTATCTTCCACAGTCCAAAGTCCTTCTTCCCATCGAATTTCTCTACCTCGTACTTCACTCCTAACATCAAATCCAACCTACTCCGATACCAATTTGTTGTAACCCAGGAGAATCTATTACGGAATAATGAAATAATAGTAAAGTAATTCGACAAAATATGACAACAAGATTTAATGTGGTTCGGCGATTTGCCTAATCTACCTAACAAAGAAAAGGAATTTTATTGATCTCAAATCAAAGTGTAAGTACAAATTTGAATCCCACAAATCTCACGAAAACACCTAAAACCCTTGTTCTGAACTCCGTCTTAAGAGAATTACTCAAAAGCAGTAAAGAAGCCTTTGTGTTATGTTCATGATACTTTTCCCGGAAGAAAAAACTAATATTTATACTCAAAAACCGAAGCCCAAGGCCCATGGGCCCGCTCTGTGTGTTGGGGCGCACAAAACCTGCGTCCCAGCGCTCACAAATCTGCTTGTGCAAAGAAAAAAACCAAACATGGGTAGAAACTTTGAGCTCGGGCTCAAAAAACTTGAGCCCCAGCGCAACATTACTGTTTACTATCTGCCAGGACGCACGATGCATGTTTTCATGACTTTTTCACCCATGTACACACCTTGGCGCACCTTGCCTTGTGCCCCGGCGTGCAGTATCCTTCTAACACATGTTGGGGTGTGTTCTCGAGGCCATTTCGACCGCTTTGCTCTGTTTTGCTCCATTTCTTCCATTCTCTATCAATTTTACCTCAAATTTCAAGGTAAAATCAACATTTGGAATATAATTTGCATCATTTCGTGGTAGACTGGAGTTGTTCTATAATTTCGAACCCTTTTTTTTGCATTCTATTTTATTTGGAATATAAATCACGGTCATTCTACCATAAATTGGATTAATTCTACAAATTGAGACCATTTCTATGTTCTTTTAATTTGGGTTAATTCAGGGTGAAAGGGAAAGAGATGAGGGTCACTTCATCAGCTCCATTACTATTGTGTGTGGAAAATTTTTCAGGTCATCAAATAGAATCTTACATGTAAGATCTCACTGATCATTTAAATGAAATTTTATTTAAAATTCCATAAAATGGTATAAGCTAAATTAATGATTTTATTTTTTACAAAAAAGAAGAATTCATCTTCAAGCTTAAGAATGAAGAATAAACCTTCATAGGTGTGAAAGCAATATTAATTCCCACCAAACTTTTGCGAAACTCCTCAAGAATGATTCAGAATTGTCTCAACAGTACTAAACATTTGGATTCCAAATTTAGACAAATTATCACCTGGTGGTCTGAGCGCTGTCCATTTAGTTCGTTTTAGTTGTTTGGAAAGATAATTCAGATTCCTGAGCCTGTTGAAGGTGGTTTAATTTGAATAATAATGTAGTTAGTTATACAGATGGTGAAAGAAAGGACATGTACATAGAGGGCAATGTTTCTAACAATCCACCTCATCATTTTCCTAAAGAGCCTCAGCTATAGAATGATCGATGTTTGGACAGGTAACTTAAGAAAAATGTCTCATTCCTTTTGATTATTTGTATTCTGCGCTATTATTATTCCTCATGCTTCTGCAATAATCTGATGTGCTCTTGTCTGGCTGGGCGGACGTGTTATAAAATCGCACGAACTCTTTCTTTAAATATTGGTGGTTGATCCTTAACTTGTACATTCTGTATTCTTTTCTACATTAACATTGATTTTCTATACTATTTTTACAGGTATCTCAGGTAGCTACAAAGTTTTGACTAGCTAGCAAGCTAACTTGTCTAGGAATTTTTGGTTATGCTTTATAGCTGTAAAAGTTTTAACTTAATAGAGAACCTGAAATCCCTGTTTTTTATATTTCAGAATTTGTCCTCTAAAAGTTCACTTAAATTAGTTACTAGTCAAATAGTTTTTTGCTTGCTCAACTTCATGGGCTAGTTTTGATCAATTTTGAACTCACTCTTTTTGAATTCTTAATTAAAACTCTAGAATATTATTATAGTACTTAATTTTTACTGATGAAGGCATGGCGAATTATAGTACCATCCATAGAGAGTTGACATAATTAATTATAGACCAAGTGATGAGTTGCTGTCCAAGATCGATATGTCTGGGCTCAAACACAGTCAAATTGCTCCAACCTAGAAAGGCGCATTATGGGTGTTATTTTTTTGTGGGCTTTCCTTGAAAACATGAAAATTAGAAATCAAGAAAGCCCATCTTTTAATATCATAGTTTGATTAGATATCACCTAAATGATCCACATGTCACATTAGATTCATCAAAGTATATTTATAGTATTCGTCAACATATTACGACTTGAGCTGATGATAAAAGATTCATGTATCATATCCACATGCATATAAGTTTGTGTTATATATATATATGTTAAGTACCTTTAATATGATGTAGGGATGTTTTATGTGAAAAATGGAAGGAAAATGCCTGTTTTATATGATACTTCCAACAAGAATAGAAGCTCAACATCAATGCATATTTTTCTTTGCCCTTAAACTATATATCAAATTCATAGACCAAAAATACAACACTTAAAATCTAATTCAAGTAGCCTTATTCTTTTTCATAGGAGTCATGCAAGAACACTGTTGTTATCAATAACTATTACCTCCAGCAATGGAAATTACATTTATTTGATGTCTTCTAGTCTCTTCTAGAAGTCTAGCTTTGATCCTTTGGAGAGTGGCCACTGTTTCAATCATGTTAACTCTTTCCTCAGGAGAAATTGCTAAGCATTCCATTGACAACTGAAAAATAGATGAGATGCATTTCTCCTTTGCATCAAAATATTGATCTTCTTTCTCCAACAAACCAAGGACCATGACTTGAGTTATTACATTTTCTTGTAATACTTCACTCACCCAGTCTTTCAAGCTCATTTCTTTAGTAAATATTTCATTTGTTGGCTTCTTCCTCGCAAACATCTCAAGCAACATTATGCCATAACTGTAGACATCGCCGTTTGTTGATACTTTCCCTTTTGATCCATACTCTAATTCATGTATCATAAATATCTATCATCAGAGGATTCAACTTTTGAGAACTAGATTTAAAAAAAGGAAACATAGAAAAAAAGCATATTGAGAGAAACTATTGAACATCACCTGGTGTTGTGTAACCAATCGTTCCCAAGGTTTTGGTTCGAACCACAACCTCCCCTTCACCAAAGAGCTTAGAAATACCAAAATCACCAACATGAGCAATCATGTCTTCATCAAGCAACACATTGCTTGGCTTCATATCATAGTGAACAATGGGGAATGTATGACCATGATGAAGATATTCCAAAGCCAATGCAACATCTATTGCTATTTTTAGTCTTTCCATCATATCCAGACAATAACTGTCAGAATATAACCATTTCTCCAGGTTCTCATTTGGCATGTATGAAAAAATCAAGGCTTTGAATTTGATGTTACTACAGCAACCAATTATTCGGACTAAGTTCCTATGTCGAATGGTGCTTAGTATTTCACTTTCAATATCAAAGCTTTTGGCAGCTCCTTTCAACTGTAAGTTGAAGACTTTTACTGCGACGTTTAGTCCATCAGAAAGTGTCCCTTTGAATACCGAACCAAAGCTTCCTCTTCCAAGTAGGTTGGTTTCACTAAAGTCACTTGTTCCTTGTACAAGTTCTCTTTGTGAAATTCTTCTCCAAGCAATACCTAGTGAAATATCAATCAAGACCGAGGGTGGTACTTTGCTCTGTTTTTGCCTCCTTATGAGCATAAGTACGACGATCATCAAAATGAAAGCTGAAATGATGGAGGGCACGATATACTTTACATTCTTGGATATTCTTGATCTTCTAAGATTTACAACACAAGGATGAAGTTGAAATCTTGTTGCACCACACTGAGCAAAGTTGTTAACAAATGATTGAGTAGTGAAGTTAACAAATGGTCCCTCTGTAGGAATCTCTCCTTCCAATTTGTTGTAAGAG
Source organism: Jacaranda mimosifolia (assembly GCA_018894105.1). NCBI lineage: Eukaryota > Viridiplantae > Streptophyta > Magnoliopsida > Lamiales > Bignoniaceae > Jacaranda > Jacaranda mimosifolia. The sequence goes on from CM032125.1 coordinate 3,847,529, forward strand.
ACATTAAGATATTGAAGGTAGTGAAGATTCTCTAGAGACTTTGGGATCACTCCAGAAAGATCATTATTAGATAGATCTAATGATTTCAAGTTTATGACATTTCCCAAAAATTGAGGAATAGGACCTTCAAATTTATTATGTGCCAAAGATAGAAACTCTATTGATTGGGAGCTGCCAATTAGGCTTGGAATTTCACCTGAAAACTAATTCCATGACATTACCACTTGGTTGATTGCCTTCAAACTTGCAATCTCATATGAAAGTTGACCACCCAAATTGTTTGAAGAAAAGTCTAGAGCCAAGAGGTCTCTAAGATTCCAGAAGGTGGAAGGTATGGTGGAATTCAATTTGTTTGAGTCTAAGTAGACGAGTCTTAAGGATTTAAGTTCACCAAAGCATTGAGGTATTGGACCTGTGTGCATATTATTACTCAGGTACAAGTTCCCTAAATTGCTCATCTGGCAAAAATCGGGAGGGATGTAGCCCTCCAGCTAATTATAATCAAGATATATTACTTGAAGATTTTTTAATTTCCCCAGTGTTGGTGGAATGAACCCCATCAACTCATTTCCATCAAGATATAAGTTTAGCAAACTACTCAAATTTCCAATCTCATAAGAAATCGTACCTTTTATGTTGCATGCAGCTGGGAGAATTCCATTAAATGGAATTTTTGATATGCCCAACATTTGTAGATATTGGCAATTAGATAATGAAGAGATCAGAAATGTCAAATCTCCTGCCAAATTATTTCCCCAAATTTGAAGGATCTTTAAGAGTCTTAAATTACCAAAGTTGGGTACAGAACCATTGAATGAGTTGTTGCTCATATCCAAGATAGTAAGCTTAGAAGCGTTGGTTATAGAGCTCGAAATTGGTCTGCTAAGTCTGGTATCACCCAAATAAAGCTCTTCCAGATCAAACTTCCAGATCAAAAAGTGAATTAGTTCCCATAGTTAAAGGAAGACTACCCGAAAAGTCATTGAAACAAAGTGCAAGCACATGCAAGGTTGACATGTTGAAGATGAAAAATGGGATGGCGCTAGATAATGAATTCAATTCCACAACAAATTCCTTGAGGTAAGCCAAATTGGCAAGCTCCTGTGGTAATTCACCTGTAGCAAAAATGCATAGTGTGAATTAATTTTCAATTTTATTTTGCAAAAAAAAATTCTAATTATGATGTAAAAGTATCGATTTGGAAATATTATTAAATCTAATTAAAGAAATATATATTAATGAGATAACTCCAATAATCAAGCAATGTAATGCAATTTTCAAACAATATCTATCTTTCAAATATATTTATTTTTGAGATTATCAATTCATTAACAGAGAATTAACTACCTATTACTTATCATTATCATGCATAAACAACAAATGATTAAACTTTAATGAAACATAAAAAATATTATTGTGAGATTTCATTTTCTATTTTGTACATGGATTAAATTAAAATTAAGCATCGGTACTAATTAATCAATTTTTGATTAAAAATTGCCTATAAAGGAGCTAAGCAAGCATCCTATATTTTTCAGGCTAGAGGTATTTATATCACATCTTCAAGCTCTTGTGGTGCCAAAATTTGAAGAGAAAAATTGTTTGAGTGCACAAAAATCAAAGAATATATAATGAGCTTGTAATCTCACAAACAAATGAGGCACAAGTTGTAAAGAATATATACCTGAAAAGTTATTATGGTCAAGGTATACATACTCCAAGGATGTGAGGTTTCCAATTTGTTTTGGTATGACACCTGTAAGTTAATTTGTTATCATAAGAGAATAATTCTTTGACAACATGGAAAACAAAAGATGGCTTTTCAAGGTGTTAAATTAATATATGTACCTATCAAGTTGTTTTCATAAAGGTATAGTTCTTCCAAGTAAATGAGGTTTCCAACTTCCTTTGGTATGAAACCTGTAAGTTCGTGAAGTTTCCTCACAAATTATTTTCTTAATGTAGTTATTGAACTTGAATGAAACATGAAAATTATTATTATGAGATCAATCACAATTTGCTACTTGAATTAATAAATTAATATTAAACATAATTAGTTATAATTGATCAATTTCTAATTAGAGCTAGATTACACGAATAGAGCTAAGCGTACATCTTATATTTTTCAAGCTAGCTAGATATCTCAAATTTTGAAATATATTTATTCCCTAATTAATGTATATTTTTTGTTAATTAAATAGATTTTCTTTCTGAATTAAGTGACTTTGATCCACAAGAAATTACATCACAACAAATAAGAGTTTAGACGATAAGAAGAAAGTTTCACTTTTACTACAATTAACACCAATGTTTAGTTATCTAGTGAAAAAAGATATACAAGTTTTCAAATACATGTTAAATTTTTATTACCCAAGGTATAAGATAATTTTTTATAAGTGGTCATTGGTTCAGTAACATAAGTTCCACATATAAAGTGTGAGGTCAAGGGTTGTGTGTATAAATAAAAAGAAAAAGGAAGATACAAAATAATTTTCATTAGTAGATTCTTAGCCTAAATTCATAATGATATTTTTAGAGGAAGGCCAAAGTGTAATGCAATTTTTTTTTTTCTTTTTTACATTTGTTGCGTTTGTCTCATCATTAAAGTGTGGTGTTATAATTCTACTAGATAGTGAACAAAAGTCAATAGGACACCAGTAAATATCCTACCATTAAGTAGTTAATTAAGTATAATGCAAAATATGTTTGGTATGCCTCGGAGCTCATTAATTTACTTGAGTATGGAGTTAAATAAGTAGGGCTGGTCATAAACATTTGTCGAGTTATAAATTAAATTAGAATACTCTTGTTTTTAAAGATATTATATAATAAAATGCATAGATGAGAATAATTATTTGTGAACATGGAAATCAAGAGTGGTTTCCAAACTACCTGTAATTAAAGTTGTTCTTTTGAAGGTTTAGGTAGTTCAGAAGATTTGTATTATGGAACACACAATGCATAAAAAAGAAAAATTGTTTGAGAATATTGCAAATTTGTACACAGGTGGCATGTTACAAGATGAAACTTTCTCACACGTGAGTTATATTAGATAAAGAACTAAATTTATAGATACCAAGCAAAGTGATAATTTTCAAATAGTACTGGTACTAAATCATACAAAGAAGTCAACAGCAATGATACCTGTAAACTCATTTGACCATAGAGATAAGAATCTAAGCATGCTCAAAATATGATTAAGTAGTTACCAGTAAATATTGACAAAAATCATTAGGTCAGCAGCAGTAAATATTTTATAATTAAGTAGTTTGGTATGCTTCCTCATTTACTTGGGTATGGAGTTAGTTAAGTAGGGTCGATCATAAACATTTATGTAATTAGAAAATTAATTTAGAATTAGAGAGTTCTTAGCTATACTAACTTAAAAGATCTCATATAATAAGATGAATAATAGAGAATAATTATCTGCAAATATTAAATCACAGAGTTTTTTTTTTTCAAAAGTGTCAAATGTACCTGTGAATTTGTTCTTTTGAAGGCCTAGATAGTTTAGATAAGTGAGGTTTCCGACTTGCTTTGGTATGATACCTGTAGGTTTGTAATGAGAATAATTATTTGAGAATATGGAAAAATGTGTATATGAGGGGTATTTTGTAAAATGAAACTTTCCTACATGAGGGTTTTAGTAGATAAAAGCTTAACGTATTTATCACCATGGTAAGTGAGATATTTTTCAAACAGTACTGTCACAAAATTACAATGGAAAGAAGTGAAAACATATATATCATACCTTTGAACTCGTTCATCCCTAGAGAAAGAATCCTAAGCATATTCAGACTCCCAATTTCACTTGGTATGTTGCCATTGAAATGGTTCGTGGCTAAGCAAAGGTCCAAGGTTGCTACATTTGTATATATTTTGTGGGATTTGCCTAAAAAGCTGATTGGATGAGAGATAGAGTCTTTGCAGCTTTGGCATATTATTGTTGCATATATAATCTGGGAGTGTACCTGAGAGGTCATTAACTCTAAGGTTAATTGCTCTCACAGAAGACACATTGAAGATACCATATGGTATGATGCCTATTAACTTATTATACTCTAAATTTAAATTTTCTAAAAAGGATAAATTACCTATCCCCTGTGGAACATTCCCACCAAGAAAATTATGTCCCACATCTAAAGTTTTTAGCTTTGAAGTATTCGACAAAGATGGAGGGATGGTGCCTGAGAAGGAGTTATTATTTAGATGTAAATGTTGAAGCTTGGGTAAGGTTCCAAGCCATGATGGTATTTCTCCTGCAAAGGAGTTAACCCCCATGTAGATCTCTTTCAAACGATGCAATTTAGATAGCTCATTTGCTGTAGAGCCTGTGAAATCATTGAAGCTAAAATCTAAAGATTGAAGAAATGTTAAATTTCCAATATGTGGAGCAATAGTTCCTTCAAACTTGAAATGAGAAATATTTAGAGCTACAACTCTATGGTGTTTGGTACCACAAGAGACACCAGACCAGTAACAAATGGATGTGTTATTGGACCAATTCTTGGTTAAAATACCATGAGGGTCTAAAGTGATGGAATTTTTGAAAGCAAGTAATGCATGTTGATATGTGGTCGAATTGAAAATTATTTTGGCTAAGCAAAATGTAATGCTGTTTGATAATAACAATAGAGCAAGAGCAAAGAAGAAATAAGAATTCCCCATTCAGTAGGTATTTTTGTTATCGACTGTGTCTAGTTTATAGTTACTAAGAGAAGGTACATTCATGCATGTTCTACTGGGTATATATAACGTTAGAATATATAAAATTACATTATAAGGAGAGTCTTTTTTTTTTTTTTTTAATTAATACATAATAGACTGTGTCTAGTTTATAGTTACTAAGAGAAGGTACATTCATGCATGTTCTACTGGGTATATATAACGTTAGAATATATAAAATTACATTATAAGGAGAGTCTTTTTTTTTTTTTTTTAATTAATACATAATAGAAAGGTCAGAAAATCTGGAAAACAATATCATTGCATTAGACTGTTAAGTGTAAGTCAAACTTGTGTTTCATGATGTTAGAAGAACAGTAAGTTTCTTTTCTTTTCTTTTTTTTTCTTTCTTGCCCAAAAATGTCCAAAAATGAATATACTTAGAATTTAGCTCCCTACTTCTATTACGTGATATGCGGCAAAAAGAGAAACCCAATAAATACGTTATAATATAATACCATAGGTGGACACCCAAAATCAGGAACCTCAGAGGAAAAGTCGTGATATTTATGGAAGGAGCAATATTTTATAAAGAAGAAATGCTGTTTTTCTAGATTGGAATGATCAAGTTTTTCAACAGAGCTGAAATCTTTGAGGATCAATTCTTTTCCTGGAATGGAACATGACTAAGAGCATAAAGGAGTGGAAGCGTGGGACTAAATTGAGTGCAGGTTGTTCAAGCTGATCTTTTTCAATAACTTTTGAGTGAATTCACATTGTGCATATACTCCATGAAACGGTAACCCAGAAATACGCTTAAATGGAATACAAGCATATATAGCAACATTTTTTTGTTTTTGGATCCGACACCTTTAACTGTACTTTGATCATCTATTTCATTTCATATTTTATCTGCTATTCCAACTTGATGAGTATGTCTAGTGTATCTGATCTCAATTTAATTATTTTTATAAGAAAAATATTTAATGCACTTAGCATATATTCTTGAAATAGAATAAGATATGAAATGTGAATTGGAATAAGGAATCCAAAAGACAAAGAGATACTCTATCCAAACCCGTACCCTAAAATACCCAAACAAAAGTACCATATATATTCTATCATACCCTAAAATACCCGAAACAATAAGACCCCAACCCTACCCTACCTTATCTAACCTATGACCCATTAAATCTAGTTGACTAGATTTATGTTTTTAATATATATATATATATAGACTAACTTTCTCTATATATATTAGAAATATTATTTGGCATACAATACCAAAAAAATAAAAAATAAAAAAAATAAAAAAGTCTATATTTAGTTTAATTTAGTTGCTAAATTTAATTTACTAAATCTTTATTTTTAATTTTTCACTCATTAATCAAATTTTTATTGGCAAAGTTTATTCATTAATAAAATTAATTTTATTGACAAAGCTTATTCCACTGTCAATTTTAATATTGTTAATTTTATTAATGAAAACTATTTAGATAACATTGTTGTCATTCCACTATTTAATTTTATTAATTTAGCCTAATTTTTTTATGGAAAAAAAAATTAGTTATTACTGTTCATCCACACATTTATAATTTTTATATATTAAAAATTTATTATTAGTATAGATTAAATTTTAGTATAGATAGTTTTTAGATTAATAGATTAAATTTAAGTATAAGGTAATGGGTACATAATTTTTGAGTATAGGTACATGGATAATTTATGTATATCCCTGTCCATACTCATTATACTCTTTTAATTAAGAATGGGTATAGATATGGATATGAGTATGATTTTTTGAACCTGGGTAAAATAATACCCTACCTATTAACAAGCCTACAAAAGATAGGATACATCATACATGTGACCTGGAACAAAAACAGGGAAATGGGTCATTTGGGTAAAAATTGGGACAATCCAAATGCCACCCATTAAATTGGCAAATGCCAAACGAAACAACTATAAATGCTTGAACTATTACTTTTTCATGTATGAAACATACATTTTACCTCTGCGTTTCTCTCGCTTCTCCACCCCTACCTCCACCCTCCAAGACACATATATACATCCCCCTTTATTCTATTTACTAACTTGAGCATTGAAAATTTTATTTGGGAACCTGGTGACCTATCTCTTTTTATTTTTAGGTTCGGATCGAGTTATCGAATCCAAAGCAATCTAATACCCAATCTTGACTAGAAGAATAATACTTCCCAAACTCACATCCCATTCATCTATATATACATTAGATCATGATGCAAGCCATAGTTCAAGCTGCAAAAACTCTAAAATGTCAACAAATTAAGTAGAGATTCTACTTGTTCATCTCGCAAAGTACATATAATTAATTAAGCTGAGCTCAAGTAAAATTTAAGTAGTCTATAGCAGGCCATGATCATGCATGTACACATAGACTTCCATGCTTTAATTATCTAATCAAAATCATAACAAACAAGTTGTTACATATACTGCCAAAGCCGCCCCCATAAACAAACATGCAGAAGCCCAACAGAAACAAGAAACTTACATTAATCCTGAAAGCTGCTTGAGATTAAAAAGGTAGACATCAGCTTTCAGGTTGGATGTGAAAGCCTTTGTTGCAATCACAACATTTATAGCTTCTGTTGGATGTAAGTCATCAAAGAAAACATATTCACTTCTGTTTGTACAAATTGACCCCCTAGCTCCTCTCTTCCACAAAACTGCCCTTCCACCTTCGCTTATCTTCACTACTTCACAGCAAGAATTATTAGCATCGTGAAATATATCCTGCATGAATCAGAAAGTTTAATATTTTAATCTTTGACTATGTGGAGTAGAAAAAGAAAGATGAAACTTGTCTTGGATTAGATTAAACAGCTACTTGGTGATGAAAACTAAAGAATTAGATTAGACACTATTTCCAAACTTAGTTCAAAGTATCCAAATGGTTATTTTTAAAATAAGACCTAACTTCTTATAAGCTTCAAACTATAAAATCTAAGAGCTTATAAAATCTTTTAATTTTTTCACACACACACACTAAAGTCAGTTTCTTTTATTCTTTGAGCCTACTTATGAACTCCTTATCCTGTTTGATTTTTGGTGTGCAAAAGTGAAACGCAACCTTCTCATATGTAAGTATGATGTGTGAGTAAATCATAAAATCCTTCTTTTAGTGATCATTGGTATTAATTATAAGCTTCTCTTTTTATGAATTTGTTGAAGAGCATATATTATCAGAGGATGCAGAGCTCACCTTTAGAACTAGGATATCTTATGATATCCCTAATAGCTTTGTAAGCATTGACAAAAACAAGGTTAGAACCAGGCATTTGAGGCCTGATAGCAACTACCAAGTTCTTCAATTGGGCATTGAACATATGAGCTGCTCTATTTAAACTTTGTATACAGCCGCCTTCGCGTGTTGGAACTCTGGCCCTAACCATTGGACTACAACCATTAGGATTTATTGCCATGAGCACAAATTTGCGAGCACCCAAATTGTGCAACCTCTACATGCATAACATGAGAACAAACAATTCATGGCGTGGGGTGTTTGCAAGAACTTTTACTTTTGGTGAAGTAAAAAGTTGGAATAAAAGTTGAATGTGGGAAAATAATAGTTAAAATGACAAAATGTTGCAAAAGTTGATGCTTTATTAGCTTTACTTAACCTTAGAAAATTAAAGGCAGAAGTGACACTTCAAACACTTTAAAACATTTAACATTCACTTAAAAGATTGAAAAGCACATTTTCGAAATTGTTGCAAATACTTCGTATTATAAAAGTTATTTACTATGAAGTTAAAAAAAAATATATATATCTAATTACCTTGAGTTATAGAGAGAATGTGGCAGTCAAATTGGGTATAAAATCTTCAAAAGAACTTTTGCCTTTGGAGAGGTAAAAAGTTATAATAAAAATTGAATGTGTGAAAATAGCATTTAAAAGTATCAAAAAGGTGTAAAATTATGTGAGAGTATCACGGTATCACAAGATTATAGTACACAAGAGATTCTCTCAGGCCTCCTAGTTTCCATGATAGCAGAAAGATCTGGACAAAGCAATGGATTAATGAGAGAAATTGAGTATAAAATTTTAAAGGGAAGGAGGTATCTTATTGTAATGGATGATATGTGGAGGACAAAGGATTGGGATGATGTAAAGATGATATTTCTTGATGATCATAATGGAAGTAGAATCATGTTAACCACAAGGCTATCATATGTGGCTGCTTATCCTGAATCTTCTAGCCCACTTCATGAGATGCATTTATGGATGTAGATCAAAGTTGGAATTTGCTTCAGCAAAAGTTGTTTGCCGAAGAAAATTGTCCTCCTGAATTAGAAACCAAGATAATAGCAAGAAGCTGTAGAGGTTTGCCCCTAGCAATTGTCTTGATTGCATGACTCCTGGCCATGGTCACTAAGAACCAAGCTTCTTGGGCGGCCATTGCAAAAAACATAAATTTAGCTATCAACACTACAAATGATGTGCAGTTTGCAAAGATAGTAATATTTTTTAGTTAACTTGCCTCATCATTTGAGACTATGTTTCTTATACATGAGTGGCTTTTGAGAAGATTATGAGATCTGTGTCTCAAAGTTCATCAAATTATGGGTAGCTGATGGTTTTTTGAAACCAAGTGGATCTAAAAGCTTTGAAGAGGGAGCAGAAGAGTATTTGGAAGATCTTGTCAAGAGAAGTCTTGTGTTGGTTACGTAGAGGAATACTGATGGCAAAATCAAAAGTTGCAGCGTCCATGATCAGGGGCGGGACTTACACATAAGAAAAGCACAGGAAGAGAAGTTTATTCTAAATGTTATGGACAGGTATGTTCTCAGTAACTCTCTAAAAAGCAAAAAAAAAAACGAGCGCCGCCTAAGTATTGCTCCTTCTAATATGAATTGCCTTGAAAATATTGATGGCTCAACCATCCGTACTCTACTACTCTTATATGCTTTCCCTATGATGAAAATTCATTGAGCTCTTTCAGAAATTTTAGATTGCTTAAGGTATTGGATGTGTTATTTGACTATGTTAGATTGTTCAAAATCGCCAAGCTCCCAGATGAAGTATTTGAGTATATCATTTAAGGTACCTTGCTTTCAACTTCGGAGAACAATTTGTTCTTCCTCCATCCATATTACACCTTCATAATCTTCAAGCCATTATCATTCGTCCAACATGGAAATTATGTTTGCCATTGGAAATTTGGAAGATGCCACAATTAAGGCATCTAATATTTATTGGTTCTTTACCCAATCCAGAAGGAGCAATGTTTGCTCTCGAAAACCTGTAAACACTTTCGATAGTAAAACATTTCCAATGTACTGAAGAGATCCTAAAAATGATTCCAAACCTAAAGAAATTAGGGATATTTTACTCAGGGGAGGAATATGGATCAAGACAGTCACCTCGAGAATCTGGTATATTTGCATCAACTCGAAAAGCTAAAATTAAAGGTACATCCTTATTGTCCTTTCTCGGGAAAGCTTAATCCTCTTTTTTCGACAACGCTGAAAAAGTTAACCTTGAGTTTGTTGGGGAATTCATTGGAAAGCTATGGGCATTGTTGGTTCCTTGCCTAATTTTCAAGTGTTTAAACTGAAAACTTATGCTTACTTTGGTGACAAATGGGAAACAAGTGAAGGAGAATTACCCCAGCTGAAATTTCTGTTGATTGACGAATCAGATCTGGAGCAATGGGTAACTGAAAGTAACCACTCCCCGAGCCTCAAGCACCTAGTGCTTTGTTATTGTTGGGGTCTAAGAGAGATTTCAGATGGTATTGGAGAAATTCCAACACTTGAACTCATTGAGGTTGATGGCCTCAACAAATCTCTTGTGGAGTTGGCCAAGCGTATACAAGAGGAACAACAAAGCTGGGGAAATGATGTCCTTCAGGTTCGCAGTGTGCATTATAACTCATTGACAAGGAAATATGAGTGACCGTTCTTCCAAAGTGGACAGTACTTGTTCTGTTTTTCAGGTTAGATATTTTATGTATCACTGACTACCTCTAAATCAGACTAATACACTATATTATATATATGTGCATATTTGTGTATATATGGGGCGCTGTGTGTGTGTGTGGAGCTCTCTTCCTTTCTGTTTGAGCTTTCAGAATTGTAATTGTTGTTGTCGATGATAACATAGGTGATCAAATAGCATGGTGCTGATGAAACAAAAAGTGTCCTCAAACCTTGTTTGTTAAAGAGGCAGACAACCTGGAAATTGACTGATTATGCAAAAGACTGTCTTCATCTTATGGGATTGAAGGAATATCTCAAGTTTGCATCTTAATTTTGTGTATAGACAAAATCTAAACTTCCTTAATTTTACTCTCGGAAAAATATATAGAAATGTACTTATATGACTATTTCATAAACAAATGGACTTCTATTTTAACACAATGCCTTTTCTTTTTTCCTTTTCCTCAGCGATCTTTTCTACGGACACCCCTACTCTTCACCACCCACCGGCATCTCTACCACCATAATTTATATAGGCTTCGCCACCAACACCTCCACTCGTGCAGCTTACAGGCTTTGCTGTTTTGTTTTATTTTTTCCCCTTTTCCTTTTTCATTTATTTTGTACAATTTGACATCTTTGACCAATTCAACATAGAACGAAATTGGGAGTGGCCATCGGAAGTCACGAGGCACGAAAGTAACAAACTTTACTCTAGATGTTGCTTTGTATAAATTTTTGTTTGATTAATAGTGTTTTATTAGGTTTTTATTATTATTATATTAGTCGCCTAGCTCGTAGTTCCTGTGTGCATAAATTTCAATTATTATAGTATTGATACTAATTATATTGAGAAATAATAAAACACTTATCTATATCTTATTCTATATCTATCTATATCTATATCTATACTACCTATAAAAGTACGAATGTGTATAATGGTTTCTTCCTTTTCATGTGAAGACAAAAATGTCCCTATTTAATGAAAGTTTTATATTTAATATGTAGAGATTAGTGATAAATTATAATTAATATTAATAAATTAATAAATTAGATTTATATATATAAATCACATTTATTATCCCTTTTGACTACAATTATGTTCATTAGAGAGAGAACACAAAATTTTGAGTATTAGCGGCCAATCATTCATCCAAATCAATTAACTATTCAATGGATGATTATTGGGATTGATGGTAATTATCAATTATCAATTACTTATAAAAAATCTGCATGCATATGACCAAAAGTTCCTTTCAGTAAATGTCATTTTTATGGGGTTATAATTTCAATCACCTCCACTTAACTTTGTCCCCAGGGCATGTATACGTAATATTTTTAATATGTATAGAAGACTGGTAAATTATAATTAAATTATTAACTTAGGTTTACATATATAAATCAAATGTATGTACAAATATTTATATTTACATAAAAAAACATAGTTATAATAAATTATTATATTGAAGCTTCAAAATTCTACATTTATATTTACCAATTTTTGACTGAAAAAAATATAAAGTGCTAATGATCCAACATTCTATAGTTGAGAAATTTCGGTTCTGATTACACCTATTTGTGGTAATTCAGATTTTTTATGTCTTTTGACTTATATACACGTTTTATTTATTACAAGCATTACTAATGAAATTTATTTTGAATTTAAATTAAATTAAATTTGTAAAAAGAAATCATTAAATTAATTCTATCAATTTTTTCATCTTAGCGCGCGCACACACACACACACACAATAAATATAAATATATCATATTTATAAAAGTATGAATAGATACATTTTATTGGATAAAATGTTCGATGAATCATGTGCCACCATTCATATTCTATGAATGTATCCGTCAAATACATAATATGTAATCTAACAGTTAAAAGTCTTTTCGAAACAACAATTAACTATCCAAATCAATTAACTATCCAAATACATAATATATATCCGCCAAGCATTAATGCAAATCAATTAATGATCCAATGAATGATTGCTTGGATTCATGGTAATTATCAATTATTACTTACAAAAAACTGTATGCATATGACCAAACGATTCTTTCAGTAAATGCCATCAACTCCATTAAATTCATCCCGAAGGCATGTAAACATAATATTCTTAATATAGATTAGTGGTAAATTACAATTAAATTATTAAATTAGATTTATATATAAATCACATTTATTATCATGTATATACAAATTAAATGTTTATATTTATTTACATAAAAAAGTGTAGTTATAATAAATTATTATATTGAAGCTTCAAAAATCTACATTTATGTTTACCAATTCTTGACTTAAAAAAATAAAAAAAGCTAATGATCCTACATCCTATAGGTGAGGAATTTCGGTTTTGATTCCACCTATTTGTGGTAATTCAGATTTTTTATGCTTTTTGACTTACATATATATATATATATATATATATTTTACTTATTACAAGCATTACTAATGGAATTTATTTTAAATTTAAATTAAATTCAACATCTAAAGTGATGAAAGATTCATATTATCTTGTCCATATTCAATGCATGGTTGATTATTTGTTGCTTTTCACAAAATCTTATGCCATTTATTACAAGTTTACCTTTAGCAGCAAAGTTCAACGACAATCATTGAAAGGTCATCTTATTTTATACAAAAAAAGATGCATGCTTTTCATTTTTGGTAGGTGCAAGATTAAACAGAGTGAATAGAATAATGAAAGTCAATCTCCATTCTTCAATGCCACTTCTGGACAGCATTAACTATATTTTTTCACTTTCTTTTGTTTTAAGCTTTGTTGTTTGTGTGTGTGTGTGTATCTTTGAGACAGCCCATCGGCTGACGAGTACAGATTTTGCCGCTCCAAAGTTCAATATTAAAAAGGGGACAAAGAAATATAATTGGAAGTGACATTATGTAAATATAAACATTTATATATACATTCGATAAGTCAATAAGCATAATAAATATGATTTAATATATAATTCTTTCATAAAAATTTTTGACTGTTAGATTACGTACTATGTATTTGCTGGATGTATTAATATAATATGAACAGTAATTGATGATTCATTGAACATTTTATCCAATGAAATGTATCTATTCATACTTTTATAAATCTGATATATTTATATTTATTATATATATATATATATATTTGCTACGATGAAAAATTGATAGAATTAATTTAATGAATTTTTTTTACAAATTTAATTTAATTTAAATTCAAAATAAATTTAATTTGTAATAAAAGAATGCAAATGTATATAGAAGTCAAAAGGCATAAAAATTTGAATTACCATAAATAGGTGGAATCGGAGCCTAAATTCCTCAACCATAGAATATAATGTAGGATCATTAGCCTATAATTCAGATTTTTTATGCTTTTTGACTTACATATATATATTTTACTTATTACAAGCATTACTAATGGAATTTATTTTAAATTTAAATTAAATTCAATTTGTAAAAAAATTATTAAATTAATTCTATCAATTTTTCCATCTTAGCATATATATATACACACACACACACAATAAATATAAATGTATCACATTTATAAATGTTCGATGAATCATGTTCCACCATTCATATTCTACGAATATATATGCCAAATACATATACATAATATGAAAATTTCCATTTCTCTTTGTCTTCTGGTAGAAGAGGAATCAATTCTTGATGTCAACTGTCCACAAATAAATGCAGCAGTTTTATGATATTATAATATTTGAATGAATTGGATGACGTTGGGTAAATGGGATCTTTCTCTATGATACTAAGCATAAAGTTTAGACGAGTACCAGTAAAGACTAAAGACCACAACAAAAGAAGCGGAAAAGGAGAAAATTAAAGCGTAGGCAAATGAGAGTCCATCTGTGCCTCCATGCAGGTGTGGGTTACGCTCTTGATTTTGTGATGATAGTTCACGTGAGGAGTCGCCAATGCGTGTCAGTCAAACTGCTCGACTCACCCCATTTACCTAAGTTTTCGTATCATAAATGCGCTTGGCGTGTCAATTTATATATTCGTTGTAATATTCTATATCACAATGCACATAATAATATCAAAAATGATAGTAATACAATAATAATATATTGCTTCCTAAGAACTTGTAAAGATCGTTAAACAACATACAGAGAAACATGCTAATTGGAAACTAATTAATCATTAAAGACTTGAGAACATATAGTGAGTTTCCTAGAGTTTGCTTCTTGTTGAACTATTACAATTAAATATATTAATAGAAGAATAAATTTCAATATATGTAAATATACATTTGCTGAGCACGAAATTTTGATTTAATTAATTTTGTAATCCAATATACATTTAGTTTGGAATAATTGTAATAAATACAATTTATATACATTTGATATATACATATTTGTTAAATTGATAAACTTGATTTAATTAATTATAGTTATTATTTTTTAAGATTCTAATTAATAATAAACTTAATTTAACTATAATTATCATTAAAGTATGTATATTAAATGTGATAATTTGAATATATGTAATTATATTTGCTACATAGATAATTTTAATTTAATTAATTTTAAACATTTCTTGGGCCAAAATGGTATTTGGCAAATTCAAGGAAGTGAGTTGCCTCATCTTATGTGTGTTTCTCGTGAAAAAAGACCTGCATTTAAGCATCACTAAAAAATTGGTGCTATGAATACTTTGATAACATTGTTTCTGTTGTATTTTTCCTTTGAATTACTTACAACTAATAGCAATTTGATTCATCATTTGTTTTCCACATCCAGATAAATGTGTCAGCCATTAAAATATTTATTTTCCTAAAATTAATTAGTTAATTAATTAAATGATTTAATCAACTCATGTACTTAATTAATTAAAAATTAATTATTGAATTATATTTCCAACTACAATATTCAGCATTATTTTAATTTAGTACATTAATTCCCTCATTATGGTTATAATATACCAATCTCTATTATGCTAAGAACTTTGCCATAATAATCATAAAATATCTCATTAATCTTCAAATCAATAGCAGGATATCAACAAGTTAGAAATTTTTTTTAATACATATTATCAAATACAGAATAATTAATTACATAATTTGATACACTAAAATTTAAAAATAATTAAATCCCAAGGACTAATTAGAAACAATCAATTACTTTGAAGAGTAGGATGAAAACTACAGTGAAAATAAATTAATATGCAAATAGATATAATTCAAATCGAAAGATCCTCTTACTAATTTTCAAATTTTAAAAGCTTACTTTAAGTACTTTCCCATGTAAGCAAATTCTTTCAACAATACAATTTAATTAAAAGGATATTTTTGAGCTTACTAAAAGTATGGAAAGTGGAGTCATAAATTGATTGAATACTGGTCAATTCAAACTTTTTTTGAATGATATTCAAGAAAAAAGTATTTTAGAAAAGTTCTTAGAATTAGAGAAAATTAAAAATAGCTTAGTAGTAGCACTTTTGCCAATAAGGGACGATATTTCAATGCACAAGCAGAGAGAGCTACTAACTAGCTCTCTGACTTGTATAAAAAAAATGGCATACTTTTATCTTTCACAACATTTCTGCAAATTTAACGACAAAACGAAGCAAATGGTACAAAGCAACAGGCAGCGATCGTATTGTAACACTGTAACTTTAAGCCCATAATTATCCAATACTAATATTTTGTAATACTATATATATAGCATTAAATGCAATAATATTTGAATATTTTTATATTTTTAAGCTCAATTAAAATTTGAAAATTTTAATATTATTAATAAAGTAATAATCCTTTCTACAATTTCAATATGCTCTGTAATAAAGTAAATTAAAATGAAGCAAAAAGAGAAGCATACTCAATTTATTAAAAGCAATACACAATAAATTGAAAACTAAAAATTCCTTGAACCATGGCCCAAATAAAATAGTTCAATAATTTCAACTATTATTAATTATTATTATTACAATATAAAAGACACACTAGGTCATATCTTTAAAAAAATTTAGTTTTCAAAACATATTTTATTTTAATTTTTTCTAATCCATATTCTCATTCATTTATTTTTCAGCAAAGAGTTCTTAAAATGGTAATGCATCGAAAGACTTCTGAGTTGAATTCAACTTCAGGTATAATTGATTCAACATTTAATATTTCGATATATATTTGAAAAATTATCATATATGCTTATGCCAAAAAAACTCATTGCTATTTTGAGCTCCATTTATATAATTTTCTAATGATACCATTACAATAGATGAGTCTCGACAACAAAGACTAGAAAGGATGAAGAGGAAATATGTGGCACTAAGTACTATAGAGAGGCAGGAATACCTAGGTAAAGTTAAGGAGTCCAAAAAAATGAAGAAGTCAATTAAATCATCTGAGAAGCCTGCAACTAAATGGCTTCTAAGAGCACAAATGATTCCTTATCAATCAAAAGGTCAGTACTTTTTAGTAAATACCATATATATACTCTATCGTTTCTTAATAAATATAATATTATGCAGGTAAATATTTTTGCATATTTTAAGTTTTAATCTAATTTTTTTTATTAGGTTTGCCAATCTATGACCCTGTGTGTTCAGAGATTCATGAATTGGAAAAAGCACATAATTGCATCCATTGCAGTGCTATAAGATTTGAACATGAGCCTTGCACATTTTGTTGTGACAATGGAAAAATCACACTTGCTCCGATTCAAATGCCAGATGAATTGTATGACATGTATACTTCTCAAACAGAAGAGGTCGTAAACTTTAGAAATAATATTCGAGTCTTAAACTGTATATTCTCTTTTACCTCATTTGGTGTAAAATTAGATAAAAAGTTTGCATCTGCAAGACATGGAGTTTATATTTTCCGAGCACAAGGTATGGTATATCATGATCTTCTAAGCTTATTTCCAAATGAAAATGGCCCTGGTAATTTTCAGTTGTATTTTTTCAAAACTGAAAATTAGGTTGAGAATAGAATGAAGATATTAGAAATATCAAACTCATCGGAAGCAATTGTGAGGAAACTTATAAAACTTATGGAGGTAAATCCATATGCAAAAATCTTCAGAAGATTAAGGGATTACCCTTCAATGAATGATGTTCAACTACATATCTCAAAAGATGTGAAATTAGATCAACGAATTTATAATTCCCCAAGTGCTGATCAAGTTGCAGCTATTTGGGTTGAAGGAAATAATCCTAATACATCAATGGAATGAGATATTGTTGTCCATGCGCATTCAAGGTCATAAACACAGCATAAAGCACTATTATGGATGTTATGATCCACTTCAGTATCCACTTCTTTTTCCAAGAGGTGATATAGGATGGCACCAAAACATTCAAAAAAGATGTGCCAAAATGTCTCATCATTCAACCTAAAAGAATGAATCTATCCAGGTGACCCCTACAAATAGTGCAACCATCGCTGAAGGACAACAAACAGGTTTTCTTCCGTTCTATATATTATTCATTGTTTATTACTATAGCGTTGGAAATGATAATTATTTATTTTTTATTCTCTATTAATACATCTACAAACTAACTTAATACACAAATGAATCCTTGAAAACTTACATAATAAGATTCAAAGATCTAAAAGCATGCAAATATGATCATTTATATTTTTTTTAATAAAAATATTGAATGATTTCTAAGAACAATTTTTCAAGCTTGCAAATCATAAATAATTTTTATATAAAGTGATGAAATTTCCAATTATATCAATCCTGTTGTAATTAATTCTAAAAAATTCTATGGATATTGATAATTATATACTCAAAACTGGTTCTTCAGCATGTAATCTTGTTCTATAAGCACCAAAAAGCAACAACTTCTTATATAATAATAACTCTTTTCAAATCATGCATAATGTGCAAAAGTATTACGTAACATAATATTTTATCTACTATTAGGTCTTGTTTCATATGTTCAATAATTATGTTTGATGTAATACTTTTCAACAGATAATGCACATGGTACTGATAACTTTAATGGGAATCTACTTACTTTTGCAGAGGATATTCTTTCGCAAGAACGAGAAGGTATATATATATTTAAATACATATATCAAAGAGAAATAAGACAATGTAGTGATATCTCTTCCTAAATTTTTGACTTGTATATTCTCTCATCGATGCGAACAACTATCTATGAAGGAAGTAATAAAAAGGTATCATGTCGAGAATATAGTTGCTGCAGGCTACAAATTAGAAGTCCAAGACATTCTACACTATTTTTTGCTGGAAGGCTATTGCAACAGTATGTAGTCGACATGTATATAAAATTGGAGACCACAAGATTAGACTATTGTCGCCATAACCAATCAAATTTGAGATCCGAATTATACCAAGGAATCATGGATAGCATTCTCAAAGGAGAGACAAGGGGTAATGGAGTTGGAAAAAGAATCATTCTTCCAGAATCTTTTGTTGGAGGCCCAAGAGATATGTGGCGTAGATATCTTGATGCATTGAAATTGGTCCAAAGATTTGGAAAAATAGATCTTTTTATTGCAATGACTTGCAATCCAGAATGGAAAGAAATACAAGAATATTTGTATGATGGATAAAGAGCTCAAGATCAACCAGATTTAATTTCTAGAATTTTTCGAGCAAAATTACAAGATTTGAAAGATCAGTTATTTAAAAATGAGATATTTGGAAAAGTAGTTGCACATGTACATGTGATTGAATTTCAGAAAAGAGGATTGCCACATGCTCATATGTTGATAATTCTAAAGTCCGACTACAAAATTACAAGTCCGGGGTACTTTGACAAATTTGTCTGTACAGAACTTCTAGATCCAGAAAAACAACATGCACTCTATGACTTAGTTCTTAAACATATGATGCATGGACCATGTGAAGAGAAAAAAAAAAGGAACAATTCTTGTATGATTGATGGAAAATGCAAATATCATTATCCACGATCAAATTGTGAGAGTACAGTTCAAGGAAAAGATGGGTATCCGATTTATAGAAGGAGAAAAATTGGAATAATAGTTGAAGTCCGTAATGCACAACTCAATAATCAGTGGGTAGTGCCTTACAATCCGTATCTCTTATCTAGGTATAATTATCATATCAATGTGGAGATATGTTCGGGAGCGACAACGGTCAAGTACCTATACAAATATATCTACAAGGGGCATGATTGAGTTGCCATTAATATCACCCACGGTGATGATGAAAATACGATTGATGAAATTAAACATTTTCAAGATGCTAGGTGGGTCTCTGCTTAAGAAGCAATGTGGAGAATTTTTGAATTCAATTTGAATGAAATATACCCAGCAGTTATTGATTTGCAACTTCATCTCCCAAATCAACAATCTGTCACTTATTGGGCAAATCAAAATTTACAGAACATTCTCAAATCGGATCACGTCTCAAAAACAATGCTCACGAAATATTTCTCTATGTGTTCAAAAACTGATGAGGCAAGGAAATATTTTTGCAGAGAATTTCCAGAACATTATGTTTGGGACAAGCAACATAAATGTTGGAACCAAAGGAAGAAAAGAGATGTGATAAGCTATATACACGCCGCAAATCCCATAGAAGGAGAAAGATATTATCTCAGATTGCTTTTAAATCACGTCAAAGGGCCAACATCGTTTCAACATTTGCTAATAGTAAATGGGTTAAGATGCTCAAGCTTCAAGGAAGCTGCACAAAAAAAGAGGATTGTTAGAATCTGATCAAAGTATTGTTGAATGTTTAGATAAAGCCATTAGTTTCAAATGCCACATGAATTGAGAAGATTATTTGCAGTTATATTGGTCTATTGTGCTGCAATAGATGTAAGAAACCTTTGGGATACATACTTTGAAGCATTGTCTGAAGATTTCAGAAAAGAATCTGGGACTTCAGTTGATCTACAACTTACCAAAACTTTGCAGAGTGTGAACTTTTTCGTAGAAAGCATGGGGAAAAGCATACATTCATGTGATCTTCCAAGCATTCCAATTGAAGCCAGTAATATCTGCAGTAATTTGCCAAGAGAGATACAAGATGAGATGTTAATAGAAATACCTTCGGAAGATTATGAAGCCCCATTAAAGTTGAATCCTGAACAACTTAGTGCTTTTCACAATGATTATGGAGTGTGTACAAAATAGCAAAGGTAGCATATTCTTTATTGACAGACCAGGAGGTATTGGCAAAACATTCTTGTATCGTGCATTACTTGCTCATCTTAGATCCAAAAAACCAATAGCAATTGCAACTGCAACATCTGGAGTTGCAGCTGCAATAATGCCAAGAGGACGAAAAACACATTCATGTTTCAAAATACCAATAGATGCAAATGAGTCAAGTAAGTGCACTATATCCAAACAAAGTGGAGTTGCAAAGCTATTGCATCAAGCACAATTGTTAATATGGGATGAGGCTCCCATGGCTAAAATATGGGCAATTGAGAATGTTGATGATTGTCTTAAAGACATAATGGGAAACAATAAGTGTTTTGGTGGAAAAGTGATGGTGTTTGGTGGAGAATTTAGACAAGTGTTACCAGTTGTTCCAAGGGCAACAATTCATCAAACAATTTCTGCAAGCTTGGTGAAATCAAAATTATGGAGTAAAATAACAAAATTACTTTGTCAAGAAATATGAGAGCCAGGAATGACAACAGATTTAGTGATTTCTCACTTAGAGTTGGAAATGGGGAAGAACCAACTGATGCTGAAGGAAACATCAATATTCCTGAAGAGATGATTATCAAGTATGATAATGAAGAAAACTCCATAGAACGACTTATCAGTGAAATTTTCCCAAGTTTGAGCAAGAATGTTGATTCAGCTAATTACATGACAAGTAAGCAATACTAACAGCTAGAAATGAAGATGTTGACAAACTAAATGGAAAGTTGATCTCTATATTTCCTTGAGAAGCAAGGACATTTAGTAGTTTTGATAAAGTTGTTGATGATACAAATCATCCATATGAAGAGGAATTTCTTAACTCTTTGACTCCAAATGGTTTGCCTCCACACAAGTTGGTACTGAAAAAAAATTGTCCAATAATCCTTTTGAGGAATTTGGATCCATCAAATGGATTGTGTAATGGTACGAGAATGGTATGCAGAGATTTCAAGAATAACATACTTGATGCAGAGTTTGTATTTGGTCAACACAACGGCAAGCATGTTTTTACACCGAGAATACCACTTTCGCCAGCAGAAAATGAAGGCTACCCATTCAAATTCAAACATAAGCAATTCCCAGTTAGACTTTGTTTTGCCATGACAATCAATAAAGCACAAGGCCAAACAATTTCAAATGTTGGAATCTATTTGCCACAATCAGTCTTCTCTCATGGCCAATTTATATGTGGCTCTCTCTAGAGGAACATTACTATCTACAACAAAAGTCTTGATCAAACCAGATATTGCCAATGCTAGAGGGAAAATGTGCACAAAAAATATTGTCTACAAAGAAGTTTTAAAAGCAGGTACTAACATTATTTATTTTTTAAGCTACATATTATGTATTACTATCAAAAAAAAAATTAATATATTTTTTATTAGGATGCACATCACATAGACAAGGTAATATGGAAGCAGAATTGGCAATTCCACAAAACTCAAACATCTAAATATAAGTCGACACAAAAATTTTACACACTTCTTCCATTTACTACTAAATACCTTATTACATTTGATACTTCAATATATACACTTACTTCTTACATATTTTTCATTTAATTTAATAAATGATGGCTAGCATATTAATTTTACTAGATTCTTGATTTTAAACTTCTTTAGAGTTTAATATTTTCCTTTATAATTTTTTTTTTGTTTTAGGTTTTCATTCAAGTTGATGATCAAGGAAGACTACAACAAGAGTATAGATTTATATATTTTTATCAGTTTAATTTCTTAGTTGTATTATTCTACCAGAACTATGAAATTTTCAAAATGCAATGAATATGAATTACTAAAGTAATATTTTGTATATCAATTAAATATAAAAATTAACAAGCCACGTGCAACGCACGTGCACCTTTCTAGTTACAATTAAAAGGAAAAAAATGATGAGGTTAACTTTGTGGGATTAATTTTGAGAAGAATATACGTTTGTGCATTGTGTAAGAGAAGAAAAGAAAGCAATGAAAAGAAAAGAATGACATGGAAAATAATTAAGTAGCTTTTCACTAAAAAGTTTGGGACATTAAAATTCTTCTCAAACAATAAAACATTTAAGGATACTTTTTATATGTCATAATTTAATGTAGCGGTGTGAAAACTGTCATTTGCGAGTGCAAAACCTTTTGTGTGTGTGTGTGTGTGTGTGTGTAAAATAGATATTTTCCATAATAAAATAATAATTGAAAATGTATTTTTGTATTAAACTAAATAATGATAGGAAGAATACGTATATGGCTTTAATTGATAATATGACTTGGAATGGTTTTAATTTTTTAATAATATTTTGAAGAAAAAAATACATTTTAATAAATATAATTATATTTGATTTTATTTTGAAAAAAATATATAATTCGATTGTGTGTATATATGTCACAATGGCTTAGCGACCAATTCTTTTTTTCCAAAACAATACTTCTCCTTTTCCTAATACCTCATTTACTTCAACAAATGGAATGTAGAATTATAGGATGCAATAAGGAATAAAGTTAAGATTAAGATTATTCTATTCTTTTTATATTAGATTTACCATATAGAATAAGACGAAGGATAAAACTGGATCGTTAAGTTGATTTTGAATGAACAAAATTATTCGGATCTATAAAATTACTAAAATATCCTTTGTGAAAAAATAAAATAAATGGGGACTTCAATTCTATAAACTATTGTGTGGATGAGTAGACAGATTCACCTGGGCCAAAATTTATTCCAAAACCCACGTACTCATTTCCATATCCAAAGTAATATCTCTTTAAATAAATATAGCCTAAATGTATAAAAATGCCTTCAGACTTCTCCTTTTGTACAAAAAGTCTTCTCTTTCAAACTTTGACTTTGTAAGTTGACTTTCACATAAGAACAAGTATTATATGCTTACAAGGTAGGGGCGGCAATGAATAATTCTACCGTGCTTGTTTTGTCTTAAAAGCTGCCCTACAAAATGGATTTGTCCAGTACTAAAATAAGTTGACTTGTAGAGATTCCAATATAATAAAATTGAGATTTTTTTTTTTATTATTATTTTGCAAGTTTCTAATGTTTATTTGCTTTTTTTTCCCCCAATCTTTAGCTTAGTTTTGTATTATTATCGTATAGCATTATATTTTCTCTTTTGTTATTTTATATATCAATATCTTTTTATTTCTAAATTTTCGATAGAATAGATTATTTTTTATTTGTCACGCATCAGGATGATAAATTGACACCCCAACCAATTGACTTACTTAATCTAAAAATATAATTGTACAGTTCAAATTTAATCCATTGCCAACTCAGTCCCAGCAAATGTTATTGGCAACTCGAAAGTCTTCCTCGGCGGCCATATTAGGATATCGATCAATTATCTCTCTCAGCATTTTTCTTTCTCTTCTCTCTCTCTGTAAGCTATCCCTTTTGGCTGGAGTTATTCTTCATTCATTTTGGTTTGAGATGGCCTATGCTACTCTTGTTTTTCTTTCACAAACCATAGACAAAATACTAAATGATCAAGATCAATATCCCATTTACCATAATGGAAAACAACTACTTAAGTCTACCCATAAGAATGTTGTCTTCTTGAAACGTTTTCTTGAAGAATTTCCAGAGAAAGCCAGCAGCTTGGAAGAACGAATCAGGGATGTAGCGTACAAAGCTGAGGATATTACTGAACATTTTATGTGGAAACAAATTTGGCGATTTTACATCTTGAAGTGTACTGCAAGAACTAAAAGTGTTAAGCGTTGGCTTCATTCTAAAAAGTCGAAAAAAGTAATGAAGGAAATTGATTCAATCGCCAGAGAGGTGATGGAGATCAAGAATAGCACCAGAACAGAAGACTTGCAACTCAGTGTGTATTCTTCTGTTGGTACTTCATCATCAAGGCTTATTGCACCCACCAGCAAAGATGGTGCATTGGTTGGTTTTGATGATGACTTGATGGCAATAAAGGATCGGCTTTGTGGAGAATCGGAACTCCAAGTCATCCCAATCTTAGGTATGGGAGGTATTGGCAAAACTACTCTTGCTAAAAATGCTTATGATGATCCACTAACTATCGAGCACTTTGATATTCGAGCTTGGGTCACAGTATCACAAGACTATAGTGCACAAGAGATTCTTTCAAGCCTTTTCATTTCCATGAAAGCATTCAGTAAGGAATGTGAGCAAAGAAATGAATCAATGGCTGACAAGGTGTACCACTCATTAAAGGGTAGAAGGTATCTCATTGTGATGGATGATATGTGGAGTACAAAGGCATGGGATGACGTAAGGCAGATATTTCCTGATGACAATAATGGAAGTCGGATCATGTTAACCACAAGGCTATTCGATGTGGCTGTTTATCCTGACTCTTCTAGCCCTCTTCATGAGATGCGTTTCATGGATGATGATGAAAGTTGGAATTTGTTTCATCAGAAGGTGTTTTGTCCTCCTGAACTGGAAACCATTGGAAAGATGATTGCAAGAAGCTGCCGAGGATTGCCTCTTGCAATTGTCGTGATTGCAGGCCTCCTGTCCACGGTCAGCAAGACTCAAGCTTCATGGAAGAATATTGCAGAAAATGTAAATGAAGCTATTATTGCAAATGATGAGCAATTCCCAGAGATAATACTATCTTTGAGTTACAACCACTTGCCTTATCATTTGAGACCGTGTTTCCTATATATGGGAGCCTTTCCAGAAGATGATGAGATCAATGTCTCCAAACTCACCAAATTATGGGTAGCTGAAGGCTTCTTGAAACCAAGTGGATCTAAATGCTTTGAAGAGGTGGCAGAAGAGTATTTGCAGGATCTAATGAAGAGAAGTCTCGTTTTGGTCAGTAGGAGGAAGTCTAATGGCAAAATCAAAAGTTGCAGCATCCATGATCTGGTGCGGGACTTATGCATAAGAAAAGCACAGGAAGAAAAGTTCATTCTAAATGTTATAATGCATTGGTATGTTTCCGAGACTTCTCTAAAAAACATACAAAAGCAGCGCCGAGTAACTATTGCTCATTCTGACATGGATAACTGCCTTGAAAACATAGATGGCTCAGCCATCCGTACTATTATATGCTTCAATTATTATGGAAGTATGCGCTCTTTAGGAACTTTTAGATTGCTGAGAGTATTGGATGTGTTAGCTGCACACAGCATGTTTTTTAGATTTGTCTCGCTCCCTGATGAAGTATTTGAGCTATTTCATTTAAGGTACCTTGCTTTCACCTGTGGAGAACAATTTGTTGTTCCTCCATCCATATTAAACCTTCAGAATCTTCAAACCTTAATCATTCACCCAAGAAAGACATGGTGTAGTAAACTGCAAGTACTTTCTGTATGTTTGCCAATGGAAATTTGGAGAATGCCACAGCTAAGGCATCTATTATTTATTGGCCCCTTACCCAATATTCCACAAGGCGGATCAACAACTTTTCCTCTAGAAAACGTGCAGACACTTTCCGAAGTAAATAACCTGAAATGCACTGAAGAGATCCTGAAAATAATTCCAAATATAAAGAAATTGGGAATCTGTTACGTTGGAAATGGATATGTTGAAGATTATCATCTCAACAATCTTGTTAATCTGCATCAACTTGAAAACCTGAAACTAAAGTCTGCGTATACTTTTTGGGGAAAGCTCAAGCCTGTTTTCCCAACGACGATGAGAAAGTTAACCTTGAACGGCCCGATACTGCATTGGAAAGATATGTCGAATATTATTGGTTCATTGCCTAATCTTGAAGTGCTTAAACTGAGGAATTTCGCCTGCAGAGGCGAAAAATGGGAAACAAGTGAAGGAGAATTTCCTCAGCTGAAATTTCTGCTAATCGACGGATCATATTTACAGCATTGGATAACTGAAACCAGCCACTTCCCGAGACTGAAGTGCCTAGTGCTTTATTATTGTTTGGATCTAATTGAGATTCCAGATGATATTGGAGAAATTCCAACGCTAGAACTGCTTGAGGTTGATGACTATAATAAATCCCTTGTGGACTCGACCAAAAGCATAGAAGAGGAACAAAAAAGTTTGGGAAATAATGCCCTCCAAGTTCGCATCGTGGATTATTTGGAGAAAGGGCACTGAGTGATTGCTATTTCAAACTGGAAACTAGTTCTGATCAGGTTAGATATCATGCATATCCCTTCCAATATGTAGCTAAAGTCTTTATTTGGTGATTAACTTAATTTTATCAGATAAATAGTTATAGAGAAGCATAAAAGTAGGTTTGACATATATTTATATATATAGATATAAATGAAAATAGGAACATATATATATAGCTGTTTGGGGATGAATCTGTTTTGTTGGCTTACTCTTTTCTGTTTGAGCTTTCAGGGTTTCTACTGGTTTTTTATGAACGATGTGATGAGGTAGCTGATCAAATTGCTGAATATTCAAATTAAAGAGGCAGAGAGTGAGGAAATCATCATCTTGATGATGTTTATTTATGCACTAATGTTACAAACTTCAAACTGAATTTAACTTGTTCAAGCAGCTTCATTAAATCTTGGTCTCAGATATGTTGTTTGATTTTCGCATGTAGTTGTGAAACTTGTCTCATGACAAGTTATTTTTATTTTCTTTTCATGTAAATAGATTATTTTACTCCCAAGAAGTTGTGATTGTTATTGACTGGAAAGGATCCATCCTATGATGCTAATGAGTTTTTTCTTTTATTTTTTCATGTAAAATCTGGCAAATTTTCCTACTTCCTTTTACTTCTTTGACGTTTATTTCGAGATGGACTTACACTGTAACCAGAAAAGTCGTTGAAGTGTTTGAATAAGTTTACTTTAAAGAAGAAAAAAGAGTTTTGAGCTCAAAAATGTTATAAAATATTTTGAATTTGTTGAAGCATTCACAACACCAAACATTTAAGTATTTGGAAACCTGTTTGGTTTCATCTTCATGTTCAAGTTTCATTTTTTCAAGTATTTAGAACTTATAAACAAATATATAGTTCTTCTATTTAATTCTTTATAAAAATAAAATATATATTTATTCATTTTTATATTTAACAATCACTATTTTCAAAATTAAAGTAGCGTGTTTCATTAATTAAAAAATAACTACAATTTATTAATTCATTAAATAATTAATTCTTATATTCTTAAAGAATAATTGGATTATAGTAATTAAAAAGGAAAATTTTTATTTCAATAAAAGTAAATTGAATTAATGTTGGATTGGAAAAGAATGTATGTTGAGCCCTCGATTTGTGGGCCCTTTTGAAATAATAGAGAGAATTGGAGCAGTAGCTTATTGACTTCTTTTTTATTATCAACTTTACGGGAATACCTACTATGTGTCACAATTATAGAAGTATCACCGGGATCCTTTGCATATCAAATAATATGAGGATTTGTCACTTCACGAGGACTTAACATACGAAGAGTTATTAGTCCAAGTTCTACATCGAAAAATGCAAAAATTATGCATAAAAGATATTCTACTAGTAAAATTTTTATGAAGGAACCATAAAATAGAGAACGCAACTTGAAAAAGCGAGGAGGAAATGTGGAAATATCACTCAGTTCATCGGGTCGGCCCTTCTTCAGTGTATATTGGGATCTTTCGGATCCTTTAGTTATTTTTCAAACTTTGAGGGGTTTTTGGTCATTTTCCCTTTTCCCCAGCATCAGTGGTGGAGGGTGGTCTATCCTTAATTATATTAATTAGTGATTATTGTTATTGATTTTTAATTTATTATAGGTTCCTCAAATTTGAACATTCAGTTTTTACATCTTTTATTCACAAGGCATTGCAAAAATGCGGGAGTTGTATTGCAAAATGATTTATAATTATATAATGAAAAGGGGTCTCGAAGTTATGTTGGGTTAGATTTGGCCTTGGAGAGAGCTGAAGTTTGAATAGACCTGAATTAGTCACCTTGAGAATCTTGTATATCTGCATCAACTCGAGACGCTAAAATTATAGGTACATTTAGACTATTTTCAGGGAAAGCTTAATCCTGTTTTTCCAAGGGGGTTGAAAAAGTTAACCTTGAGTAATTTGGAACTTTCTTGGAAAGATATGTCGATTGTTGGTTCGTTGCCTAATCTTGAAGTGCTCAAACTAAGACATTGCACTTGCTATGGAGACAAATGGAAAACAAGTGAAGGAGAATTTCCTCAGTTGAAATTTCTGCTAATTGATGATTTAGTGATCTGGCAATGGATAATCGAAAGTAGTCACTTCCCAAGCCTCAAGTGCCTAGTGATTTATCGTTGTTGGTATCTAAGTGAGATTCCAAGTGATAATGGAGAAATCCCAACTCTTGAATTGATGGAGTTTGATGATTGGAATGAATCTCTGGTGGAATTGACCAAAAGGATACAAGAGGAACAACAAAGTCGGGGAAATGATGGCCTTCAAGTTTGTGTCGGGGATACATGGAGAAAGTACTGATTGCTCTTTCAAAGTGGACACAACCAGCTCTGTTTTTCTGGTTGGAGATTATATATATGTAATCGCTCACTACCTCTAAAATGTTGCATATG
Organism: Jacaranda mimosifolia; assembly: GCA_018894105.1. Taxonomy (NCBI): domain Eukaryota; kingdom Viridiplantae; phylum Streptophyta; class Magnoliopsida; order Lamiales; family Bignoniaceae; genus Jacaranda; species Jacaranda mimosifolia. Next base: position 3,876,745 of record CM032125.1, read on the forward strand.
TCTAATCGTTGCTGTTGATGATGATATAGGTGGTCGAATAGCTGTGGCTGTAGCATGATGCTGGCTGATCAGACAACCTAGAAAAAAATTTGGTGTTGACATTATATTAATGATTTTTATGGGATTCAAGTAATATCTCAAGTCTGTGTCTTAATTTTGTCTACAGCCTCAATCAAAATATCCTTTTATTCTTCAAAACCAGATAAGTTCTAGTATGACCCTTTATTCAGCTACTATAATTCAATTAAACTTTATCCGAGAGACAAGCGGGAAGTGATAGCACTTTGTTGCTTTGATATATATGAGTAGAGCAATTTCACACAACTACATTATAAAGCCAATTTTTTTGTGATTAATTCCCACCAACTTCCAAATATGAAAATGTCCTCTTCATTCTTTCCTCTTTACAGAACCTAATATCCCACAGGAGACGTGATGGAAGGTCAAGAGGTAGAAAGAGAGAGCACAAAGTTGTTGGGATGCCTCAAGTGCCTAATGCAAACCATGGAAGTCCAGTTTGCCATTTTTACCTCTTTCAGCTTTTGAAAACTGCAAAAACAAATAAATAGAAGATTTCCTATGCCGTTTCAGCCCATTTTTTGTAGTCCACATATATATTACGGCTCAACCACCCGTACTGTTATATGCTTCCCCCCACACTGCTGGAAGTGCACTTGATTCTTTAATTTGTCTCGTTCTCGCTCCCTGTTGAAGTATTTGAGTTTTCTCATTTAAGGTAACCTTACTTTCACATATGGAAGAGAAGAATTTGCCATTCCTCCATCCAAATTAAACTTTAAGAATCTTCAAACATTAATCATTCGACAAAGAAAGACACCAAGGATCCACACACCAGGTAATGTATGTTTGCCAATGGAAATTTGGAGGGTGCACAATTAAGGCACCTAATATTTAAAGGCCCCGTAACCAACATCCCGGAAGAAGCTCCAACATTTCCTCTAGAAAACCTGCAAACACTTTCGGGAGAAAAAGATTTTAAATGCAGTGAAGAGATCTTGAAAATGATTCCAAACCTAAAGAAAATGGGGAGTTTTTTATTCTAGAGAGGAATATTTCCGGGACAGTCATCTTGACAATCTTGTATATCTACATCAACTCGAAAAGCTAAAATTAGAGGCTCTACATGTATTTGCCAATCTACAGGGGAAGTTTAATCCTGTTTTTCCAACTACTCTGAAAAAGTTAACCTTGAGTGGTTGGGCACTTCCTTGGAAAGACATGGGGGTTGTGGTTCATTGCCTAATCTTCAAGTGCTTAAACTAAGAGATTATGATTTTTTTGGTGAGAAATGGGAAACAAACGAAGGAGAATTTCTTCAGCTGAATTTTCTGTAGCCACTTCCCAAGCCTCAAGTCCCTAGTACTATGTAATTGTTTGCTTCTAAATGCGCTCCCATATGGTATTGGAGAAATTCCAACACTTGAACTGATTGAGGTTGATGATTGGAACAAATCCTTTGTGGAGTCAGCCAAGCGGATACAAGCAGAACAGCAAAGTTTGGGAAATGATGCGCTGAATGTTTGTGTTGCATGTAGATTAAGCATCTGTAATACATGGATAGGGAACGTTGTCTTGATTGCTGTTTCAAATTGGGAGACCATTTCTCTACTTCTCAGGTTACAGATTATATATCCTAAATAAGTACCCCTGTGCATATATCTTATGTCTGGTGGGAGATCATATCACTCATTCTAAAGTGGTTGCATGCATTGTTGAAGCTATTTGGCTGTTATGACTCTGTTTTGTTGATCATGATTGTACACACAGCTGATCTTTCTTTTCTTTTTTTCCCCCTTTTTTCTGTTTGAGTTTTCAGAGTTCGTAATTATTGTTGATGATGATGGTCTATCTGAGCTATTCAAATAGCTGCGATTCTAGCATAACGCTGATGAGACACAAGGATCCTGAAACCTTCACTATTCAAAACTAGGTATCTACTACGAAATTAATTTCATAGCTGTGGCTACAAATTTATAGCTAAAAATTTTTGTAGCAAATTCCAGAGCGTTCATGGTTTGCCTAAAAAATTGGCCAAACCAACTATGTAGAGTGTTAATGGCGTAGTATAGGAAACAAATAGATGTGTTCGTGCAGGAAGACAATTGTGCCCTCGAAGACGATAGTTGTAATTATTCAACTAATAGGTGGGTTATCTCCAATCATCCAAATTTGTACGTATGTGTAACAGTATTAAGAAAATGGTGTTTAATTTGGTAGTATATAAAATTGGTCGTTGATCAGATGTCCCAATGGTTCAGTGGCCAACTTTCATTACGAAGCAATACTTCTCCCTTTGTTAGGTCAGTGTATAAAATATAATGATGCCTCAACACCTTTATTCGACAAATCGTGGTTGTTTTTCTTGGTGTGGTCACAATCATTTTATAATTAAGAATGACTAACTTTGGATCACGTCTTTTTCTTTCAACATATTGCGTAAAAGAATATATTAACCAATCAAGTCGCTTTCCCAATTTCTTTTCTGACTTTCCAATATGAAATTTCAACTGTTTCACATTGCTTTTTTTTTTTTTTATTGAGTTTTTAATCACCAAAAATTTGTAATTTTACGATGATTTTCATATAAGAACAAGTATTAGATACAAGGCAGGGGTCCACTGTCAACAACCCTGTGTTTAGTCACATATAGTGTCGCATTATGAAAAATTCAACCCTACTTGTTTCGTCTTAAAAGCCGGCTTACAAAAGGGATATTAATTATTAAGAAAAAAAAAAAAAAGTCTTCAAAAATGAAAATTTAATACAATATAAATTAGGAGGGAGAAGGTTATGTTTAGACTCATTCTAGCACATTCTTGTATACTTATCACTACCAAAAAATTAGGTGTCTGTAACGAAAAAATTGCTATTAATTGCTACAAATTTTCATAGCAAATGCAATTTTTTTTATATAACACACAGCAAAAATTATTAACTACTAATCCATGGCTTGTTCGTAGGAAGTAGACCTGGCAAAATTCAGCCCATACCCGCATGTACCCATGGGTATCCAAAAAAATACGAGTAATGGGCCTTGTTTTTCCTACCCAAAAAATTGCGGGTAACTTTACCCGTACCCAATTTACCCGTGGGTAACCCGTAAATTATTTTATATTTATTTATATATATTATATGTTATGTATACATATAAATATATATTATATATTTATATATATATATTTACATATAAATATTTTTAATCTAAATATTAATTTTTGATTTCATAAATTAAAAATTTATAGCAAATTAAATTAAATTATATCCTAAAACAACTTATTTTGCATATTCCTATGGATGCAACATCTTCTTCCACAAGAACAACAATGTTTGATTGATATTTAAATTTTCAATTCAAAAAACTTTTGGCATGTAATGGAATTTAAGTTTGAACTTTTGAATGTGATGTACTTTAATATATATATATATATATTATATATTTATATATATTTACATATAAATATTTTTAATATAAATATTAATTTTTGATTTCATAAATTAAAAATCTATAGCAAATTAAATTAAATTATATCCTAAAACAACTTGTTGTGCATATTCCTATGCATGCAACATCTTCTTCCACAAGAATAACAATGTTTGATTGATATTTAAATTTTCAATTCAAAAAAAAATTGGCATGTAATGGAATTTAAGTTTGAACTTTTGAATGTGATGTATTTTAAATTTGGTAGATTTTGAATACTTAATATATAAGTTTTAAACTATAATATTATTAATATGCTTTAGGAATTTATTCAATTTAATGTTTGAAATTTGTAGTCTTTTTTTTTCTAGTTTTATTTAGTTAATATTTGAGTAACATCATATTTACCTTTAAATAATTAAAAAAAGAAAAAAAAATCACGGGTCCCCTACCTCATACCTATTAAAAAATGGGTAAATTTACCCAACTCGTTGGTACCTGTCATTGGGTTACCCATGGGCACCCAATTGCCAGGTCTAGTAGGAAGTGCAACAGATTAGCTATGCTTTCTTCATAAAAAAAATTGACACATATAAAGATAAAAAAAAAATCATCAACTATGAATTGGTGGTAGTGAGTGTTAGCTACAAAAACAATTACTTTAAATTTGACTGTGTCATTTTTATAGTTAAAACTACAAAATTGTAGCATCAACTACAGATTACTCATAGCTGATTTCGTAGCTAGTCTTTTATAGTATTTAAACATATCCAAATGATTAGATTTGTGGTATAGGGTGGTCTTTCTTTAATTATACTAATTAATGATGATTGCTTTGGATTTATAATTTGTTATAGGTTCTGCAAATTTCAATGTTCAGGTTTTACATCTTTAATTTAGGTGCAGTATTGCAAATGATTTATTAAATATATTGAAAATTTAAATCATGTTCAGTGCCATGACCTTATTTGTACAAAAGTTTGTCCAAATATGTAAAAAGAACCAATTTTCGCCTTTCATAACTGTGGACATTTTTCAGGATAAGTGGTGCTGGTGTGGAAGTGGAGAAAGATGAAAAAGTAACGCGACAAGAGAAAGAAAATAGATGCTAAGACGAAGTAGTCCACGGTGCACTTTTGACTATACATACTTCATGTGAAAAATATATAAATATACTTAATTTGAGGTGTTTGATTTAAAATGTGAAATCATAACCTTTCATTTTAATGATTAGTTGGCAATATAATAAGTATATTTAACTTGTTACATGTATGACTGATTGATTGTTGATTTTGATCATATGTTAGTGATTCATTATACAAAAAAATAAACTACCATTAATAAAATGTTATTATTGAAAACTTATTTAATTCAACCAAATGGGAAAATTACTTTTTTGGTCCCTCAATTTAATTGTGTATATTGTTAGTCCCAAATTTATGGTAATGAATATTTTTAGTCCAAACTTTACAACTTTTTTAATAGCTTTGGTCATCTGTCCATTTTTTTGTTAAAATCTTGACATATTGTTATCTATTTATTAAAAAAAATCCATAAAATTTGATTTATTTATGAAAAAAAAAGCTCGCAAAATATGGAATGTTCATTTAATCCTTACTAAAAAAATTTAAAAAAAAATCAAAATCAAAATCAAATACGATAAAAACACTCCACAAAAAATTATTTTAATATAATTTATATACCCATTTATGTGGATATATATAAAAACCCCATCCTCCACCGGTCCACCCTCAACCACCACCCAAATTCGAATGCCATGGCTGGGCAACTGGTCATCACCAGCCCGACTATGGGCTGTCGAAAAAGGAGGGGGCAAGTTGGCAGGGTGGGAGTTGTGGGACGGGAGGGGCTTGTGGGGTTAGTGGCTGGGTGGGGGAATGGGAAGATGACTCTATTTTTGTTTTTGTTTTTGTTTTTGTTTTTTTTTTTGGCTTATTTATTTTTTAATTAATTTTTTAATTTAATCAAATTATTTTAAATACATTTATATTTATATATATTACTAAGTATCAATCCAAAATAATTATTTTTACTTATTTGATGTATTTAAAATTTATTAAATTATATTGTTCAAAATGACTTAAACTGTATTAAAATTTTAATAAAATAATTGAAATTATTAAATTGCTTATTTAAATTAAATTATTTTGTTAGGATGATAGTTTTAGATTTTATATTTTTTCTTAAATTTTTTCTTTTAATTAATAAATAAAGATAATTATATTTAACAATACTATTTTAGATATATTTGTTATTTTAATATTATAAAATATAGAATTCAAAATTATGTAATTATGTTATCAAATGTAATAGATTTTTTTTTTTAAATGTCTTTTTATTATTTTTTCTAAAATTTGCCAAGCACTTAATTTACTAAAATTTTAAAATGCAAAATAATAAATTGTTGTAAAATTAACGATAGTTTGTTGTAGAACGATATATGTCATTTAATTTAATGATATTTCATGTGAGGTAAATACTAGCATACTTTATTGTAGACATACCCTACCAAGAGAGGGGGGGAAAAATAGATAAGCAAAGAGGAAAGAATTGAGAAAACAATGTGAGAGATGCCTTAATAATAGGTAAAATCTATAAGTATTATGTACTAGTTTGGTGGTTGATCAGATTTCACACTCAGGAAGTTCTTAAGGACATTGATTAATTTTTGCCCTACCACAAAGCAATTCAGCAACACTTGATTGACTTATGATAATTAAGAATCAGTAAAATGAATATTATTATAGAATAAATTATTTCGATATTAAAATTAATTCCAGTGCATCGCACCAGGCACTACATGCTAGTATTCTTGTATATAGATGTCATTTTGTTTTGTGCTCATGAACTTTGTATTGCAATTTCTTTGTGTTGTATATTTCAATAATTTGCTTCTATAATATTAATCCAGATGAATCTAATTAATTGATATTATTTTTCTACTAAATAATAGTATATCTTATAGATTACAATTCAAGTTTTTTTGGCCGCAGTTATCTTATTCTGCCTCAATGATATTGTATTGAAAAAGTTTGTTAGCTATGTTCAAAGAATTGCCTAATATTAGATTAAAGTTGTCAAAGAATTGCCTAATATTAGAATAAAGTTGATTTGTTTGAGATTCAGTCGTTTTGGATATTAAGAAATTCCGATATAATAAATTGATTATTTTAGAAGTTTCCATCTTTATTCTTTAATGTTTATTTGCTTTCCTTTCCCCTTTGAAGCTTTTGCTTATTTTTGCACTATTTATATCATAATGCATTTTACTTTCTGTTTGGTTATTTTATTTATCAATATCATTTTATCTCTAAATTATCAATACATTATATTATTTTCTATTTATTACACATTGCGGTGCTAAACTGACACCCAACCTATTGACCGGATTTCATCTCCTATTCCACTTTATAAATATATAGCACGTGTATTAAATATTTTAAAAAAAAATTGGTTAATTGAGAATCAAACACACTTAATATAAATAAAGCAAATTAAAATAATTAGAGATAGGATAAGAAATGGAATAAAGGATCCAAAATGCCTATCGACTTGATGGCAGTTCTAATTTAATCCATTGCCAACTTAGTCTAAGCAGATAAGTTAAAATCTAACCAGCAAATGTTATTGGCAACTCAAAGTCTTCTTTTCCAGGTTAAGATATTCATCAATGATCTGCCTCTGCATTTTTCTCTCTTCTCTCTCTCTCTCTCTCTCTCTCTCTCTCTCTCTCTCTCTCTAAGCTATCCCTTTTAGCTGTAGTTATTTTGCCTTCATTTTGATTTGAGATGGCCTATGCTGCTCTTATTTCACTCGCACAAATCATAGACAAAATACTAAATGATCTTGATAAATATCCCATTCACCCTCATGGAAAACAACTTCTTAAATCTACCCATGAGAACATTGTCTCCTTGAAAAGTTTTCTTGAAGAATTTCCAGAGAAAGCCAACAGTAATTTGGAAGGACGAATCAGGGATGTAGCAGAAGAAGCAGAGGATATTACTGAATATGTTATGTGGAAACAAATTCGACCATATAACATATTGCAGTCGACTGCAAGACCTGATAGTGCCAAGCGTTGGCTTCATTCTGATTTCAAAAAGCTGCAAAAAATATCAAAGCAAATTGATTCAATTGCTGGAGAGGTGCTGAAGATCAAGAATAGCGCCAGAGCTGCTCAGGAATTGCAACCTAGTGGTTCTTCTGTTGCTACATCATCATCAAGGCTTGCACCCACAATTAAAGATGCCATGGTTGGTTTTGATGATGACTTGATGGAAATAAAGACTCGGCTATGTGGAAAATCATCAAAACTCCAAGTCATCCCAATCTTCGGTATGGCAGGTATTGGCAAAACTACTCTTGCTAGAAATGCCTTTGATGATCAATTAACTATGGAGTACTTTGATGTTCGTGCTTGGGTCACAGTTTCACAACATTATAGTCCACAAGAGATTCTCTCAGGCCTTCTAGTTTCCATGAGAGAAGAAAGATCTAAACAAAGCAATGAATCAATGGATGAACGCGTCTACAAAAGATTAAAGGGTAGGAGGTATCTAATCGTAATTGATGATATATGGAGTAAAAAGGTATGGGACGATGTAAAGATGATATTTCCGGATGACCATAATGGAAGTCGGATCATTTTAACCACGAGGCTATCTGATGTGGCTATTTATCCAGAGTCTTCTGGTCGTCTTCATAAGATGCGATTCATCGATGAGGATCAAAGTTGGAAGTTGCTACAACAGAAAGTGTTTGCAAGAGAAAATTGTCCTCCGGAATTGGAAACCATTGGAAAGGTTATCGCAAAAAGCTGTAGAGGACTGCCCCTTGCGATAGTCCTGATTGCAGGACTCTTGTCCACGGTCAGTAAGACTCAACCTTCATGGGCAAATATTGCAGAAAATGTAAAATTAGCTATCAGTACTGCAAACCATGAGCACTTTGCAAAGATAATATCATTGAGTTATGTCCATTTGCCTCATTATTTAAGACCGTGTTTCCTATATATCGGAGGCTTCCCAGAAGATTATGAGATTTGTGTTTCAAAACTAATTAAATTATGGGTGGCTGAGGGTTTTCTGGAACCAAGCAGATCTAAAAGCTTTGAAGAGGTGGCAGAAGAGTATTTGGAGGATCTTGTCAAGAGAAGTCTAGTCTTGGTTATCGAGAGGAAGACCAATGGCAAAATCAAAAGTTGCAGCCTCCATGACCTGGTGCGGGACTTATGCATAAGAAAAGCACAGGAAGAGAAGTTTATTCTAAATGTTATGGATGGGTATGTCAACAAGAATTCTCTTAAAAGCTTAAAAAAGCAGCGCCGCATAAGCATTGTTTTTCCTGATTTGATCAGGCTTGCAAACATTTACGGCTCAACCACCCGCACTATTATATGCTTCCCCCGCACTGATGAAAGCGCACTGCGCTCTTTAGAAAATTTTAGATTACTGAGGGTATTGGATGTGATGCATCCTAGTGCCAGTTTATTCAGTTTCATCTGGGTCTCGCTCCCTGTTGAAGTATTTGAGCTGTCTAATTTAAGGTACCTCGCTTTCACCAGTAAAAGAGATTTTGTTGTTCCTCCATCCATATTAAACCTTCAGAATCTTCAAACGTTAATCATTCGACAGACAGTGAGGACCCACATACCTGTTGATGTATGTTTGCCACTGGAAATTTGGAGGATGCCACTATTAAGGCATCTAATATTTATTGGTCCCTTGCCCAATATTCCACAAGGAGCTCCAACTTTTGCTCTAGAAAACCTGCAAACACTTTCGGGAGTAAATGATTTCAGATGCACTGAAGAGATCCTGAAAATGATCCCAAACCTAAAGAAATTGGGAATCTTTTATTGCACAAAGGACTGTTTACGGGAGAGTCACCTTGAAAATCTTGTATATCTGCATCAACTTGTAAAGCTAAAATTAGAGGTTCTAAGTGCCCTTGGCAATTTACAGGGCAAGTTTAATCCTGTTTTCCCAACTATGCTACAAAAGTTAACCTTGAGTGGTTGGAGACTTCCTTGGAAAGATATGGGGATTTTTGGTTCATTGGCTAATCTTCAAGTGCTTAAACTAATAGGTGAAGCTTTTTGTGGAGAGAAATGGGAAACAAGTGAAGGAGAATTTCGCCAGCTGAAATTTCTGGTAATCAATGGATTAGATTTGGAGGAATGGATAACAGAGAGTAGCCACTTCCCAAGCCTCAGGTGCTTAGTGATTTATCGTTGTTGGTATCTAAGTGAGATTCCAGAAGGTATTGGAGAAATTCCAACACTTGAACTCATTGAGGTTGATAAGTGGAACGAACCTCTTGTGGAGTCTGCCAAGCGTATACAAGAGGAACAACAAATTTGGGGAAATGATGCTCTTAATGTTCGTGTTGTAGATTAAGCATAATGCATGGACAGGAAACATTGGGTGATTGCTGTTTCAAATTGGGAAACCATTTTCTTTTTCTGTTTGAGCTTTCAGAGTTGGTCATTGTTGTTGTCGATGATGATCTAGGTGATCAAAGAGCTGCGAATTCTAGCATAATGCTGGTCAGACACAAGGATCTTCAAGCCTTCGCTGTCAAAAAACTAGGTATTTGCTACAAAATTAATCTCTTCGCTATGGCTATAAATTATAGTTACAAATTTTTGTAGCAAATTATAAATTGTTCATGATTTGTCTAAAAAATTATACCAAGCATGGTGGGCATAATCAAGAAAACTCATTTAAAGTAAGAGAATAGAAGAGGATTAAGTCATTTTCTAAATAACGGATTTAATTCTAAATGACTTCAAATAATTTCATGATATATCACATATTTATACAAGACTCCAAATTAAAGATTCACAAATTCCAAAGCATTTCTTTAATTCTCTAGGAATATCTTGAATATCCTAGAAAATACAGGTCCAACCATCTAGAACTACACAAACACAAAAAAATTGACCTACTCTTTGAGAATCAAGATTATTACTTTAATATATTGCTCTTTCAAATCAGACATTCAGATCAAAAATGATTTATACCATCATCTCCAATACTATATACACTTTTGTGTACTAGCTGAAAGCGTTGCATATATTTTGTTGAAGCTCTTTAGGCTGGCATTGTGATGTAGATGATTCTAGCATGATCCTGATCCTGATGACCTGACCAGATACAGGAGGGTCGACAACCTTAAAATTGGAGCCAGATCATGCAAAGAGTGAAGGATCGAATACCTCGAGTCTGCATCTTAATTTTGTGTATAACCAAAATGAAAACTTCCTTTTACTCTTCGAAACTATAACAAATTATGCATTTACTATGTAAAGCACTCTATTATAACCCAACAAGGTGTAGCATAGAAAAGCAGTAGTCTCACTAATCCAGTTTGCCATTTCAGAAACCGCAAAAAACGAATAAGCAGAAGATTCATCATATGCCGTTTCAGCCCATTTTTGCAGTCCACATAAATAACACCAAAATTAATCTTGAAGTTAGGAAACAAATAGATGTCTTTTACCATAAGTTTTTGTCTGATTAATATAGTCTCACTTATTTTTTAACATTATTATATGTTTTTGTGTAGTAAAATAATAATTGGAAATGTGTGTTTATATTAAATTAAATAATGATAGGAAGATATTATAAATATATGCTTTTAATTAATTGATATAATGACTGCAAATGGTATGAATTTTTTAGTAATACAACGAAGATGCATTTTGATAAACATAATTATGCTTGATTTAATTTTTAATATATATATATATAATTTGGTTGTGCGTGCATATGTCACATTTAGGGCTGTCAATGGGTCAAATTTGAATCGGATCAATCATATTCGAATCCAAATCCGATTATCAATTCATATTTGAATCAGACCCAATATCCTATAGGATCTTTGTTAGCCAGGACTATATCTAAATTCGATCCATATTCGAAATCCAATAAAAAAATCTCACTCGATTTAATATTTTTTCTTTTTTTTTTCCCTTTTAGATTGTATAAAAATGTTGTATCTATAAAGTAAATTTACGTCATATTTGAATTTTCAACAACTTTTTATTATATATTAGTCCAAAAGTTAAATATTTAAATACTAGACCCTTATTTCACATTAAATATATTAATGCATAGATGAACTGTTATACATTATTATATTTAACATTTTATCAGTATATATCTCTCTTATTATTGAGACTTAAGACTCAATATTAATAGCATAATATAGACTTTAATATAGATATTAGGTTAATATAATATATGAATTTTATTTTAAAATATTTATTAATATCATATATATATAAAAGTATTAATTTAATAATTTAAAAAATTATTAAAGTTCGGATTCGAATCTTTAATGGATCGGATTGTTTAATTCCGTATTCGATTCACTTATTTCGGATTACATATATTTATAATCGAATCTAATCCATTGAATACTTTAATTGGATAAAAAAACTAAAATTCAAATTGAATTCAGATCGGATTCGAATTAAAATACGATCCATTGACAACCCTAGTCAAATTAATGGCTTAGTAACCAACTTTAATTTTATTTCAAAACAACACTTCTTCTTTGTACTTCTTCTTTTTCTAAAGGTACAAAAATGATCAATGCCTTGAGACTTCTCCTTTTGTACAAATTCTGCTCCTTCAGTCAATTATCTTTCCAAGAAGTTTCTTTTTTGATTTTTTTATAGCTCAAACTTCAACTTCTTCACATTGCTCAAATTTTTTATTCAGTTTTTTCGTCAGCCAACTTCGTGGGTTCACTTCTATATAAGAATTTTAAGTATATGAATAATTCTACCCTACTTGATGATTTTGTCTTAAAAGCTGCCCTACAAAAAGGGATTTGTCCAGTACTAAAATAAAGTTTATTTTTCTTCCCTTATTTGAAAATTTCATAAGAAATTCCAATATAATAAAATTAATAATTTTTTTTTGTTATTTTGCAACTTTCAAATGTTTATTTGCCTTTCTTTTCTCTCTTTAGCTTAGTTTTGTATTATTATCATATAGCATTATATTTTCTCTTAAGTAATTTATCTATCAATATCATTCTATTTCTAAATTTTCAATAGATTAGATTATTTTTTATTTATTACACATCGGGGTGCTAAATTGACACCCCAACCTATTGATTGGCTTAATCCAAAACTATTATTCCATTGCCAACTTAGTCTACGCAGTTATTGGTAACTCAAAGTCTTCTCTTCCAAGTTGGTATATTGAATAATCAGTGTTCTCTCTGTATTTCTTTCTCTTCTTTGTATCTCTCTTCTAAGCTGTTGTTTTTCTTCCTTGATTTTGATTTGAGATGGCCTATGCTGCTCTTGTTTCCCTTGAACAAACCATAGACAAAATACTAAATGATCATGACAAGTATCCCATTTACGCAGATGGAAAACAACAACTTAAATCTACCCATGAGAACATTGCCTTCTTGAAACATTTTCTTGAAGAATTTCCAGAGAAAGCCAGCAGTTTGGAAGAACGAATTAGGGATGTAGCAGACAAAGCTGAGGAGGATATTACTGAACATTTTATACCGAAACAAATTCGGCGATATTATATCTTAAAGTCTACTGCAAGACCTGAAAGTGTTAAGCGTTGGCTTCATTCTGATTTTAAAAAGTCGAAAAAAATAATGAAGGAAATTGATTAAATCGCCAGAGAGGTGATGGAGATCAAGAATACTGCCAGAGCCAAAGATGTGCAGGTCAGTGCGTCTTTTTCTATTGCTGCTTCATCATCAAGGCTTGTACCAGCCACCAGCAAAGATGCCATGGTTGGTTTTGAGGAAGACGTGATGGCAACAAAGCTTGGGAATCACAAAATCTTGAAGTCATCCCAATCTTGGGTTTGGGAGGCATCGGCAAGACCACTCTTGCTAGAAATGTTTATGATGATCCGTTGATTGTGGAACACTTTGACGTTCATGTTTGGGTCAAGGTATCACAACATTATAGTGCACAAGAGATTCTCTCAGGCCTCCTAGTTTCCATTAAAAAGGAAAGGTCTGGACGGAGCATTGGGTCAATGGCAGAGACTGTGCACCAACACTTAAAGGGTAGGAGGTATCTCATTGTAATGGATGATATATGGAGTACAAAGGCATGGGATGATGTAAAGATGATATTTCCGGATGATTATAATGGAAGTCAGATCATGTTAACCACAAGGCCATTCGATGTGGCTATTTATCTGGACTCTTCTACCGCTCTCCATGAGATGCATTTCATGGATGCCGATCAAAGTTGGAATTTGTTTCATCAGAAGGTGTTTTGTCCTCCAGAATTGGAAACCACTGGAAAGATGATTGTAAGAAATTGTCGAGGATTACCCCTTGCAGTTGTCGTGATTGCAGGACTCCTGTCCACGGTCAGCAAGATTCAAGCTTCATGGAAGAATATTGCAAAAAATGTAAATGAAGCTATTATTGCAAATGATGAGCAATTTCCAAAGACAGTACTATCTTTGAGTTACAACCACTTGCCTCATCATTTGAGACCATGTTTCCTATACATGGGAGGCTTTCGAGAAGATGATGAGATCGATATCTCCAAACTCACCAAATTATGGGTAGCTGAAGGCTTCTTGAAACCAAAAGGATCTAAGTGCTTTGAAGAGGTGGCAGAAGAATATTTGGAGGATCTTGTGAAGAGAAATCTTGTTTTGGTTAGTAGGAGGAGGTCTAATGGCAAAATCAAAAGCTGCAGCACCCATGATCTCGTGCGGAACTTATGCATAAGAAAAGCACAAGAAGAGAAGTTTATTCTAAATATTACAATGCATTGGTATGTTCCCAAGACTTCTCTAGAAAACATAATAAAGCAGCGCTGAGTAATGATTGCTCATTTTGATATGGAAAAATGCCTTGAAAACATTGATGGCTCAACCATCCATACTGTTGTATGCTTCAATTATTGTGGAAGTATGCGCTCTTTAGGAACCTTTAGACTGCTGAGGGTATTGGATGTGTTAGCCGCACACATCATGTTTTTCACATTTGTCTCGCTCCCTGTTGAAGTGTTTGAGCTTTTTCATTTAAGGTACCTTGCTTTCATGTGTGGGGAACAATTTGTTCTTCCTCCATCTACATTAAACCTTCAGAATCTTCAAACCTTAAATCATTCAACCAAGAAAGATACTGCAGAGTGAACTAGAACTACTTTTTATATGTTTGCCAATGGAAATTTGGAAGATTCCACTACTAAGGCATGTATTATTTCTTGGCCCCTTACCCAATATTCCACAAGGTGGATCAACTACTTTTACTCTAGAAAACCTGCAGACACTTTCGGAAGTAATTAACTTGAGATGTACTGAAGAGACTCTGAAAATGATCCCAAATCTAAAGAAATTGAGAATCTGTTACGTTGGAAATGAATATGTTGAGGACTATCATCACAACAATCTTGTTTATCTGCATCGACTTGAAAACCTAAAATTAAAGTTGGACTATACTTTTCGGGGAAAGCTGATCAATCCTGTGTTCCCAACAAAAATGAAAAAGTTAACCTTAAATGGTCCGATAATTCCTTGGAAAGATATGTCGAATATTATTGGTTCGTTGCCTAATCTTGAAGTGCTTAAACTGAGAAATTTCTGAGATATGGGAAACAACTGAAGGAGAATTTCCTCAGCTGAAATTTCTACTAATCAACAGATCAGATTTGGAGCAATGGGTAACAGAAAGTAGGCACTTCCCAAGACTCCCAAGTGCCTAGTACTTTATGCTTGTGATTATTTAAGTGAGATTCCAGATGGTATTGGAGAAATTCCAACACTTGAACTTATTGAGATTGATGACTACAAGAAATCACTTGTGGCCTCGGCCAAAAGGATACAAGAGGAACAAGAAAGTTAGGGAAATGATGTCCTTCAAGTTCGTGTCGTCAATAAGTGGAGAAAGTGATTTCTCTTTCAAACTGGAGTTAATACTTCTGTTTATCAGGTTAGAGAATATATATCACACAGGATAGAAGAGAAAGAGCAAAGTCATGGAAATGAATATGCCCTTCAAGTTCATGTCTTTCTACTGAATACCGATTGATGTTTCATACTGGACACTCTGCTTCTGATCAGGTTAGATATAATGCATCCCTTCCAATATATAGTTGAATTATTCATTTGGTAAATTAAATTTTATCACAGAAATAATTACAGAGAAGCATAAAAACAGGACTGACATACGAGTATAAATGAAAATAGGGAAAAAAATATTACCTGCATATATACAAAGATGGTTTGGGGATGATTCTGTTATGTTGGCTTACTCTTTTTTGTTTGAGCTTTCAGAGTTTCTATTGGTGTAGCTCCAAATAGCTGATGAGGCAAAGAGAGTGGAAGGAAATATGTTTCCATGCGCAATCTTTAAGTTGGTAATCAACATTCAAGGAACTTTAAGTTTGATTTTCTCATGTAATTCTGAAAGTTGGATGATTGGAACTTGGAAGTAATTTAGATTTTGTCTACTTGTAAAATGAGTATTTCACTCCTAAAAGGTTGTGGTTATTAACATGGAAAAGGTCCGTGCTATGATGCTGATAAGTTTGTGTACGTCTGTTTGGACGACTCAAGGCTGGCAAAGTTTCTAACTTCCCTTTACTTCTTTGATATTTGAGATGGGTTAATGGAGTACTTGGTAAAGAGCGGGCACGGACCTCACAGTGATTGATGTAGGAGATCAAATAGTTGTAATTCTAACATGATGCTCATCAAACAACCTTGAACTTGCCAGATTATGTAAGGACGATGTTTATAAGATCTCAAAGTTTGCATCATAATTTTGTGTTAGGCAAAACCAAAACTTGCTTTCACTCTTCAAAAATAGAAATAAAACATGATTAGATATATTAAGTTTTCATTAATCAATTGGAGCTGGTTCCTTCTGTGGTGCTGCCTGTATGAGTTCCAGCTGATTGATGCAAATTTGTTATCTATGCATATAGCATGGTCAGTCCTGTCACTAAAGGGAAAATAAACATGTTGTACGTGTTTTGGTTTTGCTACAGATGTTTTGAGAGAATAATTGAGAATGTTTTTGGTAGTAAGGTTGGAAAATGTGTGGAGAATGAAAAGAGATCATCTATGCCACATCCAGTTTTTGTATATATTTTATGTTTTTTCAGTTAAATAATAATTAAAAAATTATATATTTTTACCTATACTATTACTTAAAAAAGAGAAGTAGTTGAAAATATTTGGCCGGCATGAATCTGTTTTGTTGATCATGATTGTACACAAAACTGATCCTTTTTTTTTTTTTTTTTGTCTGTTTGAGCTTTTACAGTGAAGTAAAAACTAAGAATGCCAAATATCAAAATAAATACAAAGAAATGCAAGGCACACAAAAAATGACATATATATATTATAATAAACTATATGAAAATGTATACAAGCAAAGCCTCTCAATTAGCACTCACATAACCTCACTTTCTCACCTATTATATTACCAGCAATGTAGCCTATTTATAGTTTTTGTAAGTCGGCTAATACACCGACATTAATCAATTCTTAATTGTAAACAATCATGTGCCAAATTGGAGGAAGATTCTGGCAGCAAGAATTTTCTTGGATTTCGGCAATGCTTCGAGAAGGAGAGAGAAGTCGGTGTATTTCTTAATACTCCCCCTCAATGATTACTCTCTCCTGTGTTGCTTCTCTTTTTCATACCAAGTTGCCTTCTAAAATCTTCAAATTTTGTTGTATTCAGTCCCTTGGTGAAAATATCTGCAATTAGGTCTTTTATCTTCACATGTTTCATCTCGATTTTGCCTCGCAATACTTTTTCTCGCAAGAAGTGATAATGTACTTCCACGTGCTTAGTTCTTGCATGGAACATTGGGTCTTCTGCAAGATACATTGCCAATTGGTTGTCCCAATATATCCTCATAGGGTGTTTATTTGATTGTCCAAGATTCTTCATGAGGTGCATAAGCCATGTACTCTCTTGAGCCGCCACAGTTGCTGCTCGATATTTTGCCTCAATGCTTGATAATCAAATAGTTGGTTATCTTTTGTTGCGCCAAGAAATTGGTCCTTCTCCAAGGCTGAATAAGTAACTAGTAGTTTAGCGTCTTGTATCTCGATCACCAACATAGTCAGCATCACAATGCCCAACTACTTCACATTTTTCTTCTTTCTTGTATAATATTCCATAGTTAGCTTCTATTGGAGTTGAGATGGGCTTACATTTTTACATCCCATATGTTTCAAGTAGTTCCTTGGCATACTTATGCTGATGTAAGAATATCCCCTCTTCATCTCTCTTTACTTCAAGCCCAAGGAAATGTCTCAACTCCCCAAGTACTTTCATGTGAAAGCGAACTGATAAGTTGGTCTAATTTGTTGTATCTCTTTTTCATCATCTCCTGTGATGATTAGGTCATCTACATAAACAATGACGACTGCAATCTTGCCATTTTGAGTTTTCACAAATAAGCTTGAATCTACTGATGCCATAGTGTAGCTACTTTGAGTAAGAAATTCCGTTATCTTCCCATACCATGCTCTTGGTGCTTGCTTTAGTCCATAGAGCACCTTTTTCAACTTACATACATAGTTTAGATGTGTTTTGCTCTCAAAACCTTGCGGCTACTCCATGTATATTACTTTATCTAATTCTCCATGCAAAATGCGTTCTTTGCGTCCATCTGCCAGAGTTTCCAACCCTTGCTTGCTGCTAATGCCAAAAGCACACGTACCATAGTGATCTTTGCCACTAGGCTTAATGTACTGAATGTCTCATCATAATTCAGCCCATATTTCTGCAAAAATCCTCTGGACACCGATCATGCTTTATATCTCTCAATTGATCCATCTAGTTTACTCTTTATCTTACAAACCCATTTACATGATATGGGCTTTATATCTTCGGGCTTTGGCACTATTTCCCAAGTCTCGTTTTGCTTCAGGACTTTTATTTCTTCTTCCATATCCATTCTTCTTTCAAAGAGGCTTCCTTAAATCAAAGAGGTTCTTTCATCTTATCAACTTCTACTAGTACTGTATTAGTATATTTAGGATTTGGCCTTCTTTTTCTTGTAGACCTTCTGAGTTGAGGTTGAGTTTCCTCTATCTCACCTTGAGTCTCCTCAGTTTGGGCTGACCTTTCCCTTTTTAAAGTTCACTGATATACGCATGTTCTCCATGGAGACTTCACTTTTTCAACCTGAGTCAGTTCCTTAACTTTTTCTACACTTGAATGTATGTTATCTTTTTCTTCGTCAACTTCTCTTGAAGTAGGCAATATTACTAAATCTAGTGTCCACCAAGATGATGACTCATCAAACACCACATTTCAAGAAACATAACATTTCCCTGTTGTAGCATCAGAACATCTCCAGCCTTTTCTTTCATTATCATAGCCCACAAATATGGTGCGTATTGCTTTTGTATCAAATTTGGCACATAGATTATTAGGGATGAAAACATAGCATATGCAACCAAATACTGGAAAATGACTTATCGTGGGCTTGATCTTCCATAGCTTTTGAAATGGTGAAACAAATCCAAGTTTTGCTTGAGGCAACCCATTAATCACATGTGCAGCTGTCTTTATACACTCAGCCCAAAATCGAGGTGGTACATTCTTCGCATGCAACATACTCCTATATATCTATGCAAGATGTCTATTCTTCCTTTCTGCTACTCCATTTTGTTGTGGAGTATTTGGACAAGTTATTTGCCTACGTATCTTGCATTCCTTTAGATATTTTGTGAAGTTGTGCGAGGTATATCCACCTCCATTACTTGTTCGTAGGCATTTTATTCTACAGCCAAGTTCTTTTTCCACCTCTTCTTTAAATTTCTTCAATTTAATTAGTGCTTCTGATTTTTCTTTTAAAAAATCTAGTCATATATACCTTGAAAAGTCATCGATAAAGGTAATCATATATCAAAAGCCTCTATGGATGGTTGTTTTATTGGACCAAGTATGTCCAAATACACCAATTCAAGAGGTTCTTTGGCTCTGTACTTTGACTACTTATAGGGCAATTGGTGTGCTTTCCCGTATTGACATCCTGCACATTATATCTTCTCGAACATCTAACTGAAAAAGCCCCTTGAGCATGGATTTCTTCATCATTGTCTTTAATTTTTAATAGCTTACGTGCCCTAGCCTTTCATGCCATAAATCAACTATTTCATTTATGCGAGTTTTATCCATATAGGCTTCTTGGGCTGACATCACATAAACAAATTCCACCTTCCGCCCCTCCATAAGAGGTGTGCTTGTCAATTTGAGACTTGCACATACCTTTACGTCATTTGGCCCAAACACTACATAATTTCTAGATGTTGTTAATTGCGATATTAATAATAAATTCTTTCTCATACTGGCACGTAATACACATTCCGCAACTGCACTTGTCATAGGCTATAAAGGGGCAACCATCTTGCTAATATCAGTTATTGGTAGTTTAGAATTATTGGCTGTAATCACAACTCGCCCTCCTTTGTACTCGGTCATGCTTATCAATTTTTGTTTATCTCCTGTCATGTGGTTAGAGCAACCAGAATCCACAATCCAATCATCATCATAATTAATCAAATTCTTACTTACTATTGTGAGTGTTGTCTCTTTCTTTGTACAAAAGAGTGTCACTTTTTTCGTCGTTTCTTCTTCAATTTCTTCGACAACAAAAGAGGCATGAAGATCCCATTCCTCTGCACTCTTATTTTGAATATGCATGCGACAATGTCGCCATGTTCCCTTCTATTTGTTTGTATCGACAATCTTGAGCATAATGACCTTTCCTCCCGCAATTATAACATTGGTTATGTTCCGCGATGGAAGGGCTTGTCTCCTATTTTATCTTAGCTCGACTGTACTCCCCCTTGTTGCCAGCTCTTTCCTTGTGGCCTCCTCCTTTGAAATCTTCCTTGCCTTGCATTTTGTTTCTTATTTTTAGTCTCACAGTCTTCTGACCTTTTAGGGTATTTCTCCTTCCACTATAAAGAGTCTTCTCTTCATCTTTGATTGAGGTTTTAGACATTTGTTTGTCTAAAGCCTCTTGATTTGCCAATGTATTCTCTAACTCATTAAAAGTTAGCTCATGTGCCCATCCACAGGTTGCCATAACAAGACCAAGAAATTCGGGTTGCAACCCATGGATTATGATCCCCCTCATTCTTGCTCGGTAATTGCATTTTGAGGATCTAATTTGAAATTTTCTTGACATAAAGATTTAACTTTGGTAAAGTACTCACTTACCGTCATATCATGCTGTGATACCAACATTAGCTCATCCTCAAGCTATTATAACTTGGCATCATTTGTCCGAGCGAATATTCTTGCAAGTGTATCCCATCCTTCTTTTGGTGTTTTTGCATCTTTTATCCGCTGCAGTAAATCATCCTTTAGGGCTATTGATAATGCGTACATGGCTTTTCCAGCTTGAACCTTCCATTTTTTTAAATCATCCTCTTCAATTGAAGGTTGAGTTTCACTTCCGCCAACGATACTCAATAAATCTTGATCAAGCAAGTAAAACTGCATACGAACACTCCACGTGCTATAATTATTATTATTAAGTTTTTCAATTCCACTTACCGAAGTGGACATATCTACCATTGTGACTTGGTGGGCCTTAACCAACTAAGTTTGATCCCAGATCGACTTGCTTCACAGTTCCAGACTGGGCACCAATGGTACCTCGACGCAACACAAATTTATTTGGTTGCTTGACATCATGCACCTGCTTTCATGGACCCTTAATCGATATCTCTCAAACACCCCAACAACAGTCCTCGATAACCTGCTCTGATACCACTTGAAGAAAAAACTAAGAATGCCAAGTATCAAAATAAATACAAAGAAATGCAAGGCACACAAAAAATGACACACACACACACATATATATATATATATTAATAAACTATATGAAAATGTATACAAGCAAAGCCTCTCAATTAGTATTCACATAACCTCACTTTCTCACCTATTATAATACAAGCAACCTAGCCTATTTATAGTTTTTGTAAGTCGGCTAATACATCGACATTAATCAATTCTTAATTGTAAACAATTATGTGCCAAATTGGAGGAAGATTCTGGCAGCAAGAATTTTCTTGGATTTCAGCGAAGCTTCGAGAAGGAGAGAGAAGTCAGTGTATTTCTTAACACAGAGTTTGTAATTGTTGTTGTTGATGATGATCTAGCCAATCAAATAGTTATGATTCTAGCATAATGCTAATCAGACACAAGGATCCTCAAATGTTCACTATCCAAAAACTAGGGGAATGTTTGGTTATGTTTCCTAAGAACGAAATTGTTTTTGTTCTGGGGAAACATAACCAAACATATCCTCATTTTCCCTCAAAAACTTTCATTTTCCAATATATATATATATATACACACACACACACATATATATTATATATATGCATCATATATATTTTATTATTATTTTAATAATAAAAAAATTACTCAACTTCATTTTTACCCCCAAAAACCCAACAAAAAAGTATTGATTTGATTGTTACAGTAAAAAAAAATAATTAAAAAAAAAAAAAGATCCCTGTAACCATTTTAAACCTGTAGAATCTTCAAACCTTAATCATTCATCCAAGAAACTTGTTGCACTTACCATCTACAATATTTCTTCCCTTGGAAATTTGGAGGATGCCACGATTAAGGCATCTTGTCTCGTCCTTATTTGGTCCCTTATCTGATCTAGAAGGAGCAACTTTTGCTCTGGAAAACCTTCAAACCCTTTCAAAAGTAGAAAATCTCAAATGTACTAAAGAGATTCTGAAAATGATTCCGAACCTAAAGAAATTGGGAATCGTTTATCTTGGGGATGAAAATGTTGAAGACTATCACCTCAACAATCTGGTATACCTTCATCAACTCTAAAAGCTCAAATTACATATAGTTCCGAGTTTTCCTTTTTGAGAAAATCTTATTAATCCTGTTTTTCCAACTACGCTGAAAAAGTTAACCTTAGTTTTTGGGATGTTTCATTGGAAAGATATGGCGATTGTTGGTTCATTGCCTAATCTTGAAGTGCTTAAACTAAGAAGTTATGCTTGCTATGGAGACAAATGGGAAACAAGTGAAGGAGAATTTCCTCGGCTGAAATTTCTGCTAATTGACGAATCAAATCTCCAGCATTAGATAACTGAAAGTAGCCACTTCCCAAGGCTCAAGTGCCTAGTCCTTTATATTGTGATGGTCTAAGTGAGATTCCAGATGGTATAGGAGAAATTCCAACACTAGAACTGATTGAGGTTGATGAATGGAACAAATCTCTTGTGGACTCGGCCCAAAGGATAAAAGAGGAACAACAAAGTTTGGGAAATGATGCCCTTCAAGTTTGTCTCGGGCGTACTTGGGGAAAGTACTGATTGCTCTTTCAAACTGAACAGTACTACCAGTTCTGTTTTCCAGGTTACAGATTATATATCACTCGCTATATATCTCTAAATTGGCTGCATAGTCCGCTCTATTATATTTATATGCACTTGTGTACTGACTGATCATTATTGCTTGTTATGTAGGGGATTAAATAGCATGATGCCAACGAGACAAAAGTATACTCAAACCTTGTTTGCAAAGAGGCAGAAAACCTGGAAATTGTTAGGTCGTGCAAAGGCTGCTGATGTTGAGATATAATGTTTATGGGATTGAAGGAATATCTCAAGTTTGCATCTTAATTTTGTTTATATGCAAAATCAAAACTTCATTTTACCCTTCGAAAATAGAAATGTACTAATTAATTAATATGACTATTAATTTCGTGAATAAATGAACTTTTATCTCACCAAAATGCCTTTTCCTTTTTCCTGTTCAGTTTATGGTTAATGAAATTTGCCATCAGCTGATTGCTCGTTATTTTTTCCTCCCCTTGCTCCCTGCGAGCTTTCCAACACACACTCTTACTCAAATCAAATTCTCTACTCCAATAGGATTTTTTATCTCCTATTTCAGATGATATATATTAAATATTTTCTTATAAAAATATTTGATCGTTAATCAGATATATACACTTAATATGTATCCATAAAATGGATTAGGAGATGAATTGACGATCCAAAATGCTACCCTTTGCCACTCACCGTCATAATTTATTGGCTTCACCACCACTGCAGTCACTGTTCTGCCTTTTTGCCTTTTTGAAGTTTTTTGATGCAATTTTACATCTTTCACAGGAAGAAACCGAAGAGAAAAATATATGATAGACTAATCAGTGTGTGAAGCTCACCAAAAAATGGGACAAGAAATGGATAAAATTTCGATTCATCATTTCTTAGTTCTTATAACCGGTGAAAACTTTATATTTAAAAACTTCAGCCACTTCACAATGCTCGATTTCTTATTGAGTTTTTAATCAGAAAACTTTGTAAGTTTACTATGACTTTCATATAAGAATATTAAGTATAATAAACCATGACAAGTTTATGAATAGTTGTATCCTTACTTGTTTTGCATTAAAAGCCAGCCTACAAAAGGGACAAGTTGAAGATATTCAATTAAAAAAAAATCTCATTTTAGAATAAAAATAATTTGGGTGTGGGGGGAGACTATATTTACACTCTTATTAAGAATATCATTAATTTAGTGAAGTCTTGTATATAAATGTCATAATTTGTTTTCGTTAAATGGTAGTTCACACGGATGTTAGTTATAATTCTCTTAAATTTTCATATAAGTAGGTGGTTTGTTCTATTCTAAAACTGAATTTCCATGGACACCATAGGCAAATTTATAGTGAGAGCACTTCTTGATTTACGAAAGTATGTTAAGCCTCAATTCCAGTGCATGACAGATTCCAACAGATACTGTGTGAACAAATTTGAGAGAATAATATGAAAAATTACTTTCGGCTTTTAGCACATAATCATATGAAAGAATTTTTTCATAATCAAAACATCAAAAATCATCAAAGGATTAACATTTTTATATTATATTTACTGTGTAGGATGAGGAAAGAATAAAACTGGATAATAATGTTGATTCTTTACTTGAATGGATGAAATTTATATTAAGATAATCTGTGAAATTACTAAAATATTCTTTGTAAAAAAATAAAATAAATGGGGATCTCAAAAATATAAATTACTGTGTGTATGAGTAAACAGATTCACGTTGGCAAAAATCTATTCCAAAACTCACATACTCTTTTACATATCTAACTCTGCAGCCCCTAATCCAAATCCAAAACCTTTCTTATAACTTCCACCCATCAAAGAAAAATCCTGCTTGAGACCAATTATTCATTCCCCCAGCATTGTATAGTCATCACAGAAGTAGTGTTCAATGTACACAATTTGGGGTGTTTGTTTTGGTGGAAGATGAAATGAGGGAGAAAAATATCCATTTGGACTCCACATGGCATTCTCAGGTACTTTTAGGAACGAAGAAGTAATTGGCCATTTGTGTAATGAGGACAAATTGGTCAGTTTATTCTCATTCTTGGAAACCAAAATCAAGAGACATTCACATCCCTCTCTTTGGATGATGCCACATCCAGCCTCAATCTTCGACCCACGCCGGCCTGTCCTTTTTGCTTGGACTGGCATCTTTTGATCAAGTGAATGATAGATCTGCTAGTTAGAATTTTGACACTTACTTTGAAGGAAAATAAGACGAGTTTATGAAACAAAAATTAATATAACTTATATCAATTAATTTGTCTCATTGAGGAGATGTTGTTAGTCAAGATAAGTGTCAAAATTAATGAGTGTTGAATGAGCTATGAGCTAAAGATTATCTAAGACATGGGAGTGGAAGGACCAAAAATAATAATTATTATTTTATATAATTATTATTATAATTAGATTTGAATTTTGGGTTTTGAGACCGAAACTAATTCTTCCAACAATCTCAAGTCCCATTTTTTTAAAAAGTTGTAACCCATGTCTTATAAAATCCAAAATAAAGGTCATAACCTTTATTTAGTCTAACAGAGTTAGGAATAGACCTTATAGGAATGGACATTTAAGTCTTATAAATATATGTGCACATTTTTATTAAGCATAGAGGTTCAAGTCAAGTCGATTTTGGAGGATCAATCTTTAGGAATGCTGCCTTAGATTGTTTGTGAGTCGTTGTATTTTGGAAGGTCATCCTTTAGCAATTCTCGGGCACCAGTAGGAGGCATATAAGACTTTAATGAAACTATGTCCGTTCGAGCTTTGACTCATTTCTTTCTATTCAAATTAATCCGTGCCATTTCTGGTTTGTTATCCTTTACTAAATCTGAACTTTTGGCTGCTTTGATAAATTGGATATTCTATTAATATATTTACACATGTTGTACTAGCTTAAGTTTATTTTATTGTTATTGAGTGCTTACTATGTTAAAAATGGTAAGCAATAAAATTAAGATACACTAGTGCACGCCCACTAAATTCTAACACTGGTAGGCAATATTTTCAAAATGGACCGGACAATGAACCGGTGATATTATTGGTTACTGGTTCAATTGATTCGACCACTAGTTGAATCGGAATAACGCCATAATGACGTAATAATTATATGTAATTTTATAAATATATATAATATTTTAATATTACCAAAAAAATAAAACTTTCAATTGATATAGAAAGAATATTATTTGAAAAAAAAAATCAACTTACTTATTTTTAAGTACTTTTTTAGAAAATAATATTATTTCACAATTAGTCAATTATAAATAAATAAAAAATAATATTTTATATTAATTTAAGTAATCATTCGTTTCATGCTTTAACTCCAAGTAAAAAAAAAAAAAATCTTCTACATAAATATTCAAAATAATATAAGAGAGATTAAACAAAATAAAACAACAAATTAAACATAAGCATTCATATATACCTACCACTTCATTAAATTTCAAGAAAATAAACTCATATTTCAAAAAATTATATGTCCAAAATCTTTGATTATCATCTTCAACTCATAATTTCTCTTTTCTTTTTTATTTTTTCTTCTTTAAAAAGAACTTAAAATTTAAAAATAATTAAATAAATAAATAAAGGAAAAAAAGGTGAACGGTCCAGTTTTGATGGGTTTTCAATTGTTTTTGATCGATTTTGACCACCATCGATTTTTATGCGTCAATCGAACCGGACTGGCCTCTGATCACAACCCGAATGGTCCAACCAGCCGATTCGGTCCCATTTTCAAAACCTTGCTGGTAGGATGTGGGTCTTTATCCAAATTCCAAAGTAATCCCTTTAAGTAACCACGTCCGGCCCAAATGCAGAAAAATGATCAATGCCTTGAGACTTCTCCTTTTGTACAAAGTCTTCTCTTTTATTATATTGTATTTGTGTTCCATCAAGAATTAATCAATCAATTATCTTCCCAATAAGTTTCGTTTATGATCTTTTAAAAGTGAAACTTCAACTACTTCACATTGCTCACATTTTTATTGAGTTTTTCTTCAGCAAACTTTGACTTTGTAAGTTTATTATATAAGAACAAGTATTATATGCTTACGTACAACGCAGGAGCGGCTATGAATAATTCTACCGCGCTTGTTTTGTCTTAAAAGCTGCCCTACAAAAGGGATTTGTCCAGTACTAAAATAAGTTGATTTGTAGAGATTCCAATATAATAAAATTAAAATACACTTTTTTTATTTTGCAAGTTTCTAATGTTTATTTGCCTTTTTTTTTCCCTATTTTTTTGTATTATTATCATATAGCATTATATTTTCTCTTTGGTTATTTTATCTATCAATATCTTTTTATTTTCAATAGATTAGATTTTTTTTTATTTGTCACGCATCAGGATGCTAAATTGACACCCCAACCAATTGATAGACTTAATCTAAATTTATAATTATACAGTCCAAATTTAATCCATTGCCAACTCAGTCCCAGCAAATGTTATTGGCAACTCAAAAGTCTTCCTCAGCGGCCATATTAGGATATCGATCAATTCTCTATCTCTGCATTTTTCTCTCTCTCCAAGCTATCCCTTTTGGCTGTAGTTATTCTTGCTTCATTTTGATTTGAGATGGCCTATGCTGCTCTCGTTTCATTTTCACAAACCATAGATAAAATACTGAATGATCGTGATAAATATCCCATCTACCCTGATGCAAAACAACAACTTTGGTCTACCCATGAGAACATTGTCTTCCTGAAACATTTTCTTGAAGAATTTCCAGAGAAAGCCAACAGTTTGGAAGAACGAATCAGGGATGTAGCAGACAAAGCTGAGATTATTACTGAACATTTTATGTGGAAACAAATTCAGCGATATTATATCTTGAAGTCTACTGCAAGACCTGAAAGTGTTAAGCGTTGGCTTCATTCCGATTTTAAAAAGTCGAAAAAATTAATGAAGGAAATTGATTCAATCGCTAGAGAGGTGATGGAGATCAAGAATAGTGCCAGAGCCAAAGATGTGCAGCTCAGTGCGTATTTTTCTGTTGCTGCTTCATCATCAAAGCTTGTACCAGCCACCAGCCAAGATGCCATGGTTGGTTTTGAGGAAGACTTGATGGCAATAAAGGCTCGACTTTGTGGAGAATCACAGAATCTGGAAGTCATCCCAATCTTGGGTATGGGAGGTATCGGCAAGACTACTCTTGCTAGAAATGCCTATGATGATCCATTAACTGTGGAACGGTTTGATGTTCGTATTTGGGTCACGGTATCACAACATTATAGTGCACAAGAGATTCTCTCCGGCCTCCTAGTTTCCATCAAAAAAGAGAAGCCTGGATCAATGGCAGAGACTGTGTACCAGCACTTAAAGGGTAGGAGGTATCTCATTATAATGGATGATATATGGAGTACAAAGGCATGGGATGATGTAAAGATGATATTTCCTGATGATTATAATGGAAGTCGGATCATGTTAACCACAAGGCTATTCGATGTGGCTGTTTATCCAGACTCTTCTAGCCCTCTCCACAAGGTGCGTTTCATGGATGCAGACCAAAGTTGGAATTTGTTTCATCAGAAGGTGTTTTGTCCTCCTGAACTGGAAACCATTGGAAAGATGATTGCTAGAAGCTGTCGAGGACTGCCCCTTGCAATTGTTGTGGTTGCAGGAATCCTGTCCACAGTCAGCAAGACTGAAGCTTCATGGAATAATATTGCAGAAAATGTAAATGAAGCCATTATTGCAAATGATGAGCAATTTCCAAATATCGTACTATCTTTGAGTTACAACCACTTGCCTCATCATTTGAGATCATGTTTTCTATATATGGGAGCCTTTCGAGAAGATGATGAGATTGATACCTCCAAACTCACCAAATTATGTGTAGCTGAAGGCTTTTTAAAACCAATTGGATCTAAATGCTTTGAAGAGGTGGCAGAAGAGTATTTGGAGGATCTTGTGAAGCGAAGTCTTGTTTTGGTCAGGAGGAGGAGGTCTAATGGCAAAATCAAAATCTTTAGCATCCATGATCTTGTGAGGGACTTATGCATAAGAAAAGCACAAGAAGAGAAGTTTATTCTAAATGTTATAATGAATTGGTATGTTCCCAAGACTTCTCTAGAAAACATAAAAAATCAGCGCCGAGTAACTATTGCTCATTGCAATACGGATAATTGCCTTGAGAACATTGATGGCTCAACTATCCATACTATTATATGCTTCAATCATCATGGAAGTATGCGCTCTTTAGGAAATTTTAGATTGCTGAGAGTATTGGATGTGTTAGCCGAAGATTCCTTCTTCTTCAGATATGTCTCCCTCCCTGCTGAAGTATATGAGCTATTTCATTTAAGGTACCTTGCTTTCACCTGTGAAACAAAATTTGTTGTTCCTCCATCCATATTAAACCTTCAAAATCTTCAAACCTTAATCATCCAACCAAGAGAGACTGATTGGCTGGATATGCTAGAACTACTTTCTGTATGTTTGCCAATGGAAATTTGGAGGATACCACAACTAAGGCATCTATTATTCATTGGACCCTTACCCAAGATTCCACAAGGGGGAGCAACAACTTTTCCTCTAGAAAACCTGCAGACACTTTCAGAAGTACATAACTTGAAATGCACTGAAGAAATCCTGGAAATGATTCAAAACCTAAAGAAACTGGGAATCTGTTATGCTGGAAATGAATATGTTGAGGACTATCATCTCAACAATCTTGTTTATCTGCATCAACTTGAAAACCTAAAATTAGAGTTGCAGTGTACTTTTAGGGGAAAGTTGAATCCTGTGTTTCCAACAACGCTCAAAAAGTTAACCTTGAAAGGTGAGATACTTTCTTATTGGAAAGATATTTCGAATGTTATTGGTTCATTGCCTAATCTTGAAGTGTTTAAACTGAGAAGTTTCTTTTGCAAAGGCAAGATATGGGAAACAAGTGAAGGAGAATTTCCTCAGCTGAAATTTCTACTAATCCATGGATCAGATTTGGTGCGATGGATAACAGAGAGTAGCCACTTCCCAAGACTCAAGTGCCTAGTGCTTTATGATTGTAATTGTTTAAGTGAGATTCCAGATGATATTGGAGAAATTCCAACACTTGAACTGATTGAGATTGATGATTGGAACAAATCTCTTGTGGAGTCAGCCAAGCGCATAAAAGAGGAACAACAAAGTTGCGAAAATGATACCTTTCAAGTTCGTGTCGTCAATAAGTGGTGAAAGTGATTTCTCTTTCAAGTGAAGGAGAATTTCCCCAGCTGAAATTTCTATTGATTGACAAATCAGATCTCCAGCAATGGGTATGTAACTAAAAGTAGCCACTTCCCAAGCCTCAAATGCCCAAAGTTTTATCTTTGTTGGAATCTAATTGAGATTGCATATGGTATTGGAGAAATTCTGACACTTGAACTCATTGAGGTTGATGGCCAGAACAAATCTCTTGTGGACTCGGCCAAGCGTATACAAGAGGAACAACAAAGTTGGGTAAACGATGCACTTCAAGTTCACAGTGTGCATTATAACTCATTGACAAGGAAATACGAGCGATCGTTCTTCCAATGTGGACAGTAATAGTTCTGTTTTTCAGGTTAGATATTTTATGTATCACTCATTAGTATCTCTAAATCAGACTGATACACTATATTATATATGTGTGCATATATATATATATGTGTGTGTGTGTGTGTGTGTGGATCTCTCTTCCTTTTTGTTTGAGCTTTCAGAATTTGTAATTGTTATTGTCGATGATGATGTAGGTGATCAAATAGCATGGTGCTGACGAGACAAAAGTATCCGCAAACCTTGTTTGTTAAAAAGGCAGACAACCTGGAAATATTGACAGATTATGGAAAAAGACTGCCTTCATCTTATGGGATTGAAGGAACATCTCAATTTTGCATCTTAATTTTTTGTATATCCAAAACCTAAACTTCCTTTTACTCTTGAAAAATTATATAGAAATGTACTAATATAACTATTTCATAAACAACTATTGGACTTCTATTTTAATACAATGCCTTTTCCATTTTCCTTCTCCTCAGCGGTCTTTTCTACAGACACCCCCACTCTTCGCCTCCCACCAGCATCTCCACAGCCATAATTTACAGGGTTAGCCACCAGCACCTCCACTGCTGCAGCTTACAAGCTTTGCTGTTTTTTTCCTTTTTTCCCCTTTCCTTTTTCATTTATTTTGTACAATTTCCCATCTTTCACCAATTCAACTTAGAACGAAATTAGGAGTGGCCATCGGAAGTCAAGAGGTACGAAGTAACAAATTTTACTTTTGATGTTTTTGTTAGTGTCCTACATCGGTGAAATAAATAAATTGTGGTCTCTATATATGGTTTTGGGCAATCCTCACCCCTAGAGCTAGTTTTTTGGATTGAGTTAGGCCAAAAGCCCATTCCTTAACAGTTTTTGCATATAAATTTTTGTTTGATTAATAGTGTTTCATCAAGTTTTTTTTTTATTATCATACTAGTCATGCCAGCACAGTGTCCTTAAATCCAAAAATTTAAATTATCATAGTATTGATACTAATTATATTGATAACTAACAAAATACTCAATATTACAATTAATTAAAAGAAACAAACTGATAAGGTCAACTTTGTGGGACTAGTTTAAAATATATATATATATATATGTATATATATATATGATTTGTTTGTAGATTGTGTAAGAGAAGAAAAGAAAGTATAGAGAAATGAAAAGAATAACGTGGAAAATAATTTAGTTTTTCAATGAAAAGTAGAATTTTATTTGGGACTTTAAATTTTTTTCTCAAACAGCAAGCATTTAAGAATAATTTAGTATGTCACAACTTGGTGTACCATTGTGAAAACCATCATTCTATGAGTGTAAAATCTTTTTTCTTTTTATATAGAATAGATATTTCGTGTAGTAAAATAATAATTGAAAATGTATTTTTATTTTAAATTAAATAATGATAGGAAGAATAAATATATGCTTTTAATTGATAATATGACTTGGAATGGTTTGATTTTTTTAATAATATATTGGAGAAAAAGAATTTGCATTTTGGTAAATAAAATTATGTTTGATTTTATTTTGAAAAAATATATAATTTGATTGTGCGTGCATATGTCGTTATTGCTTAATGATCAACTTTTTTGCTTAAAACAATACTTCTTCTTTTCCTAATGCCTCATTTACTTCGGCAGATGGGATGTAGAATTATAGGATGCAATAAAGAATGAAGTTAAGATTAGGATTATTTTGTATTTTTTTATATTATATTTACTATGTAGGATGAGATGAAAATAAAATTGAATGATACAATTGATTAATCTTTACTTGGATGGATGGATGAAATTATTGGATGATTTATAAAATTACTAAAATATCCATTGTAAAAAAAAAAAAAAAAAGAAATGAGGATCTCAAATGTATAGATTACTGTGTGGATGAGTAAATAATTAGTTCACCTGGGCAAAAATTTACTCCAAAACCCATACAATCATTTACATATCTAAGTCTGCACCCCTAATCCAGATCCAAAACCTTCATAACTTCCACTCATCCAAGAAAAATCCTGCTTAAGACCAATTACTCACTCCTCCAGTACTGTACATTCACTACAGAAGTAGCGTTCAATGTATACAACTTGGAGTGTTTCAGTAGAACATTTAGGACATGGGACTTTATCTAAAGTAATCCCTTTAAGCAAATACGGTCTCAATGTATAAAAATTATCAATGTCTTGAGACTTCTCCTTTTGTACAAAAAGCTTTCTCTTTCAATATATTATATTTGTATTCCGTTAAGAATTAATCAATCAATTATCTTTCCCAGAAATTTCGTTTATGTTTCTTTAGAAGTGAAACTTAAACTACTTCGCATTGCTCAAATTTTTTATTCAGTTTTTCATCAGCAAACTTTGTAAGTTGACTTTTATATAAGAATAAGTATTATATACTTAAAGGATAGGGCATGCCTACAGTGAGGTATGATAGTATTTACCTCATATAAGATTCTATTTAATTAAATGACATGTCTATTTTCACAATAAGTTATTGTTAATTCAGCAATAAGCTATTGGTTTTTCATTTTAAAATTTTAGTACATTAAATGCTTGATAAATATTTTAAAAAATAATTAAAATACAAAGCAGATATATTTTTTCCATTCCAATCATAATTTTAAACTTCATATATAATGCTAATATAATATAATCATCTGAATATAATTCAATAATTTTAAATGAATAAAATAAGTAAAAGGGTAATTTTAGATTATATTAAATTAATACTTTAATAATATACAAAAATACAAATATATTTAAAATTATTTGCTTAAATTATAAATTAGCTAAAAGTAAATCAGAAAAAAAAAATAGAAAAACCGAAAAAAAAGGGAAAAAGAGGAGTTATCTTTCTCTTTTCCCCAGCCAGCCCCCCATCCCAACCCCACGGGCCCAACCCGGACTGGCCAAGGCGGCCAGCGGCTACAGAGGCAGGATCCGGGGTGGGGGTGGGGTTATATATATATATGTATTTATATATAAGATACATGTGTATATATATGTGTAGATATATATTACATGTCTTTATGGTTTTTACTTTTTAGCTTTTTATTATTTTTTTAAATTTTTTGAGCGAAGGTTAAATAGATCATTTATATTTTGTTGATTTTTTCATAAATCAATAAAATTTGAGAGATTTTTTAATAAAAATATATCAATTTTCATTAAAATTTTAATAAAAATATTGGACGGCATAGCAAAAGTTAAATGTTGTGGGACTATTTCAAAAGACTTTTTATGGACTATGGTTTTTACTTTTTAGCTTTTTATTATTATTTTTTTAAATTTTTTGAGTGAAGGTTAAATGGATAATTCATATTTTGTTGGTTTTTTCATAAATCAATCAAATTTGAGGGATTTTTTCATAAAAATATATCAATTTCCATTAAAATTTTAATAAAAAGTTGGACAACATACCAAAGGTAAATATTGTGGGACTAAAAAAGTAATTTTACTTAAAAAATATATTTAAATAAATAATTTATTAATGCATAAAAATTATTAATATATTAGTTAAATATCTCATATTGCCATACCTATTGACAATTATATAAAATATATCATTTATCCTACGATAAATAAATACGCTAAATAAGTTATTGATTTATACCTAAATCGATCCAATAGTAGTTTTATTTCTCAAACAATGAACTTAAATTAAATAGATGTAACAACAAACTTCGAATCCAAATATTATGAAATTATCTTTACTTATTATTTTGTATTTGCGAATTAGAACCCATATTATAAGATATCAAAAGTTATCATAACTATTATTATCATCAAACAGCATTAAGTACGTACTTAATAATATCATATATATATATGTAGTACATAAAAAATAATATTATAAATCACATACACACACACACACACACACACACATATATATATATATAAACATGCGGAGTCCAATATTAGCAGCAGAAAATAACTAATACAAAAATAAATCTATAAATAATATTAAAATATAAATATGAATTTATGTTAGCCAATATATTAATAAAAAATAATAAAATACTGTAGCTGAAATTTTGAATTAATTTGATAATGTCAATTGAGAATAAATTCTGGCACTTTTCTAAAATAACTTATTAATACAATTTTTGAAGTATATTAATTTATATCACATGTAATTATTTGACATTTCTATTGCAAACTAAATTATCTTTTCATTAATTTAAAAATAGAAATACATAAAAAGATACTAAAATACTATATTTATAGTAATTATAAGATAAGGTATATTAGTATAATAAATATAAATAGGCCATTCTATATTTTATGAGTTTAATGAAAAAGTCATTGAAAGAAAAATCTAATTTAACAAGGTCCAAAATTTATACGAAGGCATTTAATGGAGTGGAGCCCAAAATAAATAAAATTTTACTAGTGCTAGTCACTATTTGGATACAATGCACCCTCAACATATAATTAAAATCCACATCAACTGCTTGTGCAGGTAGCAAATTAAATATACTTTATACGTTACCAACTAATCATAAAAAAGAATGATTATGATTTCACTTTTTAAATCCAATGACTCAAATTATAAATATTTATGTGCATTCCTTATATAAGGTATGTACAATAAGATTGCACCATAGACTACTCCTACAATGTAGGGGGTATGAATATTGAACATAATATGACCACCTCCAATCCCTCTTAACATATTGAAAGGATATATATATATATGTATATATATATAAATTATGACCTATTAATATGACAAGTCAAATAACAAAATCATAATTTCTCAACATGTGTAGTTTTAA
The DNA here is from genome assembly GCA_018894105.1 of Jacaranda mimosifolia. Classification (NCBI taxonomy): domain Eukaryota; kingdom Viridiplantae; phylum Streptophyta; class Magnoliopsida; order Lamiales; family Bignoniaceae; genus Jacaranda; species Jacaranda mimosifolia. The sequence continues at coordinate 3,911,860 of CM032125.1, forward strand.
ATCAACTAATATCCTTGTAGCTACCCTTACTTAAAACTTAATCCATAAAGCCTCCATCAAAAGATTAACATCCTATGGCAACCAAATAAGTTCTACATCTTCAATCATCACTGAGCAATCTTTAGAAAATTATCAATATCAAAAGTTTATGTCCTCAAAATTGCAAGTAAAAATCAAGACAAGTGTCACGCCCCAAATTGGGGACATAATGTCACCATTCCCAAAAATTGGTCATCTTCCTCATCCTAGACTAAGTTATCTACAAAATGGTGAATCTATATCTTATAAGCGACACTTCACCCAGTAAATAAATCTCCTTCTCCTCCTACTGGATTTGAGCATGTATAAATATCAAACAGAAGAAAAGAAATCATTGAAGACAAGAATATTCACTTTTTTTTTAAAAGAACAATTCGATACAAAAATCAGGAATTATCTTATCAGAACAATTTCTGGACATACTTCCAGAGTAATTCAGAATAAAAGTTACACAACTTATCAAAAACTTTCAATTCATTAATTAACCATGCTCATGAGCTCTCAGGATTCTAATCAGTTATCTTGGCCAAGATCTTAACTACAACACCGTTAAGTGGCTTTAGAGGTCTTAACTACAACGCCGTTAAGAATGGCTTCAGAGGTCTTAACTACAATACCATTAAGAGCGGCTTCAGATGTCTTAACTACAACGCCGTTAAGAGTGGCTTCAGAGGTCTTAACTACAACACCGTTAAGAATGGCTTTAGAGATCTTTTGCTACTATAACCCAATAGCACAGTTACAGAACTTGTTTCTACCGACAGTCTCTCGATTATTCAGAGCATAGATCATTTTTTTATTTATTTCAACAAAATATATTATGCTTTAAATGCATGACTCAGAAAACTTTTGTTTTTACATGCTCAAATCCTAAAAATAAGTTTTATGCATGCGAAAAAGTTTCGTGAATAATTAAACATTTGGAGATGAAAAATTTACGACAATTAACCATTAGATTAAAACTTCGATATGCAAAAATCACCTATTTTTTATGTAGAAATTATTCATATGCAGAAAAAATATTTTTAATAGGAAAAGAATAGAAATTTACTTACTATTTCATGCAGAAATCATTTATGCAAAGGGAATATTTTCAATAGAAGGAAGAAAGAAATTTACTTACACCAAAATCTTAAAACCCAAAGTTTCCCTCAAATTTGATCTAACACTTAAGTGTTCCCCACTAGTTCTATGACAGAAAAATAGGATGTTAGTATCCAAGAATGAAAATTCCTACGGATTTTTAAAGAACAAATAAAAAAATAGTATTTTCTCACCTCTATGTATGGTTTCTCTTTTTCCTACTGTATAGGTATTTATACTAATAGGTTAGGTATTCTAGATAAACTAAAATTCTTATCTCCAAAAGATGAGAAGATAACTCCATCCTAACTTTCATCAGATCTCAATCCCAATAATGATAGCTCAAAGCCACAGATATAATTCTAAAATCATAACCTTATTAGGATTGGGTAGTTACTGAAATTTCCAAGCCGCTGATTAACATTTATCCAAGATCCTAACTCATGATTTAATTATTCTAGATTTTGTCTAACTATTATCGTAGGTTAGTAATTAGAAGAATATGAAATATTCATGAATTTTCACACAAAAGTATAGAGGTACAAAAAATAAGGTTCTCGAATCCTATATCATCTATAGTTACTAACTATTATCGTAGGTTAGTAATTAGAAGAATATGAAATATTCATGAATTTTCACACAAAAGTATAGAGGCACAAAAAATAAGGTTCTAGGATCCTATATCATCTATATTTACATGGTTTTCAGCTAACCAATATGAATAGTTACCTTCACTACCAGAAAAACTGGTTTTAGTGACCGCACTAGCGGTCACTAATCAACAAAAAATGTGGTCACTGATGGCTTTAGTGACCGCTTTTGTGACCGCACGGTGAGGTCACAAAATACATCGTCACAAACACAAATTTGTGACCGATAATCCAATCGGTCACTAAAAATTTATAAGCGGTCACTAATTTCATTGTATGAAGTGTTCATAAACTAATAAATTGGTCACTAAGCGGTCACTTTTTTGTGACCGTGTCCCGCGGTCACTAAAACATTGTGACCGCATTGTGACCCTCCGTGCGGTCACAAATTTGTGACTACACCTTTCCGGTCACAATTTTTTCATAAATAATGGGTGTATTGTCTCCTTATAGTGACGACTAGGCGGTCACTAATCGGTCACCAATTTGTGACCGAATTCAGTGACCGACCTTGCGGTCACAAATTTTCAATAATAATGTAGTCTGATTTGTGACTACCAAGCGGTCACAAATCGGTCACTAATTTTCTGAATACATTTTTTGAGCTTTTGGTGTTGAATCACTAATATGCAACCTATTTTTTATTCTCATTAATAATAATCTAAAATCACACAATTCCAAAATAATAATTCACCTTCCAGAAATAAAAAAACAATACCCCAAATTCAATAATAGTGTGTCCAAATTCATTGCGAAGTGTGAACAAAATAAAGATTCTAATGCAAAAACAAGTTCAATAATAAGTCCAAGCATGTCAAATTAAAGATTCTAAAACATAAACAAGTTTAATAAGTCCGAGCATGTCAAATTAATTTGAAGAGAATTATTTATCTTTTCCACCACCATTTCCTTCAGTGTGGGAGGAAGAAGAACTTTCCATCATTACTGCTAATGTTCTCATCAAAGCTTCATCTCTTGCCTTTGCCTCTTCAGCTATCTTCTTTGCCTCATCTCTCACTCTCATAGCCTCCTCCATAATGATTACCTCCCTTGCTGCAGCTACCTCCCTCTCCTTAGCCAATTCTTGATCAATTGTTTTTGCAATGGCATCTTGCAATTGATCCTGAGTAATATAGGCCGGTGAAGATGCCTCTGATGGTGACTCAAAGGAATTATCAACAACAATAAGCTCACAATAACGGTAGGTGTTCCCAAAACCATACACTCTACCCTTACATAGACCACCACTGATCTCAAGCCATTTCTTTGCATCAAATGAGCTATCAGGAGAAGGGTTGCTGCCATGTTGGCTAACATATTCTTGATAATATTCATCCTATTTGAATATCCAAATATTAAAAACAAAAATTAGCCCAAAAAGAGAAAAAACCTAATCTTTATTGCAACTAATTATTTGTTGTAAAACTTGGCAGCACAAAGCATTTTATTATGTTAATCAGTAGCTTATGTATATAGATAATATATTTAAAGCTGGCAGGTTTTGTACCTTTAATAAGAACGGGAAGCAAAGACACATAGATTAAGGAAGAGACAAATAAATTAGAATAATAGAAAGTACTTAAACATACGTACTATGCTAACAATATATGTCAGAAGAAATTAAAACCTCATCTATCTCAAAACTTCATTCATTTTAAAATTAGGATATTAAACAATTACTAAACAAATTGTAGACTATATAGCATGAAGTCTGCAAGTAAAACTGAAAATTCCACATAATTTCAAGCATGCAAAAGAAAATGTACACTTTTCTTGATGAAACATTCTGTGTAATACTACATGGTATTTCAAGAATTCAAAATGAAAATAAAGTGACAAAAAGGACCACAACAAATGGTTTATTATTAGACCTATGAAGGTTAAAAAAAAAGTTGCAAAAGCATGGTACAAAAGTTTTGCATGAAAGTGTAGAATGGAAACTGTTTAAAAGTAGTGGTCAGTACGTAACATTCTAAGACTCTAGAAAAAAGAAAAAAAAATAAACTAGAAAATGACTTTTCATATGTTTGTATATACTAGATTTCTGAACTTAAAGAATTAATAGTTTTGGAAATTAAATATTAATTATAAGTCTCGAAAGAAAGATATTTAGAAATAATACAAGGAAGACTATGTGAAGCTTCTGCAGAAAATTAAAACACATACATATATAACCAAGCTTACAAAAAACTAAACTAATACACGTGTAAATAAATATTTATACTAATATAACTTCATAAATATATACATATATATACGCACAAAATATGTATGTATGTATTTATGAAATGACTTTTTCGAGAAAATTTTTTTATATGTGTATATGTTATAGATGGGGAGAAAAAAGAAAGATAATTAAAATCCCTTGTCTCATCAACTAGGCAGCACAACTAATGCCAACCTTTACATTGCAAAATTACATTGTAAAACTCATGCATGTCAATTCAATTATTTATGGATTTTGTACTTACTTGGACTCTCTTGGATTTGTTGTCAACGTATTCCCCTTTTCCTTGTGCTTTCTGATGAGTCCTTTCATGAAGCTCGGTTTGAGTAACCGGTCTACCACTTTGTGCCTATATTAAACAAGTTTAAATTAAGGGTTTCATTTGAAAAACAAAAATAATAATAAATTAATGAAAGAAATCTAACCTCCATTCTCCTTGCATGCTCGGCAAAAGAAATAGAGCCACCAGTGTGCTTGGTTATTGACCCATCTTTTTCAATCAATCTGTTCTGCCTTGCTTTCCTGCATCTCTCTTGATAGCTTGGTGAACTCATATGTGTAGTGCAAATTTTTTCCCAATCATTTGTCTGCATATTTTTAGGAACAATCTTTTGAATATCCGTCGGATCATCAACATCGGCTTCCTTTATCGCTTTCTTCTTGCATCGGTAGATGATATTCTTGAAGTTTCTCTTGTGCGTTTGCTCCCACGAGTGTCTAATACCGGCCTCATATTCAGGCAGCCACATAAAGTGTTCCTACACAAAATGCACAAGAAAGAGAAAACATCAATGTTACAAAAACAAATAACACCATTTAACATTGTTATTATGCCAAAAATAAGATTCTTAAAGGAATAATTTACTCTAAATTTTTCATAAAGAAATTCCTTCTTGTCTCGAGGAACTTGCTCCCAAGTTGGCCACGGACCCATGTACTTCCTCAAAATATCCATGATTCTACGAGGAACTATCCCTGGTATAAAGTTGACAAGTAATAGAAGATAAATAAAATAATTATTACCTAATAAATATTTTGTAGAACTCTCATAATATTAATCTATGTACCAATTTAAAAAGGTGAATAACATACCCATCATGGTCCGGCTGTATAAAAGTGTGTCTATCACGATTATTAAGTGCATGACTCCCATGTGTTTCACCTCTTGTCCTTCCATGAGATGAATTTTGGCCTTCACTTGATAAATGCTCCTCACATTTTGGAGGAGGAACACTCTCCTCAGAGTCAAATGCTGAAGTAGATAGTCCCGTACTAGGAACCCCATCTAAGGTCGGCGCAAAACGTGCATCAGACTGTGCTCGGCCTCGCCTACCTCTACCTCTCCTACTGGAACCTCAGCCTCTAGTCAACATCCTACACAATTAAACAACAACATGGCCAATAAGTTACACAAGAAGGTATAAAGCAAAATAAAACAAGTCAGAAAAAATTAAATATGACATATAATGCAATCAAATAAACAAATAATAGTGCATCTTATATATCAAAAGTTATAATATTCAATAATAATAACCTCTCCCCAACCACTAGCCAAATCAAAATCTTCAAACTCCGTTTCCTCTTCATCACTATCTTCTTCTTCAGTTTCCTCTTGTTCTTCATCTCCTCCATCTATTCCATTTCTTGTTGACGGGATCGAATTATGTCACATTTCATCAGAAGATAATTCTATTGGATTTGCATTCTGATCAACTAAGATACTCGGATTGTCAAGATCAACATTAATTGGAACTTCAAATAGAGTTGCCACATCATCTTCCTGATATGGAGCTTCAACACTTGATTCATTTGCTTGATTTGACATTAAAACAAATGGGATGTCTATTCTACTTCTTGCCCTTATTTTACACACTACATACCAATCCATTCTCTCCCTGCTTGTAGATGGAAAACTTGTGTAGTACACTTGTTGTGCTTGTTGAGCCAATATAAAAGGATCGTTTGTATTAAGCTTCCTCCGATGATTGATCTCAACTAGTCCAAACCGTGGATGCACTTTAATCCCTCTATCAGACAAGTCATACCAATGACATTAAAACAGAACAACTTTGTTTCCTTGTCCAAAGTATTCTAGCTCCATTATCTCCTCCAACATACCATAATAATCCACTTCATTGTCGCTCTGGGAGCTCCCCCTCACGCAAACACCACTATTCATAGTAGATTTATGCTGTCTGTAGTCAATCGTGTGGAATTTGAACCTATTCACAAAATAACCATTATATGTTTTAACCCATCGACTAGGGCCTTGCGCTAATTGCCTTATATTGTCTCCAACCACATAGGAACTATCCATCACCTGCTTAAGGGTTTAGAAATTATACTCTATTGATCATATAATAATTGACATTTTTAAACTTGGGATGACTAATACTTACATATTGTTGAAGCCATTGTGGAAATTGTGTATCCCATAGTTTTCCTAACTCGATGTCTATTATATATGGGTGTTGTCTAGACATTTCTTTATCAAATATGCTACAACGACCCAAGGAAAAAACATAAATAAGTTTTCAAAATTTTATTTTTTATTGAATTTTATAGAGAGAACTCACTTCGCCAAAGGAACGACTTCTAAACAATTTAGTAGCACATATCTATGCGCCGCCATATATTCATTATCATCTTCAAACAATCGACCTTTTCTTTGACTCCCAAGAGGCCTGCCTAGATGACAAAAGATTGAAAGAAGCCCACTTGAATCTACTCTCCACCATCATCATTTCTTGGTACTTGATTTAGCCTTGTTTGTACATTAGGATCAAAATACATTTAGCAAAATGTTGCAACTTCCTCAATGATGTAAGCTTCTACAATAGAGGCCTCAACGTGGGCTCGATTTTTAACCTTCTGCTTCAGATGACGTAAAAATCTACAACATAATTTTACCAAATATCATAATTTAAGTGTAAGATTATTTATGTGTAAATGAAATTACTCTCAACAATACGTAGGGATAATACCTTTCAAATGGATACAACCATCGATACTGTACAGGCCCACCCACCTTAGCTTCGTAAGCTAAGTGGATCGGAAGATGCTCCATCACATCAAAGAATGCTGGTGGAAATATTTTTTCAAGTTTACACATAACCTCAACAATCTTTTTTTCAAGTTGTTCCATATGTTGCACATGCAAGATAGTTGAGCATATGTCCTTAAAGAAAAAATTCAACTCCGATATTGCTTCCCACACCGGTTTAGGCAAAAGGTCACGAAAAGCAATTGGAATTAACCTTTGCATAAACACATGACAATCATGACTTTCCATTGCATAAAACTTTGAATTCTTTTCATCTATACATCAAGCTATATTTGAAGCATAGCTATCAGGGAGTTTTAGGCCCTTAGCCCACTTACAAACGTCTCTTACTTGTTTAGGTACTTAATGAATAAGCTGCTTTGGGCTTCCAAAGTTTTCCTCTATCGTCATAAAACATATGGAGTTCAGGCCAATTACAATACAACTCTAAGTCCTGGTGTGCATTTCCATTGTCCTTTGATTTTCCCTTTACATCTAGAACTGTGTTGAAGATATTTTCAAACACATTTCTCTCAATGTGCTTCACATCCAAATTATGTCGAATAAGATTAATGCACCAATACGGCAACTCCCAAAATATGCTTTTTCTAGTCCAATTATGTGTAACACCAAATCCAGGCAAAGGACTAAGATTGCCATTCTTATCATATATTTGGGAGAGAAGTTGACATACACGCCTCATGATTTCTTCACCTGACAAACGTGGAAAGGGGAGGGTCTTTTTCGCGTCTACCTCTTAGAAACATATCAATTTGACCTCTATATGTGTGACGAAGAGGCAGAAATTATCTATGATAATCAAACCATGATTACTTCCATCCATTCTGTAGAACAAGACAACTTTCCATAAGTACTCCAACAAGAAACCATGCCATAAGCAGGAAAGTCATTGATAGTCCACAAAAGAGTTGCTTTCATCATAAAATTTTGCTATCTCAATGCATAATAAGTTTCAATCCCTTCATTCCATAACTGTTTCAATTCATCAATTAGAGGCCGCAAAAACACATCTAGTTTTTTCCCAAGAGATTTAAGGCATAGAATAACCATACTCAAGAATATATATGGTTCATCCATGCACATGCCTGGAGGAAGATTGTACACAGTTAACATCACTGGCCAACAAGAATATGGAATACTATTATTGTTGAAGGGGGTGAATCCATCTGTGCATAATCCGAGACGAACATTACGTGGCTTTGATGAAAATGAAGGATGAGTATGATCAAATGTTTCCATGCTTCACCATGTACAGGGTGTGCCATGCTACCATCCTCACATTGATTTGTCCAATGCCATGTCATTTCCTTAGACGTTTTTTTTTTAACATATAAAGTCTTTGCAGTCTAGGAATTATAGGTAGGTAGCGCAACACCTTATAAAGCACATTTTTTCTGGAGCCTGGTGTTCTGGGTTTGTATCTAGCATGATCACAAATCATGCATCTTGTCTTTTCTGTGCTCTCTTTATAGTATAACATGTAATTATTAACACAAACATCAATTTTGTCATAACCCAGACCAAGCCCTGCCACCATCTTCTTTGCATTATACACATTACTCGGGAAACTCTCATCTTCTGGCATCATACTTTTCATTACTGCTATGATGCGATCAACACATGATTGTGATAAGTTAAAATTAGATTTGATGTTCAACAACTGAGAAACCAGCTGACAACCTAGTATGCTTCTTGCAACCATGCCATAAAGGTTCTTCTGCATCTTTTAATAGATCAAAGAATTTTTGGGCATTTGAGTTAGGTGGTTGTTCAGTGTTCATTGGTTGTTCATCTCTATCAAATCCCCAATCAAAGTTATGTCCTGCAACATCTACAACCATATTCCTCATCCCTATATTTTCATTATTTCTAGACTCTGAATGTTCCCCAACAAAACTTTGATTCCAAGGTTCCCCATGTGCATCCCATGTAGTGTAACCATGCTCAAAACCATTCCTTTTGAGGTGATAATGTACAGTATCACGATTATCAAACCTCATGTTACGACACTTTGAGCAATGACATCTTATACAACCATGGTGAACAACCTCAGGATGAGAATAGGCAAAGTTTAAAAATTCTTTAACCCCTTTATCAAACTTATCAAATAGAAATCCATTTGCATCAAGTTGTTGCCACATCCAACTTCGATCGTTAGACATACTTTCTGCAATTTCAGTTGCGCACATGTTCATCAATATAGTAATATTTAGTTAAAAAAGAAGATTCAATCTATTTTTTTAGGCTAATTTGAGATTCAAATGGTTTCGTAAGGTGAATTGGTTAGGTACACTAGATTTAATGTTTATATTAGTTTTTGCTTAAAAATAATCGATGCATATAATCAAAATATGTAAAACTCAATGTTTGCTATTTTATCAAAGTTATTTTCTTCCAAGAATCGTGCAATTTAAATTTACTAGAACTTTCATATCATATAAATGTTGATTTTAAATTAGAAAAGAAAAAAATTAGTGATATAGTTTTATTTCATAAATTAAAATATTAAGGATGTTATAGTTTTAATTCTCAATCACTATTTTGTAAAATTAATGATGCACATGAGTACATATGTATATGCAGAGTTTATAATGATGAATATGTAGAATCATAATTGATAATAATGTATATATTGTTTTGAAAAGATAAAAAAAATCAATATATGTGTGTGTGTGTGTGTGCGTGTGGTATACCAAAAAAAGTATATTATCTTAACAAGTCTGTTAGGAACTGTTGTACTTAGTTTTTTATTATGAAAATTTTGCATAAGAAAAATAATACTTTCTTTTTATAGAATCTCTATTTTTATCCTATATGCAAAGCTCCAGCAAAAACTTGGTTAATGTAATTAATTTTCATTCATTAACTTCATAAAAAATAACTTTTATATGGGGTTTAACTCCAAAATTAATTATCCAGATTAATAGTAATTTAGTTTAAAATATCACTATATTTTAATTTAATGATTAATAGTTTATTTCATATTGAAAGTTTGAACTTAATAATTTATTTAGTCTCGTATATAAATCGTGGGGTTGGAAATTCAAACTTAATGAATTCCTTTCATCGTTGACCCCTCATCCATCACCATTCAGGATTTTTCATAAAAAAACTACAAATACAGAGAGAGAAAAATCATTTTAGGAGGCATTATTAATTTGTCTTCTAGTCTTCTCAAAATCTATGTGTAAGTGAAGGAAAAGGCTCATATTAGGCAGTTTCAAGAGAAGTAGAGAGTAGTTCCCCAATTAATTGACCACTCAAGTTGACTTTAAATCATATTTGGATTGAAAAATTTTCTCATTTGAGTTACTAAGGACGTCAAGTGGACCTAGCCACAAGACTTGACCAATCTAATTGTTTGCTGAACCTAAACTGAAGTGTATGCCCAAAAAGACTCAAAAGTCACTGAGTCATGGTATTTTTTCTTTGGTGGAAACAAATATAATATTAACAAAATCAAAAAATTGAAACAAGAAAATTGACTAAATGGGGAATTTACAAAAACCCATATTCAACAAGACTGGATGACGCTATGCAGTAATAGAAAAGTCTTTGCATAAATCATGGGAAGAAACACTCTTGACAAGTTAAAGCAAATCCATTTATAACTTACAAGATCACAGTGTAATTAATTCTTTAAGTGTATCAATATCAACAAGCTAGAAAGTTTGACATATCCAATCCTTAATCCAGAAACTTAGGGTGGCATCATTCCAAAATGTAAAGATCCAGAACATAATTCAACATACGTAGTTGAGAAGTCAAACATAGAGTCAAATCATAGTAATGAGTTAAGCAATAGTCACTAATGCACCTATAGTAGAAAGACTAGCATAAGGAAGACTGAAAAAGATACCTTATGGTTGTTGTTGTATAAATTAACCGTGCCTTCTTAGGTGTAGACGTGTATTGAGGTTTAAATTTCTGCAACCAAAGTGAAAAGAAAAAAGGGGAAATTCTTTTTTAGTTGAATCATAGTTCAACCAATGCCATTTAGACAAAGACAAAGGCAGAAAATTTCATGCCAACAGACACAAATACACATAGTGTAATATTTATAAGATAAAAACAAAATTGAGAAGAATAAAGACAACATTGAGAATCCAAAACTTGAAGGAAAAACTCTTTCTGATATAACAGAAATTACAGACATCCTTTTCTTCTTTCTTTGTTTTCTTTTTTCCTGATGTTTCTGTTATTCACAGAAAGCTTGAAACAATGCGCAGGAAATCTTAACCCTGTCCGAAGAAGAGATAACATAGAAACAGTAAGCCCCGCATCCATTTTACCTATTGAACATGCAAAACATAATTTAAGCAGCAGCACTGATGAATTCTCACCAATTGAACATGCAAAACAATGCAGATATCATCAGCATTAAACTAAAAAATAATTCCTATCTATTGCCCCTGATTGATGTTGCAAAAGATATGTCCTGTGGTCTAAAAGTGAAAAAAAAAAAGGCATTATATGGTACTGGAAATTCTATTTTGTTATTGGGCTTTGGATTGACAACCTTGATATATGTTTCTTAGCCTAGATACCTGCACATAACTAGGATATTATATCACCTAATGCAGTGAGAATATGCAATAATCATTATCTTACACTCCTTCACTAGTTCATTAATTAATTCAGTCTTAAGGAATCATTTGTGTGTATATAACCTTTTGGTGAAAGGCAACCGAATCAAATCACCACTTGTCTTATCATACTATTGGAAAATCATTAGCAGTACCACACCGATCAAATAGATGGACAACGATTTAAACTCCAAAATTTCCAGTCTCTATTAACAATGTAAACAAACATCCCTTCTTTCTAATGATTGCGCATTCCTTCAGTGTCAAAGTGGAGATAATGACTATTAATTAAAGGATTATGCACCATCCACACAGATCATATTAAGAAACAGAATACGGGCAATATTCAACCAAGCAGTCCTTAGTGATATGTTCTCATCAAAGGAACAACGTACCACGAAATACAAAACAAAAGCAAGCAGTTATAGACTTACAAACACAAACTTCATTTCTCAGTCATCCTATTTGCGTTCATTTATAATGAATCAATGATCAATGAGGAGTTAACTGTGACACAGACTTTCGGCTATCCTCTGACAACTTGGTACATGTGAAGAGTTAACTTCACAATGAGGATTCTGTTTTCTTTTTTATGTTAAAAATCAAGGGAAGTTAAGAAATGTAAGCTACTTTCCAATCTCAACCTGCTTTACTCAAAGGAGGAAATATAAGAATTCAGGAGATACAAACTTCTAGTAAATACATGGAAAACTTGCATCTGAATAAGGTCTTTGGTAAGCTAGATTAGTGCATTTCAACTCATGATTGATAAAAAAAAAAAAAAAACTTGATAGAAATGACAGGATATTTTTTGCTACAACTTTTCTACATCCACATCAAAGCAAAATGCCAACTATTTATTAGGTTAATCAGTTGGACAGACTGAATGGTTCGCTCCATCTCACAGATGACAAAGCAATGAACTCTTCCTTACAAGCCTTTTAAACAACATAGAAACTCAAGAAAGCGGCCATACACAGAGAGGGAAGAGTAGGGGTGGACATTCGGGTCCGGGTTCGGGCAGTCAACAAGTGAAACCTGGTCAACCGGGTTTAATCAGGTACCCGGGTACCCAGTTCTCTGAAATCGGGCCGGGATTCGGGTAATGAATCCGGGCCTGGTCGGGTACCAAGTACCCGATTTAAAATTATTTAAAAAAAAAAAAAAAGGAAAAAAATAGAAACTTAAAAACAGAGGCAGAAAGGCAGAAACATTTTCTGCCTCTGTTCTTCCGCCCCTTGGCCCCTTCCTTTCTTTTTCCTTTTCCACCAACTCTCCCATTTCCCTTCCCCCTCCTCTTCTCTTCCGTTGCCCGTTGCAGCCGCCGGCCACCAACCATCACCGCCCGCCAATCTAGGTATGTATTAGGTAGAATATTTAATATTATTTGCAATGTAATAAAGTTTTTAGTTTAGGGTTTTCTTGATAAAATTTAGATTTTTTTAGTTTTTCACTTTTCTTGTAAATTTTTTGTATATTCATGTATATTAGGATCTACTATTATCTATTATATATGCATTTGTTAATTATTTAATTTTTAGTTTATTGGTTGGGTGGAGGATTTAGTTTTTATATGAATGAATGATTTGCTTTTATTTTAATTTTTCCTCTATTTTTATGAATCAATTTAAATATTTAATCTTTCAATTTGTTATCTTATTTTTTAATTTTTATGTTTATTATCTATTAATTTTTTAAATTGATATATAATAAAAATAAGATCATACAAGTATAGAAAAATTAATTTTTTGTTAATTGCATTGCAGGGACTCATCCAAATTACCAAATTAACTTACCCCCTTGGAAAGTGAAATGGAAAGTAGTAATCCAAAAACAAAAAGAAAGACTAAGGAGGTGAGTTTTGCTAATCCAATTGATGAGGAATTAAATTTGTTAGATGACTTAGAGTATGGCTTGAATGATGATAATGATTTTTTAACTCGAGGTTTAGAGGGTCCTGCCGAAGATTCTTTTGTTGATGAGAATGTAGATGAGGAAAAGGAACCTCCAAAGAAAAAAGTTAAAAAGAAATTGCATCCAGGTCACCATAGTGGGAACACTTTACTAAATTCTTTTGTGAAAATGATAAATGCCAAAAGGGAAGATGTAAATATTGTGGAATATGTATTAGGGCGGATCCTAATTTACATGGAACTAAAGGGCTTGATAGGCATTATCAATCACGCAAGAAGAAACCTCATGAAGTTACAACTAGACAAAAGATTTTGAATGATCAACCGATTGGAAAGGGTCAAAAGAGTGGAAGGGTTTTATGGGAATTTGATCAAGAAAAAATTAGAGATGCATTATGCCATTGGTTTATTGTTGATGAGATGCCATTTAGGACAGTTGAGAAAGAGGGGTTTCTACATTTTATGTCAATTACATGTCCTCAATTTTCTATGACATCCCGAAGGACTATAACTAGAAATATTTTTAAGATGTACATAAATGAAAAATCTAAGTTGAAGTCCTTCATTGCCACACATGCACAGAGGGTTTGCATCACCACTAACACATGGACCTCCCTTCAAAGAGTGAATTATATGTGTCTTACTGTGCATTTTATTGATAATGATTGGAATTTGGTGAAAAAGATTTTTAATTTTTGTCCTATTTCTGGCCATAAAAGTGTGGATGTGGGTAAGGATGTTACTGCATGATTGAATGATTGGGGTGTTGATAAGATTTTACTGTCACTGTGGATAATGCTTCATCAAATGATGGTGCAATTGCTTATTTGAAAAAGAAATTTGATGGTTGATCAGATAGTATGATTTTGGGTGGTAAATATATGCACATCAGGTGTATTGCACATATCGTTAATCTTGTTGTGCAAGATGGTTTGAAAGGAAATGATGAGAGCATGGTTATTACTCGTATTAGAGGGGTTGTTAGGTATATAAGAGTGTCTGCGGCAAGGTACAAAAAATTCAAGCATTGTGCAAAACTTGAAAAATTGGAAACAAATAAGATGTTGTCACTTGATGTACCTACTAAATGGAACTCTACCTATTTGATGTTAGATGCCACTTTGTCTCTTAGAAAGGCCTTTGAAGCATATGAGGACAGTGATCGTGCATTTAATATTGATCTCGATGATGGAGTTCCTTCACATTTTGATTGGGAAAGGGCAAAATTGTTGTTGAATTTTTTTGGGCATTTTTTTTCTCTCACTTTGAAAATTTCTGGCTCTTTGTATGTCACATCAAACACCGTATTCAAAGAAACAAGTGCAATTGATAGGCTTCTTTCGAGGTGGATGGAGAGTGGTGACATTGAATTGAAGGAGATGGCCAAAAAAATGAAAGAAAAGTATGACAAATATTGGGGATCAATTACAAAGATCAATAAGATTTTATATTATGCAGTGATCCTTAATCCTACTTTGAAGATGGAGTTCATTGAGTTCACATTTGATAGAATGTATTCAAATTTTGGAACATGTGATAGTCCATCTAGTAGGGACATGAAAGAAGCCGTCAAGAATGGATTTGATGATTTATTCAAAGAGTATCAAAGAATGTATGCCCATGTACTTCCAACAAGCCCTAGTTCTAAAACAAGTGGTGAAAGTTCTAGTGCTAGGTACATTTTGAGTGAGGAGGATGAAGGAGCATATGATCTATTTGATGAGTTTGACAATATGAAAAATAAAAAGAAAGGTAAACAAGGGAAGACTGAGTTGGAGAAATATTTGCAAGAAGAGTATGAAGAGGGTGGAGATGGTTTTGACATATTGAAATGGTGGAAAGTGTCGGCTCATCGATTTTCTATACTATCTAGGATGGTCCATGATATATTAGCGGTGCCGGTCTCCACAGTTGCTTCAAAGGCTACTTTTAGCACTGGAGGGCGTGTGCTTGATGCATTTAGGAGTTCCTTATCCCCTAAAGTAGCTCAAGCTCTTATTTGTGCCCAAGATTGGTTTCGCTAGGCTTCAAAACCAATTAATGTAGAGGAAGATTTGTGTGAGCTAGAAAATCTTGAGCAAGGTAACTTAACTAATTTAATTCTTTTTATTTTTTAATGTTATATCTTTTTATTAATTTCTTTTTAATCTTGTTGCTACTTTTGTAGAGTTGACACAAATGGGGGCCGATACATTCATCCTTGATGCATAAGCATTTGAGCGGAATGGAGGAATGCATTAGAGATTGTTTGTGAATGTTGATGATTTGATATCAATTATCATGTTTAAGTTGTTTATGTGATTTGAATTTTGGATAGTTGAAAGGATGTTGACTTTGAAAAGTGGAATGATGACTTGAATACTTGATGTTAAGAATTTGAATTGTTAAGTTGAAAGTTGAATTGATGCCTTGGTGTTGTAAGTTGTAACTTGTAAATTATAATTTGTATAATGGTTTGAGGAATTTTTTTTTTTCACTTTAGAATTTGGAGTTGAGCAATTTGAATATTTAATTTCTCTCCAATATGTATAGCAAATTGTGTTTGTCATTTGTCAATTGTAATTTTGCTTGGAGTTGGAGAGTTAAGTTAATTTCAATTAGTTTTATATGTACCAACAAATTCACATTTCAAAATTTATATTATCAAAAACACAATTTATATTACAAAAAAAAAAAAAAAAATCAATCCCGCCTTCAAAATCTGGACAGATTTCTGTCCAGATTGTGAGGTTCAAAATCTGGCCAAATTTGGCCAGAAAATAAACCTTCAAAATCTGGACAGATTTCTGTCCAGATTGTGAGAATCTGGCCAAATTGGCCAGATTTTGAACCAGTTCAATGTTCATTTTCTGGCCAAATTTTGGAAAATTTGGCCAGCATACCCGGTACCCGGTACTAAATTGGGCCGGGATTGAGTAGTAAAAAGAATATTCCGGACGACCAGGTACCTGACCCGGTCGTCCCGAACCCAGTGATCTCAGCCCGTTGCCCAGCCCTAGGGAAGAGAGTTTAAAACCCTGTATCAATCAAAAAACTCAAATATCATAAAACCTTAACAAAAATTCTTCTTCATCAGTTTCAGACTCACCTCACCTTCTCAAATTGGAGTTCTTCGGAGTTCGGCCTTCGTGATTTTGCAACTTAATAGAAAAGGTAGCTACAGATGCACCGATTTTCAGACCATTTTGGGAGGTCACAGACTACCAAAGTCTTGCATTTTGGAATTGTAGTGGTAGTGACCAGTAAATTTTCGCCGGGACAACGATGGTCTTGCTGGAGGGCAATGGTTCACGGCGAGAATGAGTTGAGATCGGGATAGAGGGTGACAATCAAAATTAGGGCTGAACGCTGAAAGGTAGGGAAAAAAGAATTATTAAATGTTAATATTATTTATACACGTATATATATATATATAAAAGAACAACTTTTAAACATAACTTGTAGTGGTTTGATGGTTTTTCAGCTCAACCCTTTCAATAATGCCCCGTGTTCGATCCCCAATTCTATCAAAAATTTTCAAATTTTATTAAAGAATTGTGACCGATTTATGACCGCTACATAGTCGGTCACAATTTAGTGACTGCGCCCAAGAAAATAGCACAATTTAGTGACCGAATTTGTGACCCCCAAAAATTCGGTCACACAATTAGTGACGCATTAATGATCGTTGTGCGAGCGGTCACTAATTTAGTCACAAAATCGGTCACTAATTGGTAACTTTTTCTGAAAAAATTTTTTAATAAAATTGGTCACAAATGGGTCACAGAGCGGTCACTAATCAGTGACCGCTCTTTGGGGTCACTAATCTGCGGTCACTAAAGCCTTGTTTTTTGGTAGTGGCTTATGGGGGTCAAAAACTATCCAAATGGAGTATTACAATGATGGGAAGACATCTAGAATTATCCATCTATCCATAAATTCAAAAATTCCATGCATAAAAATTAATTTTTCGTCATATTTAATTTGATAATCATGGACCTAATCCCATCATTACTTCATAATAATTTATGAGCTTATTTTCTACACTACTATGGGATTAATCATAACTTAAAATGAATTAAATAGTTTGGACTGTTATTACACTTAACCTAAAAACGCAAATATAATTTATGGACTTATTTCGATACTTAGCTATGGGCTTTAACAACTTGAAATAAATTAAATGATTTGGGTTAACTAATACATCTTAAATTACTAATTAAATATGGACCAAAGATTAATATTCCTTTCCCATAAATTAGTATCCATAGTAGCAAAATTATTAACATTGAACTCAATAAATAAAGTTCCATCAAATAATTAACTTAATAAATTCTATATTTTCAATAACAACCAAGCAATCTTTACAAAATTATCATAATCTAAAGTCTATGTCCTCAAAATTGCAAGTACAAAAATAGATAAGTACCTAAAATAGGATCCTTAATGACTCCAAAAAGAATTCAATTTATATTCCATAATTATTTTCAATTAAGATATCTTAAATGTTGATACAGCCCCAAATAAATTGTATGCTCAAATTCTAAAAGAAGAAGAACCCAAAATATCAGTGAATAACCAAAATCAACTATCATTACTCCATTATTTCTAACATCCAATATCGTATATATCCATCTTTTTTTCCCCTAAAATGATAAGAGTTTCACTACTAACCACACACTCTTTTGTTCTAGATCGCATATCATCAAAGCCTAGCCTTAATGAAATTCAAGTACTTTTAGATATATAGTTGATAATACTTCTAAGATAAACTATAATAATTTGTCTAAAGACTTGGGGTATTACAACAAGCACCTAAAATAAGATCCTAACAAGCTCCACAAAGAATTCAATTTGTATCTCATATTTACTTGCAATTAAGATCCTTTAAATATTGATTGAGTTCCAAGTAAATTGTGTACCCAAATTCTAGGAAAAGAGCAATCCAAAAATATCGATGAATAATCAAATTCAACTTATATTAGTCCACTATTCCTGACATCCAATCAAAAGAAAAAACTCACTACTAGCTATGCATTCTTTAATTCATACTATATTTTATGACATCGACACTTAGTCTTAATGAAATTCAAGTACTTCTAGAGATATAGTTAATAAAATTCTGAGATAGAATATGTATTTATTAAATCAATATAATAATTCACATAAAGACTCGGGTATTACACCAAAATTAAAATTTGGCATGGCAGTTAAATAAAATGGTAAATAATGAAATCAATAGTTAAGCCTGCCATTAATGAAATGGAGTACTTATTATAATTAGGCCAGCCATTGTTTGTTATCTTGTGGTCGGATACAGCAAAAATTAACACTTGAACTTATTGAGGTCGGATACAACAATTATCTTCTGAACTCATTGAAAATGTATTTTTATATGAAATTAAACAATGATAGGAAGACATATAGTGTATACTTTTAATTAACTGATATAATGACTCGAAATGGTTTAAAACTTTTTTTGGTAGATATAATTATATTTGATTTTATTTCGAAAAATATATATAATTGGCTGTGCGTGCATCTGTCACAATGGCTTAGTGACCAACTATTATTACAAAACATACTTCTTCTTTACCTAAATGTAAAAAAATGACTTCTCCTTTTTTACAAAGTCTTCTCTTTCAATATGTATATGTGTTGAGTTAAGAATTAATCATCGATCATCTTTTGAGAAGTTTCTTTAATTATTTTTCAAAAGTGAAACTTCAACTACACTTCACATTGCTCAAATTTTTTATTGAGTTTCTTCATCAGCAAACTTTGTAAGTTGACTTTTACATAATAATTATAACTTATATACTTACACG
The DNA here is from genome assembly GCA_018894105.1 of Jacaranda mimosifolia. Lineage (NCBI taxonomy): Eukaryota > Viridiplantae > Streptophyta > Magnoliopsida > Lamiales > Bignoniaceae > Jacaranda > Jacaranda mimosifolia. Next base: position 3,931,229 of record CM032125.1, read on the forward strand.
GTAGGGGTCTATGAATAATTCTACCCTGCTTGTTTTGTCTTAACAGCTGCCCTACAAAAGGCATTTCTCCAGTATTAAAACAAAGATGATTTGCCCGAGATTCGTTATTTTGGATATTTCATAAGAAATTCCAACATAATAAAATTGATAAGTATTTATTTTGCAAGTTTCTAACTTTTATTTGCATTTTTCCCCTTCTCTTTAGCTTAGTTTTGTATTATTATCATATAGCGTTATATTTTCTCTTTGGTTATGTTACTTATCCATATCATTTTGCTTCTAAATTTTCAACAATTCCATTCCCAACTAGTCTAAGCAGTTCTTGGCAACTCAAAGTCTTCTCTTTCATGTTGGCATACTGATCAATTAATTTCTTTCTCTTCTCTCTCTCTCTTCTAAGCTATCTATCCCTTTTGGCTGTTGTCGTTGTTCCTTCATTTTGATTTAATATGGCCTGTGCTGCTCTTGTTTCACTTGCACAAACCATAGACAAACTACTAAACGATCATGATAAATATCCCATTTACCATGATGGAAAACAACAACTTAAATCTACCTATGAGAACATTGTCTTCTTGAAATGTTTTCTTGAAGAATTTCCAGAGAAAGCCAACAGTTTGGAAGAACGAATCAGGGATGTAGCACACAAAGCTGAGGATATTACTGAACACTCCATGTGGAAATAAATTTGGCGATATTATATCTTGAAGTCTACAGCAAGACCTGAAAGTGTTGAGCGTTGGCTCCATTCTGATTTTAAAAAGTCAAAAAAAGTAATGAAGGAAATTGATTCAATCGCCAGAGAGGTGATGGAGGTCAAGAACAGCACCAGACTGCAAGACGTGCGGCTCAGTGATTCTTCTGTTGCAGCATCATCGTCAAGGCTAATTGCATCCACCAGAAAAGACGCCATGGTTGGTTTTGATGATGACCTGATGGCGATAAAGGAGTGGCCTTGTGGAGAATCATCCAAACTACAAATCATCTCAATATTCGGTATGGGAGGTATTGGCAAAACTACTCTTGCTAGAAATGCCTATGATGATCGATTAACCATGGAACATTTTGTTATTCGTGCTTGGGTCACAGTATCACAAGAATATAGTGAACAAGAAATTCTTTCAAGCCTTTTCATTTCCATGAAAGCATTCAATGAGGAATGTGAGCAAAGAAATGAATCAATGGCAGACAAGGTATACCATTCCTTAAAGGGTAGGAGGTATTTGATTGTGATGGATGATATGTGGAGTACAAAGGCTTGGGATGATGTAAAAATGGTATTTCCTGATGATAATAATGGCAGTCGGATTTTGTTAACTACAAGGCTATCCGATGTGGCTGTTTATCCCAACTCTTCTAGCCAACCTCATGAGATGCATTTCATGGATGCCTATCAAAGTTGGAATTTGTTTCATCAGAAGGTGTTTTGTCCTCCTGAGCTGGAAACTATTGGAAAGATGATTGCAAGTAGCTGTCGAGAACTGCCCCTTGCAATTGTCATGATTGCAAGAATCCTGTCCACAGTGAGCAAGACTGAAGCTTCATGGAAGAATATTGCAGAAAATGTAAAAGAAGCTATTATTGCAAATGATGAGCAATTTCCAAATATAGTATTATCTTTGAGTTACAATCATTTACCTCATTATTTGAGACCATGTTTCCTATACATGGGAGCCTTTCCAGAAGATAATGAGATCGATATCTCCAAACTCACCAGATTATGGGTAGCTGAAGGCTTCTTAAAACCAAGTGGATCTAAATGCTTTGAAGAGGTGGCAAAAGAGTACTCGAAGGATCTAATTAAGCGAAGTTTTGTTTTTGTCAGGAGGAGGAGGTCTAATGGCAAAATCAAAAGCTGCAGCATCCATGATCTCGTGAGGGACTTAAGCATAAGAAAAGCACAGGAAGAGAAGTTTATTCTAAATGTTATAATGAATTGGTATGTTCCCAAGACTTCTCTAAAAAACATAAAAAATCAGCGCCGAGTAACTATTGCTCGTTTTTATATGGATAAATGTCTTGAAAACATTGATGGCTCAACCATCCATACTCTTATATGCTTTAATTATTCTGGAAGTATGCTCTTTTTAGGGACTTTTAGACTGCTGAGGATATTGGATGTGTTAGCTATAAGCATCACATTTTTTAAATTTGTCTCGTTGCCTGATGAAGTATTTGAGCTATTTCATTTAAGGTACCTTGCTTTCTCCTGTAGAGAACAATTTGTTGTTCCTCCATCCATACTAAACCTTCAGAATCTTCAGATCTTAATCATTCAACCAATTAGAAAGATACTGTGGAGTCAACCACGACCACTTTTCGTATGTTTGCCAATGGAAATTTGGAGGATGCCACAACTAAGGCATCTATTATTTATTGGCCCCGTACCCAATATTCCACAAGGTGGAACAGCGCCTCTAGCAAAACCTGCAGACACTTTTGGAAGTAAATAACTTGAGTTGCACTGAAGAGATTCTGAAAATGATTCCAAACCTAAAGAAATTGGCAGTGCATTATGTTGGAGATGAATATGTTGAAGACTATCATCTCAACAATCTTGTGTATCTGCATCAACTTGAAAAGTTAAAATTAGAGTTGCATTGTACTTTTAACGGAAAGCTGAATCCTGCTTTCCCAACGACGATGAGAAAGCTAACATTGGATGGCCTGATGCTTCTTTGGAAAGATATGTCGAATATTATTGGTTCGCTACCTAATCTTGAAGTGCTTAAACTAAGAAATTTCACCTGCAAAGGTGAAAAATGGGAAACAAGTGAAGGAGAATTTCCTCAGCTGAAATTTCTGTTAATCGACGGACCACATTTAGAGCAATGGATTACTAATAGTAGCCACTTTCCAAACCTCAAGTGCCTAGTGCTTTATTATTGCTTGTATCTAAACGAGATTCTAGATGGTATTGGAGAAATTCCAACGCTTGATCTGATTGAGGTTGATGACTGGAAGAAATCACTCGTGGCCTGGGCCAGAAGGATTCAAGAGGAGCAAGAAAGTTGGGGAAATGATGTCCTTCAAGTTCGTGTCGTCAATAAGTGAAGAAAGTGATTTCTCTTTCAAACTGGAGTTAATACTTCTGTTTATCAGATTAGATAATATATATCACACAGGATAGAAGCGAAACAACAAAGTTGGGGAAATGAATATGCTCTCAAAGTTCGTGTCTTTCTACTGAATACCGATTGCTATTTCATACTGGACACTCTGCTTCTGATCAGGCTAGATATAATGCATCCCTTCCAATATATAGTTGAATTATTCATTTGATAACTTAAATTTTATCACGGAAACAATTACAGAGAAGCATAAAAATAGGACTGACATATGAGTATAAATGAAAATAGGGAAAAAATATTACCTGCATATATATAAAGATGGTTTGGGGATGATTCTGTTTTGTTGGCTTACTCTTTTTTGTTTGAGCTTTCAGAGTTTCTAATGGTGTAGCTCCAAATAGCTGATGAGGCAGAGAGAGTGGAAGGAAATATGTTTCCATGCACAATCTTTAAGTTGGTAATCAACATTCAAGGAACTTTAAGTTTGATTTTCTCATGTAATTCTGAAAGTTGGATGATTGGAACTTGGAAGTAATTTAGATTTTGTTTACTTGTAAAATGAGTATTTCACTCCGAAAAGGTTGTGGTTATTAACATGGAAAAGGTCCGTGCTATGATGCTGATAAATTTGTGTACGTCTGTTTGGACGACTCAAGGCTGGCAAAGTTTCTAACTTCCCTTTACTTCTTTGATATTTGAGATGGGCTAATGGGATCCTTGGTAAAGAGCGGGCACGGACCTCACAGATGTCTATGACCGATGTAGGAGATCAAATAGTTGTAATTCTAACCTGATGCTCATCGAACAACCTTGAACTTGGCAGATTATGTAAGGATGCTGTTTATAAGATCTCAAAGTTTGCTTCATAATTTTGTGTTGGGCAAAACCAAAACTTGCTTTCACTCTTCAAAAATAGAAACAAAACATGGTTAGATATCTTATGTGCTTGTAGTTATAGGCTGTATATTAAGTTTTCATTAATCAATTGGAGCCGATTCCTTCTGTGGTGCTGCCTGTATGAGTTCCAGCTGATTCATGCAAATTTGTTATCAATGTATACAGCATGAATCCTGTGATCACTAAAGGAAAAATAAACTTGTAGTGTTTGGTTCTGTTTTGGATGTTTTGTGAGAATAATTGAGAATGTTTTTAGTAGTGAGGCTGGAAAATGTGCGGAGAATGAAAAGAGATCATGTTTATCATTCTTTTTTTTTTTATTTAGGTTTTCATCTAGTTGGTGACGCCACATCTAGTTTTTGTATATATTCTATGTTTTTTCAGTTAAATAATAATTAAGATATATATACTTTTTATCTATACTATAACTTATAAAAGAGAAATAGTTGAAACTATTTGGTTGGCAGGAATCTGTCTTGTTGATCATGATTGTACACAGAACTGAATCCATTTTTTTTTTCCCTGTTTGAGCTTTCAGAGTTTGTAATTGTTGTTGTTGATTATGATCTAGGTGATCAAACAGCTACAATTCTAGCATAATGCTGATCAGACACAAGGATCCTCAAACGTTTATCCAAAAACTAGGTATCTGCTACGAAATTAATTTCATAATTATGACTACAAATTATAACTACAAATATTTGTCGCAAATTATAGAGTGTAGAGTGTTCATGGTTTGTCTAAAAAATTGGCCAAACAACTATACCAAAAATTGGAGTAATTGCTCTTCCAAACTAGACGTTCAGGTCAGAGATGATTTATACCATTATCTCTGGTACTGCATGCGCTTCTGAATCCTACCTAAAGCATTACATATGTTTTGTTGAAGCTCTAGATCATGCAAAGACTATCGATTATGATATTTATGGGATTGAAGGAATACCTCGAGTTTGCATCTTAATTTTGCGTAGTTAATAATAATTGGAAATGTATGTTTATATTAAATTAAATAATGATAGGATGACATAAATATATATATGCTTTTAATTAATTGATATAAATACTTTCAAATGGTTTGAATTTTTTAGTAATACTCTGGGTAAAGCAAAGACGGGTTTTGGTAAATATAATTCATTTCATTTTATTTTTAAAAATATATATAATTTGGTTGTGTGTGCATATGTCCCAATGGCTTAGCAACCAACTTTAATTTTGTATCAAAATAATACTTCTCCTTTTCCTAAATGTATAAAAATTTAAATGATCAATACCTTGAGACTTCTTTGGTACAAAGTCTTCTCCACCAATATTTTGTATTCGTATTCCCTTAAGAGTTAATCAATCAATTATATTTCCAAGAAGTTTCTTTTATGATTTTTTTATAGCTCAAACTTCAACTTCTTCACATTGCTCAAATTTTCTATTGAGTTTTTTTATCAGAAAATTTTATAAGTTGACTTTTATATAAGAACTATAAGCATATGAATAATTCTACCGTGCTTGTTTTGTCCTAAAACTGCCCCACAAAAGGGATTTGTCCAGTATTAAAATAAAGTTTATCTGCAGAGATTCGCTTTTTGTATATTTCATAAGAAATGTTTAAAAATGGACTTTGGGCCTAACTCAACCACAAAAGTTAGTTCAAAAGGTAAAAATTGTTCAAAATCATATATAGAGACCACAACTTATTTATTTCATCGATATGGAATACTAACATACCCTGTGCAAGCCAAGAAATGAATATTTGGAGCATGAAATAACATGAAATTAGTAGCCCAACATCGAGAATGGTGGCTCCAATAAGGATTGCCCAAGATTATATATAGAGACCACAACTTATTTATTTCAGCGATGTGGGACACTAACAAGAAATTCCAATACAATAAAATTCATAATTTTTTATTTGCAATTTTCTAATGTTTATTTACTTTTCATTTCCCCCCCCCCCCCCTTAGTTTCGTATTATTATCATATAGCATTATATTTTCTCTGGTGTTATTTTATCAACATATCATTTTATTTCTAAATTTTCAATAGATTAGATTATTTTTTATTTATTACACATTGGGGTGCTAAATTGACACCCTAACTTACTCACTTAATCTAAAATATAATTCCATTGCCGACTTAGTCTAAGCAGTTATTGACAACTAAAGTCTTCTCTTTCATGTTGGTATATTGATCAATCAGTGTTCTCTCTATATTTCCTTCTTTTCTTTGTATCTCTCTTCCAAGCTGTTGTTGTTGTTCCTTCAATTCATTTTGATTTGAGATGGCTTATGCTGCTCTTGTTTCACTTGAACAAACCATAGATCAAATACTAAATGATCATGATAAATATCCCATTTACCCTTATGGAAAACAACAACTTAAATCTACCCTTGAGAACATTGTCTTCTTGAAACATTTTCTTGAAGAATTCCCAGAGAAAGCCAGCAGTTTGGAAGGACGAATCAGGGATGTAGCAAACGAAGCAGAGGATCTTACTGAATATTTTATGTGGAAACAAATTCGGCGATATTACATCTTGAAGTCTACTGCAAGACCTGAAAGTGTTAAGCGTTGGCTTCATTCTGACTTTAGAAAGTCACAAAGTTTAATGAAGGAAATTGATTCGATCGCCAGAGAGATGATGGAGATCAAGAACAGCGCCAGACTGCAAGACGTGCAACTCAGTGGTTCTTCAGTCGCAGCATCATCGTCAAGGCTAATTGCACCCACCAAAAGAGATGTCATGGTTGGTTTTGGCCACGACTTGATGGAAATAAAGGATCAGTTATGTAGAAAATCATCCAAACTCCAAGTCATCCCAATCTTTGGCATGGGAGGTATTGGCAAAACTACTCTTGCTAGAAATGCCTATGATGATCAATTAATTTTGGAGCACTTTCAAATTCGTGCTTGGGTCACAGTTTCACAAAATTATAGTGCACAGGAGATTCTTTCAAGCCTCCTAGTTTCCATGAAGGCAGAAAGATCTGGAGAGAGCGATGCATATTTAATGAGAGAACTTGTGTACAAAAAATTAAAGGGTTTGAGGTATCTTGTTGTAATGGATGATATGTGGAATTCAAAGGCATGGGATGATGTAAAGATGATATTTCCCAATGACCATAATGGAAGTTGGATCATGTTAACTACAAGGCTATTAGATGTGGCTGTTTCTCCCGACTCTTCTAGCCGACCCCATGAGATGCATTTCATGGATGCCGATCAAAGTTGAAATTTGTTTCATCAGAAGGTGTTTTGTCCTCCTGAACTGGAAACGACTGGAAAGATGATTGCGAGAAGCTGTCGAGGACTGCCCCTCGCAATTGTAGTGATTGCAGGACTCCTGTCCACGGTCAGCAAGACTGAAGCTTCATGGAAGAATATTGCAGAAAACGTAAAAGAAGCTATTATTGCAAATGATGAGCAATTTCCAAATATAGTATTATCTTTGAGTTACAATCACTTACCTCATCATTTGAGACCATGTTTCCTATACATGGGAGCCTTTCCAGAAGATGATGAGATCAATATCTCCAAACTCACCAGATTATGGGTAGCTGAAGGCTTCTTAAAACCAAGTGGATCTAAATGCTTTGAAGAGGTGGCAGAAGATTATTTGGAGGATCTTGTGAAGCGAAGTCTTGTTTTGGTCAAGAGGAGGAGGTTTAATGGCAAAATCAAAAGCTGCAGCATCCATGATCTGGTGCGGGACTTATGCATAAGAAAAGCACAAGAAGAGAAGTTTGTTATAAATGTATTGGGCTGGTATGTTCCCAAGAATTCTCTAAAAAACATAAAAAAGCAACGCCGAGTAACTATTGCTCATTCTGATATGGATCATTACCTTGAAAACATTGATAGCTCAACCATCCATACTATTATATGCTTCAATTATTATGGAAGTATGCGCTCTTTAGGAACTTCTAGATTGCTGAGAGTATTGGATGTGTTAGCTGCACACAGCATGTTTTTTAGATTTGTCTCGCTCCCTGATGAAGTATTTGAGCTATTTCATTAAAGGTACATTGCTTTCCCCTGTGGAGAACAATTTGTTGTTTCTCCATCCATATTAAACCTTCAGAATCTTCAAACCTTAATCATTAAACCAAGAGAGACTTCATGGTGTACTAAGCGACAGCTACATTCTGTATGTTTGCCTATGGAAATTTGGAGAATGCCACAACTAAGGCATCTAATATTCATTGGCCCCTTACCCAATATTCCACAAGGTGGATCAACTACTTTTCCTCTAGAAAACCTTCAGACACTTTCGGAAGTAAATAACTTGAGATGTACTGAAGAGATCCTGAAAATGATACCAAATCTAAAAAAATTGGGAATCTGTTATGTTGGACATGAATATGTTGAGGACTATCATCTCAACAATCTTGTTTATCTGCATCGACTTGAAAACCTGAAATTAAACTTGCATTGTACTTTTTGGGGAAATCTGATCAATCCTGTGTTCCCAACGATGATGAAAAAGTTAACCTTGGATGGTCCGACACTTCCTTGGAAAGATATGTCGAATATTATTGGTTCGTTGCCTAATCTTGAGGTGCTTAAACTGAGAAAGTTCTTTAGCAAAGGCAAGATATGGGAAACAAGTGAAGGAGAATTTTCTCAGCTGAAATTTCTGCTAATCCTAGGATCAGATTTGGAGCAATGGATAACTGAAAGTAACCACTTCCCAAGACTCAAGTGTCTAGTGCTTTATGGTTGTGATTATTTAACTGAGATTCCAGATGGTATAGGAGAAATTCCAACACTTGAACTCATTGAGATTGATGACCACAATGAATCCCTTGTGGAGTCAGCCAAAAGGATACAAGAGGAACAACAAAGTTTGGGAAATGAAAATGCCCTTCAAGTTCGTGTTGTCGATATGTGGAGAATGTGATTTCTCTTTCAAACTGGACTGAGTACTCCTGTTTTTCAGGTTAGTCTTTGTCTACATCCCTTCTAACAGTTCAAGTCTTTATCTTCAAATTAAAGAGACAGTGTGTGGAAGGAAATCTGTTTCCCTTGGACAACCTTCAAAACTGATCTTTTAACTTGTTCAGGCTTCATTATATCTTAATCTCAGATATGTTGTTTGATTTTCTTATGACATATTTTCTTTTCGTGTAAAAAGATTATTTTACTCACAGGAGTTTGTGATTATTATCAACAGGGAAAAGATGCATGCTATGATGCTAATGAGCTTGTGTGCGTGTTTGTTTGGAAGACCAAAATCTGGTAATGATTCCTACTTCCATTTACTTTCTTTGATATTTGAGGGGGACTAATATTGTAACCACAAAAGTCTCTTACATATGTCATATGTTGAAGATGTTTGAATAAGTTTACTTTGAGAGAGAGAGAGAGAGAGAACAGAAAACCTCATGAGCTCAAAAATGTTGTAAAATATTTTGACTTTGTTGAAGCGTTCACAACTCCAAAAATACAAGTGTTTGGAGACCTGTTTAGTTTCATCTTCATTAAACTTCAGAAATATAAACACATAAATAGTTCTTCTATTTGTTTTTTATAAAACTAGAATATATTTATTCATTTTTATATTTATTGTCCGAAAATTGGTTTAGAAAGTTGAGTGAATTAAAGCTTGACCAATTAATTAAGTGGTTTCCATGAAAGGACTTTAAATTATTGTAATCTATACTGCGAATAGGTATCAATAATGTGTTTAATTGCTTAAAACCAATGTTAGGTAAATGAGAAGTTAATACCAAAGTTAGGCCATGTAATCAATTAAATTGTAAATGAAAATGTGAAAGACAAAATATCTTCAATCCCAAATAAAATAAGAAATGAGAATTATGACTATATGGAAAGTTGTATAAGGATGTGATTGGTTGTTAGCATACCAATAAGAGTTGTAGCTACAGATGCAATCAATACTTACAGACATATTTGTACAATTTGCTTTATTCCAAAAGATATGTCAATTTAATTGAATCTTTCTAAAGAGTCATGATTATTTAGATGCAACCTTCCAACAATTATAAATAGGTTCTAATCAATTTACTCAGTTTATTAATCATTTCATTTGTATCATAAGCATTTAGTGATTTCAACATCATAGCATTTTTAGTTTTAGTATTGAAAGAAGAATTCATTACACATTTAGTTTACTGGTTCAAGAGATTTGTAGTGTTGCTATCTTTCGGAATGATCACTTATCTTGTGAGATGATTGTTTATTAACCATGAGCACCAATGCGAGGCAAATTTATCTTAAAGATAAAAAGTCCAGCTCTTGCCTCGTCCAATTATTCTAAAGGAGAATAAGAAGAAGAATGGATCGCAGTATTCTTGATCACTGCACTCCAATAATTTTAAGATGAATTCATTTTGAAGTGTGATCCGTAGTGTCAAAAGTACAAGCATGCGAGTCTGATTTAGAAAATGGCAACAAACATATGAAGATTATTAATAGAGGCTCCTCCAACTCTAGAAGAAAGGAGACCAATATTCTAAAAAGAAGGGCGCATGATGTGTGGAGTCACACTGACTTATAGTGAAAGCACTATATATTGAATGGTGTGGTCAACACACTGCACAATGTATATGATTCGACCACATTAGTTAAAGAGCTGTCGAAGTCAATAGAGAAGAAACGCCAACTTCAGTTCGTAGTTAGAAGTTTTTGAACTTCAAAAGGCTTGATTCAAAATCTATAATGAGTCCAGTCCAGGTGTTGTAGATTTTTACATGAGTATCATTGGATCCTTCCAAATAGCTACCATGATCGGAAGCTAAGGTCGTCATGTAAGGCCTTCAGCAAGAGAAATGGGACTTGATGACTTGATTGTCAGACCTAGGATTGAAAAGGATAATCAAAAGTTTGTGGTCAATTTTGAAAAAGTCCGAATAAAAGCTAAGGCTAGCTTGGTGAAGCCAAGTTCAAGCACTAGCAAGAAGCAAAGAAACTCCCAATGATTGGAAAAGGTGGAAAAGCTAAGAAGGCTAAATGCTACAAATTTGAAAAGCCAAAACTCTTTTCATTTAGTTGAAAGGATGACAATACCTCTAGAATTAGTACATCCTAATATCTCTAATTTGAAATTTGTGTAAACTAGAAGTGAGAAAAAATATATCGATGATTGAACAAAATAGTACTCCTGTGTTACTTGCTACAAGGCGAAGCATAGAAGATATAAATGCTATATGAATGAGATTGAAAATCAACTTAATTAGCAAATGAGTAAATATCATTCCCATTGATAGAGGTGGAAATATAAGGTGTTATTTGAAAAGGACTGCACAAAGTCTGCATTATTTATCAAACAGCAGCTTAAGAAAATGATGAATGCTATGTTGGTAACTTTTGGATTACTGTGGAATTATGGGGGAAAGCAATTCTCTCAACAACTAAATTCTAAATAAGATAGCACACAAAAGTAGAAGTGAACTCTTTGTGTATAATGAAAAGATCACAATCTGCTTACTAATACCTCAAAGTGTGGGGGTATTTAGCTAATGTTGAGATACCTAAGCCTATACAAGTTAAAAGTTGGATCTAAGATTGTTGATGTGTATTTATTGGATATGTCAATAATAGCAGTGTATATCGATTCTTAGTGAACAAATCATCATTCGTAAAGTACATGAGGCTGCAATTCTTGAAAAGAAAGGAATGAACTTATTTCTCACAAAAGAACTTGTGAATTTGAAAGTGGTCTAATCAAGATGAGAAAAAGCCAAGCTAGATTTTTTTAACTCATATGTTAGAAAATATATCTAGTAGATTCTAGAGTGGGTAAATTGCACTTTTGGTCCCACAACTTAGGCCGTTTTCGATTTTGGTCCCATTCTTTTGCACTTTCTCACATTGTATCCCATAAGTCCATTTTTTTCTCAATTTAAGTCCTGAAAGGGGGTTCCGTCCAATAATTAACGAAGAAGTCACGTGCCACTCACGTGGCCGTTAAAATTGTTGCTTTTTTGGTCCCATAAGTTAGACTCGTTTGCATTTTTGGTCCCAACGATAGCTCCAATAATTTTTTTTGAAGTTTTAACAACTTTTCTTCATTATATTCAACATCCTACAACCCAAGTATCACTTGTCTTGTTCTTTCACACATTTGAGGGTCTTTCCAAACAAAAAAACCACATCTATTATTCATGGAAGCACAACCATGAAACCTCCTATTTGAATTTTCATTTGTCCATGAGGTTTTCAATGAAGACGGTGTGCCACAAAAATAAATGGCACCTTCACTTGCGGCTATTTTTCTTTCTTCTTCTGCAAAAATTTATTGAAGTTATCGTTGGGACCAAAATGCGAACGTGCTTAACTTAAGGGACCAAAAAAGCAACAATTTTAACGGCCACGTGAGTGGCACGTGATTTCTCTGTTAATTATTGGACGGAACCCTCTTTCAGGACTTAAATTGAGAAAAAAATGGACTTATGGGATGCAATGTGTGAAAGTGCAAAAGAATGGGACCAAAATTGAAAATGACCTAAGTTGTGGGACCAAAAATGCAATTTACCCTTCAAGAGTAATGAAGGTAATAGCCATTGGAAGATATTGATGAGGACTCAAAGATACTTGAAGTACATCTCAGATAATGGATTACGGTCAAATGATTAATTGAACTAAAATGATGCAGCGGCGCAAGTTTGATGTCAGATACGAAAGACACTAAATAGACAAGTGGTTAAATATTTGGCTTAAATGGAGCTGCCATGTTTTAGAAGTCCTCTAATAAACTTACATTGCTTGACTCGTAATAGGGACAGAGTTTAGAGCTTCAAATAAAGCTGGAAAAGCAACAGAATGACTTTGTAATTTCTTAGGAGACATTCTGATCTATCTAAGCCAAAATTTGCTATCATGGTAAATGAGTCAATTAGCTATTAAAAAGACACAAAATAAAGTGTACAATGGTAACCCTTGAATTTACGCAAAAGAGACAATAGCATAAGATAGACAATCTTTAGTGGTTAATCTAATGGATCCATTAACAAAATGTGTACCTAGAGATCAGATAAATGCATGTCAGTAGAAATGGACTTAAAACTCATGAGTTAAAGACTTTCATAGCGAAAACCCTACCATGTTGACTAGAGATCCCAAAAACTTGATTTAAATAGACAACTAAGTAGTAAAGATTCATGCGAGCACTTAAGGGTTCGCTCCTACCCATTCCTCAGACAAAGAAAGTACTACTTGTTGAAGGGTATAAGGTTAGGTATTTAGTTTGGTGATTTCCATATCTGTGAAAGTAGAGCAAGTGAGGATACTTTTGATGGGAGGCCACTTATGTAAGTGTGAAGACCGACTGCGTCAATCGTAAACACTTATGAATCCAATAAAGTGTCTATGACCAATACAGCGCAACCGTGAGAATTAAAATGTGTAAGGGAACTTGTTGTATGGGTACTATTGTCTTGATTTACACGAACAACTAATCAATTCAAGATATCATGTTCACTAAACTGCTAGTAAATCTAATAGTGTTTCACCAAGAAAAGTTTAAAGTCACAAGTTGCCTATCATGATGCAGCAACTTTTCGTTTGAATTCTCTCTTGGCATAGCCACATGCATTAATTCATTCATGTGGGCATTGTTGGAAAATTGATTTAGAAAGTTGAGTGAATTAAAGCTTGATTGATTAATTAATTGGTTTCCAAGAAGGGACTTCGATTGTAATCTATATCATGGATAGTTATCAATAATGTGTTTAATTACCCAAAACCAATTTTGGGTGTTTAGAAAATAATGCTGACAGTAGACCACTTAATCAATTAAATTGTAAATAAAAACGGGAAGACAAAATACTGCCAATTCCAAGTAAAATTAGAAATGGGAGTGATGATGGTATGGAAAATTGTAAAAGGATATGTTTGTCTGTTAGCATATCACTAAGAGTTGTGGCTACTGATACAATCAGTGCTGACAAAATATCTGTATAGTTAATTAGTGTTGTTACAAAAGACATGTCAATTTAATTGAAAACCTTTCTAACTAGTCATGACCATTCAGAAGCAACTTTTCAATGGAACAACTATATATAGACCCCCTCAGTTTACTCATTTCATCAATCATTCCATTTGCATAAGCATTTTAGTGCTTTAAACATCATAGCATTCTTAGTTATAGTATTGAGAGAAAAGTTCAATAGGCTTTTAGTTGCTAGTTTAAGCGATTTGTAGTGTTGTTATTCCTCGAAGTGGTCGTTGTATTTTCAGGGGCAGTTACCGATTAACTATGAGCACCAAAGAAAAGCAAATTCGTCTTAAAGATAAAGAGCATAATTCTTGTCTCGACCGAATGAACTAAAGGAGAATAAGAAGAATGCATCACACTAGTCCAGATCACTGTACTCCAACATTTACAATCATTATTTTTAAAATTAAAATGTTGCATTCCATTAATTAAGATAATTACAATTTATTAATTCATTAAATAAGTATTTCTTCTATTCTTAAAGGATAATGGGGTTATAGAAATTGAAAGAATCATTTTTATTTCAATAAAATTTAATTGAACTGACGTAAAAAAACACTAATGAAGCCCACATCAAATTAAACGGTAATTTCTCATCTCAATGTTATTCAATCAATATGCTACAAAAAATACTTTTGCATTTAAATATTACTTTAAATTCTATAAACCTCTCAATCTTACAAACCCATATTTTATATAATACCAATTCAAACGCATTTTTTTTCACATAAGAAACATGTTTCTTATTTTCACATATATCGTACAAAAATATGAAAAGTGAAAACAGAAAATAAGAATGAAAAATGAAAATTAACAAGCTTGTTTTCCATGGCATCTTTGATTCGTGCAATTAGTCAAGATACCACCCTCCAATCTCACATAGTCGCTCATTTGATATGCACAATTATGAATGCGGGCTGGCCCACATTAATTGCTGAGCCCATAACTATTGCAAGATTAAGGTTTATTGAAATAGCAAGGGTTGGAGTGCGATTGAACAATCGCACCCCAACAAATTTCAATTTTGCCTTTCTTGGTCCATTCTTGTCCCTTTTTTTGTTCCATTCTTGTTCCGTTCTCACATTTTTTATTTTTTATTTTTGTTTCATTCAGGAATAAATTCTCACGTGGATGGTCATTTATGTAATTAATAATATTATAAACATAATTAGTAATATTATATAATTATAAATATAATTAATAATATTTTAATTTACAATTATACTTATACCGTAATTGGTCACTTGCCCATGCATTTACCACCATGAGTATAATCCTTGTTCTAAAAATAAATTTGGTTCGTAGATTAAGTTCCGAAAAATTCTCATTATCTCACAAAAGGGACATTAGTTAACATTGTATTAATATAAATAATTTGATTAGGAAAACAAAGAAAATGTTAAAGAAAATAATTTTATTTGTTTGGCTGTAGCAAAAAAGATAAGAAAATAAAAAAGAGGAAAAATATAATATAATTAAACAAAAAATTATTAAGAACAATATTATCTTTTATCTATATAATCATACCCATCAAACATGCATTAGAGATTACGATAGATTATAGTTGCACTTAATTGTAAAATCAATTTTCTATATCAAATAAATTAATATATTATTTTATCACATCATATTCTATTCAAATTTTTATTATTATTTATATTTCAAATCAAATGTGGCCCATAAAGAGAATGCGAATATAAATATTTATTTTGATTAACTCCATATGCTTTACGCCTTTACCTTCCAATCCAAATTCAAAGTCAAAAATGATTATCAATCTCTACAGCAATTCCACTCAAAATCAGTTCCACCTGCCTGTTATCCCGTTCAAGATTCTTGAGTAACTATAGTCAGAAGCATCCCAAAGAAGAAAAGTTTGAGGAAAACAGCCTACCCAAGAATTCGGTTTCCCTTCCCAATTTCTTAATGTTTATCTGTTAAAATCCTCTGAAAGAACAAGCATCGGAGTAAAAGCTGTATGAATGAGAAATCCGCCCACCCTTCTCTCACTATCAATTGACTCTGCCGTCAACAACTTCTCTCATATATCTGATCTCTCGTTTCTGCCTGAACATATTCTTGTTGAGCTTTTCGTGGTATGTATAAATTATCTAACCGCTCCCCCGCCCCGGAACAAAAAGGGAAAAAAGAACAACCCCATTTCATTTGTAAATGTATGTGATGTGTATATGCGCTAAAGACGCTTTCTTTTTTGATTTTGTGTTTGCCCTTTTGATTGTGGTGACATGGGTTTGTCTTGATTTCGTGAATGATTGTCTGGTTCGATGTGGGATGTTGGGGGACCTTGGGGATTGATACTTTGGTGCTTTTTTTGTGAGTTTTTTAGGCAATAGATTGGTACTTCAGATTTGTTTTGACTGGTTGATTGGAAATTCTGGTTGAACTTGGGTTTTATTGATTATCTTCACTTAATGAGTCACGGGAGTTTTAGGCTAGTCCTGGAGTCTCTTTTTCTTGTTTTGTTTTCCCACACTTCTCTTTTCTCTAAGAAGAAAATTGCCTGCAAGCAGTGTGCGGTAATCCTGCTTTGGTTGTGGAGAGAAAAATTCTTGAGTTCGAGTGAACTTTTAGAGCATTGTTGTTTTGAACCATGATGACCTAACTGTTTAATATTGTAATGATAACATAGATTAACTATACTTTTGCAAAATATGATATCCGGGGTCTCTATGGAAGATTGAAGCACAACGGCATCTTGTTAACTTCATGTTTCATAAGTTCTGGTCTAGCTTTGATGCCCCCACAAAAATCAAGCTTTTGCCTTTTAATGGCCTAGTTTAAGAGGAAATATGTTAGAACTCATCCTTTGCATGCCCTGACTTCTTGGTTATCTGTTCTATTTTCTGTAATTAACTAGAGGTGCTCAATTGTTTTCATTAGTTTACTGCTGATTATCTGCATGTTTCTATATATTATTGCTCAGAAAGTGGTGTTTGACGTATCTTAGTCCTATATAGTTACCTTATCAAGTAGCGCATTGTCTAGAATGTTTGTTAATGCTACAAAAGAATAGGAAATGCTTATTGGATAATCATGATACTTCTTGGAAACAGAAGTGCTTATATCATTCAGTTTGTGTTTTTATGTTTGGTGGTTTTTAATTGATAAATTTCTATTGGTTGTATCTTTTATGACATGTATTCTTGGCTTGATTTATTTGCAACTATTTTCTTTGTGCATTCCTTTGCAAATATTTTTGATTGGCAGAGAACATTAAAAGCTGGGAAACTGAATGAGAAGATTTTGAAGTTGTTTGTTGCAACTGGCAAAGAAGAAATCCTTTCTGTCATTCAGGCTCTTAACATCCGACATATTCTGCTTCCTGTTCTTCCTACTCGTAAGTTATTTCTTTATTAATTTCTGCTACTTGGTTATGATTTAGTCTCTTTGACTCCCATATTCTTGTCAGGATGCTCTGAGAAATTTTGACGTCTTTTGACGCCAAGTGAGAGTGTAGCTATAAATGAAAGATAAATATCAGCCCTCTCGAGAGGACCAATTTGCTCTTACCATTCGATTGCTTATGTTAGAATCCTAAAATAATGTCTCAAACAAGCAGATGATGAGGGGGATATTGTGATTGGTGCCCTCCAGCCAGATCTTACATTATTCATAGAAGGGTGGAGGCCAGTGTTCTTTCTTCCACCGAATTGTTATGCAAGATCCTGACTTCGACAAGGTTCTATAGATTCTGGGAGGATTAACCTTAATGTCTGTACAAAGGCTGATATAGATTGTCTTTTGGGCCCAACATCAAATTCCATTTCCTTTTCTGGCCACTCTTGCTGCAACTTCAGCTATCTTATGTTGCAGAAAAATTACATTTATCTTTATTGATGACGACTATGGCCTACTTTAGTCGATTATGATGCACCTAAACAGACCCTCAAGCCTGAGCAGAGGAACTCTAGTGTCCTTCTTACAGTACCACAAGGGCAATGATGCCGCCAAGTGGAATTAACATAGGTTTCAACAGTTAGTTGGTGGGACTTGCCTTGCTGCTGGCTTTTAAGTTGGAAAGAAGGAAACTCTACGGTGGGAAACGATAGAAAACATATGGGACAGGATGTCTGCTAAGGAGGAAGGAAAGAAGTAATGCCATAGGTTGAGGGGAAAATGGGCAGGGCTCAAGCCCATGGAGGATGTGGTTCTTTCTTCATCAGTGATATTGTCTCTGGCAGCTGTCACAGCAGAGCATTGTGTGGCCGAGATTTCTGCATCAGTGGAGCAAGACGATGATTAAGTTGATCAGACTTTGAAAACGAGTAAGAACTAAGTAGAAGCCTTAAATTATTTAGAAGGTGGCGTTGTATAGTTGTTTCTTTACCTTTTTTATTTCCGTCCCCCCTCTTATTTTCTGTATCCATATGGGATTTCTCCGTTGTAACTAACCCACACTTGGAAGTATCCCTTCTGTTCATTTTGTAAATAAAAAAACAAAATTCATATGTTTGCTATCATTCAATGATGCTTTTTTATTTTTATTTTTTTTTCCACTCATAATTTAAAAGATACAAATATCAAATTTGAACAAACGATTCTAAAATTGAAAAATAAAACATATTCCGAAAGCATTTACTCTGATTTATTTTATTTTATTTTGTGTTTTATATTATACTGCACACTAGATGTATATAATCAACACTTATATTCACTCACTTTTGCAATCCTAAATAGATATACATCCACACTCTTCCAAGATGGATTTTTTCAATCCTAAACAGAAATGCAATGAGTTTTCTTTTTCTTCTTTTTTTGGGGTTCAAATCTACTATTCAATACTAAATAGAAATATACTTATCGAATATTAAGTTATTTTTACTTGTTTTGTGGTTTGATTTTACATTGATGCAATTTAATTTTTCATATAAAATATGATCACATGCGAGGCCAACAACTTATTAACTACATTAGTTGTGGATCGAAAAATATATATTAAATAAAAAAATGCTAGATAAATAAATTGTGAATCAAAAAATATATTTGAAGTACAAAATTCAACATTCAACATCTTTGTTGAAAGGATGTCCATACTACCAAAATCAACATCTAATGCTATTCTCATGTAGCCTTCAAAGTTCACGAAATCCATGAACATTAATAATAATAAAGAAAAATAATTGCTTATATAATTATATTTATACAAGGTTTTTTTTTTTTCCCTATATTTATATGAGAGCATATACACACTTAAAATTTTTTTGAGTTCAAATTCAACATGTAAAAACATGATTTATATTTTCAAGAGTATTTGTACTTCATATACAAGTACACATTTTATTTTTCTCTAAAACATGGTTCCAAAAATTCTCAGAAAACAAAAGGCCACCGTGCATCAAAGTGTTGTACCTCGCGCCGCAAAATCAGTTCCCTTTCCACAACTCATACCATTTCTGGTCTGTCTGTGTTTCCCAAATAATCCCCCACCCTACCCCTCCCCTCCCCACCCCCACCCCCCGTCTCCGGCTCTGCAAGTCATGAAATCCGCCGGCGGCCTACTCACCGCCGCTTCTCCTCCTATTTTACTTCCGAGAGCGACAGTGTTTTCAACAAGCTTGCGCGGCGCTTACAGCCTCACGCTCAGGCTCAAACCGCCGAGGCGAAGCAGGTTTTGCCTCAGAGTATCATATGCATTGGAAAATTCCAATTCCAAGACGGCGTCGACTCAATATTCGGACTCGCAGCAGGGAAATGAATTGTTGAATTTCGAAGTAAGAAGCCCTTTGATTCCAGCTAATGTAATTGCGACCCCTAAGTTGAGCTTGAGTGATCAAGCTTTCTTGCTCCTCGCCTTCATTGGTTGCACGGTAATCTAATTTCTTCGTTTTCTTAATGTAATGAATAAATTTTATTTTCCAAATTGAAATTTTTTTGGGTCTTAATTTTGAAGATATAATACATGGGTATGTTCTGATTTTGTTATGATTAATTTTCCGATTATTTCCCCCATTGAAATTAGCTCATAATTTGTATATTTTTATTATTTTTCTTTCTTTAGACATGTTCTTGCGGGTTGAATTTATTCCATATAATGATCAATGATGGCAAATTCCTGATTTGCAGACTTCTGTTGCTTTCACCAGCCTGGTTGTTGCAGCTGTGCCAACATTATTTGTAAGTAAAGTTTTCTCTTTTCCAACTCATATGGAATTAAATTAGGAGATTAAAATAATCTTGATCGCATGTCTGTTAAATTTTTTCATCTTACAGCTTATATTGAATGCAATTGATAGAAGGGACAGAATAAATAAACGAAACTATAGAAGCTCACTCAAAGAGGAGGATAATTTTTAAAACTAGTTTGCAGATCTTACAGATTCTTTTTAATTATGCTATGGGATGCTATTCATTTCAAGTTTTGCATCTAGTGAGTGGAGATCTATGATATATGAATTTTGAAATTTGCTACCTTGATTCAAATTTCAAGCAGGGGGCGTAAATGAGTTGATCTGCTGAAAAATTTTAAGCTCAAGCTCATTGTAAATAAAATTTGAGCTTATTCAAGGTCGAGGGAGAGCTCACTTATACAAATAATAATAATAATAATAATAATAATAATAATAATAATAATTATTATTATTATTATTATTATTATACGACTTGAATTAATGGGCCTCATCCACATGCTTGATAATAGGTTTTGTTTCATGGCTGATCAAACTTGTTCCATTTATTGAAAGAATTCAATGATATAGCACACTGAACAAACTTATATAGGTATCAATTTTGTCTTCAAATGTCGTCATGCCATTTTGACCCCGGAGATCGTTGAACTGGGAAGACAGAAAATCTAATCATATGTTGTGCCTATGACCTGCTTAAATCTAATATGAACAATTTGTTTCGTGACCAATCTGCCAGTAAATCTCCAAAAGTTATCAGTTCCTTATCTACCCCGCTCTCTGAAATCACCCCCGCCCCTGCCTCCTCGTATCACTAGGGTCTGTAAAACTGATATTGAGAAATTGTCTCTAGCTTGCCATGTGTCAGAAACTTATTGCTCATTCTTTCATCTACTTTTTCCTGGGGAACTTGGGTTGTTGCATTGCAGGGTGTGCAAAAATCTGAGAGTTAAAAGAACAAAGAGAGAACACAAGATTACATATAACATAGAAGGAATTGCCCAAAAAAGGAAAAGAGAACCAAAGAAATAAAGTTTTTTATACTCTTATTATGGTTTAAACAGGAGGCAGGGCTTTATGAATGTCTTTGGCTTCTTTTGTCATAGGCAATGCGAAGGGCAGCAATATCTCTTTCAAAATTAGCTGATACTGCTCGTGAGGAGCTCCCTAGTACAATGGCTGCAATCAGGCTGTCCGGCATGGAGATCAGCGATCTCACGCTAGAATTAAGTGACTTGAGGTATTTAAAACTTTTTCCCATTTGCTTATGTAAAGCCACTTAAGTTCTTGTAGAAGGCAAATTAATCATTCTAAGTGCTAAATTTTTCCCAGCAGTGGTGTACATTCATTTGCAATCAAATTGATTACAAAAGGGAAAGGCAGAGAGGAATATTCTTTCTCCTGAGAGATTTATGAGACTCTTCAACTGCCTTGTACAGTCATTTTTGTGGATTTAGACTTCTAATGCAAAAGTTGTGGATAACTAGTTATTGAGATCGCAACCCATAACTTTTTGTTCAATTAGAGGTTTTCTTTTTCTATTTAGTAATTTGTCTGCGTTGTGTGTACGTACAAATGTGTGAATTTTCTGGGACCATTTTAAAATGTAGGGTTATAATCATTTGCCCCCTCAGCTCTAGAAAGAGGAGCTTTGGCCCCTCCAACTATTTGGTATTTCTCAAAATTAAATTGCTTTATTCAATCTGGTTTCAGCCAAGAAATAGCAGATGGGGTCAACAAGTCTGCTCAAGCAGTGCAAGCAGCAGAAGCTGGAATTCGGCAAATAGGTTCACTTGCTCGCCATCAAACAATGTGTAAGATATTCATTCTTCCATTTTGTAATTACAGAAATAGATGTATGGTTCATACGCAATCTTTTCCCAAACTGGATCTATAACAGTTGAACTTTTGGGTGAAAAGCCATGATTCAGGAAAGGGCTAGCCTGCCAATCATCTCACTACAACCAGTGGTCGCTGGGGCTGCAAAGAAGACTTCCCGTGCTGTCGGTCAAGCCACTAAGACTTTCTTGAATATCATCTCACGAGGTGAGCATAACTCAGCAGATGAAGATGATAACTCTGTGGACAGGATAGAAAGTTAAGATATTTAGTCGAAAAGCTAATTTACAAGCTGAGTCCATATAAGTGAGAGGCGGATGCCCAATTTGGTTGCTAAGCAGCAGAATGCGCTTTATAAATTCTCCTCCACATACAAAAATAACTCAAACAGAGACTCTTCTGTAACATCTTCACATGTATATATGCCATTGTTTTTCGACAATAAAGAAAATTGAGCCTAGTGGAACTTGTAGTCTTGATCTATTTAAATTTGTTGTACAGAATGACTTGGGAATTTGGAACATTTCTTGCTGGGGTTGCAAATAGGTGAGTTCAATTGAGCTTGGTTTTGTCCAAAACTGATCCTATTTATGGAACCAGAATAGGTCTTATTGAAAATGTACTGGGTCGGTTCATCAAATTGATATTTGAACTTAATTGGGAATGAAATGGATTCCAAATTTTATTTTTGAGCTTAAAATTGTAGTTCACGACTCAATTTCCATGTGAAGATGGAGGAGAAATCGAGGGGAGGCCTCCAAGGTTTCGCTTTGGTGGTATCTTATTTTTATTCCACTATGGATGATATTTATGCCAATTTATGGATCCTTTTGTGGGGTTATTGTAATTATCCTATTTTTGGATATTGAATCTTATTGAGGAAAAGAATCCTACGTATTAAGGGATAGTACTTTCTAGGGCAGAGGTTGTTCGAATGAAAGTGTGCAAATGCTGTCACACGGGATACATATTGATCCATTATAGGGTAGACGTCATTCGAATGAAAGCGTGCAGAGGTTGTATGTAGGAATACAGAATGACCATGAATGGTAAAGTGAGAAAATATTTTTTTATTCGCATTTTCTTTTTCATTAAAATTTAGAACAGACTAACAGATTTGAGTCCATAATCATGGGCTTAGTGCCACAGATCTTTGTAAACATAGCATTAGATAAAATTGTGAGGAAAAAAGAAAAAAGAATATACAAACAAAAAGAACAAGCGCATCCTAATAACATAACTACCTTATATCATGCCCATTGATCCCATATTTTTACATCATGCTTTCTATTATTTGTATGAAGCACCTAAACAGGGCTTGCGAAAAATCCCATGATTTCTCAAAGAGGCTTGAGAGACATCCTTCACATCCTTTATCACACACGAATCACTTCAAGTGATGTCGAGGGAGTTGCTGCTAATAAGCTCTTCTCCTTCCTCGCCCTCTGCAAATCACAACATATTTGTTAGTTTAATTGCTTTATAACCACAACACACACACACACATGTATATATATATATATATATGTATGTTTACAAAGTAAACTTATTACCATCTCAAGCTGTGTGTTTTTCCAAGCCTTATCCAACTCTTCAAAAACCAAATCTATTGTGGGACGGCCTGTGCTTGAACTGGCTACACACAGCACTGCTATTTGCAGTATGGACTCAAAATCTACACTGACAACATTTCCTTTCACTCTGGGGTCTTGAAAATCTGTCAGGGGACGTTTTCCCATGTTCACATCCTTTGCCTGCAACATTCTCAAGATTCAAATACCCTTACAGGTGCACTGTATCAGATGCAAAAGAGCAATCTATGTGTGTGTGCATATTTTTCCGAGCCCACCAAGCCAATGCTCTTTCTTTTAAAGTCTATTGAAAGGTTGTGTCTTGATTCGGGTTGCCTTACCTGAATATTGCCCGGCATATGAAGGGCTGTTTCAATTGTTCCTTTGAATGACTTAACTATATCACTTGTTTTCTTATTAATAAGGTGTTTGATTAAATTTACTTAAATAGTCTTACAAGCTACTGCAGTTTATACGATGTTTTTGAGTTTCTAAATTGTTACACCTTATTTAAAAAAATATTTAAATAAATTTTTGAAATGCTTGAATAAAATAAGATTTTATTTAGAAATGACATTTCGGAAAAATATGATCACAATATAGTTTGTTAAAATTTGAAAAATGAGTTAAGAACTCCTAACATATCATTTTACTAGCTTATAAACTCTTTTCAAAAGGATTTATCAAAGACTTTATAACATCTTGTATTCTTGCTGGATCTAGTTTATACTTCTTGGCTTTGTTCTTGTATTTTCATTTTGGATGCGCATAAACCAGCAACTAGGTTTTATATGTGTGTATGAGAAAAGGTACCTTTCTTGTGAGCTGGTCTCTTGCATCCAGATCAAGTTCTATCACTCTTTGTCCCGATAAAAGCTGCAGAATAACAATGCCAAAACTGTAGATATCACTAGCACTAGTCAGTTTGGCATTGCTCATGTACTCTGGATCCATATAACCTATCGTCCCCCTAACATCTGTAAACACTTTACTCTCTTCCATCCCCAACATCTTCGCCAGTCCAAAGTCTGAGAGCTTTGGTTCCATATTATGAGTCAGAAGAATATTTGTCAGCTGCAAAAAACCGCAAGAATCAACCAAGTCATATTATGCTGTCTAAATCCTTTTCTTGGCGTCCAACGTATATAGAGTTTACCTTAATGTCTCTGTGAACAATGCAGCCGTCTATATGATTATGGAGATATCTGAGAGCAAACGCACAGTCTCTCAAGATTTTGACCCTTAAATCCCATGTTAGGACAGTATCTTTACCTGTACAAGGATAGGTAAACTGATCATCAGCCAGTGTTCCCAAAGCGAAAAATATTTAGGAACACACATAAAATACGTACTTCGAAGATGTTGAGCAAGATTTCCATTGGAACAATATTCGTATACCAAATACTGTTCCCCATCCTCAATGCAGCAGCCGAATAGACACACAAGATTCGGATGCCTAACTCTTGAAAGGCCTTCGATTTCCCTAGTGAACGAATCTGAGGTGTTGCTCTTGTAAATCTGCTTGATTGCAACGAGCTGCCCGCTGGGCAGCATGCCCTTGTAAACCTGCCCTGCACTGCCTCTTCCTAAGCACTTCTTCTCGGTGCCATAATTTATTGCATTCTCAATCTCAGCTTTGGAGAATCTGTACAGCCCAGAGCATGTGGCTACAGTGTCTTTGTTTAGGACAGGTTTCTTGTCTTGCTTTCTATTCTTTGTTACGTATTTTATCAGCGTGATAACAGCCGCTAATGCAATCATCACCAAAATCACTGCTATCAGAGCTTCAGCCACACTATCTGATAACATATATTATGATTCAGTGTTTCAGTTTTATGTGTTCTGTTTTTAGTATCAGTCAACTAGTCAATGAAAATGAAGTTTGACTTACAGTTAAGCTTGATGTAATCCACTCGTTCTGCGGAAAAAAACACAAATTTATAAATTATAACATTCGTTAATTTATCTTAACATCATCAATCATCATAAACAAACTCACAAAAACTGCATACCATCATAAGCTTATTTATTTATATGTATTAGTAATATTACTAATATAATATGCATATATAAATAAAATAAAAAATATAAAAATAAATATATATCGACTCGCAAGCCTTGAGCCTAGGTACAAGCAGTTGAGATCTGCTCAAGGAAAAATTCAAGCTCAAACTAGCTCAAGCCCGTCTCGTCCCAAGTCTAAATACAATCTGCTTGAGATAAAGATCGAGCTTGAACCAGTTTGAGCTCGCTTGCGAGCCGGCTCGACTTGTTTGTGGCCTAAGCAAGATATAAGAGAAGAAGCAGAAAATGCCTGCAGGCGGATCAAAAAGAGTAAAGATTAATAGGCAAAAATGAAGTTCCCACCTGGAACAGCCAAAGCAGGCAAGCACCTATTGAAATCATCAATCCCAGAGGTATCATTCATTTTCCCAGCTATAACTGAGACAACAATAGCAACAAGACAGACAGCTTTCTGATTATCATGCCCCCTAACTTTCAAATCATTTACCATTTTATCCAATGCATTTGATATTGCAGTGATGCAACCCCCACAGGCATCATCAAACAAAGACGAACCGAACTGAGAGCACTGGTCAACGACGTTTTGATCAATATTTGACAGCTGAAGATTTGCGCAACTGCCTCTCCCACTGTAGAAACTGTCGAAGTCACAGGTTTTAGCTGACATATTGGCCTGGAGCTTAAGTCCGCTGCAGTCATTCCATTGATCTTGGCTGAGGAAGATATTACCTGCTCGATCATTATACGCATGGAGGGCTAAAGCGTGAGAAAAGACGATGAGGGTGTTTTGGCAACAGCTTGTTTTGGGGAAGCCGTTCCAGTCCTTGACCTTTTCTTGGACATTAGGACATCCACCTATTGGCCTATAAGGGAATGAGCTGAAATTTAGCCTGCAAGCTGCAAGTAAAAATGCATTTGAGCTTTGTCAACAAAACTAATAGACAAAGTTCATCTGAGGAACAGTGAATAAAAACCAGATAGAGGACGAATCTTTAGACTCAAAGATCAGCTTAAATATTATATCATTCTTGGGTACTCATATTAGACTTCAAGAACAGAAGCTGTAAAACTGAAATTTGAGAAAGCCCTCTTTGTAAAATGAAGATATACAAAAACAACGAAAAACCCGAAAAAAAAGGAAAAAAAGTAGTGTGTAAACCTGGATCTTTTGGTGACGGCAATGAAAAGGCTTCAACAGAAAGAAGAGCAATCAAGAACAAAGGAAGCTTAAGTTTCATACACTCTACTTTCATCTTCTGTTGTAAGAACACAATTTCGCCTGAGAATTTTTGGAAGAATTTTTATTTTCTTGAAATGTTTATTATTATCCAAAAAATATCAAAAAAACCAAGAATCTTTTTCTTGCATACACGCAATGCATGTCCGAATTTATAGGCATAATTATCCTCATTAAAATCGAAGAAAATATTCGGATATTCTTATCTAAATATTTTCTTTGCTTAGGGATTTGCAAGGCATACATCCTTGTGTTCACCGTTTGAATTGGACTGCAGAGCCTCATCTGTGCATTGGCTGGCAAAATAGAAGTCTTAAGGAATTGAAAAATAGAATATATATATATATATATATATATAGGTCACCAATATGATTAAATATTATTACATGATACGTCCAAAGAATGCTTCTAGTACAAACTTGCTTACAGAAAACAAAAAAATTATTTTATTTTTAGCCATCAAAATCAAATGGAAATTTAAAACAGACCTGAGTTTTCGCCTGCCGCTGCAGAATAATATCTGATAATAATATGTAACTAAGCTAGGATTACTGTAAGCGAAAGTAATGGATATTACTGAAGGTTGACATTCTAGCATAATTAACTACAGTTTGACGATAACTACTAAGAAAACATGTCCTTATCTTCTTAACCAAGATGATTTATTATTGATATGGCTTTCATATCTACGTATTTTTGTCTGTTTTCGTTTAATACTATGGTCGATTGTTTATGAACTGTGGAACAATGTGGTAAACGACGTGGTAACAAAGAAAGGGAAGAATATAAAGATTTTGTTGCCAAACTTCAAGGTATTTATGCCTCACTGTTTCTTCAAATACGAAGGCAATGTTTGGATATGTTTTGTTGGAAGGAAATTTTTCCTTCAAAATATTTTCAAATATGAAAGACGTTTGCCTTCAAAATAGAAAATAGTAAAACACCCCAAAATATTTTTAAAGTGCCAACTCCTGTACCGAAAACCCCCTCAAACTTTTTATATCTTTTTCCTCATTATATATAACGTATTTATTATATATTTTTCATATTATATAAATATACAACAAATAATATTTAATTCAAATTTCTCTCTATTTACCATATACAAAGCAATTGATTTGATATTAGTAGTAAAAGTTCTCCCAAAACATAACTGAATATGCATACACTCTGCCAAAAAATTTCTACCTTTTTTTCCAAAACATAAGCAAAAATACATCATATTTCACAATTCCACTATTACACTCTCAGTCCCACTCCCAAAATTCATTTCCTTAAAACATACAAATCAAAACATCACAAAACATAACCAAACATTTCCCAAATCTTTTCACTACAAACAAAATTAAATTTTTAGAGGCAAATAAATAAAGCACAATTCAAAAATGGGCAAATTGGGTTTTACCCCTATAAAATGGAAAAGAGCAAAAAACTCCCTTATGAAATGAAAAAAAAAAAAAAAAAAAAAAAAAAAAAAAGGGTAACCCACACTCTTATATTTTAAAAAACATAACAAATTTCACAAGAGAGTGAAATGAAGTTTGCCCCTTAAAAAGTAGTCATCAATGATAATTTTTAGGTGGCAATAAAATATCAATAGTTCTTATCAAGTGTTGTCATATTTTTGGAGACCTACATATTGAGGCACATATTAAAATAGTCCATAAAAGTGAATATAAATTACTAAATGTGAAATATATCAATTATTAAAAGGCATTTATTTAGCAATGGGATTTTGTTTTATACCTATATATATATATATACATAAATTTCAACAATAAGCTATTTATTTTCTAAAAGAGAAATAAAGTGATTTACTTATAAAAAATATTATAAATAAGTAAACATTCAACCAGCCGGAATAAATTTATCAAGGCATATGATATTATATAAATATATAAAAAATAGAAAATTTCTTTCTTATGTGCATATAATTAGAAATGGGTAAAATCTGGTGCTAATAAATTTAATAAATATTTTACAAAAAGTATATAATATTTTTTCATTCATTTGATAATTAAGATATTTGGAACTATATCAACAATTTACTAAATACTATAATATTTTTAAATATTTATAACATCATATTATTCGAGGTACATTACTCAAATATAATGTATACATAATTCTTTTATTTAAGAAATTGACAGAGCTGTAATTAAAATAATGGTAAAATAAAAATAAAAAATAAAAAATAAATTCATATATGAACATATAAAAATATTTAAAAATAGTATTGAAACTAAATATATAAAATAAATTAATTGAAATTAAAAAAAATACTTCGTGGTAATATTTTTAAGTAATATAGAACTTACAATCTTAAGTTCACCGTAAAAAATTTAATTTCAAATAAATATTAAGAAAATAATAAAGTAGTAATATTAATAAAACTTTAAATGTATTAAAAGAGTATCCAGTTAATTTAGAATGAACATAAAACAAAAACAATCTAAAGTTGTGTTACAAAATGAACTTTAAAATAAAAAGAAAGAAGAAACAAGAAACATTATTGTATTATGCTAATTGGAGAAAGAGCTCCTACAATTAAATAAAATTTAATAAAAACATATGTAAAAAGAATGATTACAAAATAATAAAATTTACATATAAAACAAATACAATATTTATCTGTTAATCTTATGATAAATTAAATTTCTAAGAAAGATTTTTGTGATAAGAATACTTAATATGGTGCTTATAAAATATTTTTTAAATTATAAACTTATCTAATAGGATAAAAATATGATAATGGGTACGTTCGGAATTATCTTATGAAGTAAAAATTTATATTGTAATTTTGGATAAATACAAAATGATATTTTAGTTATAACAAATAAGTTGGTTGTGTCAAAATAAAATAAAAATTAAGTAAACAACGACTGAAAATTTTTTAATTAAAAAGAAAAGGCTCAAAATTTTAAGAATTTGATATTTAATCAAAATTACGGAACTAAATCAACACAAAATTATGCTATGTGTATTAGTATAGATAAATCTGAATTTATTTAAAATATACCAAATTCAAATTGAAATGTCGTTGTGTAAATATATATTAAATAAAGATGCGTATATGAAAATTTTATAAGTTAATCGATTACAAATTTAAACGAAGTATGTTCAATTCATTTAGTATGGTATACGCTATACTCCATTAAAAACAGAGGCAATTATATCAGTGTATTTGTAATATCGTAAGATAGAAAAAAGGCTTTTAATAAGTTGGCCCAACATGACCGATATTTTGGTGACTGAATAAAAGACAATTATACAGAGCAATAAGTAGAGGAACATTTTCTATCACAATTTCCATTTCTCCAATATTCTACTGACCAAACGGTCCAAATCTGGTCTTGAAATATTGTTTTTGTTTTCCTTCGGATAAAACAAGAAAGGAGCATACACTTCAACAATCAACAAACAAACGATGGCTGCGCAGTTGTACAGTTTGAACTCTTGATCTGCGTATTACTCTCGATAGCCGCTAACCAGTCCACCGCTTGAGTTATTCCCACAGTAAAGAATGAAGGTAAAGGGCTTCGAGTTAGGGCAATTTCTGAAATTTTCATCAATTACTCGTTGTGAACCAGGCAATTTTCATTACTTTTCTCGGAACCCACTTATATTTTTCTGTGTTTTTCGTTATTTCGGAACAAAAACTGCTGCAAATTGCGCTTCCGGCGAGAAAATGAAATTTGAGCTGGGGAATATTAATGGGTTGGATGATGCTCTTCTTTTGTATGAGAAAATGTCCAAAATGAGGCCTTTACCTAGTGTAATACAATTTAATCAATTGCTCTCGCGTTTGGTGAAGCTGAAAGAGTATCCCATGGCCATTTCCCTTTTCAAAGATATCTGCAATTTGGGGATTGCAGTTGACAAATATGCTATGAGTATTGCCATCAACAGTTACTGCCTTTCTAACGAGGTCAATTATGGGTTTGGCATTTTGGCTTCGTTCTTCAAGCGCGGTTGTGTTCCCGATACAATAACCTTCTCGACATTATTGAAGGGTTTGTTTCGAGAAAACAGGATTATTGAGGCCCAAGAATTGTTTAGGAAGATAATAAGAGAAGGGCTTTGTGAAATAAATGTGGTTATTTATGGGATTGTGATAGATGGACTCTGCAAGTTCGGTAACACTGCAGTGGCCATTGAACTGTTCAGAGTAATGGAAAAAGGGAGTTGTAAGCCGAGCATCAATATATATAACATGGTTCTTGATGGCTTATGTAAGGAGGGAATGACAGACACTGCTGTGAAGTTTTTCAATGAAATGTCTGAAAAAGGCATCACACCTGATGTTGTCACTTATAATACGTTGATTTGTGGATTATGTGAGGATGGAATGATAGACTCTGCTGTGAAGCTTTTTGATGAAATGTCTGAAAAAGGCATAGGACCTGATGCTGTCTCTTACAATACTTTGATTCGTGGCTTATGTAATTTGAGTCGTTGGAAAGAAGTTAAAATGTTAGTAAAGAAGATGATAGATTGCAAAATTTATCCAGATCTTGTGACATTCAATACCCTGATTGATGCTTTATGTAAAGAGGGATTGATGGATGAAGCCGAAGATGTAGTCCAAATCATGATGCAGAAAAATGTGATTCCTGATGTAGTCTCCTACAATTCATTGATAGGTGGATACTGTTTACAAGGACGAGTTGATGAAGCTAGGAATGTTTTTGATGCTATGGCTAGCAAGAATATTGCCCTTGATGTTCACTGCTATAACATTTTAATCAATGGATATTGCAGGAAAATGAAAATAGTGGACGCCATGCACTTGTATCACGAGATGTCCCGTAAAGGGTTGAAGCCTGATGTGGTAACATATAACACTCTACTGCAAGGACTGTTTAGTGCCAGCAGATGTGCTACTGCTTTACAGCTTTTCGATGAGTTGCAAGCTAGTGGCCTTAAACCCGATGTTGATACTTATTGTAACATGTTGGATGGACTGTGTGAGAATGGGAAAGTTGATCGAGCATTGTTGTTGTTGGATGCATTGGAGAGCAAAGGGTTACATCGTCATATTATGTACTACAGTATTGTCATAAATGGACTGTGCAAATTTAAAAAACTTGATACTGCACTAGCTATTTTTAGCGATCTTCCTTCAAGAGGATTAGAACCTGATGTTATAATGTACAATACGATGATCAAGGGATGCTGTCAAGAAGGACTAATAGAGAATGCAAAAGATTTTCTTTTGAAGATGAAAGGAAACCATTGTTTGCCAGACTGCATCACCTACAATGTTTTTGTTCGAGGACTTCTGGTGAAGGGTGAATTTGATGAGGTAGCAAAATTTCTTAAAGAAATGGATGAGAGAGGATTTTCTCCTTATTCATCTATTTTTGCTTTGTTGCTTGAGTTGTTTGAGAAAAGGGAACAAGATCCAAGCATTCTTGCAATTATTCAAAAGTTTGCTCCAAGCACCAAAAGATAACAGTTTGGAGCAGAAGACACCAATATGTAGTGAATTCTCATCATGCGTGGAAAGGGAATTGTTGAAGTAACTGTAAGTCTGTAACTAAATTTTCATATAGCTTTCTAGTGAATTTTTGTTGCTCCGTTTTCTAAGCCATTGCTTACTTTCTAATCGTGCTATTTGCATCAGGTTGAATCTACCAAGAAAATTGGAATGATTATAGAGCATAATCATCGCAGTTTGCTAAGCCTGAAAACTCACAAAACTTTCAAATGCAGATTTTAGTTATTTAAAGTCTAATCTCCATTGTCAGCTGGAGGGTAAATTTTTCTTAATCTTTGTATATAGTCTCCAAATAACAACCTTTTTTCTTTTTATTTTTCCTTCTATGAAGCTTTTTATCCATACTATGTGATCTGAGCCACACGGTTATAATAAAATGCTATGTAAAAGCATGAAGCACTCTCATAGAGTCATAGTAGTGCCTTTCTGCAGAGCTGAATCCACTGTTCCACAAAGTAAGAAAACTTGGGACTTTAAGAGCCATTTTCTTGAGCCTGTTCATTGTGGTAACTATAGTCAGAACATAGATTTATCAGATGCTAAGAGCATTAGCTGATGAATTGTTCATTCTTTTTTTATTTTTATTTTTTTTCTCATTTATATTTAATTGAAATGAGACCATATTTTTTGGTAAAATAAAAAGAAATTATTCTTATAGGTGACTACAAAAATTAAAGAACTCTTTCAAACCTGAAGAGTAAAGGCCTCCACAGAATTAGAGAAACTATGCAATAGGTTGTAATGAACTTATTAGCACCATAAGCTGCATGGTGAGAAAATCATTATTATTATTTTTTTCTCCTATCAAAAACAATATTTTAATGATTCATTTGAAAGTAAAATTATTCAAATTTTTAGTATTTTGAAAAGAAAATTACTGCAAAATAATCGAAACTGACTAAAAAATATAGAAAAACGAGTGAGCATGCAAGTTGTTTAAGTGTGTGTGCGTGTGTGTGTGTGTGTGTGGTGTTGGTGTACCAAGTGAGAGAGTGGTTTGCCTAAATAGCGTTAGAATTGAAGCTGACAACATTTGAAGAATGTATTGCCCAATTATATGCAAGAAAACTATTTCATTATCCTTAAGGATGAATGTTCCAACTATTTATGTTGCAGGGATTGAGGCAGCTCGCCTCTATAACTCAATTAAGACATTCAAGGAATTGAAGTCAATATTTTTGAAATGTTGTTAATGTTTAAAAAAAGAGAGTATGAGAGTTTCGTAGAGAAGATAACTTTTTCAGCACACAATGAATTCATGTGAAGTAATACTCTCAATATAGAACATTCACTTACAAGAAAAAATTATGAGGAAAAATTATCCATCAA
Organism: Jacaranda mimosifolia; assembly: GCA_018894105.1. Lineage (NCBI taxonomy): Eukaryota > Viridiplantae > Streptophyta > Magnoliopsida > Lamiales > Bignoniaceae > Jacaranda > Jacaranda mimosifolia. The sequence continues at coordinate 3,964,790 of CM032125.1, forward strand.
AATTTGAGAGGAACTTTTCAATTGCATAAATCTCCCCGCAAAATCCTCGAGAAGTTCGGGGAAAAAAGAAATCCAACCATTTACTTTTGCGACCATCACAAAAGATATATAAAAAGTAAATTTGTTGAAAATATAGATAAAATTGGAAAACGCAAAAATTGCGAGAGAAATTTTTCTTGGCAAAAGTCAAGCAACATATTTGCAACAAATTTTTCCATGACAAAATGCAATGAAAAATCAAAAAAAAATTTAATGAATTTTATCCATAGCAACTAAAAAACTAAGTAAATAATTTAATACATAATTTTAACTAAAACAAAAACCAAAAAAAAAAAAAAAAAACCCACAAACTGATTTGCAATGGGTTTGATCTGTCACTAAATCAAAAAATAAAATTTTCCAATAGACATTGTCTTTTCTAAAAAAATAATAAATAAAATTTTGTGAGGATAATTCTCACTAAAAAAATATTATGTTAGTGATAAAATAATAAGTGACGATAAAAAAAATATCATTAATAATATGTATTAAATGACAATAACTTTTATTTTATCAGAACTGACATTTTTCAAGTAACAATAATTTTTATTTTATCAAAATATGGCTCAATAGTGATAAAAACTAATGTTTTGGATCTCTAACATTTAAAATTAGTGACACTACTATGATGACAAACTAATGATAATAAAATTATCACTATAATTTATAATAAAGTTTTTATTGTTACTAAATTGTTACCATACGTGTTATTTATTGTCAACAGTGATAATCTAAATACTATTCTTATCGCTATTTATTTTGTAAAAATCATTAAGATGACACCAAAAATTTTGTCACATAATATATATAATTAGTGACAATTTTTTTATTGTTACTTATTATTTTATCACAATTTATTTATTTGTTTATTTATAGTGCTTTTCTCACAGAAGTCAATGACTTTGTGATAGAAAATTCATTAAAATTTAGAAAAAGTGAAAAAAAAAAATTAGAATTAAATATTCTCAAGGGAAATTATTCCCTATGAAAAAGTAACGATCTTACAATAGATAGATTCCATCAATAACGCCGAAAAACATAAATAAAAAAATTTTAAAAAAATTTTGCAAGGAAAAGTGGCCGTGAAATTTTAAAAATATATATCAATAATTGTTTTGCAAGGGCTTTTAAAGATCCCTCGCAAAGCCTAAAAATTATATATTATTTTATATTTATTATATATGTTTAAAGAATAGTTTTTATATTTAAAAATGCTCTAATATTTTATGATTAATATTGGTTTTATATATTTTATAAGCAGTCTTAATGTTATGTAGACATATTCAAATATATAATATTTTAAATATAAAACACAATAATATATATGAAAAAGTGAAATATAATTTACAAAAGAATTAATTATAATTTAAAAACAACATAACATATTAAAAAATGATGAAAATTTAATTTGTTGTTGGTAAAATCAATAAGTCAAACTTAATTAAAATCAATAAGGTTGGCGGTTAATTAAATCAACAATAAAGATATATAATTTAGAATAATTATAATTAAGCTAGTAACATTAATATTGTCTAAAATGTTATATTATTTTTTATGGTTATCATTAATTATATTTTGGAAACAATATATATATATATATATATATGATAACACACATATATATATATATAACACTGAAGAATTGAGCAAAAAACTAATAAATTCAAAAAAATTAGTATTATTGAGGAAAATTGAAGACTAATTGAGGTTGTGGATATATTGAAGAGCGAAATTAACAAACACAAAGTTGATTAGTGTTAAGATAGTAATTAATTCTAAAATTAAAATTTGTGATAATTTTTGTTAAACAAGTAATAAATTTAAAAAATTTATAGTAATAGTATGGAAAAAGTTGAAGAATAAAAGTTTAATATATATTGAAGGATGAAGTTAATTTTTACAAGGGTAATTAGTATTGAGATAGTAATATATCAGTGAATTATATTATTGTATAGCTTTATTAATTTAAAAAAACTAACAAATTTTTCTATATCCTTATAAAACATAAATTCTAATTAATCTCCAAGCCCATGTAAACTCTAAACTGTAAAACCTTATTAATAAATGAGATAATATGTGACACCCCACTCCAGGTAACTCAAAGTTGAGATATCAAAATATTTCAATCAATAATTTTGAACCTAAAAAACAATTCAATAGGCCCATAATCGAACATTTCAAGCTCGTCAGAAATAGCAATGAATTCCAACTTAACTAACTCAATAAACCATTAAGTAAATGCCATATATACATTCAGTACCTGATCTATTACAAAATATACTTATAGCCATCTTGGAGTCCAAATCCTTCCCTTAGTCCATGTCTAAGATAATCAAGATAAACCGCGCGGGGGGGGGTGTTATTTAAGTCGAAACGACTTAATAAGGGATAATTGTAAGCATAACAAGAATCTGTTGAGGAAGAGTCAACTCAACAAATTATAATTCAATAATCAGGCAGAACATGTCAGAAGACCGAAAAGCAGTCCATGACAATCGAACAAAGCAGAATCATTCATATAAACAAATAAGATCAAAATGTATTTTCCAATCAGACAAAACTTTCCCAAGCATAGAAACTTGGTACTAAACTTAACCTTACATAAAACGGACTAAACTTACCCAAGTGTGACAACCTGGTGCTTAACTTACCTAAACATGACAACCTTGTACAAAACGTAACCAAGCATAGCTTGGTAAATAACTTACCCAGGCATGCCAACTTGGTACATCACTTACCCAGGTGTTACAACTTGGCACATAACTGATTACTGACAGAACGAATCAATACCAATGTACGGGTAGATAACAAAAAGTCATATAACAGATTATACAGATAACATACGTTCGGATAACAGATCGATAACAATACAGATAGTCCAAAACATTAAAAATGCCGGCAAGGCAATAGTTAATAGAACAAATAGAAAGAATAACAAAATGGTACAGATAATGAATAGGATTTTTAGGTGCCAAAATAGACAGAAGCAAAATTGATATCAAAGATGACCCTCACAGGGCTGTTCAAATCATATAACAGATAACAATCGAGAACTCAATCAAATACAGATTTCAATAGACATGAGTAGGTACGGCACAAGCACGTCTAACCCTCACATGTGTTCTTCCACAAGAACAAATAAATATATTCAAGGTCAAATTGGCAGACCCTCATCTTCGTAGTCTCAGAAAACTACAATCATCGTCAGTAGTCTAATGATCCATGGGTCCCAAATCATCATCACCTAACCAAAATAATATTTCACAATCAAAATCCTCATTTGACCATATAATCACAATTACAGAAACAATAACCTAAATCATTACTTAATCAGCTAAATCTATATCTTCGATAATGATATGCTAGTAGCACCAATCTCATCAAAGGAATATATAATTTGGTCCTAAATCATCCAATTGATCTTGCCACAACATATGAAATCGATAACGATGGTCCAATATCCCTTAAAAATCCCAAATTATCACCACTTATGTTACAAATTCATAAAATAAGGGTTTTCTCCACCTAATTAACTTAATTATCAAGGTTATTACGCGATATGACAACATTGGGATCCATTGATTTGTGAAATTCTATGCATATCTCAACATTAAATTAAATCGTACCTATTCCTTGTTTATACAATACGTCGTAAAATTTGGAGGCATATACATACACATGCGTACAATTTTAACATCGATTTCTCGTTTTACCCAATATGTTGTTATTGAAACTTCAAATGCATGATCAGCTTGCGTGCATGTAACCTTTGTGACGAGATAAAAGTTTTGTCATGTTGCTGCCGCCGGCTGCCACAGTCGGAAAATCTCAAGACCACTACCAAACTGTACCTTTCAACTCCCTCAAAAAATGCCTAGACAAAATGCATCGAATTTAAGCTCAATTTCAGCCCCAATCCTGAATCCTTAATTCCTCCGTCCATGGTGGTCTATTTGAGAAGAGAAGCTACAGCCGTGATCCTTAAGCTGAGACCGTCAAAACAATACCTGGGTCCGCCGCTAAAAGTTTCCAAAACTGTAAACCCGCCAAACTCCGTCGCGCTAGAATTTTGATCTCAATTTTTGGCCACTACGCCGGTGGGTTTTGGGTGAAAGTGGTACGGTTGTGTTACTCGTGAGTAAAGGATAAAAATGGTACCAAATATGATATGTTTCCGTAGTCGACGGAGGTCACCGGAAAAGAGAGAAAAACAATTAGGGTGATGGGTCGCGGTGAAGAAGAAATGTGGTGGAAAATGGAAATTGGAATATTTATAGGGGAACTTTTCAACTTTTCAATTTGGCCCCGAAATTTTATAAACTCATGCAATTGAATCCTGCCACTTATTTAAATTATGGTTGAACCCTAGTTGACTTAAGGTCTTCCATGCAAACCCCTAATACTTCTCAAATAATCCAATCAAGTTTCTAAAAATTGCAAATTTACCCTAAAACTTTAAAAAAATTTGCAATTCAGTCCTTTTCATTTTATTTTCAAGCCCTAAAATTCGATTAACTAAAATCTTGATTTTGAAATCCCGATTTTTCTAAAATACTGAATTTTTAGGGGTGTTACATAATACTTTGATTTGTTGATCATAAACATAATTGAATATCTTTAACTATCTGAAACTTAAATGAACAATTAATATTAATTAAAAAAAAAACCATCATCAAATTAGTTTTCCTTGAGATTATAAGTGAATTTAATATTTAAAAATTATTATTGTATCAAAATACAAATTTCAAAAATAAAATTACTGAAAGAATCACATATAATATAAGCTAGCTTTATAATAAAATTTAGAGTTTCATTAAAATTTAAAATTAGAATTTAATTTGACAATGTAAATTGTTACAATTAAATTATTTGGAATTATATTTGTTTAATCATATGTCGAATTATGTATTCTGTTTGATTTAACTAATTAGTGGTTAGTGTTATGCTAGTGTTGGTTAGCTCTTTTACATTTTTTGTTCTTGTTTATATAAATGTTTATCAATTAACTTAAAAACGTTAATAATGTTATTTGTTTGAGTTAATCGATTGATGTTTAGTTTATTTTAATGTTGGTTAGGTCTTGTGCATTTTCGATTGTTTGAATGAATGTCTAGTTTATGTTAATAGTTAAACTAGAATTAAATTTTTGCATCATAGTATTATAATCATATTAGGATCTTATAAAGTAAGAACAATGGCAATAAAATCTAGAGTTTAACACTTAAATTACAATGATAAAGTACTATATGTTCATTAGAATTTTTTGAATTTATTAAGTGAAATTATATATAATTATAATCTATATATTTCGCTCCACAACTATTAACAGGGTCCATCACTATTTACCCGTGGGGGTTACCATTTTATGCCTACTATTACTTTTGATTTTTTTACATTTTCTAAGGTATCCCGCATCATGATTCTCTATTTCATCTAATAATGAAAACAGAGAAATCATGAGGAATAAAAAGTTTACATGAAGATTGTGATTATTGAACTATATTTTGCATTTTTAGCACATTTTATTGTTTAATGGATTGTTGCATTTTACTTATATTTGGATATATTGTTATTAATTTCATTTAGTTGTTGAAATTTAGAGGGTGTTTGGGTGAGTTTATGAGCTTCTCAAAATACTTTATAAGATGTTTAAAAGTTTATAAGTTGATAAAAAATATTTGGTAATTTTAAAAAAAAATAAAAAACTTATAAGATCCTAAAATAAGATGTTATGAGCTTATAAACTCTTTTAAAAAAAATAAGAAGAGCTTAACTTATTTTTAAAATCTTAACAATTTTTTTTATTTTTAATCATTTTAGTTATAAAATTATCATTACTAACATCTTGTAAGCTCCAAAATCTTATTTTATTCAAATATTTCAACAACTTATTTTAAAAATAAAATCTAATATTTTATAAGCTTTAAAAAAATCTTATAAAATGTAGAAATTTATAAAATATTTAAAATAAACTTTGCCAAACACCCTCTTACTCCATTGCAAATATCAACGAAGTATATTCAATTAATTTAGTGTGGTATACGCTATACACCATTAAAAACAGAGGCAATTATATCAGTGTATTTGTAATTTCATAAGGCAGAAAAATGGCTTTTCCTAATTAGGCACAACATGACCGATATTTTGGTGACTGAATAAAAGACAAATTTATAGAGCAATAAATGGCGGAAACATTTTCTATCGCAATTTCCATTTCTCCAATATTCTACTGACCAAATCTGGTCTTGAAATATTGTTTTTGTTTTCCTTCGGATAAAACAAGAAAGGAGCATACACTTCAACAATCAACAAACAAACGATGGCTGCGCAGTTGTACAGTTTGAACTCTTGATCTGCGTATTACTCTCGATAGCCGCTAACCAGTCCACCGCTTGAGTTATTCCCACAGTAAAGAATGAAGATAAAGGGCTTCGAGTTGGGGCAATTTCTGAAATTTTCATCAATTACTCGTTGTGAACCAGGCAATTTTCATTACTTTTCTCGGAACCCACTTATTTTTTTCTGTGTTTTTCGTTATTTCGGAACAAAAACTGCTGCAAATTGCGCTTCCGGCGAGAAAATGAAATTTGAGCTGGGGAATATTAATGGGTTGGATGATGCTCTTCTTTTGTATGAGAAAATGTCCAAAATGAGGCCTTTACCTAGTGTAATACAATTTAATCAATTGCTCTCGCGTTTGGTGAAGCTGAAAGAGTATCCCATGGCCATTTCCCTTTTCAAAGATATCTGCAATTTGGGGATTGCAGTTGACAAATATGCTATGAGTATTGCCATCAACAGTTACTGCCTTTCTAACGAGGTCAATTATGGGTTTGGCATTTTGGCTTCGTTCTTCAAGCGCGGTTGTGTTCCCGATACAATAACCTTCTCGACATTATTGAAGGGTTTGTTTCGAGAAAACAGGATTATTGAGGCCCAAGAATTGTTTAGGAAGATAGTAAGAGAAGGGCTTTGTGAAATAAATGTGGTTATTTATGGGATTGTGATAGATGGACTCTGCAAGTTCGGTAACACTGCAGAGGCCATTGAACTGTTCAGAGTGATGGAAAAAGGGAGATGTAGACCAGACATCCATATATATAGCATGGTTATTGATGGCTTGTGTAAGGAGGGAATGACAGACACTGCCGTGAAGTTTTTCAATGAAATGTCTGAAAAAGACATCACACCTGATGTTGTCACTTATAGTTCGTTGATTTGTGGATTATGTGAGGATGGAATGATAGACTATGCTGTGAAGTTTTTTGATGAAATGTCTGAAAAAGGCATAAGACCTGATGCTGTCACTTACAGTACTTTGATTCGTGGCTTATGTAATTTGAGTCGTTGGAAAGAAGTTAAAATGTTATTAAAGAAGATGATAGATTGCAAAATTTATCCAGATCTTGTGACATTCAATACCTTGATTGATGCTTTATGTAAAGAGGGATTGATGGATGAAGCTGAAGATGTAGCCCAAATCATGATGCAGAAAAATGTGATTCCTGATGTAGTCTCCTACAATTCATTGATAGGTGGATACTGTTTACAAGGACGAGTTGATGAAGCTAGGAATGTTTTTGATGCTATGGCTAGCAAGAATATTGCCCTTGATGTTCACAGCTATAACATTTTAATCAATGGGTATTGCAGGAAAATGAAAATAGTGGATGCCATGCACTTGTATCACGAGATGTCCCATAAAGGGTTGAAGCCCGATGTGGTAACATATAACACTCTACTGCAAGGACTGTTTAGTGCCGGCAGATGTGCTACTGCTTTACAGCTTTTCAATGAGTTGCAAGCTACTGGCCTTAAACCCAATGTTTATACCTATTGTAACATGTTGGATGGACTGTGTCAGAATGGGAAAGTTGATCGAGCGTTGTTGTTGTTGGATGCATTGGAGAGCAAAGGTTACATCTTCATATTATTTACTACAATATTGTCATAAATGGACTGTGCAAATTTAAAAAACTTGATATTGCACAAGCTGTTTTTAACGATCTTCCTTCCAGAGGATTAGAACCTAATGTTGTAACATACAATACGATGATCAAGGGATTCTGTCAAGAAGGACTAATAGAGAATGCAAAAGATTTTCTTTTGAAGATGAAAGGAAACCATTGTTTGCCAGACTGCATCACCTACAATGTTTTTGTTCGAGGACTTCTGGTGAAGGGTGAATTTGATGAGGCAGCAAAATTTCTTAAAGAAATGGATGAGAGAGGATTTTCTCCTTATTCATCTATTTTTGCTTTGTTGCTTGAGTTGTTTGAGAAGAGGGAACAAGATCCAAGCATTCTTGCAATTATTCAAAAGTTTGCTCCAAGCACCAAAAGATAACAGTTTGGAGCAGAAGACACCAATATGTAGTGAATTCTCATCATGCGTGGAAAGGGAATTGTTGAAGTAACTGTAAGTCTGTAACTAAATTTTCATATAGCTTTCTAGTGAATTTTTGTTGCTCCGTTTTCTAAGCCATTGCTTACTTTCTAATCGTGCTATTTGCATCAGGTTGAATCTACCAAGAAAATTGGAATGATTATAGAGCATAATCATCGCAGTTTGCTAAGCCTGAAAACTCACAAAACTTTCAAATGCAGATTTTAGTCATGCAAAGTCTAATCTCCATTGTCAGCTAGAGGGTAAATTCTTCTTAATCTCATAGTTTCCAGATTACAGCTTTTTTTATTTTTATTTTTCGTTATCTAAAGCTTTTTATCCATACTATGTGGTCTGAGCCACACAGTTATAATAGAATGCCGTGTAAGAGCATGGAGCACTCTTATACAGTAGTAGTGCCTTTCTGCAGAGCTGAATCCACTGTTACGCAAAGTGAGAAAACTTGTGACTTTTTCTTGAGCCTCATTGTGGTAACTATAGTCAGAACATCGATTTATCAGATGCAAAGTGCTTTAGTTGATCAATTGTGCAAGCTACAATGGATTGTAGTATGCCAAGTTCATTCTTTTTTAATTTTTATTTTTTCTCATTTATATTTAATTGAAATGAGACTAGGGTTGTAAATGAATATTCGAAAATTCGTTTATCATTCGTATTCGTATCCATTTATACAAAAATTATATGCATCCATTTAAAGCGGATAATATCTATATTTGATTAATAGATATGCGATTATAGATGGATACAGATATGGTAAATGCGTATTCGATTTGTTTAATATCCGTTCTGAATATATATTTATTAAATAATACATTAATAAATTAAAAAAATTATTATAATATAAAGAAAAAAATTGAAAAATAAAGTCAATCAATACAATTATTTTTAGTTGACTTTACAATTAGTATACTTAAATGTCATCATTGTCATTAATAAGTACTAATAATTAATTATAAAATTAATTATTAATTAAAAATTATATTATTTGTTTGATTGCTTTCTTTTTAATGGAATTATATACTTCCTTCTATTAATTAAAATATGTATTTATTATAAGTTTATAAATTTACGTATTTGAATATATGTAAATAGATATTTAAATAATTATTATCCAATATGAATGTAAAAAAACAATTCGAATACAGATAAATTTAATAAAATATAAATAAATTTGAACAGTTATAATCAAATACAAATATATTCGAATTCGATCGATATTCAATGGATATAAATTTCAATATCATGTTTTAATATCATTCAAATTCATATTTATATCCGAATATTTAAAAATTTAAATAGATAAAAATATGAAAATAGTGTATTTGATCCATTTACACCTCTAAATGAGACCACAATAAAATGAGACCATATATTGTGGTGAAACAAAAAGAAATTATTCTTATAGGTGACAACAAAAATTAAAGAACTCTTTCAAACCTGAAGAGTAAAGGCCTCCAACAGAATTAGACAAACTATGCAATATGTTGTGATGAACTTATTAGCACCATAAGCTGCACAGTGAGAAAATCCATTAATTATTTTTTTTATATCAAAAAAATATTTTAATGATTCTATTAAAAGTAAAATTATACAGAACTTTAGTATTTCAGAGAGAAAATTACTGCAAAATAATAGAAACTAACTGAAAAATATAGTAAAACGAGTGAGCGTGCAACATGTTTAAGCCTGTGTGTGTGTGTGTGTGTGTGTGTGTGTGGTGTCGGTGTACCAAGTGAGAGAGTGGTTTGCCTAAATAGCTTTAGAATTGAACCAAACAATATTTGAAGAATGTATTGCCTAATTGTATGCAAGAAAACTTTTTTCATTCGCCTTAAGGATGATTGTTCCAACTATTTATGCTGTAGGAATTGTGGCAGCTCACCTCTATAATTTAATTAAGACATTCAAGGAATTGTAGTAAATATTTTCGAAATTTTTACACTAGAAATGCTGTTAATGCTAAAAAGAGAGTATGAAGTTTTGTAGAGAAGATAACTTTCTTAGTACACAATGAATTCATGTAAAGTAATACTCTCAATATAGAACATCAACTTACGAGAAAAAATTATGAAGAAAAATTATCCATAAAAATTTGAAAGGAACTTTTCAATTGCAAAAATCTCCTAGTAGAATCCTCAAGATGTTCGGGGAAAAATGAAATCCAACCATTTACTTTTGCTACCATCATAAAAGATATATAAAGAGTCAATATGTTGAAAATATAGATAAAATTAGAAAAAACAAATATTGAAAGAGAAATTTTTCTTGGCAAAAGTGAAGCAACATATTTTCAACAAATTTTTCCATGGAAAAATGCAATGAAAAACTCAAAATAATTTTTGATGAATTTTATCCGTAGCAACTAAAAAACTAAGTAAATAATTTAATACATAATTTTAACTAAAAATAAAAAAAATCCACAAATTGATTTGCGATGGGCTGATCTGTCACTAAATCAACAAATAAAATTTTTCGATAGAGAGTATAGTTTTCAAAAAAATAATAAATAAAATTTTGTGAGGATAATTTTCACTAAAAAAATACTATGATAGTGATAAAATAATAAGTGACAATAAAAAAATTATCATTAATGATATGTATTAAATGACAATAACTTTTATTTTATCAATAATGACATTTTTCAAGTGACAATAATTTTTATTTTGTCAAAATATGGCTTAATAGTGATAAAAACTAATATTTTAAATTTCTATTATTAAAAATTAGTGACATTCCTATGGTGACAATCTAGTGAAAATAAAATTATCACTATAATTTATAATAAAATTTTTATTATCACTAAATTATTACCATATATGTCACTAATTGCCAATAGTGACAATGTAAAAATCATTAAAGTGACAACAAAAATTTTGCCACATAATATAGAAAATTAGTGACAACTTTTGTATTCTCACTTATTATTTATCACAAACTTATTTATTTATTTGTAGTGTTTCTCTCGCAAAAATCAATGACTTTGCCATAGAAAATTCATTGAAAACTTAGATAAAGTCAAAAAAATAAAATAAAATAAAATAAAATAATAATAATAATAATAATAATAATAATAATAATAATAATAATAATAATAATAATAATAATAATAATAATAATAATAATAATAATAATAATAATAATAATAATAATAATAATAATAATAATAATAATAATAATATTCGCTAGGGAGAAAGTGGCCGTGAAATTTTTAAAAATATATCAGTATTTGTTTTGCAAGGGCTTTTAGAGATCCCTCGCAAAGCCTAAAAATTAGATATTATTTTATATTTATTATATATGTTTAAAGAATAGTTTTTATATTTAAAAATTCTCTAAGATTTTATGACTAATATTGGTTTTATATATTTTATAGGCAGTCTTAATGTTATATTGACATATTCAAATATTTAATATTTTAAATATAAAATACAATAATATATATGAAAAAGTGAAATATTGAGAAAAGAATTAATTATAAATTAAAAACAACATTAAATATTTAAAAATGATGGATATATATTTAATTTTTTGTTGGTAAAATCAATAAGTCGAACTTAATTAAAATAAATAAGGTCTGCGGTTAGTTAAATCAACAATAAAGATATATAATTTAGTTATAATTATAATTAAAATAGTAAGATTAATATTATCTAAAATGTTATATTATTTTTTATGATTATCATTACTTATATTTTGGAAACAATATATATATATATATGATAACATATATATATATATATATATAACACTGAAGAATTGAGAAAAAAAAGTAATAAATTTAAAAATTATTGTATTATATATTGAGGAAAATTGAAGACTAATCGAGATTGTAGATATATTGAAGAACGAAATGAACGAACATAAAGTTGATTAGTGTTAAGATTGTAATTAATTATTCTAACATTAAAACTTGTGATCATTTTTTAAAAAGTAATAAATTTAAAAAATTTATAGTAATATTGTGGAAAAAGTTGAAGAATAAAAGTTGAATATATATTGAAGGATGAAGTTAATTAGTATAAGGGTAATTAGTATTCAGATAGTAATATATCAATGAATTATTTTATTGTATAGCTTTATTAATTTAAAAAACTAATAAATTTTTCTATATCCTTATAAAACATAAATTCTAATTAAACTCGAAGCCCATGTAAACTCTAAACTGTAAAACCTTATTAATAAATGAAACAATACATTAATTTGTTGATCATGAACTTAATTGAATATCTTTAATATCTAAAACTTAAATGGCCAATTAATATTAAAAAAAAAAACCATCATCAAATCAATTTTCCTTGAGATTATAAGTGAATATAATATTTAAAAATTATTATTGTATCAAAATATAAATTTCACAAATAAAATTACTGAAAGAATCATATATAATAAGCTAGCTTTATAATAAAATTTAAAGTTTCATTAAAATTTAAAATTAGAATTCAATTTGGCAATGTAAATTATTACAATTAAATTAAAAATTAAATATTAATATGTTAATTATTATAATAAAAATGAAATTTAGAAATTAAAAAAAAAAAATTGCAACAAATATGGTCAAGGAAAATATTTCCCTGGCAAATGTTAGGGATAATCCCTTTGCTCCATCCCATCCTAATACCATGTAGGTTTCTTCTTCTTACCGCGCACCAAAGCCCGCCAACAGAGCCAACATTTTTTTTAAATTTTTTTTTTTTTGTTTAATTTGCAGGTTTGGAGATTTTAAGGCATTGAATTGTCTTACATTTTTCCTATTGAGTAAGGTAAAATTCTGAAATTATTTTTTTTGTAATTGTGCATAATTATTCGGAATTATATATTAGAATTATATTTGATTAATTCTATGTAAAATTATGTAATTTGTTTGATTTGATTAATTAGTGGTTATGTTAGGCTAGTGTTGCCGTGTTGGTTAATTTTTGCATCATAGTATTATAATCATACTTGCATCTTATAAGAACATGCCAATAAAATCTAGAGTTTAATACTTAAATTACAATGATAAAATGTTATACGTTTAATAGAATTTTTTGAATTTATTAAGTGAAATTATATACAGTTATAATCTATATACGTACTTCGCTCCACAACTATCAATAGGGTCCATCACTATCTACATTTTATGCCTACTTTTACTTTTTATCCTTTTACATTTCCGAAGGTATCCCACATCGTGATTCGCTATTTCATCTAACAATGAAAACAAAGAAATCATGAGGCATAGAAAGTTTACATGAAGACTTTGATGATTGAACTATATTTTGCCTATTTAGCTCATTTATTGTTTAATGAATTGTTGCATTTTACTTATATTTGGATATATAGTTATTAATTTCATTTAGTTGTTGAGATTTAATTCATTGATCTGAATAATTTGTTGGAGTTTGAGTTGATAGTTTTGTTGTTTATTGGGCTTGAGTTGATGGTTTGAATTATTTTTAATTGTTTATAAGTATCTAAAATTTGAAAAATATGAAAAATAAAAAAACATTTATGGGTGAGTCAGTACAAAATTTTGCGATGGATTTTGCAAGGAATAATTTTTCTCATTGCAAATGTTAATAAATTTTAATTAAAATGAAAATCTGCAAGGGGAAAAAAAAAAAAAAAAAACCCTCCTCTAATTTTTAGAAAAAAAAATAATTTATTCACTTTTGTTAGAAAAAATCCCTCACTAATTTTGGTGCAATTTTAAAATAATAATTTGTGCACCTTTTGCGAGGAAAAGATCCTCACAAAAATTTCGCCTCAAAATCCCCCTTATCATTGATAAAATAACTACAATAGTCCATATCAACATTTTGTGACGGAAATGACCAAAATCTCTTGGAAATATTTTTCCCGGCGAAAATTTGCGAACAGCCTTTGTTGGAGTTTTGCCTTGCTTAGGCCTTGACCCATAAAATCAACACAATATTTTTAATATCCCTAACTTCTACTACTAATGGATAGTTATGCCTTTGGGATCATTATCCCTAAAATTCATGACATGGATATTTGAATTTAATCCTATGAATTACCTTGGTTTGCATTGATGACATCCTCTTATTCTTATAGGATAAAATAGCCCATGATGATCTTCTACAACAATTATTGGATCTAGTCCAAGCTAATGGAATAATACTCTTGAAAAGAAGATTTTTATTGGACGGCCCAATATTGAATATCTTGATATGAAATTCTCAGTTGTACATTTATCAGCTTAATCCACATATTACACAGAAACTTCACAAATTTTAAGAAAAGGAGTTCAGTACATCGAAAATTTCCTTGGCATAGTTAATTATATTAAGAATTTTCTTCTTGAATCATCTAAGTGTACCAACCGGTTGTCCAACATGCTAAGAGAATGTCCCCACTTAGGGTGATGAGCAAATAGTAGTGTCAAGAAGATCAAATGAATTTGCCAGGATCCACCACCTTTAAAGGTTCCTAGCACAGGCTACAATAGAATCTTATAGGTAAATGTGAATAATGAATTTTATGGAACCCTATTTATTGAAGAATTAGATGAGAAATAGTTTTTTTCCTTGACATGCTACTGAACAATTCAAATGAGCAGAAAAATATTACTATAATGTTTACAAAGAAATTCTTACTATCAGGTGTTCTCAAATATTCTGAATTTTAAGAATAAAAGATTCCTAAATCACAATTCGAAGGCGCAAGAATTGATTCTTTATACACCAATTTTATAAATCGACATATAAAAGGAGATACTAATTCCACGCATAACCTACTCTCTAGACCTGGACTTATCCATCCTCTTAGACCTCAATGGCATTAAAGATTTTGGGAGTGACAAAATATTCCTCTATTTTGCAGAATTTTTAAATGCTACCAACCTCAATCTTAACCAAAGTTATTATTATCCAGACCACTCTTTCCTAATTCAAATCTCTCCTCTATCACTCCCTTACTAGAAGATGGAGTATGAAACTTATAGTTGTATTATTTAGCTATCGAAATATCTCCTCAAAAAATGCTCATCTATTTACTAAATGAGCAAAATTAGCTCTCCTTATTATGAGTTTTCACATTATATATGGATTGGTTCAATATAGGATTAAAAGAAATTATTTCATAAAGGCACGTAGGAGAACAAAGGATTAGAAGCACATGTTATCTACAAAATTTTATAAATAATAGTTATTTTCTAATGTTCTAATAAATATTTTTTTTTAGTCATTTATCCAAGTTTACCGATTCAATAAAAGAGAGAAAATTTACGCTAGCAAATATTCACTCTTACAATCTCTATTTTAGTTGCAGTGCTTCTTTATGACTTTTCAAAATAGATGAATTAATTTTCGATCATTTTACCCTTCTAACTAGTGAATCAGTAAAAATTATTTGTTCAGTTAAATCTTTTACATTTAGAGATTTCACTTTCTCATCACCTCATACGTATATGGTTAGGTCAACATTCTACAGTAGAGCTTATAGTCCAATTTATTCTTGAGTCAACCTCCTTAGTCATTGTTGGGTTGAAGCTCTTCATTTTTTTCATCTGTTAGTATTCATTTATATCTTATTATGGATTATATATTCCAAAGATCATGTTGCATGAGATAAATAAATGACTCAGAATCTTCACTTTCTTACTACCAATTAGTTTAAATATATACGTTTGAAAATTTTGGTGAATGAAAATGTTAACTTCATGCATTTCTTAATCTTTTCTCATTTATCTTTTTTAAACTTTACAATTTAAAAATTTATATAGTTTACAAATTTAGAGTTAATAATTTTTGTATGAAATAAGAGGGGATTTAATTCCGTCTTTGAATATGGCTCTAGTTGAAAAAAATTAGAGACTAATTTTGTTCTATCTCTAATTTTTTTTTTTTTTTATCTCTGAGAGTTTGTTCTCTTACAGTGAGTTGCCTAAATGTTTACAAATAATATTTTATTTTTAGAATTGCATTTTTTCAAAAGATGGTAAAATAGTCTTTAAAGAATAAAATATTACCTATATTATTTTATATAAAAACAATCTTTAAAATCACTTCAATTTTGCAACTATAAAAACTATTTATCTAAATACTTTCATATGTAGTGGAGGCATTTTTTAAACTTTTAAAGAAAAAACATAACTTCAAAAGTCCAGCATTGAGTGGTGTTTGCTGGGGAAATCAGAGTTTGATAAAGTCTTCATTGAGTGGAATTCAATAGATTTTCAAAAATGGAAAGAGAAAGAAAGTTAATAGGAAAACTCACGGAGGGGAAGGAAGGCCCTTTTAGTAGCTTTGGGCCGTTTGGTTTCATTTTTATATTTTTTATTATTTAAAAACTAAAATACATTATTTTTATTTTTTTTTTACAAATTTTTATCTGACATTATTTTTATTTTTAAATATATTTCTCAATAACCTGTATATTTTATTCCAATAATCTATATATCTTATCTCACTATTTTATTATCACTATGCCTTACCACGTACAACCTACTAAGTTCAATACAATCATTATTTTTCCAACAACCTATCCAAATATAAATTCATTTTTAACTTATTTTCACTAACTATTTTTTTTAATTTTAAAAATAATGAAAATGAAAAATAAGAAAAAAAATAAAACCAAACGGGCCTTTTATTTTTTGGAGGGGAGGGTGGGGTGGGGGGAGCTTAAATATTTTATGACCAATGGGCATGATATTTCAAGTATATTGCATCGAGAATTATTTTCCTATAGCAAATTATTACATTTTTTAAAGAGGGTTAGGAATGTTGAATTTTGATCAAATATTCACTTTTACAATAAATTGCTGCACCCAAAAAAAATTGAGAATGCTAAGTTTTGAGCTAATGCAAGTTCTTTAAAATTTTAAAAGAATATATGCTCATGCAAAAAAATACTAATAATAATAATATTTTGGTCGAAGTTCAGCCCAACAAAAGTATTTTAATCCAAAATGACCTCACGAGTTGAAGTTCACAAGTTGCAGCTCGAGCAGCTCGACCCATAAAATATAAAAATGAACTCGTAAAATATAATCCAAGACACGCTAGCTCTACCTGCAGTATTGTTAGGCACCTTTGGTATTTAAGCATATTTTCTGAATATAAATTAAAAATAAAGAGTTCGAAATTTTAATGTACAAGAAATTTAATTGAGAAAGAGAAAGTTATATGTTAAAAGGAAATAGTAAATTTAGAACAACACATGACAAATTTAATGGTACAAATTCTGAAAGTGTACACCACTTTCACAAGCCCCACCTACCAACGTTGCAGGGCTCATAATCACAAGACTCCTTATCCAACTTCGCATGCTTTCAACTCCACACGTCACCCTCTTTGTTTCCAAATTGGAAATCTTTTTCTCTTTCCACTTCCTCTATATGCTCCATGCCCCTCAAAATGTATCAAACAGCCAGTCCTGTATCACAACTCCAAGGTTTGTGGCTTCTACTGTGTGTATGTGTGTGTTTACATTAGATGTTTCCCTTTGTTTATTTACACTTTTTTTTCCAAAATGTCAAATGGGCATTTCTAAATGTGCATATTAACTGAACATTACATCACATAGTAGCATATAGTGTATGTTTGGTGGGTGTGATTAGGCAATGTGAAAGCTTATTTGATCTTGAAGGGCTGTGAAAGATTGAATATATAATGCCATTTCAGTTTGATGATAAATTGATTCTTGAAGAAAATATGTCTTGATAGTAAGTGGCCCAGAATGATTTGAAGAGGGAGTTGTATGGAAAACAATTCAAGTTCTGTTTTTGGAAATTTTTCATTTTTTCTTTCGGCAGTTGTGATTTTTTTCCCTATAAACCTGAAGCTTACTGGACATAGTTCGAGAATTGAGAGTGAAGAAGCATGTCCTAGCATTGTATTTTGCAATATGATAAACAATTTCTGCAAGTTCTAGACAAATAATCTAGTTCCAGCTAAGTGCTTAGTCGAATAGTAGAATAATAGGACAGCAGGGGTTAGAATATGTGAAAATTTTGATGGAATATGAACTATTGATTGATGAGTAACTGTAGTATTTTTCTTTTTCTTTCTTTTTTTCCTGAAGTATGTCTGCGTGAAAGTGTCTTCTGAGTAGTGAAAAACGATAAACGAATCTATCATAATGGTTCTGACTTCTGCCATTCATGAAAGTTGAAGGCTCATCGAAACACAATCAAGGAAGAAATATTCATGAGTAGTTTGTCCAGGAATGTCAGTAAGCCTCTGCTGGGGGGGGGGAGAGGAATCTAATGTCTTAATCTTGGGAGTTACGTAATTCGCATTTGTCCAAACAGTTCATGACCTCATATAAAAGTCCCATAACAGGATGAACTAGTTAGATTTCTGCTAGGGGCTTAATATGGATTGTTTTTGTGGTTGCATATCCTCTAGCATTTTGGTCTACATTTGCTCCTGAAGTTGCTAAGAATTTTCGATACAAGAATGCCTAGGACATAAATTTCTTTGTATTTGCTTGATCTGTAGGTAGATTTATGTTTGAGTAAGGATATCCTGAGAGTTGAGTATTGGCCACAAATTGTGTCATCACAGCTAAAAATATCTTACGACTTCAGAACCTTTAATATGAACTTATGGAGTAATACTACAAAGGTGGAAATTCATTTTGGAATGGTATTTGTTGCCTTTCGTAGAATTTGATTTTATTTGGTTGAAATTGATATTTTTCATTTTAACTCATAATTTCGTTCTAAATCTCATGCCCTAGACTAACTGATATATATTAGTGCATCATGACTGTCTCTATATTCATAATACATCATATTTGGAAGCTGTAGCTTGATATATTAGATCCTTCTTGAGCTCTTTGCAGCTTAGAAGCACATCTAACTTGGTTGTATTACATTCAGGTTGCATGTGGCAGTCATCTGAGTGAAAATGGCTTTTTCATTATACTCAGGAGTACTTTCTAATGGTGAAAGCATTCTCTGGCATAATAAATCACGACTGACTAGTCACGAAAGATATAAATGCAGTGAGGCTGATGGAAATGGCAATCTAATGGTGAGAATGAGTTCGAGTAAATGGAACTTTGGATACTTGAAGTTGCTAAAAACTCATCAGTTCTGTAAAGGGTTGGGATCAAGATGTTCAAATATCTTCTCAATAGGAATGGATAAGACTCCTTCAAGCCATGGGATTAAAACAATTACAGCTGAGGTAGCTTCTCAATGTTAGCCCTTGGTTTTCTATTTCCTTTATGGCATCTACTGTTATACTCAAAAAACTCTCTTGTTATTCATTTTGTTTAATGTAAAATTTTTATAGGCTGAAAAGAAAGTAGATTCTCAAAAGGGGGTGAATCTTGTTTTTTGGAAGCAATGGAGCTATGTCAAGAGTGCAGCAATCTTGGTTTCATTAACATTGATGATTGTTCCGACAGCTGATGCTGTGGATGCTCTGAAAACCTGTACTTGTTTACTTAAAGAGTGCAGGTATTGTTTCCAGTTTAGTTCAGTTGCTTCTCAGATGAATAATTTTTGCTATTTTCGTTGGTTGTGGAAAATAAGGGGCAAAGTCATCTTCTTTATTTGGTGAATTAAGTTTAGAAGATTGGTTGCCTTTTATAATGAAATAAATCCTGTTAATTCCAAAACAACTCAAGTTCATAGATCAAATATCAAATCTAAAAGAGGGATCTGCTTCAAACACTTTTATCATGTATTCTAACCAACCTGCCTTCATTCATATTGTCAACTCCCAGCTTCGGTACCCAACTCCAGCAGCAACAGCTTGTTCCTGAACTTGTGCTAGTGGCAAATGATTGGCAGCATTGATGTTAGAATTAAAGTTGCATGTGTTGCTCATTTCTCTTCCTACTTTCTACTATCTTGAATTTATCTTCCTGTATGTTATATATTTCACCTGTCAAAACACTAACATGGCTCCACGGGTGGTGGTGTTAAAATTAGATCTACTTGCATGTCTCCGACTCAATCTTGGTAATGGTCTATAATGATCAAAGTCAAATCTGATCCTATTAGTGAAGCAAATTCAATAGATTCCCAAAGTATCATAAGATTCACTTTCTTGAGAATCCACGCTTTTCCAAACACAAAGACCAGATTAAATTCTAGGATTCCTCTGTGACGTAAATAAGTTTATGCATATCTATCAGGAATGGAGCCACATGGATGGCTGAGGGGGACTACTGCTCCCCTCAAACTTCTGACAACTCAAGACCTAAATATGATATATAAATTTTATAAATTTTATAATCTTTTTCATCCCTCAAGTGATAAAATGTCCTCATTTAGTTGAAAATATATACTTCGTTCCCCCAAAAATAAATGGAAAAAAAAATTATATTTCTCACAATCCAATCTCGCCCTCCAAGATAAAACGTTTTGGCTCCATTCCCCCGATACCTGTTCTGGTTGATCTACATCTTACTCTATTTTGATAAGATAATACACCATACTTAGGGACTAGGGGCCAAAAAGATTTAACAAGCAAGTTATCAGAAATTCGATTGTCTTGCAGGTTGGAGCTGGCCAAGTGCATTGCAAATCCGTCATGTGCCGCGAATATTGCATGTTTACAGACCTGTAATAACAGGCCTGATGAAACTGAATGCCAGGTAATTAACTCCCACATCTTCCATAATCTATGCATTGTGAATCTGCCGAGCTAATTCTGATTGGTAGTAACTTTGGAACCCTTTTTTACGACAGATAAAGTGCGGAGATTTGTTTGAAAATAGTGTTGTAGATGAATTCAATGACTGTGCAGTCTCACGAAAGAAATGTGTACCTCGAAAATCTGATGTAGGCGAATTCCCTGCACCTGATCCGGCCATTCTAGTGCAGAACTTCAACATAAATGATTTCAATGGAAAGTGGTTTATAACAAGTGGTTTAAATCCTACATTTGACACCTTTGATTGCCAACTGCATGAGTTCCATACAGAATCCAACAAACTTGTAGGAAACTTGACTTGGCGAATAAAGACTCCAGATACTGGTTTTTTCACTCGATCAACTGCCCAGAGATTCGTGCAGGATCCAAAGTATCCGGGGATATTGTACAATCATGACAATGAGTTTCTTCACTACCAGGACGATTGGTACGTTTGTATTATGCTAAAAGCTAGATGCAACTCAAACATCCTAGACTTGTCGTTCAACTAAATTTTCTTAGCTTCATTGCATCGTAAGCATGATTTTGTTGTTGTGTGGGTTCCAGTAGAAGTCCTTTCATATCACTGTAGCTGTGAATTGGCTGAATAAAGAGATAAAAATCAAGAAAATATGGTAGAATCGGAATAATAGTTCAGAACCAAGAAATGGAAGAACGAAAGTTCTATGAATTCACAAAAACACTGTGAATAGAAATGAAAAAATAGATATTGAAGTAATTCTGATGCTTCAATAATATTATTACTTAAAATTCGAAGTTCTTGATTATTTCGATTGGTCTATTTAATTGATGAATAGTTCTCATGATGAAGCTCTTTGAATTATATCATTGCTTTCATTGTTATAGCGACATCCTACTTTCATCGTTTATGCAATCGGGTTACTGGGCTTTTGGCTATGGAACAGCATAATTGATATCTGAAATGAATTTGAGCAGGTATATTCTTTCATCCAAGGTGGAAAACCAACCAGACGACTACATATTCGTGTACTATAGAGGCAGAAATGATGCGTGGGATGGATACGGTGGCGCTGTGTTGTATACAAGAAGTGCAGTTTTGCCTGAAAGCATTGTGCCACAACTAGAAAAGGCTGCTAAAAGCGTTGGGCCGTGATTTCAACAAGTTCATCAGGACGGACAACACCTGCGGACCTGAACCCCCCCTTGCTGAAAGAATAGAGAAGACGGTGGAGGAAGGAGAGGAGATAATCGTTAAAGAAGTCGAAGAGATAGAACAGGAAGTAGAGAAAGTGAAAGAGACTGAAATCACATTGTTCCAAAGGCTGGCAAAAGGATTTCAGGAGCTTGTCAAAGACGGGGATTACTTCCTCAAGGAGCTAAGTAAAGAAGAGATGGATGTTTTGAGCGAGCTGAAAATGGAAGCAAATGAGGTAGAAAAACTTTTTGGCAGAGCTATACCATTGAGAAAACTAAGATGATTTATAGTAAAGCAACATGGATAATTCAGTGCATACATTGGCCTATTCTTTCTTATTGGAAGATGCTAAGGATAAATTAGTTCCAATAATGTATGGTTTTGTTTTTTGCTCTCTCATTCCATTTCCTCCCCTTACCTTCATGTAAAAAGTCTTCACCTTACCAACTTGTCGGACTTGGATGAAGAGGCGTTATGGGTTAAAATTGGATCTATCACATGACGAGCATATTTATACTTGATTTGTGATTGACCATTTACAACCGCATGATCCATAACTCGAGATTGTATAAGAAGTTAAGTTCACAATAAATTGAGGATCGAATCTTTTGTTAGGTAGGATAACTGATGACTGATGAAAAATATAGTTGATGAGTGATGAGACTACATAGTCAAATAAATTTATGTATATTTCATAAATTAATACAGTCAATTTTGATGGCCAAATATGTATTTTAGTGAGCTAGTATATGCATTATTTTTTACTAAATATGCTTTTGATCAAACACTGACATGTTAGAATAGTTATAACCAAAATTAATATACCACCCTATCAGAAAATTCTCCATCAAAATTGTGAATTTCTCCTCCATTAGTAATTGGTAGCTGATTTTGGTTTAAAATACCTCACCTCCTACTCTAGATGAGAGCAGCTCATATCGGACTAAAAATACAATTTAAATCCCCTATTTCATTTCATAAATATATGACATGTGTATTAAATATTTTTTTATAAAAGTAATTTATTGATAATCAAATACACTTGATATAAAAACAACAAGTTGAAATATATAATGGAATAGAGGATCCAAATTGCTAAAAACATAATAATAATCATTCATTTATTAAACTAGATAAGCTTAATAATTTAAATTTTTTAAAGAGAATTACTTACGAGGAAAGATGGGATGTTACACTTCGCACTTAGGGGATATATATTTTGTAGCATATGGATGGAAACATATGGGCTAATGTGATATTTTATCAAGTGAAATTTATTTACTGATATTCTGTTTCATATATTGATAGAAAATATTTCACTATGTCATATTAATTTTATTATTAAAATTAAATAAATATTTTTTAAGCCTAATAGTTTGAATTATATAACGTCAATCCAACAATACATACTTTTTTGAAAATTTTCAAATCTTAATTAAATATACCCACGTCCAAGTCAATTATATAATGAGTGATTTATATTTCAAATATGACCAAATTCAACAATACAACGTTGATTTATACTTCAACAATGCTTACCATATGCTTAATTGCGTCATGCAAAACTTGGTCTTGACAAGGTCTTCCTCATCCTTTGTCACATCCTAAATAAAAAAAATTTAGTTTGATCCTTCAAAAGGTTATTTGATACAAATAAATTATATATATATATATATATATATTTCTATCCTATTGCCTTTTAAAAATAATTATTGAAAGTTAGTAATGCAACATTATTATTTTAATTAAAAAAATAATTTATTTAAAAAAGATTGTTTAAAGAAACAAAATTTTAGTTGATTCTTTATTACGGCTTCTAACGGAGCTATCAATTATATATTCATTTTTCCTTTGACCCACTTTTTGTCTTTTAACTTAAATAAATAAGGTGAAGAATTTTTTTCCAATTTGTGAACATGAAAGCACATTGTGCTATTAATTAGTTTTCAAGAAAATAAAATATGCACATTATTATATGTAAAAAATTCATTTCAGAAATATAGATAAATACACAAGTAAATGAAAAGATAAAAAAGTAAATAAATTTAGTTTATACTTTTTCATCATCGTATTAAACATAATATTATATATGAGTTTGAGATCTATTTTGATATATAATAAATATTTTTTTCTTTTTATTTATGAGGAAGAACCCATATTTGTACGAATGCATTTATGACATATCATCCTTTTTCCTCATCAATTAAATATGTGATTGTAAGACTTAATCTTTTCTTGTTCACTGTCATATTAAATTTACTATTACATTTGAATTGAACATATATTTTGAGATATAAAATTATTCATTCTCTTATTTTTGAGGGAGCGCACAAAAAGAATATCCATACAAATGTATTTATGAAGTATCATTTTTACCTCATCAAATGATTTTTTCTAATTAATTTCAATCATATCCAATTATTATTTTCTATGAGTCTAATTAAAATAAATTTAATTTAATCGTAGTTTACCATACAACCATATGTATTGAATGTGATAGTAATAATCTCATTAGATGGTGATATAATTTGATTTCTTAATTTTAATTTAATTGTTATTTTTCATCACTCTAATGAAATTTATCGGTAGAAGAATAGATTTCAATATATATAATTATATTTGCTAAGTAGGAAACTTTGATTTGATTTATTTTAATATAATTATTAGTTTCTATATGTCTAATGAAAAAATACACTTAATTTGGAACAAATTTAATAAATACAATGTATGTACATTCGATACACACACACACACATTTGTTAAGTTGAAAGACTTGGTTTCATTAATTATAGTTATTGTTTTCTGTGAGTTTAATTGAAAATAAATTTAATTTGATTATAATTACCATTAAACTATGTGTATTAAACATGACAATTCAATATATGTAATTAATTTACTAAGTAGAAAATTTATTTAGTTAATTTTAATGCAATCATTATTTTGTATAATTCTAATTAAAATATAATATTATAACAAATGTAATAAATATAATAAAAATACATTTGATGTATATACGTTATTTAAGATGAAAAACTTGATTTAGTTAATTAAAGTTATTACTTTCCATGAACCTAAATACAATATATATACATTTGATATATGTACATTATTTAAGTTGAAAGACTTGATTTAATCAATTATATATTTTTTTCTATGAATTTAATTAAAAAATAAATTAATTTGATTGCAATTACCATTAAATTATGTGTATTAAATGTAATAATTTTATTAGATAGAGATATTATTATCCTCACATAAAAAGAAAAAAATATTATATACATTCATATTTTAATAGATAGTATAGATAACCCACGGACTGAATAAATTAGTAAATGCAATCTAATAATTAAAAATGGGATTGTAAGTCAGAGTCCAAAAGCCTACTAGATTTTTTTATGAATAGTGCCAAACATTAAAACATGGACCATTATTAAATTATAAAGATATTGTTTTTCACCGCTGCCCCACAATATTGTTGGTTGGACAAGGATTTTCAACTTTCACCATTTACTTTTCCTCGTAACAGTTTCTGCAGTTCAATTTGACGAAGGAGCCACATTTTGTCTGTACCCTGCAGGCTGCAGCGGAAATCAAGGGGAGAAAAAGGTTTTTCTTACCAGCATAGCCAAAGTTAACTTTTGCTCAGCTCAACCACCATCTACCCTTTTTACTTTGTGCCCCTCAAAAGTTGACTCCAACTCCCACCTTGCCCTTTTCCCAAAACTCTGTTGTCCTGTCCCCAGCCATTTCTTCTTTTTAAACCTTTTCTTCCCAAAAAATTACTTTTATTACATTGTTATATACCCTTCCAAGACAACTTTTGGATATATTGGAAACAATATGATTCATGGAAAGATATAGGTTGTGTTTGATTATGTTTTTTATTTGATTTTATTATGTGTTTTGGAAGAATGAATTATTGGAGAATGTGAAAATTATTTTTTGGTATGTTTGTTTATATTTTGGGAGAGATAATTTCTTTATTGTAGCAGTCAAATCAATGCTTTTTTATTGAATTTTTGAGATGAAAATAGAATTGAGTGATTATTTTAATGTTAGAATAATAATAAAATATATAATATATATAATATATGTATGTATATATTGAAGAATATACATTTTAAAGGAAAAATGGGAATATGTTTGGTTATGTTTCCCCAAAACAATGTTGTTTTGGAGAAACATAATCAAACAAAGCCATAATTTTTATATAGATTTATTTCAACTTATAGTTTGCATTAAAATTTTTAAATAGATTGATTTCAACTTAGAGTTTACCTTACATTAAATTGAACTTGCTGACCGTATAAAATCAAGTTCTAAATTCATGTAAAACTGAACTCCTAATGTTTCTAAAAACTAATCTAAA
Organism: Jacaranda mimosifolia; assembly: GCA_018894105.1. Taxonomy (NCBI): domain Eukaryota; kingdom Viridiplantae; phylum Streptophyta; class Magnoliopsida; order Lamiales; family Bignoniaceae; genus Jacaranda; species Jacaranda mimosifolia. Next base: position 3,991,377 of record CM032125.1, read on the forward strand.
TCAGACTTAAAGGTTCACTACGTCAAATCAAGGAATACTAACAAGAACGGTGTGATTCATTTATTTTACACTTTTTTATTTTTACTATTATACATATTATTACTTTTTGTGATTATATTTTAATTTAATCATTGACAGCTCATTGTTGGACCTACTCTCAATGTCCTTAATCATGCAATTTTTAAGTACAATGTCATAGTAATTGAAACATTTTAGTACGAGACGACCTAAATACATCACTCTATGTACATTCAAGATAGTTCAATTATGAAAAAGTTAAATGGTGAAAAATACTAACTCTGTACAACCTAATGCTCTTTAATACTCAAGCTTTGTTTGATTATATTTTTTTAAAAATAATATTATTTAAAAAAAAACATAATTAAATATATGTTTATTTTTCCTCCAAAATATATATTCTTCAATATATATATATACATATATTATATATATTTTATTATTATTCTAACATTAAAAAAATCATTTAATTTCATTTTCACTCAAAAAACTCAACAAATAAGCATTGATTTGACTGCTACAGTAAAAAATATCTCTTCCAAAATATGCCAAAAAATAATTTTTACATTCTTAAATAATTCATTTTCCCAAAATACATAATAAACACATAATAAAATTAAACAAAAAACATAACCAAACGTTTCCTCACTTTCTACTAGGGGTGTAAACGAGTCGAGCTCGAGCTCGAGCTCGAGCCGGCTCATCAGAAAATTTTAAATTAAATAAAAATATTAAATTATTAATATATCATAATTATTTAATAATAATTAATAAAATAATTAAAATTATTATTATAAATTAAATATATATGAAATTATAATAATTACTATAATGATTTAAATTATAATATATTATAATTATTGATAAATTATTAAATTATTAATATATTATAATTATTTAATTATATATATAAATATTTAAAATTAGAAAAAAAAAGTAAATTATTAATACATATTAATTAATATATAATAAATATTTAAAATTAGAAAAAGAAAGTAAATTATTATATATATTAATTATTTAATTAATATATAAAAAATATTTAAAAATAAAAAAAGCTCATGAGCTTTTGAACAACTAGAGATGAGCTCGAACTCGAAAAACTCGAGCTTGAGTCGAGCTATAACCTCATGAGCGGGCTCGACTCATCTTACACCCCTACTTTCTACATTCCAAATAGTCTCTATGATATTGGACCTAAACAGCCAATTAAGATTTATACATTTGTCATTAAGACAAAGTTTAAAGTAATAAAAGAGGATTTTCAATGCTAATTATTAGGTACTAGAACCAACTATGGTTGACTCTTCTACTCTGAGCCCCTTTTCAGTTCACACCGGCACAAATATCAAGAAAACTCCTGTCCCTATTTCTCCTGTTGCCTAATTTGTCTTTGACTCTTGAGAGACACTCCACCTCATTTTTCTTTCTTTTCTTTTGACAAAGTGTGGAAATGGGACTCTCTTATCTACAGCCAAAGACAGTGCTTTTCTTTTTTTCAATTATTTTAGTTGAATTGTTTTTTACTTTGCTTGAATTGCATTCATCTTCAATAAAATAAGAAACTCAAATCAATGTAATGAATTGACTATCAATGTGCAAGAATTCTAGCGTGGAGTTGAAACTTTTTCTTGAACGTTTTCTGGCAAAACCTCACTTTTCAACACCTATACATACACATAATGTGTGTATATATATGTGATGACTATATTTCAACCAACCCACTACCTCATTTCCACACCACTCACAGTGGAGAAAAAACAAGAATCACTCAACCCCACTGATATAATATAGCTCTACTAGTAGCCTTTCTTCTTGTTTTTTGTTCCCTCTCTCTTTCTCCCTCATGGCTGCAGTAAGTCTAGCAAAAACTTTCAGAATCTTGATTCTTGAATATCATCTATCTTGTGGGTTTTTATCTATATGAATATCACTTTTATTAATGAAGATCTTGCATGGTTTGGCTTTGGTTTTTTTTTTTTTCCAGGAATACTGGAGGAAGAGTGGGCAAATTCCAGCTTTTGGCGACTGGGAAAATGCAAATGAGCTCCCTATAACGCAGTATTTTGAGTGCGCCAGGCAGGCGGGCCTGCTCCGCTGTAGCTGCTCTGGAGAATGTGGTGGCTCTTACATGAACAATGCTTCTTCTTGGGGGGGCGGCGGCGGCGGCTCTGGTGGTGGTGATCTTTATGGAGTTGGTTATGAGAAACCTCTGCCTCGCCGGGTTTATGCCGTTCCCCAACGAAAGGTGGTCTTTTACACTGTTTTGGGGCTGCATCTTTCTCCCAAAGAAGCATTTGTTCATTTTCCCTTTCTCTTTAAGTGCTGTTAATTGGTCCTGCCATAATTTATCCTATTCTGCTGGTGTTTAAATTTCAAAATGATTGTCTTTTGGTTCAGATGATAATTTTCTAAGTATTTTTATGCTTTTAAGATCCAGGTATCTTTGGCCTTTGTCCGTACTGTAGAATCAAGTTATGATTAGAACTCTTTTAGGTACTTAAAGGGCCTGTTTCTCTTGGAAAAACTTAGATCCCTTGCTCTTTTTCTCAATTTGGTCACTTGTTAATTCTGTGTAATGGGCAGCATAATTTTTAATGTCTCTGTTTCTCTAGTTAAATCTTCTGCTTATTGATTTTCTGGTAGTTTGGTTTATGATTTCCCTTTCTCTGTTAGAATATGATTGTGTGGATTAAGTACTTTTCACTGTTTAAAGATCAATGTGGTGATTGAGTAATTCAGCCTATATTTCCTAAGTACAATTTCCATTTTAAGGATATCCCTTTTGATCTGTTTGGAAGTATACTATTCGTAGTGGATCCTATGATAACTATGAAAAGCCCTGACATCGTAGTGGATCCTCCTCCCGGTTGTATGTAGCTCTAACATCGTCGAAAACATGATGTTGCAGACAAGGGGAGTTAACAAGAGCTGCCCACACTCCAAGGAGCAGAGGAGGCAAGTTAAGGTTCGAGACTTAATGGATCAACCAAGAAATCAGCCATCGGCTCAGAAGCACTATTCAAATCATAATAACAAGTCTGGAAACCTCGTCCCACAGAAATCATCGATTAATGTAAAGCCAGTAGATGAAGACCTTTACAAGATCCCTTCTGAGCTTCTTGAAAATTCCAAGCGAGTAAGTTCCCCTATGCGATAAATCTTGTTTTGTGATAACATAATTTATACGTACATAGCTACTCAAGAAACAATTGTAGCTTGTAAGATAAGCTGCATCTCCTCTAGACAAGAAACCAAGGTAAAAATAGAACAAAGAGGGAAAAAGAGATAACTAGAACTAGATAAGGTTCGTATTAGTTAAAAAAGGCTATTAACGAACTGCATAGACTATACTTTTAGGGCATAGTGATCAGCAAAATCATAGAAAAATTTCAAACATTCGACCGTTAGATCGTTCTTTCCATTAATTTAGAGCTACTTTTTTCTACTCTGCCAACTTTCTTCTCTTCGTGGCTTTCTCACCTCTAACTCTATCCTCTGATTGATCTTTTCTTGTTCTCATGCAGAAGAAAATGCTGGGGTTCTTCTCCAGATGCATGGTTCCCCCTTGTGCTGCATGAGTTAGAAATCAGAGAAGTTTGATCAGTTGGAGTGATTATGTTTGATGCATTTCATCTCCTCTCATAGTTTCAGCTAAAAATCAACTGGGATGTCAGCAGGGAAAAGATGAACTACCCATGGTGTCTCTCGTTTTTGATGTAGTAAAGGAAGCTACTTAACAGATTATCAAGAGAATTTGAAATCAATTGTTGGTTGCCACTAAGCTTGAGCTTGTACTTTTTTATGTGAAGGGTGGTGCAGATGAATCGAGTCAAACCAGACAACACACCATCTTGAAGTTTAGTTTGAATTTTTCATCGAACTTGAAAATGTGTTTGAACTTGATTTGATTATCACACGAGTCAAGCCAGACATAAGTTTTCACCGAGTTAAACCCAAGTCCAACTGAATTGCTTGATATTTTTCCGGATGCTTCATCATTTGTCAATTTATTGAGACGAGCTTTAAATCTCACCAAACTAAAAAGAAATATCAGACATAATTTTCTAAGCAAGTTGAAATTGAGAAACACGAGCTCTACTGAATAGCTTGATACTTTTACAAACATTTTATTATTTTGTGACTTATTCAGATGAGCTTCAAATCTTATAAAACAAGAAGAAAATGTTCAAACTTAGTTCGGTACATATTTTTTATACTACAATAATAAGAAAAGGGCTTTGTGCTTCTATTAAAGCATCAAAATTCACTTACCGTATTACTCTTCTACCCATATGTGCTCTCAATTCCCTACTCATGTTTTCAAAACAATCGACAAAATATTTAATTGAATATTTCATATTATGAATAGCTAATAATATTTCTCTTTTTAACCTTTTCACTTTATCTTAGTACATTAATGTCAAAATTAGAGCTCATAAGCTTATCTTCGTTCTCCATGTAGGAGACCATCCAGGTGCCATTGGTTTTCAATGTATATTCTGAAATGCTTGTTTTCTGGATACAGTTTGAGTTTGTATCGTAAGCTTCTTTATTAAATATATTTTGCAAGAATTTTATGAGTTTCATTGCTGTGGAGGATAATTGTTCTTGTCCTTGGCGATTTCTTAACATGTTGACATGCTTCTTGACTAATTAGTATGCTAGTTTCTTATCATAATACGTTACTAGAAAGGTGCACGTGCGCAAAACGTGACTTAATAATTTTTATGTTTATTTATTATACAAATTATTTTATATTTATATCTAATTTAAATGCTTATCAAAATGACAAACAAAAAAAAAAAAAACAAATGTCATTTTAAGTTGTAATAATAGCAATAAATGATATGAATTTCATTCAAATAGAACCAAGTAATTCATATCTCAAAGTTGATAATAAAAATCAATGCATCTCATAAATTGAAAAGCTCTTGGTAGGAAATATACAACCAAAGAAATTTCCAACGAAAGTATATAAGTCTACTTTGTAGATTGCATAGTCACCAACTTGAATTGACAATCTAAACATAATTTATATATAGTAAGTAGATTAACATATAAGTAATTTACTTGACGGTTAGTTAAAAAGCAAAACATGCGTCCAATAAAATTGATATTTTAGCTTCTGTTCATTAAACTAAATGATTGGTATATAATAACTATGTACAAATCTTGAAGTATAAATAGTAGGGAATTCATCTAAACATTAAAGAATACTCTAATAAGATGTTAGTGATCTCGATCGTTTTTGTGTTGCTTCATTGAAACTTGAGCATCATATATTTCATTTACTATTAACAATTCTTGAAAAGATGTGCCTCCAACATGTTTTAAGAACAATTTAAGTCAATCTCTTTCTCTCTATGGGGTTGCACCATATATATGACCTCTCACAACTTATTAATTCATTTCATTCAACATCTATATTATTTATCTCAAATATAGTGTTCTGGATATTCTCTGTATATAGATACTTTCTTTCTTTGTCGATTTTAGCACATAGAGAAACATTCCATGAGCATTATTTTAGAGATGTGGTCCCATTGAATGTTTTATAAATTTTGATTTGCATAGTAAGTGGCAGACTATTGAAATTGAATTAAAAAGTGCTTTGCATTAAATATGGAGCAGAGACTCTTTGAGCACCTTTGAAATGATTAATTTCATTATTTATTTTCTTCGTCACGTTGGTTAATGTTAATGGTCACTCTATCATATCTTTTATAAATATATTTGTATGATATTTCATTAGTGTCATTATGGAGCATATCTCCATGTCCATATGATAAATGTATTTGGATAGTGTACTAACCACTAGTTATTGAGTTCTACATTACGAACTCTAATTATTGTACAATCTCTTTTATTAAACTAGATACACATATTTCCCTTGAACTGTGCTTTCACAATATGATGCAGATAAAGACATTTACATTTTTCATTAATTGTACAAGAATTATTCTTGTTTCTATCTACTCATGATTCATGCATCATCTATTTAGGGACTAAGTCATAGAATATAAGATGTTCTTCTAGATCAAGAAGTTTTGTATACACAAACTTATTATATTAATCTAGGCTTGTAATTTTATACTTAAACTTTAGAATTATCACCATATGAGCATGTGACAATGTTTTTTTTTTTCCTTCTTCTTCTTCTATAATTTAGACATATGCAACAACTTTTCTAAATATTTGCTTCATAAATAATTGTATTTCAAATATTCTACGTTTGCTCAAAATATTCTAGAGGTTAAATTTGGTGGATCTTGAGCTCTTTGGCCATTCTAGAGGTTTTCTTGTATTTTCATTTTTTATTGCAAGTTATTGTAATAAAAAGATATAGTTTTCCAAATCTTTGGACAAATGCCAATACATCTTTTGAACCCCCAATAAAAGCTATTGAGGAACACTTCTTTCTCCAACTTCACTATCCCTCATCTCTCCTTTTATGGTGCTATCCATTATTTCTTGGTGTAAATCGGATTTCAAATTTGATAGGTCATGATGGTAGTAATCCAATCTTGAGGTCTCCAATTTTATGTCATTTTGTGTTGAAGATTTATCATTCTCTATAGGGCTGTAAATGGATATTCGAAAATTCGTTTACTGCTCGCATTTGTATCCGTTTATACAAAATTCATCCGCATCCATTTAAAGTGGATATTATCCGTATTCGATTAGTAGATATCTGATTATAAACGAATACGGAGATGGTAAATGCGTATCCGATCTGTTTAATATCCGCTCTGAATATATATGATTATTAAATAATATATTATTTATATTTTTCAATAAAAATCTCATAATCTATATATATATATGTGTGTGTGTGTGTGTGTGTGTGTGTATATATAAATTATAATTGAAGAATTTAGAAGAAAAAAGAATAAATTTAAAAAATTATTGAAATATACAAGAAAATTGAACAATAAAGTTAATCAACACAATTATTGTTGGTTGACTTTATAATTAATACACTTAAATGCCATTACTAATAATCAATTATAACGTCAATTATTAATTAGAAATTATGCTATTTGTTTGGTTGCTTCTTTTTAATGAAATTGTATATAGTTCCTTCTATTAATTAAAGTATGTATTTGTTATAGTTCATAGATTTATGTATTTGAATATTCGTAAGTAGATATCTAAATAATTAGCATCGAATATGAATATCAAAAAAATAATTTGAATACGGATAAGTTTAACCAAATATGAATGCATCTGGATAATAATATTCGAATACAGATATATCTGAATTCGATCGGTATTTGACAGATACAAATTCGAATATCATTATTAAATATCCATCAAACCCATATCTGTATCCGAATATTCAAAAAGTTAAATAGATACGAATATGAAAATAGTGTATTCGATTCGTTTAATATCTGTTTACACCCCTAATTCTCTATATAAACAACTTATAGTTTGAAATTGATAATTAGTAGAAAATCACATAAGTTTAAAACTTCAAATTTTTAATTGTGCAAGTGATTTGCAGATTCATCTTTCGCATTAACTAAATTTGGATGTTAATAGCAAAAAGAAAACAATCTCTTTGCAGTGTTAGAGTAATAAACAATGAGCAAACTTTATAAATATGTTTGTTATTCTTCAACAATAGTTGCACTACTTGTAAGGGATCACTTGGATTGATTCATTCTTTTGAATTGCATCATTAAATGTTTTAAAACCTTCTTTTTTAATGTGACATACTATATCATCTCTTGGGAAAATAAGTGGATCAATATTGCAATAGGTCGTAACATCCATAATAATATGTTCCTTTATGTTCGTGACCTCAATGTGCATGAACAACAACATCTCATTTGATTAATATATTATGATTATTCCCTTGAACCTAAATTGCCACAAGATATTTGTCTAATTTTACGTCTTTTGAGATATGAAGCAAAATATCATTCATTGAAAGATAATCTTTTAACCTTCTGAAGATTTTTGCATATGTATTTATCTCGATTGATTTTATAAATTTCCTCTCAATTATTTTTAATCATAAGTCTGATTTTCTACTATCTTCGTTCTATTCTAAAGCTCATATTCACATTTGAAAAAATAAAACTGAAAGTTACCAAGCTCATTTTCATTCGAAATTAGTCCTAGAAATTATGGTATACCTTGCCTTGTGCTTGAAAGATATAAACTCCATCCTTTGCAAATCAAGCTCTTTATCTAATTTTATACAAAATGAGATAAAAAAGAATATGTAGTTCAAGACTAACATATTTTCCATATGTTCACGACCTTTAAAAAACTCATGCAATTTATTTGACATTTGAATAATTCTAGCTAGTTTTTCCTATTACCATAATAAAATATGCGAGCTTATATTCAAATCTTATAACATTGTTATGATGCAATTAAGTACCTTATTTATTTCATCAATCTTCGAGCGTGCAAATCATAAATGATCAAACCTAATCAAAAAATGAGATTAAGACTTAAATTCTTTAGTATATAACAATTTATGTCCGCATTATGATATTTATTTAAAATCATAAAGTACATCTTATGATAGAGTATATCTTTATTAACAATCACTGACCTTTTGATTGATAAGAATCATTTGGGATCTTAGAAGACATTGAATTGGCAAATACTGACAATTGTATTCTTTAGGAACTAACTTTTTTCATCCAAAGCTATGATTCAGGAAAAGGTGCTATTTGTTGTTCCTTATGTTTTTTTCTCCATTGATGATTTACTTGACTTTCTCATTTGTTTGGGCTCTTAAGTTTTATCTGTGTATTCTTATCTCTTTGTAGTAATTAGTAAGGCATGTTTCGTTTTTATCCTATCTAGTTTTCATTGTCAAAACACATATGCTATAAAATAGTATTAAAAAATTATTCCCATATATTTAAAATATAGGTAAGATTTTTCTAAATGACCATATGTGATGATGTTTCAAGTATACACCAAAATATCTAGTACTAAATCATTTATACGAAATTGAATCATGACAGAAGTTGACTGATACATTACCATTTTAAGAAACTTTTCTGAAAAATGGAACAATGAAAATATGTGAATTTAAAAATTACCGAAATAAAACATATCTTGAAAGTTTTGATATTTAAAAGATATATTTGACATGTATTTTTTATAATCTAGTGACTAATGGTAGCAGAAATTATTGAACTATTTTATTTTTGGGTGATATTTAATAAATTTTATTTTTTTAAATTTCTTTTCCATCGTCCTCAAGAAATTGAATTTGTGCAAGTTTCCACCCTATTTTAATTTAATTTTTTTCTTTTTTGTTTATTGAAAATTTATAAGCACTGCACACTTACTTATCATTTTTTTTAAAATTAAATTTAAATTATTATTTTATAAAATAAAACTAAAGATATAATTTTAAAATGATTTAGAGCGATTTATAAATTATTTCCCTCTAAATTTCAATAAAGGAAAAAGTTTGTATTACTTACTTAATATTAGATTTTTAATGGACAACTTGTTTTTAATCAAAAATTAGACAGAAAGAAAAATAAAATAAAATCATGTGTGCGGTTTATCTACAATGAATCTGTCCCTCTTTTCAACAAAATTATTCTCTTATTAGTCAAGCTAAAAAAGTGGAAGCTAAATTCTGGTTAGTTTTAAACCTTAAAATATCATTATATCAAATAAGAACATTACATTATTTTATAATTTTTTATTGGTGAAAAAAAGTGTGAAAAATGTTTAGCTAAAAGATTATATGTTGATCCATATATATTTTTGCAAGATCTGAATTATGAATTAAGTTGGCCATTAATATAATACTACATAAATTTGTTAAATGTAACTTTATCATTTGAAATAGTTGTCCTTATTAATTATTTAACATTTAGCAACATAAGAAATAAAAACTTTTGATTGTTGAATATCATGTACTTAATGGATATATACTTTGTGTCTAGTCGGTGTATATTTCATAGGGTATTTGTTGATATTCCATCTTATATCTTAAATGAAAGTATTTCACTATGTCATATTCATGTTACTACTAAAACCAATATATACTTACACTTTCTAAATTTAAATAGTTTAAATGATATAATTATCAATCCACCGATACATATTTTTCCAAAAAAATTCAAGTTTAAATTAAATATGACAAAACTCAAGTTTTGTTTTGTTTTTTTTTAAATTATTCATAAGGCCCTTTTCCATTTCATCGGGGGTAAAATGCAATTTTTCTTGAAAAAAGAAAGAAAGAAAAAGTGACATAGGGACTAAATTGAAACATAAAACCTTAGATAGAGATTAAAGTGGAACATAAAACTATAAATTGACAATTTTACCCTTAAAAATGTCAAACTTGGTCAATTTTCCAGCCAAAAGCTGCCAGAAAATAGTTTTGGGGACTAAAATGAAATGATATATTAATGTTAGGAACTAAAAAATGAATTTTCGAAGATTAGGGACTAAAGTGATTGTAAAGTAAAACTTTAGGGACTAATTATGTGATTTGCCCAATTATATATATTTCTATCTTATTATCTCTTAAAAATAATTTATTGAAAGTTAGTAATATCACATCATTAATTTAGGTGAAAAGGTTTTATTTGGTTCTGTTTAGCTGCTTCTAATAGTATTATCAACTATATATTCTTCTTTTGATCCACTTTTGTCTCTTAATTAACTTAAATAAATAGGATTATGAAAGTTTCTCATTTTTATGACAACTATGAAAGCATCTTTTGCTAATAGCCAATTCCCAAGAAAATAACCGTGAACATCTCAATGTAAGAATTAACCAAAATATATTTCATAGACACACACACACACACACAAATATATAAATAAATCAAAAGAAGAAATATTGAATAAGACTTAGTTTACCCTTTTTCATTATCATATCATATATACTATTACATTTGAGTTTGCCACCTATTTTATAATATAACAAATATATTTCTCCTTTTATTTTTGAGAAGAAACCCATATTTGTACAAGCATATTTATAAAATATTATCCTATTTCTCATCAATTGATTTTTTCTTAATCTTGTAACGGTAAGACTTAATCTATTTCTTTCTATTATCACATTAAATTTACTATTATATTTAAATTATACACACACTTTATATATAATAAATATTTTTCTCCTTTTATTTTTAAGGGAGAATCCAAAAAGAATATCTACATGACATATTTATGAAGATACATTTTTTCACGTCAATTGAGTTTTTCTTACTTAATTTCAATGTAGTTATTACTCTTTATGAGTCTAACTAAAATAAATTTAATTCGATTGCATTTTATCATTAAACCATATGTATCAAATGTGATAACTATATTCTCTTTATATGAGATATAATTTAACTAATTAATTTAATTTAGTTATTGTTTTCTATGAGTCTAAGTACATAAGTACATCATTGGCAGAAGGAAAAATTTCAATACATATAATACATGATTGCTAAGTGGAAACATTGACTTAATGAATTTAACGTCTCATTTGTAGAGACTTTTGACTGTCAAATTAAATACTATGTATTTAGTGGATATATTCATAGGATATGAATAATGGCACATGGTTCATGAAATATTTTATCTAGTGAAATATTTCATTTATGCACTATCTAATCATACTTTTATAAATATAATATATTTATATTCAATGTATATATTTGTTAAAATGAAAAAATTGATAGAATTCATTTAGTGAATATCTTTATGAGTTTATTTAATTTAAAATTTAAAATAAATTTAATTAGTAATGTATGCATGTAATAAATACAATTTATATACATTTGATAAGTCAAAGGACATAATAAATATGTATATGTACATAAATTTTGTTTAATAATTTAATTATAAATACAATGAACTTGTTAAGGATACGAAGAAGTTACACCATTGGCATTCTTCAAGTAAGTGGAATTTGCCACATGTTAACAAATAAATGATCCCCCCCCCCCCCCCCCAAAAAAAAAAATCAAATCATTAGCATAATGAAATAAAGACAACTTTACCAATAAATTTATATAAATAAATTTAGTTTAATAATTTAATTATAATTTAACACTAATCCACGTATATTGAATGCAATACTATAAAAATTAGTGATTTTTTTAAAGAGATTACTTTAATTTAAAATTTAAAATAAATTTAGTTAGTAATGCATTCATGTAATAAATAAAATGTATATGCTTTAATTTGATGTATATCCATTTAATGTATATACATTTGATAAGTCAAAAGACATAATAAATGTGCTTTATATATATAAATTTTATTTAATAATTTAATGAAGTAAAGTGTAGCACAAGGATCCAATTATAAAGCAACAAATAGCAAAATAAAACTTGTTTACACTTCATCCAAGGATCTAATCATGCTCTTAAAGTGGATTTGGTTGCAGAAAAATACATTGATCGTTTAAATTCAAGGTAGAAGGATGACAATTTGAACTCTTCAAAACTACCAAATCTTGGCACAGCAGAGAACTGGCAACAATTGCCCAAGCAAATCACATCCGATTGAGTTGAAATTTTGGACAGCAACACCTCAATACGTTTGAGGATCTCTAATAAAAATTTCAGCAAAAACAAAAATCTGAAAGGTCACCAAAAAAGTCTTGAAACAATCTACACTGCAGATGATCTATCAAGAGCAAAAGCCTTCCAAGTGTAAGACCTCTAATGTAATGATCCACACACCCTAGCAAGCTCCAATCTTTCACTACTCAGCTAGATCAATAGAGGAAGAAGAAGAAGTAGTACTGATGGTCGAAAATGGTGGAGAAGGTGAGGAAATGTGTGAAACTTCAACACATGAGTGAGTCACACTTTTGGAGGGAAAAAGAGAATATAGCATTCATCCCCCTCATGGCCGCCCATCTTTCTATTTATAGAGAGGGAGGTGTGATGCTAGTTGGCATCACACCCTCCATGAGGTTGTTGCCAACTTGGCAATTAATTGTGAATTTGAATTTCATTTGCATTTAGGTTTAATTTGAATTTATATTTCATCTCATGAAATGTCTTTCAAATTAATTCTAAATGCATTTCAAATGAACTCCTTCATTTGAATTTCCCTCCAAAATAAATTCCTCTCATTAATTAAATGAACCCGTTAATTTAATTAATTGATCTTGGCTTAACTCCTTAAGTTAGAAGGTGTCAATTTAACTCCTTAAGCTAGCTTGACTAATTAATTATCATATGACACTCCTTAAATTAACTCCTTAATTTAGTTGGTCTAATTTAACTCCTTAAATTATTTTGACTTCCAAAATGACTAAAAATTAGCCAACCGATTTTCCTCCACAATAACGGTCACTAAGAATTTTCTAATTCTTAAAAAATTCCTTTCATCAAATAGAACTTCCTTTAAGTTTTTGTGTGTGACCTATTAGGTTCTCCATTTATTGGACATGGGCTCACAACTATTGTGATATTTTGAATATCGAAATATTCACATTAGTTTAAACTCCTTTAAACTAATAACTCATCCAATTAATGTTTATTAATTGAAGAGTACCCAATCTTTATGGTCGATGTCTAGCCTCAAGCCCATGGGCTCAACTAATTAGTCGAAATGAATATGCTCTTGGCAAACCATTCTAGTTCTACGTTTACCATGCAAATACAGTTCTTCCATCTCTTATCTCCTAAAATAGGCCTAGGACAAGATATTTGTTAGCTCCCTAATAGCCTCGATAACTGTGTTTCTATTCCCCATGTTCGATTCTAGTTTATGACCTCATCCTTAGAAAACTTCTTTTTCAAATGGTCATACTGCCTTGTGCAAGAACTCCTTGGAATCGATCATTATAGAATGCATAGGAGATGCACTCGCCATTGAGATGGAACCCATCTTGGACCTTACAAACCTCCATGTCTAAGTAGCTCATACCCAATCTCAACTCGAATGACCCGCAAAGTGGTCAAGGAAAAATCAAAGTATGAGGACCTAAACACAAGGTTACTATGGATTCTCAGGTCAAATGGCTAATTATATGCACTAGCATAAGCTAGAGAACTTGCCACTATCAACTTGCCACTTTGGCTATCTAGTGAATTCTCCGAGTGGGCCTTCAGTGAATTTGTTCTCTAACAAATACCCACTAACATGCATTCATGTCTAACATAGATTGCTCATGAAATAGAGCAATATTCAACTCCTTGGATTTATGCATCGTTAATGCAAGTCTATCTGAATCTTAGATGCCATGTCTTATAAGATTCTATGACTTGGAATGTTTTAAGATCATGATCGTGTAAGACTTGTTTCATGATCACCACCCAGTATGTGACCAAGTCCCTAGCCTAGTGTGATCTAAGGGCTTCAACCAAATGCCAGTGAAGTAAAATAAGCATAAGATGAAGATGACCATTTTATTTGAATATCATTCAATCAAGATTGTATCACAAGTGAAATAGTTTACATGCCAATCGAATTGGCTAGGGGGCATTATTCCAACATTTAATTATAATTTACCACTAATATATATATATTAAATGTAATACTTTCATTTGATAGGGGCAATTTTGTCTTCACATAAAAAGAAAGAAACAACTATAATCATTCATACTTTTATAAGTAGTATAGATAGAATTATTGAGAGTGACTGCAATTGCTTCGGATCCCAAACAAAGCTTTGCGTTCAGTGAATAATGTAGAATTTTTGCAGAGCTTTGTGTTCCAAAGGATCATTCGGGATTCCTAGTGGAGCTTTGAACTCTACGAATAACTTAGAATATTTTTAGGTGTTATCGGCTTTCTTTCTTTCTTTCTAACTCTTTCAGTGCTTATTAAACAGTTGTATGTTGACTTGTCTTGAGGTTCTTTTGATTAGAGAGGAAAGCAAGTCTGGTGTGAACGACCCCGTGAAGCTAAGTGCAGGACAATAATGGTTGGTGGAAGACCATCATTTGGCATTGGTTGGATAAAAGCATAACCATGATGGAATGAATGAAGGTGGCTGCCTTGAGGGTGATCTAGATGGATAGGCTATCGGGGATGACAACTATCCGTGGGCATCTATCCAGAGGGTTGTCGTCTGTTTTTGCGTGGTCGCTCATAGGGCTGCTACATATTGTGGCACGGTTGCCCTTGGGTATGTCTGTTTGCTGGGCAACCGTACTTCTATGTACGATCACCTGCGAGGTGCGACATTTGAGGGTGCTCCAGGGGTCATTTAGTATCTTTGGTGGTGTTTTATCCTCCAAGAATAACTTAAAATTTTTGTAGAATTTAGGTTCCGAAGATTCACACTCCCGCGACTGAGTTAGAACTTTTTTGTGGAGCATCATACTTTAAAGACCACCTTAGATCTGTGCTGGAGTTTTACACTCTATGAACAACTTGAAATTTTTTATGGAACCTTAGGCTTCAAGATCCCTTAGAATCTTTGGTGGAGCTTTGTGCTCCATGAATGACATAAAATTTCTTGCATAAATTTATGCTCCGGAGATCCCTCAAGATCTTTAGTGGAGCTTTGTGCTTTGCAAATTACTTAGAATCTTTTTGGTAAGCTTTACACTCCGAAGATCCCTTAGGACCTTTGGTGAGCCTTGTGCTCCACGAAGGACTTAGAATTTTCTTGCAGAGCTTGACACTGTGGAGATCCCTTGGGATCTCTTGTGGAGATTTACACTCCAAGAATCCTTTAGGAACTCTGGTGAAGCTTTACGCTCTACAAATAACTTAGAATCTTTTATGGAATTTTATGCTCCGAAGATCTTTCAAGATGTTTGGTGGAGCTTAATGTTCTGTGAATGACTTAGAATTTATTTGTAGAGCTTTATGCTCCAGATATTGCTTGTAGAGCTTTGTGTTCCACGAATGACTTAGAATTCATTTGCAAAGCTTTATGCTCCAAATATTACTTGTGGAGCTTTATGTTCTACGAATGACTTACGGAGCAGGATCTCTGGCATAGCTTTGCGCTCCGCAAATAACTTAGAATTTACTCATGGAACTCTATGCTCCAAAGATCCCTTAAGATCTCTTGTAGAGCTTTGCGCTTCATAAAAGACTTAAATTTTTTTTTTCGTGGAACATCATAGGTGACAAGTAGTGGGCCTATATTTGTTAGTTATTGGGGGCCGGCAAAGGAGTCGCTTGTTCTTGTTGGTTGATTACCCAAGGGGAAACTAACCCTGGGGTGCCCAAAGGGGATTGGACGCTTGTAGGGATGGGCCTTGAAGCGCCCAGGTGGCTGCTTGGGGACGGCCGTGGGCCCTAAGGATCACTGGTAGGATTATGTTGCTTTGAGAAACCTTTGAGATTTCTTGCGGAGTCATTTCGTTCTAAGGACTCCTTAGGGTCTCTCAAGGAAATGTCATTTCCTGAGAGCCTCTTGGGGTCTCTTATGGAAATATTGCTCTAGGAACCCCTTAGGGTCTTTAACGAAGATGCCATTCCAGGGACCACTTGGTTTCTTCTACTAAATTGCATCGCTTTGAGAGTTTCTTGAGGTCGCCCATATAGGTATCTCTCTATGAGCTCCATAAGTTCTTATCATGGAGGTGTTTTTTATGAGCCCCTTGGGGACTTACCATAAATACTTTTTTTGCGAGCCCCCTGCGGTCTTATCTTAAAGATATTATTTCCCAAGCTTAGGGTCTTACTCTGGGCATGCCTAATATCTTACCACTGATGTGTCTTTTCACATATTTAGAGCCTTACCACAGAGTGTACATAGAGTCTTACTACTGGGATGTTTGTTCGCAAGCCTTTTTAGGGGTCTTATAGCATATATGATTTTGTGAGCTCCCTATGTGTCTTACAACAGACTTGATTTTTGCAAACCCCCTAAGTCTTACAGTAGACTTAATTTCTGGAAGCCCCTATAGGGGTCTTGCAACAATTTTAATTTCTATGTGCTCTTTGGGGATCTTATAGCAGTTCTACTTGCCATGCATCCTGAGGGTCTTATAGTAATCTTGATTGTTGCAAGTCCCTTTGGGTGTTTTGTAGCAATCTTTATTTGCTACTCGCCTCACTGGGGTTTTTTATAATAGTCTTGTTTTCCCTATGCCCCATTGACGGTCTTGTAGTGGTCTTATTTTTCTGCGCATCCCTTTAGAGATTTATTGTAGGATATGTTACTTTATGAAGGGAGCCTCTTGGGGGTCTCCTATGGAGATGATGTTTCATGGAAGGAGCCCCTTAGGGACTCCCATGGAGGTGTTGTTTTTGTGCCCCTCTTTGGGTCTTACCACAAATATATTATTCTTGCAAGGAGTTAGTTTGTAATTAAAAAAGACAAGTATTATGAAAGAATCAAGATGCTTCATCGACACTCGAAATAATATTTGTTGCCTCCTAACTTTGTGTAGATTTTATTTATAACAAAGAAAGTGTTGATCTTAAGCTATTGGAAATCAAACTTAAACTTTTATTAAAAAAGGGACCCCAATTTGATGAAATAAACAAACTTTTCAAGGGATGCATTTTCTTATATTGGGGGAGTTCCCAGTTTAGAGCGTCCATTTCCATTTTGCACTCTGTAGCCTACATGTACTCGTATTCATTATCTATATCTTTTTGGGAGGCCTTTCCCCTTCTACATCTAGCTTTCTGATAGATCCTAAAATTTCTACTTCTCTCGTCATTGAATTCTTCAAGTCAGAGATTCCTTAAGTGAAATTGAGCATTGATATATTTGTCCTCCTGGTTTTGCGCACCTCTTCTTCGTGTTTGCGGTTCTGCTCAACTCTGGGGGTATATTGGGGCTTACCTTTGGCTCCTTCAAACTCTAAAAATCTTCATAATTCTTTGCATTCCAATTACTTGTTGTGTTGACGACCAAGCTTATTAGTATCTCCTTAATAGAGATACGAGGGTAATATGCTCACCCTTGAATATGGTCGGCTAGGCAAGGGCTTATCTAGGCATTTCTACTAATTGGGATTTTATTTCTTGTGCCTTTTGCCTTCAGACTCCCATCTCAAGCTTGGAGGTACTTGTTGGGCTACCTAAGGTAACTTTTGCCTCTTTAAGGGTTTCTCAACCTTCAAGCTTGCATTCATCCGCTTTCTTTTCTTTGTCGCCTGCCTCCATGGTTTCTCTATTGAATTCGAATAGAAGGATATTGATCTTTTGTAGTTAGGTATGGGGCACGCCTAGTTTTAGAGATGCATCATGGAATATGATGTCTATTGAGATCCTGTTGTCTAGTATGATTTTTTTCCATCTAGGAGTGGGCTAGGAAAGCCGAAATTACTAAAGCATCTATGTCTTCATCTCTTCTTACCCCAAGTCTACTCCTCCAAAGGTCACGTTAGATAGCATGGAGCATTTTGCATGTGTAAGAGCAAGTTCCACCTGCATCTCTTGTGAAAGGCTTTTGAATGTTTGCTAAAAATCATCGACCCCACAACAGGTAGGTTGTTTGCTCTTTGTTGCAACTCTTTTTGAGGCTTTGGTCCCTACTCTAGTATCTTTCAATGGTCCTCCACAAATTGAGCCCGTGTTGTTTTTTGATGTTATCTCGTTACTTGGCAACGAAATCCTCAGGGTATCCTCATTGGACTAGTGTTTCAATCTCACCCTTCAGGTAATTATATTGTTCGGTGGAGCGTCCTCTATCGTGATAGAAGTGCCAGTACCCCTCCAAAATCTTCCTGTTGAGATCGTCCGCCATCTTTTTAAAGGCTAGTAACCCGTCGTGGGGTATTCATCTTGCCTCTTGCGATCATCTGTGGTCTTTTATAATTTTTTTATGGGAGTTATTATTATTATTATTTTTAATGTGGATGTACTTCTCTACTTGGATCAAAAGGTTCTTTGAAGTGACTAGGTGCTTGCTGGATATGGATTTCTTAAACCTCCAACGTCTCAACCTTTATTGTATGATGCTGGGCAAGCTTTTCGAGTTGAGGTGAAGAATGTCATTAGGGCTGTAAATGGATATTTGAAAATTCGTTTACTGTTCGCATTCATGTCTGTTTATACAAAATTTATCCACATTCGTATAAAGCAGATATTATCCATATTTGATTAGTAGGTATTCGATTATAAATGGATATAGATTTGGTAAATGCATATCCAATCCGTTTAATATCCGCTTTGAATATATATTTATCAAATAATATATTATTTATATTTTTCAATAAAAATCTCATACTCCATATATGTATGTGTATATATATATATATATAAATTATAATTGAAGAATTGAGAAGAAAAAAGAATAAATTTAAAAAGTTATTATAATATGGAGAAAACATTAAAGAATAAAGTAATCAATATAATTATTATTGGTTGACTTTATAGTTAATATACTTAAATGCCATTATTAATATTAATTAGTACAAATAATCAATTATAAAGTCAATTATTAATTAAAAATTATGCTATTTATTTGATTGCTTTCTTTTTAATGAAATTGTATAGTTCCTTCCATTAATTAAAAATATGTATTTATTGAATATACTGCCTCTGCTATGGCAAGGCGCACAACAATGGCAGTGACTACTACTATGGCAAGGCTGATACCATGGGTAGGGTTCGGGATGTGGGGTTTTATATATATTTTAATTTGAAAAGTAGGGATGAAATTATTATTTTAAAATTTTCATTAATTTTAATGATGGACTGCTGATATTAGGGAAGATTTGTAATTTATTCATAATTGTGGATTTTTTTAATAAATAAGTCAAATCTTAAGGAGTGTAATTGGCTGTTTGGCTAAGCTTATTTAAAAAAATCTTATAAGCTCTACATCTTATAATATATTTTTGAAACTTATAAAATATTATATCTTTTTTTAAAAAGAGCGTATAAGCTCACTCAAACACCCTATAAGTAATTAATCCTTAAATTATTAAATGATATTGTTTAATTTTTATTCCTATTAATCTAATTATGGATAGAAGTGGTTCTTAAGAGAATCATGAATTTTCAATTTATAATGGTTCTATGCTAGAGATTAAATTATCTAAATATCAACGATTAAAAAATGAATACATGACAATATACTAAATGAATTACTCCTATTATTTTATTTTATTTCATTTTAACTATTGAGATTCTTTGTTCTATTGTTCGGCCAAAACAAAGCATCCTGACCCTGGACAATCCCACTTTCCCAACGATGGCGTTGACTAGCTCCTTAAAAGAAGAAAGCGTGGAGCCGCCTCATCTTATTGCAACGCCAGTTGGTTTTGTTTAGTAAAAAGTAATAGCAAATTGCTCCAAGATTGGAATAATTTAAGCAGGTGATTCTCCGGAGGAAGGCAACAAGAAATCAACAAGGGAGATAGGAAGCAGTTATGGCGGAGGCAGCACTCTCATTCGCGGTGGAAAAGCTGGGCTATTTGGTGATCCAGAAGGTGGATTTCCTGCTTGGCGTTGAGGAACAGGTGAAGCGGCTCAAAGGTGAGCTCGAAACGACGCAGAGTTTCCTGAAAGACGCTGCCGATAAGCAGGCCAATGACGAGAGGATACGTAAATGGATATCAGATATCAGACATCAGAGAGGTGGCTCAAGATGCTGAAGATGCCATCGAGACTTTCATTCTCAAAGTCGACAACCCAAGAAGGAGCAGAGGACTGCTGGGAAGGTGTGCTTGCTTTCCAAGCCATGTGGACCATCTCGACAGGCTCGGGCAACAAATCGAGTCCATTCGGGCTCGGCTGAAGGACATAGACGAACGACGCGAGAGGTACCAAATTCAAAATCTCAGTGAGGTGCTCAGGAGATAAGAAGACGTAGAACAGCGTCGGCCGTCTCCTTGGCAAAGAGACAAACACGTGGTGGGCTTGGACGAAGACGTAAAATTGCTGCTTCAGCGATCGCTTTGGAGGAGAGGGGAGGACGTTCCATCGCCAGCATCGTGGGTATGGGCGGTATCGGGAAGTCAACTCTTGCCAGGGTGGTCTACAACAACGCCTCCGTCGCTGATCGGTTTGATCGCCGTGCTAGGGTTGTTGTTTCCAGGGAATTCGACCCCAGACAGGTTATCAAGGAGCTGGTGCTGCAGCTGCTAGAGCCCAGAGAAGACAAGCTAAAGATATTGGAGATTATGGAGAAATTGCAGTTGCCAAGCCTCAGGTATATGCTTCACAAACGGCTAAAGGGCAGAGAATATTTCATAGTTGTCGACGATGTGGGGCGAGAAGAAGATTGGGAATCACTGGCAAGTGCTTTTCCCGATGAAGAAGGTACGGACAACACTTTGAATTATTTGACAAATACAATAATTTTATTGAATTACCTACTATTACAATTCAACCTGATTCAATTCAATTCAAATTATTAAAGAGAAAAAAAAAGAAAAAAAATTGAAATATGCTTATATTTTTTATATTTTAATTGATCACTTAATGTTATTTTTGAACAATTTAATTAAAAATTGATTTCAAATGACTTAATGATTATTGCTTAGTATTTGACTATTTATTGTTGTTGTTGTTGTGATGAATGTTAATAATTGAATGACGTCAATAATGTTATTGTGTTAGTTTTTAAACTTTTGTTTACTCATAACTTGACTGGAAAGTGATATCTAATTATTGACTTAATGGATATACATGACACAAGCTTGTCAAGTATTTTAATGGAATTGTGTGATTGTTAAAATAGTTGTCTTGATCGTTATTGGATATTGATTGACAAGGTAAATGTTAAATTATTTTAGTGCAGCTGTATTGATTTTAATTTATGAATTCATGAACGATATTTGTTTATAATATATATACATAGATAGATAGATAGATAGATAGATAGATAGACAGATGCTTTTATTGAATTTTTAGTTGAATATTAAGATGTTGTAAATTTTTTTAGATGAATTATTATGTGCAGTAGTTAAAAATGATCACCAATTGAAATTGAAATGGATAAGCTGTGAAAAATGATCACTTGTTGAACTGAATTGGATTGTGGATTATTGGCTCATGGGATATTTGGTTGACTCGTTTTATTTTCGTGTGAATATCAATTGACACGAAAACTTTTAAGTGAGTTGAGACTTGATGTTGATGCTTGTTGTGTTGACTACTTTTTAATTAAGAAGATGTCCTGCTATAGTAATTGTAAAAGCTTGTAAAATGAGGAAATTGTATTTTTTGTCCCATAGTTTAACTGTGTGTTCATTATTACTCCCAAACTTATGGCGTTGAATATTTTTGGTCCAAATTTCATAACTTTTTCAACATTTTTGGTCCCTCACCGAAATGCCACAAACTCCATAAAATATTAATATTTTTATTTTGTTTAGTTACATAGAAACCTCGAAGGATTGACTTAATTCCAAATAGACCCAAAAAAATTGGAATGGCTCCCTAATTTTGTCCTATCTAAAATTTTTGAAGGATCGTTAGTTTTCATTAACAAATTTATTAACATCATTCGAAAAATTATGTGAAAATTTAAAAATATCATTTGATCGTCGTTCTCATGATTTTTGAGACAAAAATGTATATGGACTTATTCGTAATATTTTCCATATCTTTTAAGTGTAATTTTAACATTTTTTAAATTATTTCTAACAAAGTGAAATATATTTTATTATGAAATATTTTTTTTAAATATTAAATAATTTTAAAATCAAGTTGAACTAAAAAAATAAAAAATTTAAAATCATACACATATCCAAAGTAATTTGATCAAATTTAATTAAATTTATTTATTAATTAAAAATAAAATAAGAAAAAAAAATTAGATAGTCACTTAACAAATATAACTTATAATTTTAAATTATGTACTCTATAATATTAAAATAAATAAATGTATCTAAAATAATTATTAATTTAAAAATACTAATATTAATAATTTTAAATAAATAATTTGATAAATTTAATTATTTTTGACAATATAATTGATAAATTTTAAATAAAAAGGTAAAAATGAATTAGTTTGAATAGTGTTAAATTAATACTTAATAAATTAGTTAAAAATAAAAAATAAAAAATTGAAAAAAAAAGAAAGAAAGAAAGAAAAAGATTATCGTTTTCTCCCACCCCCACCTACCCCACCCCCACCTACCCCACCCATTCCCCCCTCCCCCCCCAATTTGCCACCTAACCAAAAATCCCAAAATTCAACAAATTTCAGCGTGCTACATCAGCATTTTCGATCATTTTATGAGATTCTGGCAATTTTGGACTATATGTGCAAATTTGTCTTAACTTATATGATTAAATTTGAAATTGCGTATTATATAGGACAAAACTGAAAGTTGAAAAATTTTATAGGACGAAAATAATTTTTTCTACTGAGGATAGCTGCCATGTCCAACTACTGTAGGGTAGGGATGAGGCAGTTGGGGATGGGGATGTGGGGGTTGTGGAGGGTGTAGGGATGGGAGAGATTATTATACAAATATAATTATATAATGTTTTTATATATTGTATTTATTTATTAATAAATATTATATACAAATATATAATTAGATTATAAATATAATATGTATATTTATAACATAAATATATACATAAACATATTCAGGAACTGTGATGGTCACAAGTAACAAATGATGATAATCGATCAATCGGATTTCCTTTGGCAACTCTGATTATTAGCATTAAGATTGGCTCAAAGTTTGTATAGTGAAAGAATATTAGTTATATTCTCAATGATTAAGAAACCCAGCTATAAACTCGTTTTAGGCATTTATTATGTGATGTTATGGATCCAAAAGAAAATTTTTAAGAAAATCCTGATACATTTTTCAAATGCTGGTGAACTCCCTTCACGTTAAATGTCTAGAATATCATCAGCACTTATTGAACAAGTTGAATATATCAACATTTATCGCAATATAAATATTGGACAATTTCTTGATTGATATCTCCCTCGTACTTATATGTATGAGGACCGAAATTCAAAATCAAACAAATTTCAGGTGCATGCGTAAATTTAAACCAAAAAAGGGAAAATTACTAAAACCCCTATAAAATAAAATTTTATATCTAAAAAGCCAATAGAATATTTTTTCAATCTAGCAAACCCATTTCACAAACTTTTTACTCTAAAAAATCCAACTATTAACTTTTACTCTATTTTTAGACAAAATTACTCTTGAATATCTCACACTACAATACTTTTTTATTTATCTAAATTATTTGTTTTTAACTCTCTTTGTAGTAAAAATTAGAAAAAGTTATTTATGAATTTTAAAAGAATTTTAGCCTTTTAATTTAGTTCATTTGATTTTAGAATTCATAAGTATTTCCGTTGTAATATTATATATATATATATTAAATTAAAGAAATATATTTCTTCAAAACTTTTAGTTTATTAAACATAAAATCATCATTATTAGAAATCAATTCAAAAAGTTAAAAGAAAATATTCTATTAAAAGAAATAATTCATTAAAATTTTAAATTTAATAAGTTACGGACAATTCTAAGAATTTAATAAATTAAGGGCGATTAAGTCAAAAAATTAGTTGTTGAGTTTTTTGGAGTGAAAAATTGATGGATTGAGCATTTGAGTAAGAAAAATATTTTGATGGGTTTTTTAGATATAAAAATATATTTTAAAGAATTTTTAGTAATTTTCCCAAAAAAGGAAAAGAAAAATAAACTTTTCTAACAAGCATCTCGACCCATGTTATAAGCTCTTAGACCTTATTGTATCAAGATGCTTATAACTAATTTTAAGATAAAACATAAGAGTTTTTAAATTTTAACTTATTTTATAAGGGGAAAATACATTTTTAGTCCCATAGTTTAATGGTAGGTACATTGTTAGTCTCAAACTTGTGGTATTGAACATTTTTTGTTCAAATTTGATACTCTTGGTTCTCCTTCCAATATTCTGTTAAAAGTTGAATGAAAATAGTTATTTATTTATAAAAAGCTCCTTGAAGTTTTATCTATTTATAAAAAAAATCCACAAAATATACCACTTGACCACCACTAAAAAAGATTAAAAATTAATATAAAAAATTAAAATTAAAAACCACACAAACTCTCTAAAAAATATTTAACATAATACTTATATATATATATGTATATTTGAATATAGGGCAAATCACATAATTAATCCCTAAAGTTTTACTTTAGAATCACTTTAGTCCCAAATATTCAAAAATTTATCTTTTAGTCCATAACATTAATATATCATTTCACTTTAGTCTCCAAAACCATTTTCCAGTAGTTTTTGGCCGGAAAATTAATCAAGTTTGACATTTTTAAGGGCAAAATTATCAATTTATAATTTTATATTTCACTTTTGTCCCTATTTAAGGTTTTATGTTTCAATGTAGTCCCTATGTCAAATTTTCTTTTTCTTTTTCTTTTCTTTTTTTTTTAAAGAAAAATTGCATTTTACCCTCTATGGAAATGGACAAAGGGCCTTATAAATAAAAAAAGCTAAAAACCTCCTTGTATTTTGAAATTATGCACACCATCTTCCGCTCCTGATTTGCTTCAATTTGCCACCCAATTTTAACATATAAAGATTATTACACTTAATTATTTCATATATTTTCAATTTAATTTATTTATTTTTTTAAGTATATTTTCGTATATCTTCTCAATTTAATTAATTTATTTTTTTAAGTATATTTTCGTATATCTTCTTTCATCCACTTTAAATTTAAAAATTATTTTTAATTTCTATATTTTCATTTTTCTAATTTATTCTACTTTTTCATTTTAGTATATATTATGTATACAATTGTATAAATCATTTCCTATCTCGACAGATAAAGCAAGTAGATTGTTGCTTACAAGTCGCAACTAGGATGTTGCAAGTTGTGCTAGATATGTCCATGAGCTGAAAACTTTAGACGACAAGAAGAGCTGGGAATTGTTCTTGAAGAATGCATTCGTTGATAATACTGATGGCAAATGTCCGAAAGAATTGGAGGATATTGGCAGAGAGATCTTGAGAAAATGTGGTGGTCTACCATTAGCAATCACTGTAGTGGGAGGTCTACTGGTGAAACAGAGACAGTCCAAGAGTGGATGGGAGAAGGTTTTGAAAGGAATGAAATCTCATTTGGGAAGGAGTGAAAGTAGTGTGTCAGCAATATTGGAATTGAGTTACCAGGATTTGCCCCCACATCTCAAGTCTTGCTTCTTGTGTCTAGGCTTCTTCAAGGAAGATGCTGTCATCCGCGCAAAAAAGTTGGTACAAATTTGGATTGCGGAAGGCTTCGTCCCACAGGAAGAAGAAGGAGAAGAAACAATGGAGGAGATTGCAAGAGGTTATTTAGATGAACTGATCAATTGTAACATGGTTCAAGTAAAGGATATGAGCAAAGATGGTAGGGTAAAAAACTGTCGCATTCATGATCTTCTTCGGGAGCTATCCATCAGAAAAGCAAAGGAGGAAATAAGTTTTGAGGTACTAAGAGGGTGTTTGGGTGAGCTTATAAGCTCCTCAAAACATCTTATAAGATATTTAAGAGCTTATAAGTTCTTTTAAAAAAAGTAAGGAGACCATAACTTATTTTTAAGATTTTAACAAGTTTCTTCATTTTTAACTATTTTAATTACAAAATTTCTATTATTAACATCTTATAAGCTCCAACATTTTATTTTATCCAAACACTTCAACAACTTATTTTAAAAATAAGATCTAATATCTTATAAGCTCCAAAAACATCTTATAAAATGTAGGAGCTTATAAGATGTTTAAAATAAGTTTAGCCAAACACCCTCTAATTAATGTTCATCATGGGAATAAAAATACTCAACCTCGCCATCAGGCCATCTACTGCAGTAGTACTGAAAGGTTTAATATTATTTCCTCAAAGAGTAGTCCAACTAAACATATTCGCACTCTTTTCATCCATAGAGTCAGCAATATTGATGATATTTCATCTTATAATTGGAAGATTTCTGGACTACTCCTTAGGGTACTTGACAAGGAAGGTCTTGGATTGAAAATATTGCCCAACATGATAGGTACAGTGGTTGGGTTAAGGTACCTGGGCTTACGAAACAACAAGTTAAGGAAGCTCCCAAGCTCATTGGGTCGCCTTAAAAACATTCAGGTTCTTGATATAACAAAAAACAAGTATGTGGAAGTCCCAAACGTGTTGTGGAAAATGGAGAGCCTCCGTCATCTTTACATCTCTTCCATCATTTGCGAGAAACCTCTTAATATAAACACTTCGAAGAATCTTCAGACTCTGATCTACATCAAGATGGATAATTGGATTCTTGATGATCAGCACCTCATCCGGATGACTGCTCTTTGCAAATTGGGCATAGATCTCGACGGGAACATAAATGGAAGCGAGATGTGTACTTCATTGGCTACGCTGAAGAATCTTGACTGTCTAAACTTAAAGGGAAGAATGCCATCCCTGGACGGGCTTGTTATTCTGAACAGTCTTACTCAACTTAAACTGAAAGGTAAGCTGAGCGGGTTGCCCAGTACCAGTAATTTCCCTCAAAATCTTTCTTACTTAACCTTGAGACATTCCGCTCTCGAAGAAGACCCCATGCCGGTACTGGAAAAGCCCAAAACTATTGCACCTCAAATTTAATGAGGGTTCATTTGATGGTGAAGAAATGGTGATCTCTCATGATGGGTTTCCTAGGCTCAAAGTCCTCCCTCTCCATAAATTGTTCAAACTGAAAAATATAAAAGTTGGAAGAGGTGCAATGCCAGAGCTCAGACGACTGGGAATCCAGGAATGTCCATATCTGCAGAGCCTCCCGGAAGAGCTGAAATTCATGACTAATCTCAAAGAGTTGAAGATGGTGACAAGCGTGGGAGTTGCATCTAAGCTCAAAGGCGTAGACTCCCACAAAATCTCCAACATACCATTTGTAGATCTCGTTGTTGCACAAAATTTTTATCATCTAACTATTCAAGAAGTGCTTTTGGAAGCGCGTTATACAAGGATGCCATAAATCATCTAAAGGTACTACACTAATTACCATACTGATTATCATCTAAAGGATACCATATGAAAATAATAATATTGATACTCAAAACTATTACTGTACGTACGGTGTATAATTTTTAGAGGACCAAATTAATGTCTATTTTCTAGGTTGGCCAAGTTATGTATATTTCCTAAAAACCCCATTTTAAATGTGTATAAAAGTACATACAAAATCTTTTCCTTGTTACTTTTTACTTTTGTGTCTTCTATCCAATTCGTTAATACTTTATAATACCATACTTTTACTGTAGACATATATATATATACCATGTTAATATTTTTCACTAATTACAGTATTTTTTATTTTTATATATTACAATGAAAGTTTAATTTCTTCTCTCTTCGTAATTATTCATGAGGCTAGAACCTTGGGCTTGCATGCATGGGTTTAAAGTTACCATATATGCATGCCTTTTGACGGGTATTTACAAGCATTATAATAAATTTTATATACTTATTAAAATTTATTAGAAAAAGAATAAAACAATGAGGATATAATATTTGAAAAGAGGAATTTCATTTTTTCAAGAAAGAACAAAGTTTAGAAGAATTAATTATCTGAATCTTATGGATTGATGCAAACATTACTTGCAATTATTGCATTATCTAGTTCTTGAGTAATTTTAGTATAGTTTTAGTTATTAGTTGTAGGCAAGGAAATTGATTTTAGTTATTATTTTTTCTTCCCTACCTTACTCGATGTTTGAATTTAAATCTAGGATGGAGTGAATTTTAATCTGAATCCGATCTGAATTCGATCCGATAGTTTAGGATCTTTGACCGATAAAAGATTTAATGGATATGATCCGATTAAAAAAATCTATAATTCGAAATAAATTGAGTGA
Organism: Jacaranda mimosifolia; assembly: GCA_018894105.1. Taxonomy (NCBI): domain Eukaryota; kingdom Viridiplantae; phylum Streptophyta; class Magnoliopsida; order Lamiales; family Bignoniaceae; genus Jacaranda; species Jacaranda mimosifolia. Next base: position 4,020,078 of record CM032125.1, read on the forward strand.
ATATGGATTTGACTCGATCCGATTAATTAATAATCCGAATTCGAATATATATAGTATTACATGTATATATATAGTATTATACATATATATACGTAGGGTTCTATAGCAACATCAAAATGAATTTTTGAATGAAAAAGTAAAGAGCTTCCATGCAATATATCAAATCAGTTGATTTTCATACAAAATGTTATATTTGGAGGTTATCTACGTCATAATTGCATTACTTTTTTCTCTATTTTTATAACAAAAAATGATGTAGGAAAAATAATGAGCATGAGCTGAATGTTGTGATATAAAAGAATACAATGCAAATATCAATTTGACAGAAATGAGTTCTTTTTTTTAATAGAACTTTAAGTTTATAATTAATTGATTAAAAAATCAAGTATATATGCATTTATAATGTCAAATAAGTACTATTATCAGCAATATAACCTACAATACAATGATATGATAAATGAATGTGATTAAGTTATATTCTATTATTGCTTTATAACGGTTTGAACCATTAGTTCATTTATATAAGCCAAATTAAATTTAATTCTTCAATCATCCCTCATCTGTAAAAATATATTTTCACATAGCAGCATTCAAAACTAAAATGCAATTTCTCTTTTTAATTTTTCATATCAAATTTGCTTTTATGTCTAATATTCCAATTCATTGTTACTTTATACCCTATTTACTGTAAATACTATGTGATTATTTACCATTTTTATTATTATCTTTTTTATATAATTACGTTCAATAAAAATTCTAATTTCTTCTCTTTTTGTAATGATTTTTCAGGCCAGTATTTTGGACACGGGTTTAAAGCTATCATATAGATGCTTCTACCATTTGACAAGTACTTATCAGCTTATAACTCTCCTAATAATAAAATTTATATATTCACTATAATTTAGAAAAAGTATTTTAATGCAAACATTTTAGTTCTTGAGTGGTTGTAGGCAGGGACAGTTTAGTTGTTAGTTTTTCTTCCCTACCTTACTCGATGAATAGAATTTAAAGCCACTCTTCTTCCTTCTTGGTTTGATTTAATACTTTAATGCTTCTTCTTCGTCATTCTTTCGTTTTTATTCCTTCTTTATCCTACTCAATAAACTTAATTTGGATAGGCCCTTTTCCCTCTCAGTATGATTTTCCCTTTTCTTAACCATATAGGTTAATTTCCGTAATAAGAAAATATTTAAAAAGTTGTTACTTAAATGGTTATTTTGGTTGGGTACATAAATATTTATATAAGTTATGTTAAGTTTTTAATGGACTTGAGCCCATTTAAATAATGAAGTCCACCTTAAGTGACTTAATTAGGTTGACTCAATGGCTCTTTTTAATTAATTATATTATTTTTTATTAAAATTTTATTTTATGCTTAGGGCCTCTTAATTGACACATCATGACCAAAATAGTCCTAACAATTTACAAGATCTAAACTCTAATTACAGTTCATAAATGTTTGATAAACACTGTAAAATAATTGAGGTTTAATAGTGTTCTACCTAATACAAATTTGTCGTCAGTAAGTAGACCTCAAACATTGATCTGGGTTAGTTTTTCTCGAGTCAAGAAAACAAATATTGGCGGCTATATTTTGTTAAAATGAAAAAGATATAAAGTCATATGTCAAAACATTTTGTCAATTTTGACAGTTAGGTGGAGAAAGCTTCACTTTATTTTATTTATACACACAAGATATGCACAAATGGTTCATTATTAAGATTCTAATATTGAAGGAGACCCAATTATTTGATTCAGAACTTTGTTCCTTATTTATTTAATCAAATCATATCCTATTCGCCCCGTGCATAATTACAACTTGATACAATATTATTTTTTCTGTTCTACCATTTATATACTTTACAAATTAAAAGTTTATGAAGAGTAGTTCAAATGGAAAGAATGAAGTTAAATTAAGGACTATATTGGGTAGCTTAGATAGGGGATGGTTTAATTTCATTCATTGTATGGTGGAGTTCGATATGAGCCAACCTCAAGCAATGCACGGCATAAAAATTATTTTTAATTTAATTGTGTAGCTGAATTAACTCTACCAAAACAATTTATACAAGCTTATGGCCCAAACCATATAAAAACGGACTCTTAGTTTGAAAAAGACAGGGCCCAGAGAAGACAAGCTCCAGGTACGGGAGATTATGGAGAAATTGCAGTTGCCCAACCTCAGGGACATGCTTCACGAACGCCTCATTGGCAGACGATATTTCATAGTTATCGACGATGTGTGGCGAGAAGAAGATTGGAAATCTCTGGCGAGTGCTTTTCCTGATGAACAAGGTATGTACGGCATCCTATGATATTTCATGCTATGAGTGATTCATTCGTGCTAGGTCCATCAATAGATGGGTTTCACCCTACCCAAATCTAAAAAAAAATTAACAATATCTAGGCCCATATTCATACCCATGCTCATTAAAAAGAATGCAATGGGTATGGGCAGGATCTATACTCATAAGTTACTCACGGGGTACTATACCCAATAATTACCCATTATCCTAATACCCAAATTTAATTATTGACCTAAAAATTCATATACCAAATTAAAAATAGACTAATGATAAATTTTTAATATATATATATATATATAATTAAAAATATTTATCTTTTTTATACAATAATAATTTTTTTTTCAATAATTTATAGATCCTTCTTTTAATATAAAACATTTTATTCTATTCATACTATGCATATTTTTTTTTATCTCAATTTTCTTTTGTCAATTGTTGCATTTAAAATCAATAGTATAATAAGCTCATAAACTATGAGTCCAGCACGGCATCTAAGAAAATAATGATGAAAGATTAATCTATTTATCATAAAGTATGGGATATAATTTAAAGTTTAATGTGATATTTTAAATTTTTTATATTGAAAAATTATTTAAAAAATGAAAAATGTAAAATTAAAGAGATAAAAATATAATTAGAGAGAAAAATGTGAAAAAAAAATTATGAAAGAAAGAAGAGCAATTTGACACTAATAATATCTTTTATCTACATAAAGAAAGGATTGGATCAAATTTAAATTATAAATACTTTTAAAAAAGAAATAAATTTTTTAAAGAAATAGTGCTTAGTTAGTATATGATCAGACCAAAAATACAAGAAAGTGGACTAATATATAATTCAAATTTTAGAAGGAAAAATAGTATATTTTTTATTTTATTCATTTAGTATAATAAAATTTAATATACATAGATTAATTAAATATATATTCTAATTAAATTTCAATAATATTTTTTGGTTATTGTATACAGAAGAATTTGTTAATACAAAAACAAAAAAAAAGGAAATAATCAAAACATTAAAAAATTATATTCAAGAAGCTAAACCCAATGGGTATTGAGTTATATAGGGTGTGGTAGGGTATAGGGTTTCATTGTATGAGTATTTTAGAGTAGGGTAAAAAGATAAGGTCATATCATTTGAGTATTTTAGGGTATAAGCATGGGTAGGGTGAAACCTTATCCATTGACAGGTCTAATTCATTGTTTTTTTTAATTTTGTCTAAATTTCAATTTAATTTCGTCATCTAATTCATTGTTTTAACATTAGGCTTAAGTGATTAAAGATGGGTGAAGGTGATTTGGAACTTTTAGGATCTGAAAGCACTAGAATCATTTGGATTATTGGAAAAAAAAATCTCCTAATGCTCAAATCATGGTTAGATTGATGAGGATAATTGCATAAAGTAAATTAAAGAAAATTCAAGATTACATAATTATTGGTATGAAAATTGCAACACGAAATTGAATATATAATATAAGTGGCACAAGGATGGTTCACCCAATTCGAGCTATATGCACGAGTGAAAAGAAGAGATTTTATTATCAAATTGAAAGAGTTACATAATGTAATATCTTTATGAATTTATCTCAATTGATTTTTCTCGAAAGATTGAAAAATGCTCATATTTATAAGAGGAAAATAAAGAACCAAAATCGAGTTTTAGTCAAATTAGATCTTCAAAAATTAAGTTAAATTTCAACTAAACTAGAAAACAAAATCCCAATCAACTAGGACTTTTGAGATACAACATAATAAATCTCCACCTTAGCTCAAAAGTCTAAGCTATGAAACAAACCACCTCTTCAAAACAAGATACAATTAGTTAGCTATCTCTCCCCTCTCCACATGCCCTTAAGAGCGATTATGCACAACCGCAAGCTCGCACCAAGTCCAAGCAATGCTTGGAGTTGTATAAAGGAACAACCTTAATCATTATTTCTACAAAGACAGCTTTGCAACAATTACTTCACCACTGGATATAGTAACAAACTAAATGGACTAAATATCAATGTATTTAGTTCTCTCATAAAACATATGATTTTGAGTTAGATGGATTGTACTCTAGCTATCACAGAAAATGGAAGCAGCATCCTCCTCGAGTCCCAAACTCTAAACTAAATCTCTCAACAACAAAGCTTTTTTTTTATTGCCTCAGTGACTATCGTATATTTAACTTTTGTAGTTGATAAAGCAATGGTAGGCTATAGAATTGCCTTCCAACTGATTGCACCCCTGAACAACTGAAAGTATATCTAATAAGGGAACCTCTTTTATCCAAGTCCTCTGTAAAATCTAAATCCATAAGCCAATAATTCCATCTCCAGATGAACTCTTTGTATCAAATAGAAGTCTAAAGTGTGCGGTACCCTTCAAGTGCCTCAAAATCTACTTGATAGCTTTCTAACGTTCCTTTCCTACCCAAGCCATATACCGAGTCACCCAAATAACAATGTGTATTATCTGGCCTAGTGCACGCTATTATATTCACCAAACTCCCACTGCACTAGAATATGGAACACAAGACATGTATTCCTTCTTCTTATTAGACTATGGTGACAAAAAAAGTTTATAGCTTAAAATGTAGTATGAGTAGATTGCACATAGGCTTGGCATCATGCATCCCAAACCTCTCAAGAATATTCTCAACATAGTACCCCTAAGATATGAACAATTTCCCCGCACAATAATCATATTGTATCTCCATGCCCAAAATTTTCTTAGCACTAAAGTCTTTCATCTCGAACTTATTACTCTACTTAGCCTTCAACTTATTAACATCCAAGACACTTTTTGCAATATTGGGCATATCATCCTTATAGATGAGTAAGTAGATAAAAGAACAAGCACCTAGTGTCCTATAATATAAACAAGCATCATACTCACTTCTTGCATATTTAATAGTGGTCATGAAAGAGTTGAACTTTTTATACCACTGCTTAGGAGATTGCTTCAAGTAGTAGACACACATGGTCCTCCCTTTCTACAACAATGAAACTCTCTGGCTTTGACTACGCCATGAAGAGGGTCTTCTCAACTCTATGTAGGAAAGCCATCTTCACATCCAACTACTCTAGTTATAAATCAAACTAAGCAACCACTAAAAATAACAACCATATGTAGCTCTGTTTCACAACTAGAGAGAAAACTTGATTGAAGTCAACTCCATACTTCTACGTTATCTGTTTGCAACAAGCTTTGCCTTATACCTCACATCATCAACACTTGAATTTTCCTGCTTCTTCTTGAACATCCATTTACACCCAACTATCTTCTTACCTATGGAGGCTTCTAGTGTAGTGACTTAATCTTTTTTGCTGTAGTAATAGCCCATTTTGCAAACTCACTGCATAATGTAGCATCTAAATATGAGATTAGCCCATAAGACACTGTCTCCTTAGCATTTGTAAGTGCATATTCCACTAAATCAATCTCTATATATTTGAATGGTGGTCTAATATGTCTCCTTAACGTATCTCTCGTAATAAAATATGTTTAACTATTGTGGAAAATTGATCATCTCGAGAATCCTTCTGTGATGTGGAAGGAACAGCTTGTACCTTTGACTCTTCCTTCTCGATTCATCCTTGTGCACCTGCATTAGCATGTTTCAGATTAATCATTGAAGACTTATCCAACACAACATCCCTACTAGTAATGACATTGTATGTTTCTGGACAATAGATTGAAAACTATTAACACTCGCAGAGGTAACCAAGTAGTATGTATTTCTTTGACTTAAATATCTAACTTCCCATCACTTACATGCACATATGCAGGACAACCAAATATTCTAAATCTATAATAATCAAGCACAATATCATACCATATCTCTTTTGGAGTTTTCAACTTAATGGCCATAGATGGTGATAGGTATACTAGGTAGCATACTTTACAAACTGCCTATGCCAAAAAGTCTATGGACTATCCTTTCTAGAGCATAAAATGAGCTCTCTATCAAAGTTTGATTCATCCTTTCGGCCAATGCCATTCTAATGAGGTGTCTTAATAACTGTGTAGTGTCTCACAATACCTACTTTTCTTCAATATTATTCAAATTCACTGGAGCAGAATTCCAAACTATTATCAATGCAAAGCTATTTTATCTCTCTTCCAGTCTATTTTTCAATTATCATTGTCCTCCACTACTTGAAAATGGCAAAGACCTCACTCTTTTACTTCAAGAAATGTATCTAAACTTTCTAGAAAAATCATCAATGAAGGTAAACAGATACCTAGCTCCACTTTTTGAAGGAACTTGAGCTGGACACCAAAGATTGGAATGAAGGTTATTTAATGTCCCTTTTAGTTCAGAGAATACCTTTGCTGAAACTAGTTTGTTTCTACTTCTTGGAAACACATGCTCAACAAAGTAGAACCCATTGGTGCTCCACCTAATAGTAAGCTCTACTTGCTCAGTATAGTGAATCCCCACTCGCTTATATGCACCTGTTCCATATGTAATGACTTTTTCATATTTGAATTCAATATCAATGATAATAAAAACATAGCTCCACTAGAAACTCTAGACATTGTCTCCTCAACAATAGTAAGTGCATACTTAACCAAATCAATCTCTATATGTCTAGATGGTGGTCTAATCTATCTCCTCAGTGTATCTCTCATAATAGAGTATCTTTAACTACTGAAGGAAATTGATTATCTTGAAAATCCTTCTGCTACGTGGAAGGAGCAATTTGTACCTTTGACTATACCTTCTGAATTCACCCTTATGTACTTGTATTAGCATGTTTCAGATGAATCATAGTAGACTTATCACAAACAACATCTGTAATTGTAATGACCTTGCATGCTTTTAGACACCAGACTTTAAAACCATTGACATTCATATTGTAACCAAGCAATATGTATTTCTTTGACTTAAAATGTAACTTTCCATTGCTTAAATGTACATAGGTACACTAATAAAAAAATGCCGTTTTGTGACAGAAAAAATCCATCGCAAAATCTTTGGTCGCAAAAATTTGTGACGGAAAAATCCATCGCAAAATCTGTCACAAATAGTAATTATAATTAAAAAATAAATTTTGAGACGAAAATTTCCATCGCAAAATTTTAAAAAGTTTTTTTTTAAAAATATACACATCCTATCAAATTAAAACCTATAATTACCCAATATCAATAATCTTTGCATTACATACTAATCATCCCATTTAATAATATTTAAATATTAGTTTACATAAAATCACAATAATTTTATATCACAATAAAAATCAAGCCCAATAATATAAAATTGTTTAATATATAAATCAAACCCTAACTAAACTATAAAATTTACAAAATAATGCCAAACAAATTATCTTACAAGACTTATACTAAATTCAATGCCATGAAATATCCAAGTCTGCAATATTAAAACAAAAACAAAATTACAATAATGAAAAATAGAAACATAAACTAAACTAATTGACAATTCAACATAATAAACCAATATTTAAATTCAATACATAACCAAATCATAACCGAGCACATAATTCATAAAAATATAAATTTAAATCCTAATCAAACATATAATTCACAAAATATAAATCTAACAAAATCTAACAAATTATTCAATATAACCAAACATACATCTTATTATAAACCAACATATAATTTAATATACATCTAACATATAACTCAAATCCTAATCAAACATAAATTCACAAAACTAACAAAATCTAACACATAATTCAATATAAATGCATAATCTAAACACATATAAATTTAATACATATTTCAGTATAATCAAACACACATCCAACATAAACCAACATATAATCTAATATAAGTTCAACATATAACTCAAATCCAAATCAAACTTATAATTCACAAAATAAAAATGTGTCGCCCCGATCTCGGGATAGCACCTAAGCTGAGAGGCGAATTCAATATCCCATAAAATTTTCACAATTACCCAATATATATCAGCAAAATATAACCTTATAACAGACTTAACCCAATATGTGGAAGCGATAATCAAAGTGCTTAAAATATCGTCATAATAGATTCAACAGCAACCTAACCCAAAAGGTTGCTACTAGTCCCACAATTCAAAATTTACATCCATAATTATAACACTATTCATGGCATATTACAACATTTCTTAATATAACATCCCAAAATCAGTGAAACATACATATACACAACAAGCTCCAAAAGAAACATCTCTACTCGGATCATCAGTCCTCAAAATCTCCAGTCTCACACCTGTCTGAGTAAAGATGAATAATATACGAGGGTGAGTCATAAGGACTCAATGAGGATAGTGTAAGCAATACATAACCATTCCAAAATATAAAGCACACAAGTAACGACCAATGATTTCTCAATATAAGAATGATGAATCACAACAAGAAACATCAAGAAATAAAGAATAACAATTGCTAGGTCAGAAACTGTGACCGTTAGCTTTACGGCCTGTACATCTCAACCGATCCTGCTTGGGAGGTTTATGTCCATCTCAACTAATCACAGTCTGGAGGCATCATCTTAACAGATGGGAGCATCATCTCAAACGATCCTGCTCGGGAGGTTTATGGACATCTCAACCGATCACAGTCGGGAGGCATCATCTCAACAGATGGAAACATAAAAGGCTCGTTGCCCGGAACAACAGTTCGATCTAGACTGAAATACCACTCCAGCCTTATTGCTCCATGAGTAGAATGGAATTACAAGAATAACAAACCCAACACATATGCAAGTCAATAAACTGAACAACACATGCATATCAGAACATCCTTGTACCTCCATAACAGTTCAATAATCGTTCAATTCAGTAGCTCGGGCATGACAGCTCGGCAATCACATTAGCTCAAGCATAACAACTTGACAATCACAATAGCTCAAGCATGACAGCTTGGCAATCACACTAGCTCAAGCATAACAACTTGGCAAACAATAGCTCAAGCATAACAGCTTGGCAATCACAATAGCTCAAGCATGACAGCTTGGCAAGGCACTCAACATAACAATTCTCCTGTACACAGATCTTTCAATTCGATAGTTCAATCAATCAATTGCCAACATGGCAGAATAATGAACTTTACAAAACGATAACAATGCCATCATGGCAGATCACAAGTCCAAGTACAGTTTCACTTCGATCAATAACATACGAGACACGAAAATGTTCAAGGCCAGAACATAAATCATTTGATTGACTCAATCAGTATCGATACATGATTAACTCAATAAGACTCACAGGTTCAATGATTAATGATAACAGTATCAGTAGCAAGACAAGAGAACCTTACAGGGTCCAAAACTCAACAAGTACGATAACAAGATTCAAGGTTATAGAACCACATAGGCTTCAGATAACATCAATAACAATAATAGGGATCAAGACAATGGAACCACACAGGGTTCAGATATCAACAATAACGATATCAAGAATTAATAGAACCTCACATGTAACACTAACGATATCAAGAATCAATAGAACCTCACAGGGTTCAGAAATCAACAATAATGATAACATAATTCAAGACAATAGAACCACACAGGTTCAGATAGCAACAATAACGATATCAAGAATCAATAGAACCTTACAGGTTCAAATAGTAACAATAACGATATCAAGAATCAATAGAATCTCACAGGTTCAGATAGCAATGATAGCGATATCAAGAATCAATAGAACCTCATAGGGTTCAGAAATCAACAATAACGATAACAAAATTCAAGATAATAGAACTACACAGGGTTCAGATAACAACAATACGATATCAGGAATCAAGATAATAGAACCACACAGGTTCAAATATCAACAATAACGATATCAAGAATCAATAGAATAGAACCACACAAGTTCAGATAGCAACAATAACAATATCAAGAATCAACAATCACATTGCTTACTCAAACAAGTACCAAAGCAGTAGATCTTTACCTTAATTAGTCAATCAGCGCAGTCAAACTCTACTGATTCTCAGGGTCAACTCCTCCGTCATGTTTTCAGAAGGTAACCTTATATCAAAATCCAGGTTCGACCCTATCGATCACTAACACTTAGAATCATAGCAACAATAACCTCTAGTCTAAATAATTATCCTATTGATATGCCAGTAAAGGTTTGTTCCGATACTACTGCCCTAAAATACTAATAATATTGGATATAAACGTATACGGATTCGCATATATAAATAGCCATATCGATCCTCAATATTAATCATAATAATTCAGTTGTCCGCAAACATCCAACTTTTATCGATTAATCTCGATGACATAAAAAATAAGGGTTTCTACACTTAATATATTATATAACCTATAGCTACATGAAATAATACCACTATGGATTTACTAGACCTATTTAATCGATCAAAGATGTTTTAATCTAATGCACGAGTGTTCTGATCGACCAAGATCATCATAATATACGAAACTACAAAGTTTTACGAAGATTAGAACATCTAAACATATACATGCAATTACATACATGAAAATAGCATTTTATACCAATATCTCACTAATGAAAGGGAATCGTCACGATCAGACCACATGCATGCGATCACCGCGACGAGGCAAAGATTCTGCCCCATCACCGCCGACACCGGAAAATTGAAATTTTACCACTCCTAGAATCCTCTCGCCGAGAGCTTTCCAACAGTACCTTCGGTTTTCGATTTGGCCGCTGAAAACTCCATCAAAATGCAGCCCGAAGTGGTCACGATTTGAAGCTCCGCCGGCCGTTTTCGTCGTCTCCGCCACGTATCTCCGCCACGTATCTCCGCCATGCAACTATACCACGGTGTTCACCTTGTCGAGGGCTAGCTGAAATACTCCTCTTTTGCTCAGTTTGACGCCGAAAATTAAGGGACCCACTTGCTCCAAATTTTTAGTCTCTATCTGCCGTGAGCTTCCGGTGAGCCGCTGCCGCCGCTGATGGTGGAGATGAGGTCGCAGTGGTGTGGGGAGTGAGTTGAGGTGGTGGTTAGTTGAAGAAAAACTCGCCGGTGGTGGTGTGTGGAGTGAGTTGGCCGTGGGTGGAGGAGAAAGAAGGAAGATAACGGGAAAGAAAATGAGGAGAAAAATGAAGAAAGAAAAGAGAAAGAAAAGGACAGAAAAGACAGAAGAAAAAATGTTGCTGCCAATTTTGATGTTCGTTTTTTTTTTTTTTTTTTTTTAAATTCTTCATTTGTAATTATTCTTAGCCAATTATAATCATGCAATTGAGTAAAATGTATAACTTAATCACACAATTGAAAAATAAAATTAGTAGTTAAAATTCAATAATTTTCAAATATTAAATAATATAACAATTAATAAAATCATAAAATTACTGGGGTGTTACAAAAAATCTAACACATAATTCAATGTAAATGCATAATCTTAATACATATAAATCTAATACATAATTCAATGGAATCAAACATACATCTCATCATAAACCAACATATAATTTAATATAAGTCCAATATATAATTTAAATCCTAATTAGACATATAATTCACAAAATATAAATCTAACAAAATTCAACACGTTGTTCAATGTAAATGTATAATCTAACACATTATTCAATACTACCAAACATGCATCTCATTATAAACCAAACATATAACTCAAATTCTAATCGTACATATAACTCAAAAAATATAAATCTAAAAACATCTAACATATAACTCAGCATAAATGCATAATATATCTTAGCACATATAAATCTAACGCATAATTCAATATAATCAAACATATATCTCATCATAAACCAACATATAACTTAAAATAAGTCCAACATATAACTCAAATCCTAATCGGACATATAATTCAGTAAGTGTAAATCTAACACATAATTCAATATAAATGCATAATCTAACACATAAATCTAGAAACAATAATAAATGTATAAACATATATTTACTTGTCCATAAAATCCAACTTGCCGAAAAAAGAAGACTTAACATAATGAGTGGCATCATTTCAATAGAAAACAATTAATAATATTTGTAAACACATAATGGCATATAGACACTCCACCTTATTCCCATCATCATCATGTAAGCAATTAAAAATCAATAAGCAACAAATGAGAAGGCTCCACCCCTTCTCCCAACATCCTATCCTCCTTCCTAATTTCACCAATTCTAAATATTTCTAATGTATTGTACTAAAAATATATATAAAATCAAAATAAGGTTTGCAAATTTACCTCTAAATGCCCCACACAACACAACACTCACAGAAGGTATCCACCACAATCAAGATAGCCTACATCATTTGGAACATGTTACAAGTGCAAATATTTAATCATAATTCCTTAAACTAAATTAAAATTTGAAAATATAATATAACTCAATATAAAGTACAATAAAAGTTAACTCAACCCAAAATTCTAATAAAATTTTTAATTCAAATAAAAACATAACTCCAACAAATATAAAACAATTTAATACAAATATAAAATTTACCTCAAATTTTAATTAATATATAAATAATTATTTGTGTTAAATCAAATTATATTATTAATAAATAAATTATTTTGAGTTTAACTAACACATAAATCAAATTTTAACTAACTTGGATCATTAACAAAAACATAATGGAGATAACTAAAATATTATCAAATATTTTAACTAAAACATAATCAAAATTTAAATAAAATATAATCAAACGTAATCAAAGTTTAACATAGTTGTGAGAATTACCTTAATTAATGGAGATAGAGCAAAATATATATTCTCTAAACCCAAAACATTAAACAAATAACAACATTAGCATTTTAAAAATTAAAACTAATTTTTTTTTAAAAAATAGAAAATAAAAAATAATATTCCAGATCTGGTCGGCTGCCGACCAGAAGCTGGTGCGCACTAGCAAGCTGACCAGTCAGCCCCTATCAATGCTGGTCGGCCGACCATTTTAATATTTAAGAAAAACAAAAACAAAAAAAATGAAGAAGAAGAAGAAGGAGAGGAAGAAGGAGGGCGATTTTAATTTAAAAAAATTTGTCTAGGTGAGAAATGGGGAAGAAGGATTTTAATTCCCCCCATTCAATAATTTGCGACGGATTTAAATCCATCGCTAATGATTTTTTATTTGTTATTTTCATTTTTTACACTTTTGTGACGGATTCTCCCCTATTTGATAATTTGTGATGGATTTAAATCCATTGCAAATGATTTTTTATTTTTTATTTTCATTTTTTCCTTTTTTGCAATGGATTTGAATCTATTGCAAAACTACGACATTTGAGATGAAAAAATCCATCACAAAACAGTAGCTTTGTGATGGATTTTAATCCGTCGCAAAATTCTTGAAAAAATTTAGAAATTTTGTGATGGAATCAAATCTGTCGCAAAAATTGACATTTGTGATGGATTTGCAAATATTTTTTCTAGTAGTGGTAGGACAATCAAATATTCTAAATCTAGAATAATCAAGAATAGTATTAGACCATATCTCTTCTGAAGTTTTCAACATAGTGGTCGTAGATGGTAATAAGTTTTCTAGGTAGCATGTTTTACAAACTGCCTATGCCAAAAAATTCATGGACAGTACTGTATTCCAGAGCATAAAACAAATTCTCTATCAGAGTTTTATTCATCCTTCCAGCCATGCTGTTCTATTGAGGTGTCGTAACTAATGTTTGGTGTCCCATAATACCTACTTTTTTGCAATACTGTTCAAACTCACTGGAGCAGAGTTCCAAACCATTATCAATGCAAAGCCACTCTATCTCTCTTCTAGTCTATTTTTCAATAATCATTGCCCTGCACTCTTTGGAAGTAGCAAAGACCTCACTCTTCCACTTCAAGAAATGTAATAAGCCTTTTAGAGAAATCATCAGTGAAGATAAACATATACCTGGCACCATCTTTTGAAGGGACTTGAGATGGACACCAAAGATCGGAATGAATGTAATTTAATGTCCCTTTGATTCGGTAAACACCCTTGTTGAAACTAGTCTGTCTGGCTTTCGAAAACACAGTGCTTAACAAAGTCGAGCTCGTTCGTGCTTCATCTACATAGCAAAGCCTACTTGCTCAATGTATTGAGTCCCTACTCATTTATATGTCCCAATTGCGTATGCTATAAATTTTTCATATTTAAATCTAATATCAATGATAATAAGACCACAACTCCACTCAAAACTCTGGACCCCTACATAATGTACAAAATTCCATTAATTTTCTTACTCTCTATCACAACCAAGGCACTTTTGGGGACTTTCAAGGAATCATCTAAGCTAATAAACTATGACGAGCATCTATAGATATAAATGTTTACAAATATTTAAAACGTGTCTCACTTTCGTCAAAGTCTTGACCCTACCACCATACATCCTAATTTTGATTGTTCCCATCCTAACAATCTTTGCAAGATATGTCATTGCCTATGAAAAACACTCTGCTTCAAAACTAGTCTCTAGAGGGATACATGTGGAATTAACATGAGGTATCCATGATCTAAAACATCGTCTGGTCTTAAATCATCATAACTAACTAGCACAAGTTCGTTGTCACCGTTAGTATATACTACCTTAATAGCTTTACTATTTTTCATATTTTCAAGCTCCTACTTTAGTATCCAACACTTTGTGATGATGCTTGATCTCACGGGGCTGAGGATATCCTTCGAGCTGGGTGGTCTGACCTACAACATAGCACACATTAGGCTAGTCGAGGAATCCTAGACTATGGCCCTTGGATGCTTAAGTTAGTACTAAGCTAATTTAAGAGAGGGTATGAAGTAAAAAAGGCTTTTAGGATGTGTTTATTGCGTACCTAAATCCAGACTTTAACCCAGGGATTTATAATCTCACATGCTTGGTCAATTTTTTATACCCTTCACCTTAGAGTCATCCTTTTCTCCATCTGAGGGGTAGGCATGGTCTTTTAACTCTCCCCAACTGGGATGACGCCATTCTGGAGCAAAGTACATTAGCATGGTGTGGGGTGTGCTTCTGCTTTTAATGTGAAGGACGTCCTAGAAGGGACAACATTAAATGTGGTGAATCTTATCTTACGCTACCTATGGAGCGAAGCTGGTTCCCAACCTCCACCTCCGACCTCCGATCATGATGTAGCATCCAACATCAGACCATCTTTGTTACCATTGATATGAACTGAGATGAACTTTCCTCTTTGAGGTCAGTCTTGGTACCTTTCGTACTGGAGGGTTGAGAGGTCGAGAGTGGTGATGCAACACTTTGCCTTTACATGTCCCAACATCCTATAATGATTGACACTTGATTTTCTTCTTATATTGTGATCTACTTTTGCTCCTTGGGTTTATCCTTCAGGTCCCCTCAATCTACCCCTAACAACAAGCCTTACCTTCTTTAGGCACCTTATATAATCTCGTCATCTATTGAGTACTTGCTTAATAATGCTTTTTGCACGTCCTCGATAAAATTATATCTCTACTATACAATATCACATCTCAAAAATCAAAATAAATAGGGGGGACATAGCAGTAATAGAGCCAAATTATCATTTTCATATTTTACTTCCAGATTTTCTAAATAATTTATCACCAAAAGAAATTGCATTTCCTTATATATATATATCAGTGTTTTGCGTTTTAAAAAGAGTGATCAATTTATTGAGTAAGTTAAGTGTGATCAAATTAAATTTAAATTAGGAATTGATCACTTAGCTTGGAGCATGAAAAGTTTTTAGTCAAGAATAATCTTGGAAATATTTACATGAGATATCCTAACAAGCATCACCATTTCAATTAAGAGGGTCTAATCCTACTAAACTTAATTATTATAAAAGTTTATAAGATATTTTTAAAGTATATAATCTCTTATGTCTTATCTTAAATTAGCCGTAAGTGTTTGGATACAATAAGCTCTAAAAGCTTACAAAATGGTGTTGGGATTCACAAAATGAGAACATACAATCTATTTTTGAATTTCATTTGGATTCAAATCTCCTTACATATATACGAACAAGGAAGATGACACTCAACCAATTGAATAGTAGCCATGTCCCTAGAAATGTTACAGTCAATATTGTTTAACAAGTGTTCATGATATCCAATTCATTTAATTTATAATTGACATGAAGGGATGTTACCAGTAATTCAACAATGAGTTAGGACTTTCTTGAATTCTTCTTTTTGGATCCAAACATCAAATCCTAAATGTCTAAAACTAGTTTATGATTAGATTTCTTATTCATTGAGAAAACAACTAATATTCTTGTACTATACAAACTTTTAGCCAATCCTAATACTACTACTCAGATTTGCTAAGCAAAGTAAGGTTGTTCAATGATCATCATTTGTTACTTGTGACCATCGCATTTTCTTGAATCATTTTGTTATCTTGACAGATAAAGCAAGTAGATTGCTGTTTACAAGTTGCAATCGGGACGTTCCAAGTTGTGCTCCATATGTCCATGAGCTGGAAACCTTAGACGAAGAAAAGAACTTGGAATTGTTCTTGAGAAGAAGGCATTCATTGGTAATGTTGATGGCAAGTCACCCTGAAAAATTGGAGGATATTGGTAGAGAGATCACGAAAAAATGTGCTGGTCTACTTAGCAATCACTATAATAGGAGGCCTACTAGTGAAACAGAGACAGTCCAAGAGTGGATGGGAGAAGGTTTCGAAAGGAATGAGCTCTTATTTGGGAAGGAGTGAAAGTAGTGTGTCAGCGATATTGGAATTGAGTTACCAGGATTTGCTCCGACATCGCAAGTCTTGCTTCTTGTGTGTAGGCTTCTTCAGGGAAGATGCTACTGTCCATGCGGAAAAGCTGGTACATATTTGGATTGCAGAAGGCTTAGTGCTGCAGTAAGAAGAAGGAGAAGAAACAATAGAGGAGACAGCAAAAGGTTATTTAGATGAGCTGATCAACCGAAACATGGTTCAAGTCACGGACATGAGTATGGATGATAAAGTAAAACACTACAAAAAACATGATCTTCTTCGGGAGCTATCTATCAGAAAAGCAAGGGAAGAAATAAGTTTTGAGATGCCAAGCGATCATCACAGGAATAATATTACTCAATTCTCACGTGATCAACCTTGCCATCAGGCTATCTACTGCAGCAGTGAGAGGCTCAATATTATTTCCTCAAAGAGTCCAAATAAACGTCTTCGCTCTTTTTTCATCCATGGAGTCGGCTATATTGATGATATTCCATCTTATTATTGGAAGGTTTTTGGACTCTTTAAGGTACTTGAGATGCAAAATCTTGCATTGAAAATATTGCCCGACATGATAGGCACACACTGGTTGGGTTAAGGTAGCTGGGTTTAAGAAACAACAAGTCAAGGAAGCTTCGAAACTCATTGGGTCGCCTAGAAAACCTTCAGGTTCTTGATATAGCATTAAACAGAGACGTCCAACTGCCAAATGTTATATGGAAAATGGATAGCCTCCGTCATCTTTACATCTCTTCTATCATTTCCGAAGAACCTCTTAATATAAACACTTTGAAGAATCTTCAGACTTTGATCTACATCAAGATGGATAATTGGATTCTTGATGATCAGCACCTCACCCAGATGACTGCTCTTCGCAAATTGGGCATTATTCTCGATGAAAATTTAGATGTAAGCGAGATATGTACTTCATAGGCTATGCTGAAGAATCTTGATGGTCTATACTTAAGATCAGCAGAAGGACTAATGCTATCCCCGGACGGGCTTGTTGTTCCACACCGTCTCACTCAACTTAAACTGAAATATATGGCTCTAGGGACGTTACTGAGTACCGGTAATTTCCTTCCAAATCTTTCGTACTTAACCTTGAGCCTTACTATTCTTAAAGAAGACCCCATGCCAGTATTGGAAAAGCTGCCAAAGCTGTTGTACCTCAAATTTGATGTGTGTTCATTGGATGGTGAAGAAATGGTAATCTCTCATTATGGATTTCCTAGGTTTGAAGTCCTCCGATAACTGTTGGATCTGAAAAATCTAAAAGTGGGAAAAGGTGCAATCATAGAGCTCAAAACGATTGGAAATTAATGTTGGAATGATTTTGGTACATAAGAATGTATTATATAATGTAGTAGCATAAATTTAAGCACAAAACTAGTATAGGAGAAATAATTAAAACCTCCAAATAACAAGTAAAGAGTTAGTCAAGAATTCAAATCGGAAGCAATAAACTGAGGGTTAAATAAATACCGAGTCGAGGCCTACACGAGCACAGCTTCTTTAAGGTTTTATTCGCCTTCCACCGGTGCCGGAGGACTACTGACGAACAACCTCCCAAGATACAACGACTCCAAACAACCAAAGGCGGCACTCCTATTGATTGAACCTCCAAACCTAACTAACTTGAACCTCTTGTGTTTAATGAAAATTGTGTATGTATCTATATGAGAATGAATGCCTAGAATGCTAGAATGCTAGTGTATTTTTTTCATTATTAATGACACTAGACAACACCTATATTTATAGGACTTAAGTATTTATTCCTATAAGACATGTGTCTATTCTTGTTAGACATGTCCCTAATTCTGTCAGACTAAATAAAGGTTGTGACCTTTATTTTAAATTTCAAAAGATATGGGTTGCAACTTTCTAAGAAATTAGACATGACTGTTGGATGAATTAATTTCGGTCTCAATGTCCAAAATTTAAAATAATCCTAATAATAATTATATAGAAATATTATTATTATCATTGGATTATTGATAGTATATTATTATACTATCCACCTACTTCCATGTCTTAATATAATTTTAGCTAATAGCTCACTTCTTTAACTCAATTTGCTCATTCAATAATTTATTAATTTTTGCACTAAAATATCTCCTCAACGAGACAAATTATTTATGTGCTAAAATTCTAACAATCCCCCACATGAATGAGCAAATAGTCTGACAGATATGCTCATGAATGCAATTACACGACAGAGGTTCAGCTCAAGTGATATTGCATCGGGAGAGGTAGCTTTTGGCTTTGAGCCTTCCTTAGTGAGCACTATCGGATGTACTTGCCAACCAGTGAACATGATGTCTTGAACTGTTCGGCTTCGGTGTACACCAAGACAATAGAACTGCACACAACACCACTCAATAGTCAGTTTTATGGTTTAACTGTTGTGTTCATTTCGGCCCTGAACAATTCTTGGTATTCATGAGTACTACTTTGAGAATTCAGCCTTAATTTCTCGTAGGATCGGCCCAATCCTTACTCATATAGGTGACTTCTCATTAAGAGGTTCCTGCTGCACCCCCACTCAAAATATCAAGATATGAGAGCCATTAAAAGCAATGCTTAACCTAGAACTT
Organism: Jacaranda mimosifolia; assembly: GCA_018894105.1. Classification (NCBI taxonomy): domain Eukaryota; kingdom Viridiplantae; phylum Streptophyta; class Magnoliopsida; order Lamiales; family Bignoniaceae; genus Jacaranda; species Jacaranda mimosifolia. The sequence goes on from CM032125.1 coordinate 4,039,580, forward strand.
TTGCAGGGTGCACTGTCTGCTCATCAACGGAATAGGCTAGAGGGTTGTTGCCCCCCACAGTGCTTTCACATCGAGTCACAGTTGCATAACTTGTTTTTCCCTTTGAACCTACTTCATGGGATCTCCAATCACATAGGTAGGGTTCCCGTTATGGTGACTTAGTTATTGAAAGGCTTAAGGCCCATTCCTTCCGATGATTTATTTACTTGCTCTCTATTTACACCTTTAGTTAGCGGATCCGCAAGGTTATCTTTAGACTTCACGTAGTCAATTGAGATAACTCCACTAGAGAGCAGTTGTCTAACAGTGTTATGTCTCCTCCGCATATGTCGAGACTTACTGTTGTATATACTACTTTGTGCCCTTCCAATAGCAGATTGGCTATCACAGTAAATGCAAATTGCCGGCACCAGGTTTCGTCCAATTTGGAATATCTTCCAAAAATTGGCGTAACCATTCTGCTTCCTCGCTTGCTTTATCCAATGCTATGAACTCTGATTCCATTGTTGATCTTGCTATGCAAGTTTGCTTCGAGGATTTCCATGGTATGGCAGCTCCACCTAAAGTGAATACATATCCACTCGTGGACTTGGACTCGTTTGAGTCAGATATCCAATTTGCATCATTGTATCTCTCAATTACAGCTGGATATTTCGTATAGTGCAACCCATACTTTGTGGTGTGTTTTAAGTACTTTAGTACTCTGACAATAGCATTCCAATGTTCTTGTCCAGGATTGCTTGTATATCTACTTAGCTTACCAACTGCATACGCAATATCTAGCCTCGTGCAATTCATTATATACATGAGGCTTCCGATTATGCGCGCGTATTCCACTTGAGCTTTTCCTTCACCTTTATTTTTGGTGAGCTTCTGGTTTGTATCTATTGGTGTTTTCACTGGACTGCTAGCGAGATCTAGGAACTTTTGTAGCACTTTCTCAATATAGTGCGATTGTGTTAATGCTATCCCGCCTGGTGTTCTTATAATTTTGATTCCGAGTATGACATCAGCAAGACCCATATCTTTCATATCGAAATTGCGACTTAGCAATTTCTTTGTCCTTTTGATTATGTCACTGTTGCTTCCCATGATTAACATATCATCTACGTATAAACATATAATGACATATTCAGTTAGTGTACCTCTAATATACACACATTTGTCACACTCATTAATCTTGAAACCGTTGGCTACCATCACATGGTCAAATTTAAGATGCCACTGTTTAGGTGCTTGTTTAAACCATATAATGATTTAATTAATTTACACACCTTCTTCTCTTGGCTTGGAACTACAAACCCTTCAGATTGTTCCATATAAACTTCCTCATCGAGGTCGCCATTTAAAAATGCTGTTTTTACATCCATTTGATGTATCTCAAGATTATTAATGGCAGTAAAGGCAATTAATAGTCGAATAGAAGTTATTCTAGTAACTGGCGAGTACGTATCAAAATAGTCAAGACCTTCCTTTTGTCGATATCCTTTGACTACTAGTCTCGCCTTGTATTTATCTATACCATCAGCTTTCATTTTCCTCTTGAAAATCCATTTACACCCTAAATGTTTATTTCCAGGAGGTAAATCCACTAGTTCCCAAGTATGATTATGCATGATGGACTCGATTTCACTATTTACCGCTTCCTTCCACAAAGGAGCTTCAGGAGTCGTCATAGCTTCTGTAAACGTCCGCGGTTCACTTTCTAATATGTAAGTCAAGAAGTCGGGTCCAAAGGATTTAGCCATTCTAGCTCTTTTGCTACGTCTCGGCTCAATGTCTTCCTTATTCGACTTTTAAACTTCTCGAGGTCTTTCGAATATTACTTGTTCTTCTTCCTTGTTCCAAGGAAATATCTCTTCAAAGAAGTTTGCGTTCCTTGACTCGATTATCATATTAACTTGAATGTCGTTAATATCAGATCTATGTACAAGGAACCGATAGGCGGCACTATGTTGTGCATAACCAATAAAGATCCCATCAACTGTCTTTGGTCCTACTTTAACCATTTTAGGAGGTGGTACTCCCACTTTAGCTGGACACCCCCACACTCGAAGATATTGAAAAGATGGTGGGTGTCCTTTCCATGCCTCATATGGTGTTTTTTGTAATTTTTTTGTGGGGTATCTTATTAAGTAAATGATTTGCAGTCAACACTGCCTCTCCCCACATGTTTTGAGGTGCCCCTGCATTAATTAATAATGCATTCATCATTTCTTTTAAAGTTTGATTTTTGCGTTCAGCAATACCATTTGATTGTGGTGCATAAGGTGCTGTTACTTCATGAATTATTCCATGTTCAGCACAAAATTCTTCAAATGGATGAACATACTCATCACCTCTATCACTTCTAAGTATTTTTATTTTCTTTTCAAGTTGATTCTCAACCTCACTCTTGTAATGTTTAAATACTTCAATAGCTTCATCTTTGCTAGAAAGTAGATAAACATGACAATATCTTGTGCAATCATCTATAAAGGTTATAAAATATTTTTTTTCCACCTTTTGATTGCACCATTTTTAAGTCACATATGTCTGTGTGAATTAAACTTAATGGTTCAGTACTTCTTTCAATTGCCTTAAAAGGAGTTTTCGTCATTTTTGCCTCAACGCAAACTTCACACTTAGTTCTTGTGTCAAAATTCAACTTAGGTAAAATTCCACTTTTAGCTAGTTTACTTAAAGTACCAAAATTTACATGCCCTAGTCTATGATGCCATAAATCTAGAGACTCCAACAAGTAAGCCGAACGTACTTTGTTTCCATTAATCACAACTTTTGGTACATTTTTAGGTATGACGGTCATTACATTCATTTTAAAAAGACCATCACACAAATAACCTTTTCCGACATACACACCACTTTTAGTAAGTACAAATTTGTCGGATTCAAAAACTAGCCTAAATCCATTTTTGCTAAGCATAGGACCTGAGACTAAATTTCTCCTTATATCTAGCACATGAAGCACGTTGTTGAGAGTCAACTCCTTTCCAGAGGTCATTTTGAGCACCACTTTCCCAACTCCATGCACCTTGGAGGTTGAAGAATTGCCCATGTACAAATTTTCACCTTCAGCATTCTCATATGTTGAAAACATGCTTCTATCCGAGCACACGTGTCGAGTAGCCCCAGTGTCCACCCACCACTGCTTAGGATTTTCAGTGAGATTCACCTTAGAAACCACGGCTGATAGGTTCAAGTTACCAATACCATCCGACAGATTGTCCACTTCTATAATATTGGCATGGGCGGTCTTTCTCTTCTTTGAAAACCCGCCTTTTTTAGGAGTCCCTCCTTGTTGACGGTTTCGGCAGTCTTTGGCCTTATGCCCTGCTTTGCCACAAACATAACAATCGCCTTCAAACTTCTTTTTCTTTTTCTCACATAGTTGGCTGGGCGAGTCTCGTTTTCGCTTGTTAGACGGACATTTACTTTGCTCTCATAAGCATTGCCACCACCTCTCTTTTTGGGAAGCCGGTTGTCTTCTTCTATTCTTAGCCTCAAAATCAAGTCCTCAAGGTTAATTTCCTTGCGCTTGTGCTTGAGGTAATTTTTGAAGTCTTTCCATCCCGGGGGCAACTTCTCAATCAAGGATGCTACTTGGAATGCTTCTCCAAGTGCCATTCCTTCGGCAGCCAATTTGTTGTATCATTTGATACTCGTTTACCTGTGACATTACAGACTTGGAATCAATCATTAGAAATTCAAGGAATTTACCAACAACAAATTTCTTTGTGCCGACATCTTCCGTCTTGTATTTTTTCTTTAGTGATTCCCAAAGTTCCTTAGCCGTAGCAATGGGACTATAAACATTGTATAGTGCATTATCTAGCCCATTAAGTACATAGTTTTTGCATAAAAAATCTCCATGATTCCATGCATCAACAACCACTACAGTCTGCATATCCGAATCTTCCCCCAATGCAGGGCGATCTTCCCGTAAGAACCTCACAAGGTTCAAAGTGGTGAGATAGAATAGCATTTTTTGTTGCCATCTCTTGAAATCTTTCCCGTTGAATTTTTCTGGTTTCTCCGCTTGTCCAGCTGCAACAGGAGTAGGAGCAGCGGCAACTGGAGGTGGCCCAACGAGAGCATTCGGTCTTCCACTACCAACGCCGGTCACGTTGGGCTCATTAGGAACATTTGGCACATCATTGTTTGTAGCCATAATTAATCTCTACAAAATAGTAGAAGGAACAATTATACAACTTAGTTTGAGTAAAAGTATGACAAAATCTTGAAACGCAACAAATTATATCGTAAGAGCAAATGTTGATCGAATTTCCAAGAAAGCAGTACCGACTACTATCAAGAAATCTGATTTTAAAAAAACTCTGGTTTGAGTTTGTTTATATTCTAGCACGCAGATTAATGTACAGACTACAATTGAAATAAAAGGACCACCACAGTAGCAATTTTGAATAAGAAATAACAGTACTATTTAAGAGACACAATGATTGTATATGTTTGCACCTTTAGAAAATTTCATCAAGAATTAAGAATCATAGACTTAACACTAATTCAGAATTTTCCAAGTTGCATAAAGTCTACCTAGTGCAGGAGTGGAAACTTATGATTTTTCGAAGGATTGTAAACCAAGACATAAGATTAATACATATCAACTTTTACAAATATATACTGAAATTATAGAAACAGTATGGCAGAACAGAATTAACGTTGACGAACTAAATTTCTAATAGCAAAGAGTTCAACATATTTTGGCAAAGCTACAGATTATGTTGACACATGCCATATAATGTACCTATTGAGCATACAGACACATATGGGAGACAAGACTTTAAATTGTTAGCAATTTTGTGATAAAGTTATTATAAATGCCTTACAGAGTCTTAGTATGTGAACAATTCTCTTGTTACAGATTATATGTAATCAGGACAAGACACACATGATTTTCATGCCAAATTACACGTAACAATGAAGACACTCAACCTTAACGCACAATTCAGAGGCAAAATTAATAACAAGACAGAAGCAGAATTTGTGGTGAAACATCAGGCCATATAATACTGTGCTACTTAACTATGTAGATAAATTTAAATAAAACCTTAAGATTGTTGGAATGATTTTGGTACATAAGAATGTATTATATAATGCAGTAGCATAAATTTAAGCACAAAACTAGTATAGGAGAAATAATTAAAACCTCCAAATAACAAGTAAAGAGTTAGTCAAGAATTCAAATCGGAAGCAATAAACTGAGGGTTAAATAAATACCGAGTCGAGGCCTGTACGAGCACAGCTTCTTTAAGGTTTTATTCGCCTCCCACCGGTGCCCGAGGACTACTGATGAACAACCTCCCAAGATACAACGACTCCAAACAACCAAAGGCGGCACTCTTATTGATTGAACCTCCAAACCTAACTAACTTGAACCTCTTGTGTTTAATGAAAATTGTGTATGTATCTATATGAGAATGAATGCCTAGAATGCTAGTGTATTTTTTTCCTTATTAATGACACTAGACAACACCTATATTTATAGGACTTAAGTGTCTATTCCTATAAGACATGTGTCTATTCTTGTAAGACATGTCCCTAATTCTGTCAGACTAAATAAAGGTTGTGACCTTTATTTTAAATTTCAAAAGACATGGGTTGCAACTTTCTAAGAAATTAGACATGACTGTTGGATGAATTAATTTCGGTCTCAATATCCGAAATTTAAAATAATCCTAATAATAATTATATAGAAATATTATTATTATCATTAGATTATTGATAGTATATTATTATACTATCCACCTACTTCCATGTCTTAATATAATTTTAGCTAATAGCTCACTTCTTTAACTCAATTTGCTCATTCAATAATTTATTAATTTTTGCACTAAAATATCTCCTCAACGAGACAAATTATTTATGTGCTAAAATTCTAACAATTAATGAATGCCCATATCTGCAGAGCCTCCAGAAAGAGCTGAAATTCATGACTAATCTCAAAGAGGTGAAGATGGTGACAAGCATAGAAGTTGCATCTAAGCTTAAAGGCGTAGACTCCCACATAATCTCCAACATATCATCTGTAGATCTCAGTGTTGCAGAAAAGCCTTTTCGTATCATTACCGGCGAAGATTTTGTGGAAACGGTGTCCAAATGGATTGAAGAAACTAAGGAACTTAGGTCGAAATCCACAAACATAAACTCTCGCTGCCACTGCTGCTGCTAGACCCCAAAGAAGAGAAGCTAAAGGTGCTGGTGGATGTTGGAAAAAAATAACATTATTTGTAAGACTCAGTCAAAATTATTACTGTGTGTACAGTTTTTTTAATTTTTAGTGGGCCAAATGTTCACTTTTTAATTTTACACAATTCATTTTTATATTAGCTAATTTCTACAGTTAGTATTGTACCTCACATGCTTATTTATATACTAGAAAAGGTGCACTGCCCCTGTGCCCCGTGGACTTGCATGAATTTTTTTTCTACATTTGTAATTTTATTGGTAGAAGTTTATATATATTTTGCTGTACCAAATAAAATGAAAAAAAAAAAAAGTTTTGGAATAATGAGCAAATTAAAAAAATGTATGAGGAAAAGGCTGCTGCACTTGCCAAGAAACTTATATTGTCTAATAATACTGTACTGCCAATGAAGCAAAGATATCACTAATATTTCATTAAAACTAACAAATTTGTGTACATATAAACTAAGGTATAAATAAATAATTAAAACTAACAAATTTGTGTACATTATAAACTAATGTATAAATAAATAATAGTAGTAAATCCTAGCTTATGTATAGATTCATAGTCTTTACAGCACTATCTCTCACTGTCATTACCTATTACATCAAATAAAATAATAGAAAAAACTGATAGCATTAGATGATAACGTAAATTTATAACAATAGTGCTAAAGGAAAAAATCATTTATTCATTGGAGCATTTAAAGAGAATAATCTTAATGAGTACAAAATTTTTGGCTTTTGCAGATAGGAACAGCCTTGGTGTATCGCAGAAGTTGGGATCAACTCATAGCATTGAATGAAAGATTCCCAATTTGGTGCATTAATAAAAGTAGACAGCTTTAAATTTCAAATAAAGAATGATTAAAAAACCTAAAAAATTTCCACTGCACATCTGATATATAAATGCTAAAAAATACAAGCCAAATGGGAATGGCAATGTCTATATATTATTGTTAATGATAGTTTTGGAAAAACTATTACCCTATGTATAGTTATCGTTCACCTAATCAATGAGCTTCCTACATTCTTGTTAGCTCGTATGGGGTTAGAAACATTACCACCAAACCTACGGTTATCAAGCAATGCGTCACGTCCGGTTAGAACAATTTGGAAAAACCTGTCTGCTTCCTTTGCAAGCAGATCCAGTCCTTGTGAAAAATTTTCTGCTGATTTTCCTAAATCTGATGTTGTGTCCTTCAAGGCTTCAGCTTCAACAGGGTCTACCCCGTCTTGCACAATGGGGTACAACTTCTCGACGCCTGTATCAACAGCTTCTAGCTCTTTGAATACTGTGACCTTTCCATTGGAATATATGCTTCTAATCTCAGTATTTACAAAAGTCTAGAGATTGGCAAAAGCCTCAGCCCACAAGCATGTCTCAGGAACATGTAGATCCATCAACTTCTTTCTGGAACCAGAGAATGCTGCAGCAAATATGCTGCATACCAAAAGAGTAACCACCATAACTCCATACATAGCTCGCATTAAAACCTTCCCCTTAGCAGAGTTCTTAATTTTTGGTAGGTCTAGTGTTTCGGCGAGACCATCCATGATGCAGGAGCAGTTATCAAGTCTTGGATTCTTTAAAGCAGAATGCCAACTCTACCCATCTAGTGAGGAACGTGCCCGCACAAACTGCTTTGGGGAGGCAGTGGCCAAGTTATGCAAGATACATTGAAGAAAGAGGTCTCAAGATGCATATTACATCTGAACAAAAAAAAAAAAAAAAAAAAAAAAAAAAAAAAAAAGGCCCCTTCAGCTTGTCACTTCATGTGAACTGCCACAAATGAAAGTGGCAGTGACAGAAGATTGAAATGATTCAAATTAGCAGCAGGATCATTAGAGCACTAAAATAGATCATATTATAGCTTGCAAATGTAAAGTATTATGCACAAGACGTGCTCAAATCATGAGAACGTTAATTAACTGGGAAAGCATCCAAAAGTTAAAGGTTTGAAAAAGTCATAAAGTACAGATGATAGCAAACAATGATTTCAGTGATTAATCTTGCAGTAGTGTCATATTCCATTCTGAAATAGGTGTTGAATTATGTATGAATTCAACTCCTCCTGGTGCAAAAAAATGCAGATTGAATGTGTCAGCATCAGTTTGAACCCAAAGCACTCTCTTGGCTGTTCTTTTGTAGATTTCATTGAAAACACTGTCAAACTTTTGCTGCCAGACACTATCACCATACAAAGAAGTAGCAGGCAAAGTGTTTTCTGTAAGTTCAAAGCAAATTTTGAGATTTCTCTCTTCGTTGTTTTGGTACATCTTCTGAACTTCAGTTGGAACCTAAAACTATATTCAATGTAACTAGAGTAAGCAAAGAAGCCCAGAATTGTATTTATTGAGTCAAATTTGGAATTATGTGTACCTTGTAACAACTTTTGATTGTGTAGTTGGACCAACACAGTTTTATATGATAAAAGTGTATGGCCTTTCATGTCTAGATGCTCCATAAACATCCAACATTGTTCCTTTGACAAAAGCTATGAAAAATGGAGATATTCAGATGTAGAAAAAGTATAAATGTCAATCTTCGAAAAATTACTATGATATGAAACAGATACTGCTTAAATATTTCTTCAGAAAAAAAATATAGTTTTAATGTAAGCATGATTTGTTATGATTACGATTCTGTTCATAGGATATATTGTTCATGAGTTTAGTTAGCTTTGCTCTGTTTAGTTCTTCAGTCCAACAAAACAGTACTTCCTTTCCTTTTTGATCAAAAACTGTTACATCTATAATGTTGACTCTTCTTGTATGTTGAACTAGAAGTTGGTAATCGTCTTGCAATTTATGTGCTTGCACAAATTGATTCCAACCTTCAAAAAATAGTCCCATTTTTCATCAAAGTGCACCACACTCTATTACCAGATCGTATGCATACTTCAAGTTCAGTGCAAAGACTCAAAGATTGAAATGAGCCTAGTGGTAAGTCCTATTTAAATTACAGAAGAGTGTTGGTCAAATAAGGTCACATTTATTGTAAAATGTAAAAATATAAAATTAAACAACTTAAGTATACTTACCAAAACATATCTATTTTTCACAGGCAATAGATATAGGCTGACTCCTGAAAACATAAGACAGGAAAAGAGTTGATATAATTTTATTTTCAAAGATGCAAAGTTAAAGAAAAATGGTAATTATAGTTTCAGTTTCAGTAATTTATAAAAGTACCTGAGAAATCCATAAGTGCATCAGCTATTTCTATCTTGAGATTAATGATCATAAGAATTCACTGTTGTCAGCGAAAGAAAAAAAACATTATATTTTTATGGTAAAAACAAACAGATGTAATGATAAATTCCATTTATAAATTCCATTTACCTGTTTGGGCATCATCAATATGTATAGGCATTTCTTCTCTATCTGTAGTTAGATGTCAACAATAAATGATAAATAAATAGCGAAATACTTTTTTGGCTGATAAGATTATAAAATTAAGTAAATATTGGACTGAAGATAATTTAGAATAGCTGTTAGAAGAATTACCTCCAGCAAGACCATACAGAAAGTGAGAATCAAGCCAATCTTCAACTTCTTGCATCTCTTTCCATGACATACTTGCATCAATGTGACATTGCTTTTTGAAGATTTGAGCAAAAAAGGGCTCAATCATAAATGTATAATGGTATACCATCCGAACTTGCCCCATAACTACTAAAATATAAGCTTTTTTTGAAGTCTTTAAGTAGTAGTTTGTTTCCATGATTTTTCCTAAGTGATTTTTCACCTGAACTTTTCTTCTTTCTATAAATCCGGCTTCTTCAAGTTCGTTCATATCTGACTGTCAAAGATTAACGTAATAAGTAAACTCGATTATACATGTATCACATACATAAGATATTGTTCAAAAGTATGCAAAGTTAATTTGTGCTTTTCTGCCTTTTTTGGACAATTCTGTTACAATATGTGTATGTACTACGAAACAAAATTACGTTTTGTTTATTCACACAATGCAGATCAGAATCTAAATGACGGCTGAAGTGTATAAAGAATAAAACATAAAGGAAAAAAAAATATAACCCATGATTAAGTACATAAAATCCAACAGAGCAATAGAAAAATAGGGGCATGCAATAAGAGTAACGATCTAAAACGATAAATCATTGAACGCAGGAAGAAGATTTATTGATTGAAAGTCAAAATGGGATGAAAAAATTGCACATCATCTAATAAAAATTTGATATTTTTTGACATATATTTGCAGTTCTATTAGCAAAATAGAGAATCATACAATGAAAAATTATGGCTGAATGGAAATTTATCAGCAATCAACAGAAAAAAATAGCCCAACAGAGCAAAAAAAGAAGTGAATGCTTTAACGATTTAGGGTGAAAATTAGGTTGTAGATGAAGAACCTAAACCTGGCTGTTGGGAATCCCTTAGCACCGCAGAAGTTGCTATTGTCTTTGCGTGTTTGATAACTCTGTGAAGTGCAGATCATAGTGTCTAAGTTATATTGGTTTTCTCTTAATCTATATATAATATATTTATATATATATTTTTTATTTTTCTATATTCTGCTATTAAAAATAATTGCAAAATATTAAAAATAAAAAAATAAAAAAAAAAAGAGAATTTATAAACTTTGTGTAGGTATAGTTTTGGGCTTTGTAGCAAAATACATATTCTATATTTTGGGCCTTCAAATAGAATTAACAATATATAGTCTGTGTGTGCACTCAATGTATTTAGCCCATTGTTACATACATTCACTTTTGTATAAGGACTTTCTTAATATATGAAATATCAACTTAAAGTTTTGTTTGTTATTTTCCTAGGCTCAAAGTCCTTCTCCGGGAACTGTACGAACTGGAAAACATAAAAAGTGGAAAATGTGCAATGCCAGAGCTCAGGCGATTGGAAATCGAGAAATGCCCAATTCTGGACAACCTCCCGGAAGAGCCGAAATTCATGACTAATCTCAAGGAGTTGAAGATGGTGACAAGCATACAAGTTACATCTAAGCTCAAAGGCGTAGACTCCCACATAATCTCCAACATACCATCTCTAGATCTCATTGCTGCAGAAAATGTCTCGGAAGAAAGGATTTTGAGAAGGCTTTATAAATTGGATCTAAGGCGTGTAGGCAAGATTTCGCTCAATTCTGCTAGCCGAAGGTAGTAGTCAGTTAGATAAGTCTGTCCCTCCGGTATGTCTTTCAAAAAGGGAAGACCCTCTAGCATCTTGGGCATGCATGCATGGGTTTAAAGTTACCATATACGCATGCTTCTGTCATTTCACGGGTATTTACAAGCATTATAATAAATTTTATATATTTACTATAATTTAGAAAAAGAATAAAACAATGGAGGTATAATATTTGAAAAGCGGAATTTTACTTTTCCGAGAAAGAACAAAGTTTAGAAGAATTCGTTAATTGTCTGAATCATATAGTTTGATGCAAACATTACTTGAAATTATTGCATTATCTACTTCTTAAGTAATTTTAGCATAGTTCTTGAATTTAAATATACTGTTATTCCTTTTTAGTTTGTTTTACGCTTCTTCTTCTTCATCCGTTTATTTTATTTTATTTTTTCTATCTGACTCAATAAATTGAATTTGGATAGGCTCCCTCTTAATATGATTTTCTTTTTTCTTAGCCATATAGAATTGGTAACTTGTGAAAGAAAGAAACATTTAAAAAAAATATTTTGAAATATAAAAGAAAAAAAATACATAATTATGGTTTGAACCATTAGTTGCATTTATATAAGCCAAATTAAATTTTATTCTTCAATCATGTTCCATCCGTAAAAATATATTTTTATATAGTAGCAGTCAAAACTTAAATGCAATTTTTTTTTAAAAAAAATTTCGTATCAAATTTGATTCTACTATTATAAAATTATATTTACGTTTTTATAATTCTATTACAATTATATCCATGTTAGAATATTTTTATCCCATATTTTGACACAAAATTATAACTAATACAAACTAAATGTAAGTCACCTGCATTGTAATTTTACAATTTAAATTCTCTGTTTTATTCTATATTTTATCTTTTATTTCATTTTATACTTGATACGACCATTCTTATTAGTTGGACACTTGCCTACTTGGCAAAACAATACAAGTTTTAAGTAAGTGGATTAAAAATGGACTGAGTTCTAGGTTCAAAATGGGTCCAACTTAAAAAAATAAATAATAATTTATTTTATTTACTTAAAAAAATTAATTCAAAAGACAATACGTATGTAATTGACATGCATTTTATATCTTTTGTTCCATATACACTTTTACATTATAATGGATGATTATTAGATTATATACTTGTTTCATTAATTTTTTTTTCATATTATATAATTACGTTAATAATTAAGTATAGTTGTAATACTTATTTCTCAACAAAATTGATCATTTTAAAGGTGGCATCATCATCAATAAGTCTACATAATTTTTTTTGATAATGAATTTGGTAGTTTTTCATTTGTCAAGGATTAATATGCACAAGTTGTATGCCAGTTTTACTATCAACACGTAATATTAGCTAAGCAATAAATTTAAAATTTTATTAAACTTGTAGATACCAATATTTATTCTTATGACTAACATATTATTCCTGTACCAAAATTTCATGGCTTGTTCTTCTATATTTTTCCCAAAATTTTTTCAACCCCCAAAAAATTTTTAGAATGAAGGCACATTTTTCAGTCGTTTTCCCAAAAAACTCAAATTTTATACCCAAAAAACTCCTCTCAATTCACCCTAAAAACCATACACCATAAAAATCACACTTGCCTCCTCATTGTTCTCACTCTACCTTTCACATCACTCATTTATTTATCACTCTCCTACTTTACTCATTCATACATATATATATTAAAATTTTATTAGTTAAAGAAATTCTAAAACTTATGTTTATAAATTTAATTAAATTAATTATAAAAAAAATGAATTAAATTTAATTAAATATTATTTATGTTATTACTAAATAATCTATTTATTGAATAACATATTAAATTAATTAAATTTACTTTATTAATTAAATAGTTTATTAGTTATATTTAATATTTAATGTATTAATTAAAATTATATTTATTCATTTATAACTTAAGATGTTTTGATTTGATATAATAAATAAATTAATCTTCACATTTATTTAAAATTATAATAAAAAATTTGATTATAGGGTGATACTTATGTAATAATTTATTAAGTTTAATAAATTAATATTGATATGCTTAAAGTAATTGTTGAGAGAATTAATTAAATTTAAGTAAAATTATTTGATTATTACTGAGTAATTTATTTACTAAATACCGTATTAATTAAATAATGTGTTAAAATAATTAAATAACTTATTAAATTAATTAAATTAATTTATTTAAATAACTTATTATTTATATATTAATTATGTATCATATTTTACGTATAATTAATATTATGTTTATTTATTTAATAAATAATTTAAGATGATGTAATTTTATATAATATAATATTATTTTTTTTAATTTGATGAATTGTTATTAATTCTTATATATACATAAATTATTAAAAAATATATTTATTTTAATAAATAATCAAGTTTTATTTATACATAAATTGTAAGTAGTAAATAGTTAAATAATTATATTTTAATTAATAAAAAATAATTAGTTTATAATTAATGTATAGTAATTAAATTTTTTTATAAATCGATATTAACAATTATGATATAATTATTATATAAGCTAAATTTTTATAATTAAAATATAATTATGATTTCATGAATGATTAATATTTATTAATATGACCAAATTATACATCATTTATTAATATTATATTTATAAAAATATAAATTTCAAAATAAATAACCAATTAAATTAATTACACTCATATTTCAATCATTACAAATATATATATGTACATACACACATCATCCAACTATAAAAATAGATATATATATATATATAATACATAAAAAAAAAATCACTTTTACTTTACAAACCCAACAAAAAAGCAACTAATTTAACATTTACAGTAAAATTTGTTTCTCCCCAAAACATAAAGAAACAAACAAGTCATTCTCAAATCATTTTTCATATTTCTTCAAAACAAAAAGAAACATATGGCACATTCTCCAAATTTTCTCCCAAAAATCCATTGCCCCAAAATTTTTCCTAAAAAATGGCCAAAACATAGGAGAACAAGCCCTCATATTTTGGAAAGTTACTTGACAATCAACATAGAAGATATTTATTTCAATTTGAAGATTATTAATAATCTAAAACCACAATACTTTAACAAAGATTGAAGAAGTGAAAAATAGACTTATAATTATTAATTCATGAAAATTATTTTTTTAATTTATTAAAATTTTTTATTGAACCCATTTTGAATTCAGAACTTAATAAAACCCACCTAAATTTAATCCACTTCAATTCATTTTTAAACTTGAAAATCATGTGCGATGGATTGGACTCATGATTTTTAATCAAGGTGTAATTGAGCTGAACTTAGCCGAGTTTGGGCAAACAAATTGAATTAAAATCCGTGGATTAATGCATAGTTTCACATTCCTTCTAATTGACAAACAATTTGACATAGATTCATTGCCTTGAATTCCAAGAGAAACATATAGAGAATCCAGTGGGATTCAGAAATTAATGGCAACAAACTTCTAATAGATCAATTAAAAGATGTTTTTAGTATCAGTACCTCTTTAGAGTTCAGACGTACCGCATATGCTAATTAGTTCAAGTCGGTTCGGCTGATATATTCAATTTATCTATTAACTCAACTCAATAATTTGATCTCCTTGCAAAAGATTTCTCAAAATATTTATTAAGTTCTTAAACTCGATTTGATATTAATTTTGATTTATTATAAATTCAAAATCTATGTCCACATTAATCTACAATCAGAATACTTGATGAAATTAACTTTTGAGTTAATTAGAAGTGAGTGGCGTTCATTGTTCATTCTCTAAGTGTCTCCTCGAAATATGCATGTCAAATATATATATTTCCATGTGCTGTGTTTGCTTTTAGTAGCTCTTCTTATGGTTGGAAGCAAAAATGTACAATTAATGTGAGGAAGTGATCAAGAGCAGTTCGGATTAGTCAATTTACAGGTTTTTCACCTTGTAGAGGTCAACCTGATCAAACTTTCGGGGGGGGAATCGACATCAAGATTTAATAATTATAGAATATTTTTTCACAAGTTGAAGATTTGGACATCTCTAGGTCTTGAGGTATTAGAGGCTGGAATTGCCTTACTAAAGGTCAAAGTGTCATGCCCCAAAATTTAACCATACAATTTAGTCTTAAGTGTGAAACTCAATCCCAACTAAATGATACTAACAATATAAAATCATAAGGTTAAAGAAAAATTCAAACCAATCCAAGCTAGACTTATAACACAAAACTCAAAGTATCAAAATCTTTTTAGAACTATAACAAATTAAAATCCATAATAAACAAAACAGAACTTATCGACTTAGGAGAAATACACTAGTCTACTACAAAATCCAAAACTAAATCTTCAATCTTGATTCCCATCGTACGTATGATTCACCTCATCAGTAGGGCTAGGATCTAAGTCTGATAGAAGGAAGTTAAAAAAAAAAGAAAAAAGTGTGAGTAAAAGACTCAGTAAGTGCCAAGTGTATGTAATGTGAGTTAATGAATCTAACATGATTTGTACATTGAAAGTATTCCAGAGTTTGTATAGTGAAAATATTTGAGAAAAATACAAGTGATTTTTTTTTTTTGAATAGTCAAGCAGTAACAAGTCAATAGTTCTACAAACAGTCAAGTAATAACAAGTTAAGAATTTTATAAATAGTCAAGCAGTAACAAGTCAAGAATTTAATAAATGGTTTCCTAAACTAACAACTTAAATGCGATGATCAGACAGTATTTGCTGTAGCCAGTCAACCTTATGACTTTTACCGTAATAGTCTCTTATCGCTCTGGGCAAGGCGTGACCTTACCAAAACAATGCCTGAGTGTCCTCGGGAATTCCTACGACCTACCTCAACCACAAACAGCTTCTGTTGTGCACTAGGGGTACTAGGCCATGGGGGCTTGGGGTTCGACTGGCTAGCCCGCTGCTGTCTAGTGAAGTTTCTTGCACACCCAAACTAAGTTGGATCCAACAAACAGTAACAATAGTGGTAACAGTAACAATATCAATTGGTTATCGAGTTTAATTTGTTAGTCTAGAAATATAAAAATAAAACAAAATCATAAAAGCATAAGTTTTATTTTTGACAGAAATAAAACAAGAAAAATATTTCCTTTTGTATACAGTGGAATATATATAATGCAGTGTAAGTTGAAACAAGTTATGAATAATTATATAATAGCATATATCATTTTGGGTTTTGAAACATAACAATATATACTATTTATAGATTTAGATACTCACTTTCAGGATCAATCCTAGAAGTCAATCACCTATCTTAGAATCAATCGAATTAAATATTGAGTCATCTAGTTCATTTAATAAGTACATCAATCATTAATTCTACTGACTAACATGACAGAACTTACTTAGGATTAGCCTTTTGGGTACCATAAGCTTGTAATATTTTAAAACCCCACAATCCTAATTGGTACTAAAATAATTTCACTATATGTATTTCTTGTTTAAAATCCATTCAAAAGTTAAAATTATATGTAAGAAATTAACCTAAATAAATTCTAGAATTTAATAGTAATAAATCCTAAAATTCCTACTAAAATACATATATATATATATATATATATATTTTTGAGAAAACCGCAAACAGTGGGGGGTTAAGGCGCTGACCCCTACCTGTCCATTAATAAATACAGAACATTACATCAAACTTCCAATAACGTTCAAAAGCTACACAAAAAGATTTACACAAACTAACTAACTATTGGGCCTATACAATTTGGTATTGCCCATATTAAGAAATGTAAAAGCCCACAAGAGAGGTAAATACAAAAATAGCATCACTTGACTCTAAAATTCGGTATTTCCAGCTCATCCATGCGTGCAAGTCTTCTAACCATCAACGGGAGATCCTCTCGGTCAACAACAAGCCCACTTTGCAAAGAAGTAGCTTCCTTCGCTAAGTGATCTGCCACCGAGTTCCCTTCTCTAAAAATATGTGACAAAGTA
The DNA here is from genome assembly GCA_018894105.1 of Jacaranda mimosifolia. Taxonomy (NCBI): domain Eukaryota; kingdom Viridiplantae; phylum Streptophyta; class Magnoliopsida; order Lamiales; family Bignoniaceae; genus Jacaranda; species Jacaranda mimosifolia. The sequence continues at coordinate 4,056,884 of CM032125.1, forward strand.
ACAGTTAATGATTTCATCAAGTTCCTAATGTCCCCAATCAAATGAGCCAAGGTCCAGTGATGGTTGTGAGCATGCAAAATTTGATGGATCGCGACACGGGAATCTGTTTCCACCCATATGTTGTCAAGTCCTTTCTCGCAACATAAATTCAATCCAAGTTTGAAGGCAAACATCTCGGCATAGATGTTATTATGTATACCAATAGGCTGAAGGAAAGCAAAGAGAACCCGCCCCTCTTCATCCCGAAGAATCCCAGCCGCTCCAGCTTGTCCCGGATTTCCTTTGGAGGAGCCATCCGTGTTCAACTTGAATCTCCCAGGGGCGGTTTTTGCCATCCGTGTTCATACAAATATATATATTCTATCATACATATATGCATTTTTTCTATCATGCATGTATATATACATACAAATATATATATTCGATCATACACATATACATATATATCCTATCGTACATATCAATTTCCTTTCACTCAATCACGTAACCATCAACTCGGCTACTCTTGAGTTGAGTCAACAATTATAACTCAAAGAAAAACCCACCAATTTGTCATTCAAAATTACTCCTACTAACTGCAAGGTTAGTCAAAGATTGCAGCTAATAAAAAAAAAAAAACAATTCAACCCCCGGCTCGAAAATGACACGAGAAAAAAAAAAAAGAAAAGATTGGGTTGTTTTTGGGTCAACCCATGCAACCTAAAAAAAATAAGTGGGTGACCTAATAACCCAATAAATCCGACCCGACCCAATCCGACCAACCTGAAAATTTTAACTATTTAAAATAAAATATAAATAATACACATATATATATATATATATCCAAAAATCTAAAATTTGAAAATTCTTACAATTTACAAATTACAATAACATTATTAACAAATAAGTAATAACACTTTCATTCTTCCCATTCAAAGACGATTGAGTTCAATATGTTTTTATCTTTAGACTTTAATTTCTACTATTTTGTAATTAATTATACATTTTGATCATTTGATGGTTGTCATGAAAATTGTTAATTGAACAATGGTTTGTTATTTTTTTTGTATTTGGAGTACTCATGGACATGACAAGCTATTGTGTTTCTTAGACTTTAATTATTGTGCCAAATTTTAGATTTTATTGTAGATCAAATTTCTACTTAATTATCATGTTGGAATTTATAAATATAAAAAATAAAATAAATAGATCATGTTGTGTTGGATCGGGTCGAGTCGGGTCAGGTTTATCATACTATTGCGTGACTTGACTAAAAATCAGGTCAACCCGAATCTAAAACAAAATTTTATGGGTCAAGTTAGGGTTGAGTCTTTTAGGTTTAACATTGAGTTGGGTTGGATTTGGGTTTGATATTTTTATGTTACACTCCTACCTCAACCTAACCCGAACCCACCCAACCCGCACGAATTGACACCCCTATTTAAACCACACTTGTATCTCACGGCACTCAAAAACAATTTGACCAACCAATTGTATTCAATTTTTCATAGTAAGCCCGATTCCGATAGTCGTCCAACTTAGCTACAATCCAAATTAAGCTAAAAGTAGGTGGCTTTGGCTAGATTAATTCATTATACTAATTTAATCACAAACAAGTTCGACAACCACGAGAATGAAAACAGAAAACAATTTACATTCTTTACCTAAAATCTATGTCGACCTGCTATATCAGTATCCCTTTCTTTCTTCACACGGCCACCGACTCTCTTTCTTTCTTTTTTTCTTAACTCTACCATCTATCTTCTTCTTCTTCTTCTTCTTTTTCTTTTTTGTTTTTAAATAAAATTAGAGTTATAAGGTGTATAGGTCTAATATCTTGTATTGAATAAGTGGTCTACTTCAACTAGAACTCTAATTATTAATCACCTAAGAATAGAATAACCGTACAATAAATCTGATATCTTTATTACTAATTCTTAAAACTCAATAATTCATATTATGGTATTAATATAATATTAATATTTTACCTTAAGATAATTTGATTTTAATATCTAATTCCAAACAAAATTTTTATGTGTCTTACTATGACTTTAATTGATGTATTAATAAAATAAATTTCATACGATAAAATAATCAATTGAATACAAAATAAAATTTTGGGGCATTGCATCTCACCCCTCTTAAAAGAATTTGGTCCTCAAATTCCAACATGAGTTAGCTAGGAGTCCTAGTGAAATTTTTTCTATTTCCTCATTTTCCCAACTCATATTCTGTATTTCATGGCATCTCCATAACGGTAGGATATTCTTTTGCGCATAATGTTTGTATTCTTAATCTAAGTTATGGACTAGTTGCTCTTCATACGTCAACTCTTCTTGAAGCGACAAATTTTTATATTCTATGATATGCTAAGGATCCTCTTGATACCTACATAGTTGTGACACATAGAAGATATTGTGTATTTCTATAAAGTTTGATAGTGTAATAAGCCAATAAACTACTACTTCAATTCCTCCATTATTTCAAAGGACCAACATATCGAGAGCTCAACATTCCTCATTTGTCGATCCTTACAAACCTTTTTCTAAGTGACATCCTCAAAAATACCGTATCCCCGACATTGAAGTACAAATATCCTCTTCTATCATCTACGTAGTTCTAAGTTCCAGTTGGATGGTTTTCCTCACAGTCTTAATTTTCTTGAGGTATTGGAAAACTAAGAGAAACACCTAAAACTTTTATGTTGCTATCGCAATCCAAGTAAGCCGATATTGAGGTGTAAAATTGAGCCTTTGGTTCATAAATATGAAGAAAATTCAGATGGTGATATATTGAAGTTTAGAAGGCATCCAATTTGACATATCTTAGTATTATTGCTGTAATTTTTTTTTTTTTTTACCATGTGTATCGGAGTAGGGTGATTCAAGTGCCTTATAGAAACCCAATAGATATAGCTATAAATCATAGGTTGACCACTTTTCTTGGTTTTATTAGGATCAAGCCATAAAAGAAATCACAATTATCTGCTGTCGACAAATCAAAGTCTGTATTTTCTACCTTGACATATCTTAGTATTTTAGTCATAATTTTCTCTCTCTCTCTCTCTCTCTCTCTATATATATATATATATATATCGGATGAAGGTGATTCAAATAGCTGTAAAAACCTAAGAGCGAGATCGTCAATTCATATGTTGACCATCTCACCAATTAAATCTAAATAAGGTAGTAAAAGAAATCACAATATTTTGTTCTAGGAAAATCGAAGCCCTGTATTTTCTATCATGCCACACCTTTGTATTTTACTCATAACTTCCTCCCTATATATCGAATTGAAGTGATTTAGATGGATATAAATATCTAACAGATAGAGTTGCAAATCTTGTGTTGATCATGTTACTTAATTTATTGAGATCAAGTAGTAAAAAAGTCAAAACTATTTATTTTCGGAAATCAAAAACTTGTATTTCCAGACTTGATATGTCATAGTATTTTGACCCTAACTTTCCCTGTGTATATTGGATTGAGTTGATTTATGCGGAATTGGAAACCTAAGAAACAGATTGAAAATTCTTATGTTGATAATTTGTCTAACTATGTCAGGAAGAAGTAGTAAAGACATCACTAATGTCCATTTTCGAGATTTCAAAGTCCGATATCTCTTGACCGGACACATTTTAGTATTTTGGTGACAACTTACTCCATATCTATCGGATTGAGATGATTCAAGCAGCTATAAACACTTAACAAATAGACCCATGATTATTATGTTTTGAATCTTTCCAAATTCAATAAGCAACTATGAGAAAAATCCATTAGAAAAACTGGTCGTGTAAAACTAGGATCCTCCTGGAGCATTCTCTCATGTAGCATTCCTTTCCAAAGTCAAATAGTTGTCCTCTATGCGAAAATATATCCAAAAACTTCTAATTTGACATCTTAAATTCACCCAAAGTCCTAGTTGATTCATATCACAAAATAGGGACCACAAAAATATTTAGGTACAATTATTATTATATATATATATATATATTTCTAGTGACTTAAATCTCCAAAAAGTCTCAAAAGTTCTCAAGTCCAACTAAAATGGATTTGCAAGGTTCACCCTCCCATGAGTTCATTGATGTAAGCCTTTCTTACTTGTAAATTGACTCTCTCACTCTTTCATGATGAGGGTAGCCATGAGTAACATAAGGTTCAATCCTGTGCACTATGTTTATTATATCTTGTTAACTTTCAAAAAGTCGTATGTATATACACATCCTTACCCTATCAATTCCTACTACAACCTCAACCCTTAGTGGTGGTACATCCAATGTGCATAACAATATGTATGGATTTGTCACCAAGTTTTACAATTCACATTCCATGGTGGTCTTCGCTCCTGCTTCCTAAATAGATGCCACTCTTTCCGATAAAGATTCTTATTTCTTCCCTTTGTTTTTCAAATCCTTCTCATTCTAAAAAAATAATTTTCTCATATGTCCAAACAAATTTCAATTATCGACATAAGGTTTTATCCCAATATCCTATGCCTATTTCATATCTAAAATTGTAACCTAAGCTCTTGGAAAGTAACCTTCATTGTCATGGTGAAACATCCAAATCATGAATCGACTTATGAGGGCTTTGACTCACCATCGTATCAAAATAAGCTTAGATCAATAAAAGAAAATATCAAAGTACGCCAATTTGTCATTTCCAAAGAAGATAGCTAAATATTCACAATTCTCAAAAGGGAGAAAACAATTAAGTGCTAAAGTATTTCCAATTTAAGTCTCATAATATGTCATGAATCCTATCATCAACGACCAAAAATGTTCAATTGTGTCAATTGGCATACCTAATAACAATCGTCCACAACCTCAATATTAAATAAAATTCGATCAATCATTTTAGTGGTCGAACCTAAATACTCAAATCAATTCCCAAAAGTTCTATGCCGAAATTCCATAGTTCAAGGATCTTATCCCAACATAGCTTTTCAAAACCTAGGCTCTGATACCATTCTGTCACACCCCAAAATCTAACAATACAGTTTAGTCTCGAAGCGTGAAACTCAATCCCAAATAAATGATACTAACAATCTAAAATCATAAGGTTAAAGAAAAACTCAAACCAATCCAAGTTAGACTCAACTCAAAACTCAAAGTATCAAAACTTTTCTGGAACTATAACAAATTAAAATCCATAATAAACTAAATAGAACTAAAAAACTTAGGAGAAATGTACTAGTCTATTGCAAAATGCAAAACTAAGTCTTCAATCTTGATTCCTATCATACGCAAGATTCACCTATTCACTAAGGTTAGGATTTAGGTCTGCCAGAAGGATGTTAAAGAAAAGAAAAAGAGTGTGAGCAAAAAACCTAGTGAGTGCCAAGTGTGTGCAATATGAGTTCATGAATCCAACATGATTTGTACTTTGAAAGTATTCGAGAGTTTGTACAGTGAAAATATTTGAGAAAAATACAAGTGAATTTCTTTTTTAAACAGTTAAGTAGTAACAAGTTAAATTTTTTATAAACAGTCAAGGAGTAACAAGTCAAGAGTTTAATAAATAGTTTTCTATACTAATAACTTAAATGCGATGATCAAATAGTGTCTATTGTAGCTAGTCAACCTTATTATCCCACCGTAATAGTCCCTTATTGCTCAGAGCAAGGTGCAACCTTAACGGAACAATGTTCAAGTGTCCTCGGGAATTCTGATGACCCACCTCAGCCACTAGCAACTTCTATTATGCATTGAGAGGATTAGACCATGCGGGCTTGGGGTTCAACCGGCTAGCCCACTACTGCCCAGTGAAGTCCCTTACACACCCCGATCAAGTTGGATCCAACTAACAGTAACAGTAATAGTATTCACTTGATCATCAAGTTTAATTTGCTCGTGTAGAAGCATAAAAAAAATCATAAAAGCATAGATTTTCTTTATCCAAAAATAAAACAAGAAAAATATTTTTTTTGGTGCGCAGTAGAATATATATATATATATATAGTGCATTGTAAGTTGAAAACAAGTTACAAACAATTATGTAATATCATATATATTTCTGGGTTTTGAAACATAACAATATATAGTATTTATATGTTTAGACACTCACTTTCAGGATCAATCCTAGAAGTCAATATCCTATCTTAGAATCAATCGAATCAAATATTGAGTCACCTAGTTCATTTAATAAGTATATCAATCACTAATTCATATTATTAGCATAACAAAACTTACTTAGGACTAGCCTTATGGTTACCATAAGCCTGTAACATTTTAAAACCTCACAATCCTAATTGGTATTAAAATAATTTCATTATATGTATTTCTCATTTAAAATTCATTCAAAATTCCAAAATTATAAGTAAGAAATTAACCTAAATAAATTCTAGAATTCAATAATAATAAATCCTAATATTCCTACTAAAATACATATATATATATATTCTATCATACAAATATACATTTTTTTATCATGCATATATATACATATATATTCGGCCATACACATATACATACATATCCTGTCGTACATATCAATTTCCTTACACTCAATCAGGTAATCATCAACTTAATTGCTCTTGAGTCAACAGCGGCAGCTCAAACAAAGACCCACCAAGTTGTCTTTCAAAATTACTCCTTCCAGTTGCAAGGTTAGTCAAAATTGCAGCTGATAATAAAAAATAAAAAAAATTCAAATTCCATGGCAGGTGAGTGTTACGGGGTAATTTCCTCCCCATCTCTTCCCCCCCCCCCCCCCCCCCAAAAAAAAAAAAAAGAAAAAGAAAAAACCACGCATCAGGGCATCATTAATATTCAAGGCAATGCTTTAAACCACACTTGTATCTCACGGCACAATTGGGTATCAAAAACAATTTGACTAGCCAATTATATTCAATTTTTCATAGTAAGCTCGATTGCACTGGTTATCCACTAAGCTACAATCCAAATTAAGCTAACAGTAGGTGGCTTTGGCTAGACTAATTTGTTATACTAATTAATCATAAACAAATTTGACAACCACAAGAATGAAAACAGAAAACAATTTACATTCTTTACCCGAAATCTATGTCGGCCTGTTGTATTAGTATCCCTTCCTTTCTTCACTCTAGCGTCTATCTTCTTCTTCCTTCTCTTTTTCTTCTTCTTCTTTTTAATAAGATTAGGGTTTTAGGGTGTAGATCTAATATCTTGTATAGAATAAGTGGTCTGCTTCAACTGAAACTCTAATTATTATTCACTTAGGAATAGAATAACCCTATAATAAATCTGATATCTTTATTATTAATTCTTAAAACTATATAATTCATATTTTAGTATTAATATAATATTAATATTTTTCCTTGAGATAATTTGATTTTAATTTCTAATTCCCAACATAATTATTTTGTGTCTTACTATGACTTTAATTGATGTCTTGATAAAATAAATTTCATACAATAAAATAATCAATTAAATACAAAATAAAATTTTGGGACATTACACAAAACCTCAAAGGTTTGACCTGATTTAGCCCACTTGCATAACAAATGACAGGATATTACTTATAATGCACTGCTGAGATAGATCTATATTGTTCCATATATTTGGAGGGTCGGGTGTACTACTACGAACTATTTGTGTCATAGAAGGAAAGTCAACAAATTGAAATGCGAACTGTTTTTTCTTGCATGTGCCTAAACTTGACTCAAAAATCTTATATAGCTTCATTAGCTAGCATTCGGTACCATATGCCCTACTCTACATATTCTGTTTTTTTATCATGATTCTTAATACTTTGGGGATGTAATATGTCATCAAGTTCTACTTTTATGTGTAAATAAGTTTGTACATTTGACTTGAATCCAACAAGTTCACAATATATTTTATTTGATCTACGACACTAATTACAAAATTTTATAGGAAAAGACACACACACACACACACACACACACACATATATATATATATGGTAAAGTTTGCCTTTTAATTATTTCAACAATTAAAATGAGCAATGTAGTTTGAAAGATAAAATGGAGAATTCAAAATAACAAAAGTAGTTTGGATACCAATTTTATTAATATTTTAAATTTATCATCTAAAGGATTCTTTAAAAATAATGATTACGATTACAATTATCCTTTTCGCAAATTCTACAAACTCACAATCGATATTGGTAAAACTTCATCTTCCTTTGTCTTCTTTATTATGTCAAATGCTTAATACAATTTGAATACCACTCTATGTTAATTCAAATTATTTCATATATTAATTCTAAACAATTCAAAAAATATTTTTTTGCATGCAAAATTCGCGTAGGACAAATGCTAGTATATATTTAAAAAAAAGAACTTTGGAACAAGTTTTGAAGATAATTATTGCGGGTGTTAGAGCGGCAATACTGGCTCCCCAGAATGTTTATATGGGGTTAAGACAAAAACAAAAGAGGTTGGAGAAAAGTGGTAGAAGAGTTGTTCGAAGTCATGTGGTCTTATCAAACCACTCCTAGGTCAACCATAGGGGAAAGTCCCTTCACTATAGTGTATGGCACTGATGCACTCATACCTATTCAGATAGGCATAGGGACATAGATTTCAGAGTTATCAAAGTAGAGAAAATGAAGAACTAATGAAACCTGCTTTAGACCTAGTGGAAAAAAGTCGATGAGATGCGGCACTGAGAGCAATCAGATATAAACAAAGGATGTAAACTTTTTTCAATAAGAAGGTTAAAGCTTAGACCTTCTAGGTTGGTGACTTGTTCTAAGCAGGACCGATGTACTGAAAGTTCTCGACAAGTTAGATCCAGGTTGGGAAGGCCCTTTCAAGGTTGATTAAGATATTGCTAAATGGGCCATATAAGCTCGAGGATCTTATGGGAAGGCCTTTACCTCGTCCTTAGAATATAGCTAAGCTGAAAAGGTCTTTTGTGTAAGTTAATCACTAGTATGGAGGTAAAAGCTATTCAGTTATTTCTATCTTTTTAGGCATTTCTTCTGCTCTTTTAGTTTTTGCTTTTATAAAAAGGCTCCTTACGCCTTGTAGAAATGCTCTAAAGTTGGAAAACAGTCCCAAAAGCCTTGATAGATGATCTATGCATCGTACCTCATGGGAAAATGGCCCCTAGAAAGAAAAGGCCTTGCTTAATATGCTCTGATGGGTTGAAACGTCCTTGTGCCTTATATTAGGCTTGAGATCATTGATGCAATAAAAGAACATCAAGTTCTCTGTGGAGGATGATGTTCCTTATTCTTTCTTACTTGGCACTTTCTCACATGATTATTGTTGTTTGATAAAGAAAAAAGATAAGGGAAAGAGCTACGTATAGATTAGATCTACTAGAACAATAAAGGTTAGCTCGTTTCCTTACCTTTGCCTATTCTAGCTCTTTCTCTTCATTACTATCCTCCGGAATCTCCTCTCTAGTGGGCAAGTCATTTAGGCTCTTCTGTCCATCTAAAAATTTGGAAGCACATCACAACCCCTGAATTGCTTTTTGCAAGTCTGGAAACCATGATAGTAGTATAGCAACGCCTCCTTTGCAGTCAAGTTGTTGAACTCATCTGATTGAAAGAACTCCTTCTTTTCCAGCTAATAAAATTGAAGAATTATTTTTCCTTCAGAAGATGTCGGGAAGGACTTGCTATATTCTTTCGGGGCTTTTTCCATCTTATGTTCCTATAGGTTTAGAGTTTGAAAAAGTTGTTCATCTAAATTTTTATGATCAGCTACCAGAGATTGGAATTTTTTAGATAGATCGGCTATCTCCCCATAAAGTTTCCCTATCTCAGCCTTTAAATCATTATGTTTTTAAGGAAGCTAGTGGTATCTATCATCTCCATAGATTCTCACCTCATCAGCATAGCTCTTGAAAGTAGACTTGCCTAGATAAAAAGAGAGGGAATGAAATTAATGATGAAGAAAATAGATAGCTCTTCGAGAAATGTAAATAGACATCAGACCTTAGCTAAAAATGATGAGTACATGGAACGCAGAGAGAAATCAAAGAGTCTTTCTATCTCAACTCTGTCAGAACTAGCAGATAGGCTGACCAAGAGATCTCTGCCTAAGATGAGGTTATCATCATGAATAATAGAGTTGCTCACGAAAATTTTGGTGTTGGGATTTGATTACTATTTTTTCTCCTTATTAAACTTTTCTCAGGTACGTTAGATACTTCAATTTTATTCGCAATTCTAGGATGGGCAATCACATCTGCAATTGCAGAAACTGAAGGGGAGTCGGGTCCTAGAGGTCTTACAGGCGAGTTGAGGAGAAGATCTAGGAAAGGGAACACCTGTGGAAGCCTAGGTAAGGATGGAAGAGAAGCTAGGAGTTATTTGCTTCTTCTCCATCTTTTTCTGCTTTCTCACCTACTCAGCCTTTTTGGCTTCAGCTTGGATGTAAATGTTTATCATTAGTTCTTCTATCAAGAAAGAAAAATGAAAACATAAGCACCAAAAACACATAATATGCAAACAAGGATGTAAGGGTTAGATTGTACTTCGGTTTTTAGTTAGCTCTTCTCCGACTAGACTTAGCTAAAAGTGAGACAAAATCCCAGGTTCATTAATAAAAGATAGGTTAACATTATGTGTATTCAGTCTCTATAATAGCTCACGATACAAAGCAGGACGGTTGGAAACCTTATAAAGTTCCCTATTAGGAACCCCTTCAATCTAAGAAGTCTTAAAATTCCATGATTTGGGGGAAGAAATGAAAAATTAGTTATCCTTCCAACCTTTCAGAGAGCTAGGGTACCAACTAAAAAGCCCAATTCAAGCCCTGATGCACTACACGAGAAGATTCAATGCATAATTCCAATGGTTGTGTGTGAGACCAACCATCTTGGGTAAATTCACAACTTCATCGCTACTCTTATACTTCTTCAACTCCACCAAAACAAAGTTATGAGAGTAGGGGGTCTAGTGATGTGATATGGTAATCTCGACCCGCCAAGTTACTCCCTTATTAAGCTATGTTACCACAGGTGAGAGTTGGAACCTAGCACACCATACTCACGTCCATACCTGTGTCAGCACATGTGTAGGAGAGCTAGAAGATGAGGCTCCAATTAGGGGCCACTACAACATTAATGATAAGAAAGGACTGTCGTCTGATGTGCACTTGTCCTACCTAAGTTGCTTGCGCCAGTGCTGCCCAATCTGAACACGACAATTATGATGGTCCTACAGGAAAGAATTTGTAACAACCCGAAATTTTATATATTTGTTAAAATTATTATTATTTATTTTATCAATTAATTTTAGTTATTCGATTAGAATTTTGAATTATTTAATTGTAATAAAATTATATAAGATTCAATTGATATTTTTACAAGATTTTTGAAATCGAAAATGCATTTTATTTATTTTGGGAACTAAATTGAGAGATTCTAAATTATTAAAAAAAAATATATATATATATATAAATGAAATGATGATGGTACCAACCGGCCATACCTCCACCATGCTTGCTCCATGCTTGCCCATGCTTGTGTCAAGTCAAAATTAATGCATGGTTGACTTCAATTTTCCTTCTTCATTTTTCTTATTCCATTTCTTCTCATTTCCCTCATTCAACCGGCCATGCTTGCTTATCTCACCACGTCAATTCAATTTTGACTTCACATTTCTTTCTTCATTTTTATTCATTTTTCCTCCCATTTTTCTTTCTTCACCGACAACTTTCTTCTCCCCTTCAACCGAGCAAGAGCTTCACCACCAAGCATCTATTTCTTCATCACACCTTACCACCACCTCCCTTACCATTTTCAGGCCACAAGACGGCAGCCATGCACGGTGGTTGAAGGTGGACGGAGAAGCACCGTGAAGAAACCCATTTCCTTGGTTAACTTTCAGTACTCATCTCCAAGCCCCAAAATCTGCGACGAAGGGTATGGTTGTGTAGCTAGGGAGGAGGAGAAGCAGAATATATGGTTTAGTGACGGTTTCCGGCAGCGGACAGCGGTGAACGGAGCTGCACAGTGGCGGCGGAGCAAGATGATTTTTGGAGCTGTTTTGGTATTTTTCGGCAAATAGAAACGGTATAACTAAAAACTAACCGGAGATTATTGTTCAGGAGAGTGTAAGGAAGAGAACGGTGTAAAGTTACCATATAGTAGCGGCGGTGGCGAACGGCGGCCGGCGACCGCGGCGCTCCGGCGGTTGAGGGGCAGAATAGTCTCCTCGTTCCAACGGTCGTGACGGTATAGTCCATTTTCGAATTCGAGCATTAGTTAGTGAGTTATGAATTTTGCTAGGTTTTTGATAATTATATTTTTATGTATTATATATATATTCATGCAATATATATATATATATCCATGCAACGTATATGTATGAGTTAGGATGATAAGTGATTTAATTATGGACTTTAGGTGGTGTTATTATATGATTATGTATTATATATATGTATAGGAAGTTTTAAGCATGGAGATAATTGTTAGATTAAGCATGGAATATTATGTAGTTGGAGGTTGAATTGAGTTATATAGATTTTGTAAGATTTAATTAGTGACATTTTGTGGGTTTGAGTTAATTATAGATTATTATAAAATAGGAATTTGAGATTTTAAATCTTAAATTGTTAATAGTTGATAAGATTAAGTTAGTTTGATTGATTTATATAAATTTGGATTTAAATAAGACTTATTTGGTAATTTTGGGAAATATTAAGTTTCGATAACGAATAAGGTTAGTAAAATCAATCGAACTTTAAATATGAATATTTTGTGAATTAGGTGACGGAGATTTGACTGGTGACGGGCAGTAGCTGTAAATCAGACTGACTGGGTATAAGGTGAGGATCTATCCCTCTTGGTACTTGTTATACTTATGAGGTTCTGCCAATTTGGCACCCTATTGAGCTATCTGTTATTGAAATTAACCCCTGTGTGGGTTTACTGTTTCTGTACGTTACTCAGAACCGTGTTTGATTTCTGTTTGTTATTTGATTCTGTTCTGAATACCCTGTGAGGGTTATATCTGTTCTGGATCTGTTTCTGTCTGTTCTGGCGCCCAGAATTTTGTCTGTTATCTGTTCTGATCTGCTTTCTATTTGTTGCCTTGTCGGCCTGTTATCTGATCTGTATTTTGACCATGCTGGCATATCTGTATCTGTTATTGCTATCTGTTACCTGATAGACATTGTTTTTGTCTGCTATGATCTGTTCTGTTTGAAACCGGCAATACGCTAGGGACTTCCCCTGGGCATCTGCATAAGCGGTTAATTTTGTTATTTGTACGGTGATTATGAGGACAAGGGCCGATCCGGGCGATCTGTTTGGTTATGTGAGGCATGCAAGGGACTTCCCCTTGGTGTCAACGATAAACTAGGGACTTCCCCTGGGTGTCGACGGTACGCTAGGGACTTCCCCTGGGTATCGATGGTGCGCTAGGGACTTCCCCTGGGCATCTGCGGTGCGCTATACAGCATCGTATGGGCATCTGCCATATACCAAGCTGTTACGCTTAGGTGATATGTTTGTCTGGTATAAGGTGAATCGGCAATGCACGTCTTAGACTATCCTTTGAGTGCATATGCTTTGGGTTTGATTTGTATGATTGTTTCTGTTTGTCTGACATCTGATCTTGGAGCAATAAGGCAGGAGAGTTTCCTGTTTGCTTATCGGAACTATCTGTTTCTGTATTGTTTGATCTGTTAGTTTATATTATGATTTGTCGAGTCAAAACATCCTCGATAAATCCCTTCTGCATTCCTCACTAAGTCTTTGGACTTACCTCCCTGTATTCTATAATATCAAACAGGGAAGAGATGGTTCGAGATGGATCTGGGAAGAAAAGTATTTGATTTCCTTTTGAAGATTGTACAGAATATAAGTTATGATGTATTGTATTTGGAATGGAACATTAGAGATGTTGAGACATGTATGATTGTAATTATAAGGTTTAATGTGTTATGCTTTAAGGTATTAATATTATGAAGTTTAGTAGGTGTTTATTTTGAAAATTGTGGTTTAGAACTGATGGATGAGATTGAATGCCATTTTAGAATATGTGTGAAATGAACTTATGGGTCTTTTGTTTGGTTGCGACTCTAATATTTAAGATTGAATCTGTGTGGTGCCTTAACTTAGATGTCATCCTGAGGAGGGGTGCTACAGAATTGGACAAAACGGTTCCGTAGAAGGAGTCTTAAATGCCATAACGGTCATACGTTATGGCGGGAGGTTGAAAACCTAGGGAACGTTAAAAATATGGAGAGCCATGATCTTGATGAGCTATTGAAGTCTCAATAAAGAATGAGTGAGCTAAAAAGGTGCAATGAAGGATTATAAACATGACCAAGCTCAGAGTGATGAGAGAGAGAGAGAGAGAGAGTATAATAAGAGGGTTGTTTGAGGTGTGATAATTTTGAATCGCATCAAACACATCATTACCAAAATAGTCCTAACAGTTTACAAGATCTAAACTCTAATTACAGCAGATAAATGTTTGATAAACACTGTACAATAATTGAGGTTGTATTAGTGTTCTACCTATTACAAATTTGTCTGGATTAGTTTTGCTTGAGTCAAGAAAGCAGATGTGGGCGGCTATATATTGTTAAAATGAAAACGATAGAAAGTCATCTGTCAAAACATTTTGCCAATTTTGATAGTTAGGTGGAGAAGCTTCATTTTATTTTATTCATATACACAAGATATGCACAAATGGTTGATTATTAAAATTCCAATGATGAAGGAGGCCCAATTATTTGATTCAGAACTTTGTTCTTATTTATTAATTCAATTCGTGTTCTATTCACCCATGCTTAATTACAATTCGATACAATATTTTTTCCATGTTCTACCAATTATATAGTTTACCAATTAAAAGTTTATGAAGAGTAGTTAAAATAGAAAGAACAAATTTAAAGGAATATATTGGGTCGCTTGTATATATATTTATATATATATATATATATAATCGTCTAATTTCATCCATCATAAATATTAACTCATTATACTAGTTTTTAATAGTTGAGTCCGATTTGTGATTTGAGGTAACCTCAACTCAAGTAATCCATGGCAGAGGAATTATTTTTGATTTAATTCCTTGGCCAAATTGACTCTCTCAAAATAGTTCATACAAGATTGAGCTCCGAAATTGCATAAAATTAGACTCCTCATTTGAATAAAGAAAATTCACCAAGACTTCCAATTCAACCAAGACGCAATTCTTAATGTAAATCAAGTTAGATTAAGGATGTAAACAAGTCAAATCGAGCTCAAACTAACCTAATAAGAGTTCGAAATCGTTTGAGCTCAAGTCTAGATCAATGGAGCTCAAGCTCTACTTCAAACTGCGGGCCAGCTAACGAGTTGATATATAATTATAATATTTTTATGTTATTAATTCAAATGAAAAATCGAGCTTAATTATAAGTCAAATTGAATTTATCTTAAATTTTTGTCAAGCTTGAATTTAAATTCATTTTAATCAAATTCAAGCCTAATATATATGTTTAAAGCTAAAAATTATTTTTTAAATTCAGTTCGACTCGTTGCACCCATAAACTGCCATACACTCAAGAGTCTTTGCTATGTAGAGAAAACACACATTTGACTGTAGTTAGGAAATGAACATGAAAAAGAAAAGGACAAATATTAGACAAAATATAGAATATAAAATTATATTAGGAAAAATATTTTACTTCGCAGCTTTTTTTTTTTTTTTTTTGAGTAAAAAATTTCAAGATCCAAAATATAGGTAGTATTTTCCTCGTAAGGTTCCAACAAAAGTGACATTGATGTCCCACTTTCTCAACAATGACATGCGCAAGCTCCTTAAAAGAAAAAAGCGTCCAGCCGCCTTATTTTGTAGCAAAATGCCGGCCAGTTGGCTTTGTTTAGTAAAAATATAAAATAACAGCAAGTTGCTCCTCGACTGGAATTATTTAAGCAGGTGATTACCCGGAGGAAGGCAACCAGAAATCAGTAAGAGAGATAGGAAGCAGTTATGGCGGAGGCAGCGCTCTCATTCGCGGTGGAAAAGCTGGGCGATTTGGCGATCCAGAAGGTGGATTTCCTGCTAGGCGTCGAGGACCAGGTGAAGTGGCTCAAAGGTGAGCTCGAAACGATGCAGTGTTTCCTAAAAGACGCCGCCGAAAAGCAGGCCAACGACGAGAGGATACGCAAATGGATATCAGACATCAGAGAGGTGGCTCAAGATGCCGAAGATGCCACCGAGACTTTCGTTCTCAAAGTTGACAACCCAAGAAGGACCAGAGGCCTGCTAGGAAGGTGCGCTTGCTTTCCAAACCATGTTTACCACCTCGACAGGCTCGGGCAAGATATCCAATCCATTCGGTCTCGGCTCAACGAAATTGACGAACGCCGCGAGAGGTACGGAATTCAGTATCTTGGTGAGGCGCCTAGGAGATCAGAAGACGTTGAACGGCGCCGGTTGTCTCCTATGCAAAAAGACAAACATGTGGTGGGCTTCGAAGAAGACGTGAAATTACTGCTTCAGAGATCACTTTTGGAGAAGAGGGGAGGCCTTTCCATTGCCAGCATCGTCGGGATGGGCGGTATTGGGAAGTCAACTCTTGCCAGGGTGGTCTACAACAACGCCTCCGTCGCAGATCGGTTTGATCGCCGTGCTTGGGTTGTTGTATCCAGGGAATTCGACCCCAAAGAAGTTATCAAGGAGCTGATGCTGCAGCTGCTAGAGCCCAAAGAAGACAAGCTAAAGATATTGGAGATTATGGAGAAATTGCAGTTGCCCAGCCTCAGGGACATGCTTCACGAACGCCTCAAGGGCAGACCGTATTTCATAGTTGTCGACGATGTGTGGAAGGAAGAAGATTGGGAATCTCTCGCAAGTGCTTTTCCCGATGAACAAGGTACACACGGTATCCTACAATATTTCATGCTATGAGTTTTGTTTTGTTTTGTTTTTTCTTTTGTTTTGGTTCTGCCTTTAACATTAGGTTTGAGTGATTAAAGATGGGGTGTAGGTGAGTTATTGAGTGTAGTGAAAAATGATCACAAGTTAAATGAATCGGGTTGTGGGTTATTAGTTCATGAGTTAGTAAGTTGACCCGTTTCGTTTTTGTGTAAATAGAAGTTTGACACAAAAACTTTTAAGAGGGTTGATACTTATTGTATTGACTATCATTTAATTAAGAAGATGTCCTAGTAAAGTTATTATAAAAGTTTATGAAGCATTTTAAAGTTTAAAAACTCTTATATCTTATCTTAAAATTAGTTATAAGCATTTTGATACAATAAGCTCTGAAACCTTATAACATGGGTCATCAAGAAATTTATTTGATTTCGAATCTTGATTCCCATATTGTATGTGCGAGGGAAACTCAAATTGCCCAATAAACATATTGCTAGAAATGTTGATTACACATTGTTCAACAAGTGTTAATGATATTTTAGACATTTTATGGTTATATGAAGGGAATTTACTAGTACTTAAAAAATGAGTCAGGATTTTCTTGAACCTTTCTTTTTGGATCCATGACATCACATACTAAATATCTGAAACCAGTGAAGGATCCAAAAATGAGAATTGGGGAGGGGGAGGGGCGCAAAAGCTATATAAACATAAAATTTCAAATATAAATTTTACAATTTACGAACTTAAAGTACATGATCTACATTGAAGTTGAGCACAATAATCTTTTATATCATAAATTTGACCAATAATTGAATTAATATAAAAAATCTTAGTAATATCATTCTCAATGTAATTAACTAAGCAACTGTCTAAAAAGTAATTTTTTATTTTATTGTTGAATATCTTTTTCATAATATTTATAGCGGAAATAATTTTCTCACTTGTAAAACAAAGATAATCCAAATTTTTTTAAAAAAATATTCACTTACTTTTGTCTTTTTGTCTCAATCTTATTAAAATCAAAATTTGGTTGTTCTACAAGTTCCTTAAAATTCTTTTTAACTTGACCCCTATAAATTTTTTTTCTTCCAACAAATAGAATAAGAATACCCTAACGGGCCTAACCTAATTATACTTTTTATTACTTGATTCTAAGTATAAACATAAAATTTTTTGAGTTTACATAATTAAAAAAGGTAAAAGTTAAAATCAATTAATTTAATTCAATAACTGTAAATAATTAATTTTTCATAAAGTGCAATAAGAAAAATTAAATCTTTTAAAATTAATGAATATTAATTAAAAGGTAATTATTTTAATTAATATTAAGTCACTATTCTTTTAAAATTTAAATTAACTAGTACTAAAACTTTTTAATATATACATATATGTATATACATATTACACACACAAAGTTGGGGGGCAATGGCCCCTGCTCCCCAACCCCCCCAATCCGTCCTTGCCTGAAACGTGTTTATGGCTAGGTTTCTTATCATTGAGAAAATAACTAATATTCTTGTACTATACAAACTTTAATGAGCCAATCTTAATGTTAATACTCAGATTTGCCAAAGAAAGTCTGATTGATCAATGATCATCATTTGTTGCTTGTGACCATCATGGTTCCTGATCAATCCAGTTCTTATCTTGACAGATAAAGCAAGTAGGTTATTGCTTACAAGTCGCAATCGAGATGTTCCAAGGCGTGCGCGATATGTCCATGAGCTAAAAACTTTAGACGAAGAGAAGAGCTGGGAATTGTTCTTGAAGAAGGCATTCATTGAGAATACTGATGGCAAGTGTCCGGAAGAATTGGAGGATATTGGAAGAGAGATCTTGAGAAAATGTGCTGGTCTACCATTAGCAATCACTGTAATAGGAGGGCTACTGGTGAAACAGAGACAGTTCAGGAGTGGATGGGAGAAGATTTTGAAAGGAATGAACTCTCATTTGGGAAGGAGCGAAAGTAGTGTCTCAGCAATATTGGAATTGAGTTACCAGGATTTGCCCCCACATCTCAAGTCTTGCTTCTTGTGTCTAGGCTTCTTCAAGGAAGATGCTACTATCCATGCAGAAAAGTTGGTACAAATTTGGATTGCAGAAGGCTTCGTCCCACAGGAAGAAGAAGGAGAAGAAACGATGGAGGAGATAGCAAGAGGTTATTTGGATGAACTGATCAATCGAAACATGGTTCAAGTCAAGGATACGAGTATGGATGATAAAGTAGAACACTATAAAATTCATGATCTTCTTCGGGAGCTATCCATCAGAAAAGCAAAGGAGGAAATAAGTTTTGAGATACTAAGTGATGTTCATCATGGGAATAATATTACTCAACCTCGCCATCAGGCTATCTACTGCAGCAGCACGGAAAGTTTCAGTACTATTTCCTCTAATAAACATCTTCGCTCTCTTTTCATCCATGGAGTCAGCAATATTGATGATATTTCATCTTATAATTGGAAGATTTCTGGACTACTCCTTAGGGTACTTGACATGGAAGGTCTTGGATTGAAAATATTGCCCAACACGATAGGGACACTGGTTGGTTTAAGGTACCTGGGCTTAAGAAACAACAATTTAAGAAAGCTCCCAAGCTCACTGGGTCGCCTTAAAAATCTTCAGGTCCTTGATATAACACTAAATGAAGATGTCCAATTGCCAAATGTTATATGGAAAATGGAGAGCCTCCGTCACCTTTACATGTCTTCTATCACTTGCGAGGAGCTTTTTAATATAAGCAATTTGAAGAATCTTCAGACTTTGATCTACATCAAGATGGATAATTGGAATATGCCTGATGAGCACTTCAGCCAGATGACTACTCTTCGCAAATTGGGCATTTTTCTCGACGAAAACTTTGATGCAAGTGAGATATGTACATCATTGGCTGTGCTGAAGAATCTTGACTGTCTACACTTAAGATCAGTAGGACGAATGTCATCCCTGGACAGGCTTGTTATTCTGCAAGGTCTCACCCAGCTTAATCTGGAAGGTAGGCTGAGCGGGTTACCCAGTACCAGTAATTTCCCTCCAAATCTTTCTTACTTAACCTTCAGCCGTACTTTTCTTGAAGACGACCCCATGCCAATCCTGGAAAAGCTGCCAAAGCTATTGTACCTTAAATTTGATGCGTTTTCATTTGGTGGTGAAGAAATGGTGGTCTCTCGTGATGGGTTTCCTAGGCTCAAAGTCCTCCTTCTCCGGGAACTGGACGAACTGAAAAATATAAAAGTTGGAAGAGGTGCAACGCCAGAGCTCAGGCGATTGGAAATCGAGGAATGCCTATCTCTGAAGAGCCTCCCGGAAGAGCTGAAATTCATGGCTAATCTCAAAGAGTTGAAGATGGTGACAACCATAGAAATTGTGTCTAAGCTCAAAGGAGTAGACTCCCATATAATTTCCAACATACCATCTGTAGATCTCACAGTTGCAGAAATGAAAATCACGTTAGAAGAGTTTGTGGCAGGAATGACTAAATGGCTTGAAGAAGCCAAGATAGCAGGTGAACCAGCCAAGGAAAGGCTAGTGTATTCAGGGGTTACTAAATGGATGGAAGATTGGGTTCGACGTGGCAAGTCAAACGTGAGTTTTAAGAAAGTGGATTGAAAATGGGTTAAGTCTAAAGTAGGCTGCTGAATTGGAGTAAAAATGAGTTTGATGTAAGGAAAAAAAAAAATAGTTTATTTTATTTATTTGAATAATAATAATAATATTAATATGTATTATGTACCTTATATTCAATATTTAATTTTATAATATAATGTGATGATGTATTAAATTATAGGCGTATTTCATTAATACTTTTCATAATACGTAGTTACACTAATAATTAATTACAATTGTAATTTTTATCTCCTAACAAAATTGATCAATATGATTATATGAATGTGGCATCATTGTTACATCAATAAGTGCTTATATAAATTTTTAATGATGAATTTGTTAGTTTTTATTTTTCAAGAATTAACTTACGTAAGTTATATATCAATTTAAGCAACAAATTTAGAATTTTTTATAAACTAAAAGATACAAAAAATTTATTCTTATGATTTTAATATATTTACATTAAAATTTTGTATTTTAAAAAAATACTAGGCAATTGTCCAAAGCACAAAATATTTATTTCAATTTAAAGATTATTAATTGATGCTGCTTAAAAGTGAAGCGAGGTTCTTTTAGAAAAACAGCAAAGTGTTGGTTTGTCTTATCAAGAACAGACATAAAGAGATCTACTCTTTTCAATAGTTCTTCCACTAAGCAATTTTGTAATAATTTCTTGTATCCTATTTCTCTCCAAAATTTAGTATTTATATATTTTAGTCTGATGGGCTTAGGCCACTAAGATTTTTCTGTTTTCTTTGTGGGTTTGACTTATCCTTTGAGTTCTCTAACTCATTTACTCAGTTTATTAATTTTATAGTTTATTTATCATTTTTAATTAATTTATCAAATTGCTCTTAAGTCAAATTTTAATCACATCATTAAAAAAGAGCAAAGTTTAGAAGAATTAATTATCTAAATCTTCTGCGTTAGTGCAAACATTACTTGAAATTATTACATTATTTAGTACTTGAGTAGTTGTAGGCAAGGAAATTTTAGTTAATAGTTTTTCTTCCCTAGATGAATTGAATTTAAATCCACTGTTATTCGTTCTTAGTTTGATTTGTGATTTTTTTTCTTCTTCTTCTTTTTCGGTCTTACTCAATAAATTGAATTTGTCAAAATTAGTTACATTTACATAAGCCAAATTAAACTTTATTTGTCAAAATCATCATCTCCCACCTCTAGAAATACATTTTTATATCGCAGCAGTCAAAATTTAAATGCAATTTCTTTTTTAAAATTTTCATATCAAATTTGAATTTTCATTTTGGTAAAATAACATTTATGTTTTTACAATTCTATTACTATTATGTATATTCACATTAAAATATTATATCCCATATTTCGACAAAAACTTATAACTAGTACATAATTAATATAAATCACTTACTTTATAATTTTACAGCTTAAATTATGTGTTTCATTTTACATTTAATTTTTTATTTAATTTCATACTACTTCCCTTCTTATTAGTAATAGTTGGCCATTTGCCTATCCGGCAAAACATCACCCATTCAACTAATATTCATTCACATATTACCTTCCTATTTACTTTTAGAAAACGAAGAAATTACCTGTTTGGTTTTCTTTTCATTTTTATTATTTTTAAAATTTAAAAAGTTAGTGAAAATGAGTTGAAAATAAGTTTGTATTTGTATAGATTGTTGGAAAAGTAATGATTATAATAGGTTGTAGGTGGAGAGAGATAGAAATAATAGAGTACATAGAGAAGATATATAAGTTATTGGAGAATGTATTTTGAAAATAAAAATAAAAATGACGTGGATGAAAATATATATAAAAAAAAATAAAGTGTTTCATTTTTGGAATAATAGAACATGTAAAAATAAGTTTTGAAAATGAAAACAAATAGGCGCTCTCGTTCGGTTTCATTTCCAAACCCAACCTCGGATTATAAGATAGTTCTTCATATTGTCGACAAGTTTCTTAAGCAAGAATTGTCCGCCCTGACAATTGAAATCTATGCTTAAGGGCCTTAATTGACACATCATTGCCAAAATAGCCCTAACAGTTTAAAAGATTTAAACTCTAATTACAGCTCATAGATATATGTTGATAAACGCTGTAAAATTATAATTAAGGTTGTCATAGTGTTCTACCGAATACAAATTTGTCCTCAGTAGATAGACCTCAAATACTAATCTAGATTAAATTTTCTCAAGTCAAGAAAGCGCATGTCGGGGGCCTTATTTATTAATAAAAAGAAAAGGATATTAAGTCATCTGTCAAAATATTTTAGTTAATTTTGTTAGTTAAGTGGAAAAAACTCCCATGGATTTTATTTATACACGACCATACGCACAATTGGTTTATTGAGATTCGACTGCTAAAGAAAGCCCCAATTATTTGAACCAAATTGTTCGTATTCAACTTAATTCAAATCGTGTTCCCTTCGTACATGTATAATTACATCTTAACACAATATATAAATATATATTTATATATATTTGTTCTACATTTTATATAGTTTAAAAATTAAAAGGTTATAAACAATAGTTCATCAAACACATAGAATGAAATTAAAGGACTGTACTGGGTTGCTTATACATGCGATCTTCTAATTTCATCCATATTAACTCATTATGAGTGCTTATAATGGTGGTAGGGGGTGTAAGTTGATCCGAGCTAGCTCGGTTTGGTATGAAAAAGCACGGTTCGAGTTCAACACTCTTCAAGCTTGATCCGAATTTATCGAGCTTGAGTTTGGGATCGAGCCAAGCTTGAGCTTTAATATGGTGACTCCTGCTCACACGCCGGCTCATGAGCCCAAGTATTTATATGTACAATATACAAGTATTAAATAATATGCTAAAATATATACACCACATATTAAAATACCTTTGAAACTATAATTTATTTATTCGCTTATATATTAATTATTAACTAATAATTAATAATTTTAAGATATTAATTTTTATAAGTTGTAAAAGATAATATTATGATAGGTTTGATGAAAAATTACACTTCTTTTGTTCAAATACTTTTACAAAAATATGTATAGATTTATAATATAACTATACCCTTGTGTAAGCTAATTATACTAGCAAATTGCTCTATCATGTCTGTAGATGAATTAATTTGACCAATTGAAAGTTGACACGTATAAAATAATATGCTAGTTATTAATTCAAAATTTTCTATTTATTTTGGAATTTATTAAATTTAATTTCAAAAAATAAATAGTTAATTTTAATTAATACTCTAGTATTTATTTTATGTACAAAGCAAATATTAATAAATTTCAAAGATGAAGTGTCTACGTTTATGGACTGATCAAATAAGAGATATTTGATATTATCTCTTGATATATGATATTATCTTATCAAAGAGATAACTATCAAAAAAGTTCAAGTCAATTTAAAAGTCTCCCATTAGGCATATATATAAAGGGAGTGACCAAAGCTCATTCTACACATAACATAAATCCTAGCAAGCGAGAGAAACTTTTAAGGAGTTCAACAATTCTCTCTAGCAAGTTCAAGGAGATCTACTACGTTCCAAGTGTTCTTCGCCGAGCTCATCATACTTTGGTGTTTGATTTGAAATTAGGGTGTGAAGCTCTCGAATTAGTGTTATTTTCTTCAAATCAAATTTAAGGAAATCCATCGCGTTCAAGGCGATCTTCACAAAGCTCATATATTTTTAACATTTGATTCGAGATTAAGGTACAAAGCCTTCGAATTAACATTATTTCAAATCAAATTCAAGAAGATCCACGGTGTTCAAGGTGTTCATCATATAACTTATCAAATTTCAAGATCATATTTGGAAGAAAAGAATCAGATGATTAGATTAGATATTTAATCCACAATTGATAAGTTTGAATTCATTTTATTTGTATATATTTTTCTTGTCTCATAATTTTATTTATTATAGACAAAGAAATTTACACTTACAATGTCCTTTCTCATTACACGTATGAGATGTACCTATTATCCTTAGAGATTGTACGATATAAGTATGATACATGAATTTTTTAAATTTAATACTGCAAGCACGGAATATAATTTATCATTGTCTTAAAAAATTCACTTTTATATTTTTAATATCCAAACTTCAAAACTCAAAACAATAATTTGCTTAAATTTTATAAAAAAATAATAAATTTTTAGTAAGTTGCATAATAATAAAACATATGACTATTGTATTAAAAAAAATAATTAGTATAACAATTAATAAGTCATTGATTATTTTTCTTATATTTAATAATGTTATAGGGATATAATCGAGCAGTATCAATATTACTGATATAGGGTGGCCCAAGTTCCTCGGCCCAAACCAAGCTGGCCCAGAGACGCAGCGCCAGGTCCAATCTTGCATTCGAGGCCCATAGGTGCAATTGACCTCGGTCGACCTCTTTCTTAACCCATGCCTCTGTCATAGAACGGCGTCTGGTTGACGAGTTTACCAGAGAGGTCGAGACAGTACAGTACCCTGCCTCCGCATTAAATGCATTGACCAGCGGCATGCCTTCTCATTAATGGCACATGCCGCCCCCTTACCGTCTGACGCAGTAGGCGCTTCAACAGTGTACTCCTCTGCCTTAAAGCCTGGAAAGGCGGCCACCTGGAGTGGCAAAAGAAGGGGAGTTGACCAATAGCCCCTCATATAAGGACAAGGGCCTTCCCTACTCATCAGGGGCATCAAAGATAAATCCCCAGGTGGAGAAGGCTATAAATACCTCCATTCCAACTTTCTAAAGGTATGCTCTCATATATACAAAAAGCCTATACTCTACTGCTCTTATTATCTCATCGACCTGTGCTGATTTGAGTGTTGGAGGGCCTAATCCGAGGGCTCCTCGGCTAGCCTGATGTTTGCTGATGATTGCAGGATTCAACTCACTTAAACAAGCATATCGACCCGAGAGGCCGAATCTCACCCAGTTTCCTAATTGGACCAGTACAAAATGAATCGAACCTTCATCATTTGGCGCCGCCTGTGGGAAGCCTCTGAATCCTCTATTGAAAATGGTAAACACCAGGCGAGCTCCCTTTGGGAGAGAAGAAAATAGGAGGTCCAGCTCTTCTCCCCTTCGACAACATCCAAAACCAAATGCCCAAGGATCCAGCGCCCAACCTGAGCCTCTGGTCACGTTGACGATGCCCCAGTTAATGCAGCTTATTAGCGAACAAATTTTGGCACAAATTTTTGCCCAGCTCTAAGCTGCGTTGAATTGACACGCCATACAGCCGAAGCCAGCGGCCAGTGCCACGCCCTAGGCTGCGGCCCCGGAGAGAGCATGGCCTGAGGAGAACTCTCAGCGACCAGAATCGCGAAGGCCCCCATCAAGAAGAGAACTGAGCCCAGGCCATTTTCCTAGAGAAGTGGCTCATCCCACACCACGGGAAAAGGTAGCAGATTCTGTTGACCACAGCGTTCGACCCCCTCGAGCCTCGCAGCGCGATAGGGTCGAACGCTCAAGATTTTGACCAGGCAGAAATGCGTCTCAAGTGGACCAGCAGGAGTGGGAAGAGGTATCCCATCAAGTATAGCAGCTGAACAAGCGCTTAGACAAGATCTCGAGGAGGAACATAGAAAGGACTCTTCATCCAGACGGACAATAGAGGTTCCGTAGGGAGTGAGACTCACCATTCATGCACGAGATCATTGACGAATGTATTGCTGTCGATGCCAAGATCCCGACGGGACTGCCAAGATATGACGGATCAACGGACCTGAATGAACACCTGCTGCAATTTGAGCACATGATGCAACTGCATGGACATAATGAGTACATCCATGCGAAGATGTTGGTAACTACATTCCAGGGAGTAGCTCTTGATTGGTTTGTGAAGCTGGAGCTGGCATTTATATTCTCGTATGATCAACTGTGTGACAAGTTCTTGCATCAATTCGCAAGTAGGAGAAAAGCCAAGCTCCCCCATACACATTTGCATATAGTGAAGCAAAACGAAGGAGAGTTCGTTCATGATTTTTTCACCAGATTCAACACAGAAGTGTTGAAGATTGACATCCCGAGGATTGAATTCTTGATTGATGTGCTTTTCCTGGGCCTAAAACATAAAGAATGTGCAAATACGCTCGTGCGCGAACAGCCGAGATCGATGGAAGAGCTTCTTGACCTCGTTGAGAGGTATATGACCCAGGAGGAGATGAATAAGCTAAAATACGATAGCCTGGAAGTCGACAGAAAGAAAAACAAGGAGAAAGATGATCGCCAGGTCAGGGAAGGGCGTCGTTCCCCAATAAAACGCTTCCACGACTACACTCCACTCAACCTCCCTGAGGAAGGAGGTGATGTTCGCCATACAGCATGAGAAACCTGCTCAAGAAGCCCAGAAAGATCACATAAATTGAAGCCATGAAAAAATCAAAGAAATACTGTCATTTCCATAGGCAGAAAGGATACGACATGGAAGAATGCTTCAACTTGAAGGATGAGATTGAAAGACTAATTAGACAAGGCCATCTGAAAAAATTTGTTGAGGAACAGGTCAAGCGAGAAGAGGGCAGGACTAACCGGACTCCTCGTAGACAAAGGTCGGCCATCCCAAGGAGCGAAGAAAAGGGGAAAAGACCGGCCTTAGAACCCAACCCGCCTGTTCGAGGAGTCATCGACATGATTGCGGGAGGCCTCACTGGAGGTGATTCTAGGAACGCAAGGAAACAAACACAAAGGCAGCTCGAGTCGACCAAACCAACCAAGGCCGAGACAGTTTTCCAACTCTCAACCAAGGTAGAGCCGATCTTCTTCAACGATTCAGACCTCGACCATATAGAGAACAAAGAAGTCGACAGAAAAATAGACTGCCCCATGGTGGTATCCCTTGAAATTGCCAACTTTAAGGTCAGGAAAATATTGGTCGACAACGGCAGCTCCGTGAACATCATGTTCTTGTCTACCTTGAACAGAATGAAGTTGGAGGAACTAAAGTTTGATCCTGTCAGAACATCGCTAGTCGGATTTGGTTGGTCCGAGATCATCCCAGAAGGATCCATCAACCTTTCCACAACATTCGGACAAGGCACCCGGAGCCGAACATTGATGATCAACTATTTGGTGGTCGACGCTCCATTTGCATACAACGTCATTGTGGGCCGACCAGCCCTCAATAACTTCAGGGCCATCGTCTCCACTTACCACATGAAGATAAAGTTCCCGACCCCAGCAGGAGTAGGAGAACTCTTATGCAACCTTAGGGACGCATGGCACTGTTACACCATTTTCGTCGATTCCAACGAGTAGAGGAAACAACCTCAATTGAAGCCCTCGGGGGAGGCCCCAGTAGCGAAACCTGATGAAGGACCTTCATCTAAAAAGAGGAAGCTAGAAGACACCCGGGTTGAACCTGTCGGGGAGTCCAAAATAATAGAGCTCGAACTTGAAAACCCTGATAAAACCACCAGGGTGGGAGTGATATGGGAGATCGATTGGAATGCTTTATGGCCGACTTATTCCGACGCAACATTGATGTGTTTACATGGAAAGCTGCAGATCTTGAAGGAATCGACCCCAACATCATTGTCCATCAACTCAACGTGGACCCAGCTCACAAGCCAGTAAGACAGAAGACAAGAACCTTCAACGCTGAGAAGTCTCAAATTATCGTCGAGGAGGTTAGCAAGCTCTTAGAGGCAAGATATATTATAGAAATTCAGTACTCTTCTTGGCTTTGTAACGTTGTACTTGTCCCTAAAAATGAGGAAAAATAGAGAATGTGTAATGATTTCACTGATTTGAATAAAGCTTGCCCGAAGGATCCTTACCCCTTGCTTCGTATAGATTTATTAGTCGATTCTACTGCTGGATGTGAATTACTTCGTATGATGGATGCCTTCAAGGCTATTATCAAATATTTATGGCACCTGAGGACAGGGACATGATCTCTTTCGTCATCCCCAACGGAGTATATTGCTTTTTAGTCATGCCCTTTGGACTCAAGAACGTAGGTACAACGTATCAAAGATTGGTCAATTTCATGTTCAAAAATGAGATCGGGAAGTCGATGGAAGTCTATGTCGATGACATGATCGTTAAAACTGAGAAGGCTGAGGACCACCTGGTCGACCTCAGCCAAACTTTTGCCATATTAAGGGCTTTCAGCATGAAACTCAACCCTAACAAGTGCATATTTGGGGTATGTGCGGGCAAATTCCTCGGATATATAGTTAGTCAGAGAGGGATCGAGGCTAATCTTCAGAAAATCCAAGCAATCTTGGACATCGCCCCACCTCGCACAGTTCACGAAGTCCAGTGTTTGGTCGGCAGGGTTATAGCCCTCGGCAGATTCATAGCTCGGTTGGCCGACAAGAGCCTACCTTTCTTTAAAATCCTCAGAAATTCCAAAAAGTCTGGGTTTCAGTGGACTCAGTATTGCGATCAAGCTTTGGTAGAGCTCAAACAATACTTGTCTTCACCACCCATGCTTGCCAAACCTGAGCTGGGAGAAGTGTTACAGCTTTACCTAGTTGTATCCTCTGCCTCGATCAGTTCAGTATTAACATCGACAAGATAAGGTACCTACTGTCCTGTGTATTATTGCAGCAAGGCTTTGCACTGACCCGAGCACAATTATTTAGAGATCGAGAAGTTTGCTGTAGCCCTCGTTACGGCAGCCCGAAAGCTACGGCCTTACTTCCAGTCCCATGTAATTGTGGTGTTGATGAATCAACCGTTAAAGCAGGTGTTGTCGAAGCCTGACACATCAAGTCGACTCACCTAATGGGCCATCGAGCTCGGGGAGTTCAACATCACATTCCAACCGTGGACAGCTATAAAAGCACAAGTCCTGGCTGACTTCATCGTCCAAAGACTCGACCTACCGATGCAAAATATTGAGAACACCTTGGTATAGACCTTACATATTGATGGATCAGCAACCACATTAGGAAGCGGAATAGGTGTATCCCTCCATTCCCTACTTGCTGAAGAGTATGATTTTGCAATAAAACTTGACTTCCCTGTCACCAACAATGAAGCAGAATATGAGGGTCTCATCGCAGGAATGTGTATGGCCGCAACTGGCAGCGTCCAGCAACTTGCAGTGTTCACTGATTCTCAGCTGGTCGTAGAACAGGTGGAGGGCAATTTCGAGGCGAAGGAGCTGAAAATGACTCAATATTTTTCAGAAGTAAGACAATTACGACAATCATTAAGGAGCTTCACCTTGAGCCAAGTCCCCCGAATAGAGAATGAACGAGCAGACGCGCTCTTGAAGCTAGCCAGCTCGACGAAGGGTACCAGAGAGAGAATCATAACATTTTTAGTGGCCGACAAACCCTATGTTACTGCCACCAATCATAACCTCGTTGGGTGCCTCGAAGAGACAGCCCACTCTTTGCAAGAACCAATCAAACTTTACTTGAGTCAAGGGACCCTACCTACTGATGACAAGGAAGCCCGTAGGCTTAGAGGACTGGCAGCCAAGTTCGCACTATATGAACATGGGCAGCTCTACAAGAGGTCAATATCAGGACCCCCATTGAAATGCCTAGCACCCGATGAGGCGAACAAAGTACTGCAGAAGATACACGCCGACATCTGCAGCAACCATTCCGGCGGTCTATCTTTAGTACACAAGGTTGTCCGTTACAGTTATTTTTGGCCCACCTTATTGCAAGACTCAGTCGACTTTGCTAGAAAGTGCCCATCGTGCCAAATCCATTCGAACATTCAGCACCAACCAGCTACATCAATGATCAACGTTCATATTACATGGCCATTTGACCAATGGGGGATTGACATAGTTGGATCTCTCCTGAAGACATCGGGCCAGCGTAAGTTTATCATAGTGGCAGTCGAATACTTCACTAAATGGGTAGAAGCCGAAGCAGTTCTGAAGATCACCGATGCGGCCATCAAGAGTTTCATTTGGAAAAATATAATCTGTCGATTCGGGATGCCTAAAGTCCTAATCTCGGATAATGGCACTCAGTTTCAAAGCAAGAACACGAGGAAGTGGTGTGAAGCCTTGGGAATTACCCAACACTTTACTTATGTGGGAAATCCCCAGTCTAATGGCCAGACTGAGGTCACAAATAGAACAGTTCTCGACCACCTCAAGACTCCAATAGCAAGGACGGGGGCTAGTTGGGCAGACGACCTCCCAGGGGTGCTTTGGGCTTACAGGACCACACCTCAAAAGCCACGGGCCGCAGCCCGTACAACTTAGTCTACGGGTTCGAAGCAGTAATCCTGTCCGAGCTGATCTAGCACACAGCTCGGGTAATCCACTATAATTCAATCAGAAATGTATTGGAAAGGACTCTGGACCTAATCACGGTCGACGAGCAGCGCCACGCAGCCTGCAACACAATGCAGCGATACCGGTCGAAAATGGCGGAACGCTATAACAGGACAGTATGACCCCGGAGCTTCAAAGTGAGCGACCTCGCTCTCAAGAAAGTAGAAGTGTAAAAAAATATGAGAAAACTTGACCCAAAATGGGAGGGACCTTACTAAGTGATTAAAGTATCCAAAAACAATGCCTACCGACTAGTAGACGCCACAGGCCGCGAACTACCACGACCATGGAATGCAGTAAACCTGAAAAAGTTTTATTTGTAAAAGGCCATTGGCACCCTCTGTATCACTCTACAGTAATAAAATTATAGCACATTCCGACAACATGCAATCTGCAGAATCTTCTCTCTTAAGTCGACCCCGTAGTCAACAAAGCTGGCTTCATGCCGCCAAGTCGAGGCTTATTAGCCGAGACCACAAAGTCGACCCCGTGGTCGACAAAGCTGGCTTCATGCAGCCAAGATGAGGCTTATTAGCCGAGACCACAAAGTCGACCCCGTAGTCGACAAAGCTGGCTTTTGCCACCAAGTCGAGGCTTATTAGCCGAGACCACAAAGTCGACCCTGTAGTCGACAAAGCTAGTTTCATGCCGCCAAGTCAAGGTATATCAGCCAGGACTAGACATTCAACCCCGCAGTCAATAAAATTACCTGAACTTTACCACTCGTGATACGAAATCGACTCCACAGTCGTTAAGTTATTTAAAGCTCCAATGCTAATTATGACGCTTGCATATCAATCATAATTTACTCGACGTGGACCATGAATGAATCTCGTAAAGTACACCACGACGAACATTCAACCATAAATTTATATGCACAGAACAATAAAGACTATGGTCATTACCTATTAAAGAACAAGCTCATTAGCGTGAATAATTCATAGTAAAAGCGAAAAATCATGGTCATCACATATTAAATCATAAAAAATATCCGTTTATACATCAACCCGAATAATCAGCAGTTCAAGAGCCTCATCGAGGCATATCCATCACATCTTAAAGAACAACGAAAATAAATAATCAAATCTAGCTGGAGCTGGCAACCTCCTCAGCAGCAGGGTCGAGCTCCTCACCAGTGGGAGCAGCAATAGGTGCGGGCTTAGGCATAGCGACGGCAACGGGGAGGGCAGCGGTCGCCGATCGAGAAGGGCCGACTACATCTTGCAGGAATTGCCTTTCGGGAATAGGAAAATGTGCAGCAGCATCGACCGTCCCCTCCTTCACGTCGAAGGCAAAGTCGCCGGCGAACTCAAACTCCTTAGCGACGACCTTTAGCCTTTGCTCGACCTCAGCTCGCCTTTTTTCATCCTCAGTCAGCTGCACCTCCGATGCGCCCTCCACTCTTGCGGCTTCGATGATCGCTCCCTCTGCATCACCCTCCTCCTCGGGGTAAGGTTGCAGCTGCTCGTCAAGTAAGTGGCTTATACGAGATTGGTCTTCCGGTCGGAAATAGTAGCCCAAAAACTGCAGCTGCTTAAGGGCCTTTTCAAAGGAGCTCCGGGCATCGTCGAGAGCGAGAACGACACTTGCATCCTGGAATGCCGGGCTTAACATAAACTGCTACACTGCCTCTCGATGCACCAATGGTAGTATACGATTGAACTCAGCCCGAGCCTCCGCCAGACCTGCATTTCGGCCCGTAGATCAACCAGAATCGTAAACGACCTGCAGGTCCAATTACAGTTTCTTCACTAGCCCGTCCATCTTTGTCCTCTCCTGGACAACTACAATCACTTGCTCATCCTTCTGCTCGAGATCCTTTGTTAGCTGCCCGACCTGCCTCTCCAGCTCGTCGACTTGCGAAGACTCGAGCTGAGCCTTCAGAGTCTCTGTATCCCCAGCAGCCTCTAGATGCTCCCGATCTGCCAGGGCTAACTCCAACCTCCGATAAAAATTGTAACCCAATTGGCCGACCTGAAAGATAATGCTATCAGATACTCGATCATAGTGTAACGATATAAAAATAAAGCAGAGAACTTTACCATGTTGGCATGATAAGCCAACTCCCAAAGAGCCGCGTCCTGGCTCAGCCCCATGATTTTCCTTTCAACAACCACGAACTGACCTGCTAATAAAACCTTCAGAGGAGTAGCTTCGGTCGGCCCCACAGAGTCCATAGACAGTGAATTATGGACGATCGTGCAGGGTTCTATCCCAAATTGAGAAGAAGGAAATTTTGGCAAGTTGAACAGCAGTTCATCCCTTCGATCGCCAAAGAGATCGTTCTTGGTCGGCGGCCCTGACCCTGCTGCTTTGCCCTTTCCCTTCCCGGCAGTAGCCCTCTTCGGAGTAGGCCCCTCCTGCTCCACTATTGCCCTCCTACCTCGACTTGTGGGGCTGTTGCCTATGGTCACGAGCTGTCGATTAGGTGATGGTGTAGGAGAGGGAGTAGGCATCGCGGCTTCTTGGCGAGGCTCCTCGATCGCTGCGGCTACTCAGCGAGCCATAGTACCCTATCGCCGTTGTCGATTTCTCTCTGCTCTCGCCAAAGCCTCTGCCCTCGATCTGTTCATGATTCCTGCACGATCTGTCGAACAGAAAAATAACAAGAGTAAAAAATGATAACAATAATAAAAAAGCAACAAATTATAAGAAACGCAGTCCACCTAGTCAATCATTCGCAGCCAAATCTAACGGAGCTGGCGATAACCCAGCCAACACTAAATGCCTCTCCTCGATAAAAATTGAGGCCTCCATTTAGCCAAATTCGACCAGGTCCCGAACAAAGGTGTTTGGATAGGTCGGGGTAAGGTTTTTTGGCATTTCGACATGCCCCCTCCACCAGCCCCGTGGAATATTGAAACCCCCAGGCACTCAAACAAACAGGTATTATTTTTTCCATTCTTGCCCATATGAGGAAGCAGGGGCTACGAGGAACTTACGGCGCGGTCGAGCGGTTAAGTAATAGAAGCCCGACTCGTTGGCGCTACCCGACTTGTGAGACATGGGTAAATGAAAAAGATTTTAAAAGTTTTCGAAACTAGCGGGCTGATTGAACAGATGCATTAAAACAATAAAACTGCATATGGTGGAAAAATAGTTGGGCAACAATTGAGTTATGCACACTTGAAGGCCCCTAAGCAGGTTAATCATGGTACCACTCAGGGGAAACCTAAGAACACATTTAAAAGCGTCCTCGAAGACAGTTATGCAACCTATAGGATCATAATGCATTCGACCAGTCTCCCCGGGAGTTAGAAGTTAGTATTCAGTGGGAATACGATATAACTGCCTAAGACGTCTCAGGTCGACAAGGTTTATGGTGGACACAATCTCACTATAATGATTTGGCGTGAATAGTTGACCCCACGAAGGAGGAATCTGGCTTGGCCTAGCTTCATCCCCCTCGCGGTAGCTACTCGAGCTGTTGGAGCTTGAGCTGCTCGAACTGGAATCATCACTCGACGACTCAGTAGACTCCCCAGAAGCATACCTAGGCCTATCAGATTGGGTGGCCTCACTATCCCCTCCCCGACTACCCTCGGAATTTGATAAACCCAACATGATGGCAAAAATCTAAAGAGCAGGAAGTATAAATGAAGGAACACTTACTGAATTGAAGAGATAAAACAAGAAAATCTTGAATGCAAGGACATTGGGATAAGCGGTCGACCAGAAGCTAATGCTGTAAAAGTAAAAATGGTTGGTTTTACCGTGGATATTTATAGGGGAACGAACGCGGGAAACCAAGCGCCTGTAATAATGCATGTAACCGCCACACCCCACGATGTAACCGCTCAATAAATGCGCCAAACCCTGGTCGACTTTCGAAAAACCCTGGTTAATTCTTAAAAATGTCCATCAAGCTACTTCCTAACGCTTCTCGTCGAATCATCGTTCAGCTTTGCGAAGTGGAGGGACTCATGATATAGGGTGGCCCAAGTTCCTTGGTCCAAACCAAGCTGGCCCAGAGACGCGGCGTCAGGCCCAATCTTGCATCCGAGGCCCATAGGTGCAATCGACCTCGGTCGATCTCTTTCTTAACCCGTGCCTCTGTCACAGAACGGCGTCTAGTCGACGAGTCGACCAGAGAGGTCGAGATAGTACAGTACCCTGCCTTCGCATTAAATGCACTGACAAGCGGCATGCCTCCAAATTAATGGCGCATGCCGCTCCCTTACCGTCTGACGCAGCAGACGCTTCAACAGTGTACTCTGCCTTAAAGCCTGGAAAGGCGGCCACCTGAAGTGGCAAAAAAAGGGGAGTTGACCAATAGCCTCTCATACAAGGACAAGGGCCCTCCCTACTCATCAGGGGCATCAAAGACAAATCCCTAGGTGGAGAAGGCTATAAATACCTCCATTCCAGCTTTCTAAAGGTATGCTCTCATATATACAAAAAGCCTATACTCTGCAGCTCTGATTATCTTATCAACCCGTGCTGACTTGAGCCTCGGAGGGCCGAAGCCGAGGGCTCCTCGGCTAGCCTGACGTTTGCTGGTAATTGCAGGATTCAACCCACATAAACAAGCATATCGACTCGAGAGGTCGAATCTCACCCAGTTTCCTAATTGGACCAATACAAAACGAATTGAACCCTCATCAATTATCAATATTTTATACTTTAATTCTAAAGTTATATCATTATTTATCACTTTATTATATGTATAATATATGCAATTTAAACTGATTAATGCAATTTTTTTAAAATCTAATTGTCCAACCTAAAATTCATCATATGCTTCCAAATTCACTATTGTATTCTAAGGTATAGAAGTATACATTATATGTGAGCGTTGACATAGCTCAAGCTCGAGTTTGATAGTGGCTTGACGTCTAAAAGCTCGACCTCAAGCTCAATATTCATTAACAAGCTTGAGTTTGAACCTAAAATTAGAAGCTTGATGAGTTTGAGCTCGAACTCACATAATTTACAGGTGAGCCGATCGACTCAAGCTCGATTCATTTGTAGTCCTAAATGGTGGAGTCCGATTTGTTGATTGAGCTAAGCTCTACTCAAGCAATGCACAAAAAGAGAATTATTTTTAGTTTAATTCCTTAACTGAATTAACTCTTCGAGAATATTTCACACAAGAATAAGCTCCAAACTATATAAAAACATACTCCTAGTTTGAATAAGATAGACTCAGCATGACTCCCAATTCAAGTTGGACACGATTCTTAACATAAATAAGATCGTATTAGATAATCAAATGAGTTGAGTTGAGCTTGAACTAGCTCAATTAGCGTCGAAACAATTTGAGCTCAATTGAGTTAGATTTGGGGTCGAACTTTACTTTAAGCCAATCTCAAGCCATATGCATTAAGAAGCTTGCGAGCTAGTTTGTGAGCTGATATATAATTTTCATAGTTTGGTATTCAACATTGATTTGAAAATCAAGCTTAAATAAGCCAAATCAAATTGGTCTCGAGTTCGATTTTTTTTTTTTTTTTTTCATACTCGATTTCCTTAAGCTAGACAATGGTTACGTACAAATAAAACTAAATCATACACTCAAAAGTTCTTTACTACACAGAAAAAGCACACGTTTGAATTTAGTTAAAAAATGAACATGGAAAAGAAAAAGACAAATATTAGGAAAAAAATAGAATATAAAATTACATCAAGAAAACTATCTTACTTCATACTTTTTTTTAGAGCAAAAATTAAGATCCAATATACAGGTAGTGTTTTCCTCATAATATATTCCAACAAAAAGTGACATTGATGTCCCACTTTCTTAATAATGGCGTGGGCAAGCTCCTGAAAAGAAAATGCGTGGCACCTTATCTTATCGCAACGCCAGTTGGCCTTGCTTTGTAAAAGTAATAGCAAGTTGCTCCTCGATTCGAATTTAAGCAGGTTTGATCGCCGTGCTTGGGTGGTTGTTTCTAGGGAATTCGACCCCAAAGAGGTTATCAAGGAGCGGGTCCTGCAGCTGCTAGAGCCCAGAGAAGACAAGCTAAGGATACTGGAGATTATGGAGAAGTTGCAGTTGTCAAGCCTCAGGGACATGCTCCACGAACGCCTAAAGGGCAAACAATATTTCATAGTTATCGACGATGTGTGGAGAGAAGAAGATTGGGAATCTCTCGCAAGTGCTTTTCCCGATGAACAAGGTATGGCATCCTACCTGCCTAATATTTAATGTTATGGGTGATTGTTTCTTGGTTGGTGGTAATATTTGACACTATACAAGTCAATATTATATTATTAATTGCTTGATTTGAAGAATAGAAAGTAGTTTAGTTAAGAGTAATTTTAAAAATATTTAAATGAGATATCCTAACAAGTATCATCATTTCATTTAAAAGGGTGCCCTACTAAAATTATTCTAGAAGCTTACGAAATATTTTTGAAGTTTATAAATTCTTATATCTTATTTTAAAATTAGTTCTAAGTATCTAGATACAATAAACTCTAAGAGCTTATAAAATTGTGTCAAAATTCACAAAATGAGGATGTATACACTATTTTTGTAGGCAGCATGACCAAAAGGGACATGTTACTAGAAACTTTATTTTTTTTTGTTTTTTAATTTACACACATAAAATTCATTTGAGTTAGAATTTTGGTCCCTGCACGTGGAAGGGAGATATCACACAATAAATTAACCGATAACTATATTGCTAGAAATATTGTTTAACAAGTGTTAATGATATTCTTGACATTTTATGGTTAACGTGAAAGGAGTGTACCGTACTTCAAAAATGAGTCAGGATTTTCTTGAATCTTTCTTTTGGATCCATAACATCACATACTAAGGGCTCATTTGCTCGGTATGATAGGACTAGATGTGACGGTATGATAGGACTAGATGTGATTGATAAGCGAATGATTCATTATCTAAAAAATATATCAATACTTTGTTTACTAGCTTAGATTACTAATTTGAATTGTAACTTATGATAATTGTAAAATATCAATTTTATCCTAAATCTTCTTTTAACAATTAAACTATCTTCATTGAATTATATGTAGGGATAATTTTGTCATTTGATATATTAATCCAAATAGTTTTAATCTTAGGATTATCAATCACACCAAAGGGGTGTTATACATAATCCCAACACTTTAGGATAAGATACTGGGCTTGTTATTAATCAAGAACTTTAATTATGCTAACCAAACATTTAATTACATTAGATTATATATCTATAGTGCACAATCATGCCAAGCAAACAAGCTCTAAATGTCTAAAACGAGTTTATATTTAGGTTTCTTAATCATAGAGAAAATAACTAATACTCTTGTACTATACAAACTTTATCTTAATGCTAATACTTAGATTTGCCAAGAAAAATCTGATTGATCTATGATCATCATTTGTTACTAGCGACCACCACATTTTCTCGAATCATTTTGTTGTATGTTGACATATAAAGCAACTAGATTGTTGTTTACAAGTCGCAACAGGGACATTCCAAGTTGACCTCGATATGTTCATGAGCTGACTTTAGACAATGAAAAAAGTTGGGAATTGTTCTTGAAGAAGGCATTCATTGATGATACTGATGGCAAGTGTCCGGAAGAATTGGAGGATATTGGGAGAGAGATCTTGAGAAAATGTGCTGGTCTACCATTAGCAATCACTGTAGTAGGAGGTCTACAGGTGGAATAGAAACAGAAACAGAAACAGTCTAAGTGTGGATGCAAGAAGGTTTTGAAAGGAATGAACTCTCATTTGGAAAGGAGCGAAAGTAGTGTCTCGGTGATATTGGAATTGAGTTACCAAGATTTGCCCCCACATCTCAAGTCTTGCTTCTTGTGTGTAGGCTTCTTCAGGGAAGATGCTACTATCCAAGCAAAAAAGTTGGTACATATTTGGATTGCAGAAGGGTTAGTCCCACAGGAAGAAGAAGGAGAAGAAACAATGGAGGAGATAGCAAGAGGTTATTTAGATGAGCTGATCAATCGTAACATGGTTCAAGTCAAGGATACGAGTATGGATGATAAAGTTAAACGCTACAAAATTCATGATCTTCTTCGGGAGCTATCCATCATAAAAGCAAGGGAAGAAATAAGTTTTGAGATGCTAAGTGATCATCACAGGAATAATATTACTCAATTCTCATGTGATCAACCTCGTCATCATGCTATCTACTGCATCAATACTGAAAGGTTTAGTACTATTTCCTCAAGGAGTCCAAATAGACATCTTCGCTCTCTTTTCATACATGGAGTCGGCAATATTGATGATATTTCATCTTATAATTGGAAGATTTCTGGACCACTCCTGAGTGTACTTGACATGGAAGGTCTTGGATTGAGAGTATTGCTCGACACAATAGGCACACTGGTTGGTTTAAGGTACCTGGGCTTAAGAAACAACAAGTTAAGGAAGCTCCCAAACTCATTGGGTCGCCTTAAAAACCTTCAGGTTCTTGATATAACAGAAAACAATTATGTGGAAGTCCCAAATGTCTTGTGGAAAATGGATAGCTTGCGTCACCTTTACATGTCTTCTATCACTTGCGAAGAACCTTTTAGTATAAGCAATTTAAAGAATCTTCAGACTTTGATCTACATCCAGATAGATAATTGGATGCGCGACGAGCACCTAACCAAGCTGACAGCTCTTCAAAAGTTGGGCATGTTCTCGATGAAAACTTAGATGTAAGCGAGATATGTACTTCATTGGCTATGCTGACGAATCTTCACTGTCTAAACTTAAGATTGAGATTTTTTAAAGTAATGCCATCCCTGGACAGGCTTGTTATTCTGCACCGTCTCACTCAACTTAGACTGGAAGGTCCGCTGAGGAGGTTACCCAGTACCAGTAATTGTCCTCCAAATCTTTCTCACTTAACCTTGAAATTTACCTTTCTCAGAGAAGACCCCATGCCAGTACTGGAAAAGCTGCCAAAGCTATTGTACCTCAAACTTGAAAAGGGTTCATTTGATGGTGATGAAATGGTGATCTCTCATGATGGGTTTCCTAGGCTCAAAGTCAACCTACTGGAAAATATAAAAGTTGGGAAAGGTGCAATGCCAGAGCTCAGACGATTGGAAATCGAAGAATGCAAATCTGTGGAGAGCCTCCCGGAAGAGCTGAAATTCATGACAAATCTTAAAGAGTTGAAGATGGTGACAAGCATGAAAGTTGCATCTAAGCTCAAAGGCATGGACACCCACATAATCTCCAACATACCATCTGTAGATCTCATTGTTGCACAAATTCTTTATAAATTCGTTACTGAAGAAGAGCTTGGGCCAGGGTCGCCTAAATGGCTTAGAGAATCTATGGAATTTACGCCGAAATCCACAAACATAAACTCAAGCCGCCACCGCTGTTTCTGGACCCCAAAAAATAGAAGCTAAAGGTACTAGCTAAACCATTCTACTGGATGTTGAAAATAATAATATTGATTCTTGAAGACTCAGTCGAAATTATTACTCTGTGTATAATTTTTAGTGGGCCAACTGTTTACTTTTCAGGTTGGCCAAGTTATATTTCCTGAAAAGAGTCAGAGGAGTGTATTGGTATTTGTTGAACTATTTATTATGGAGATATATAAAGAGGTTTTCATCTCCTATTGTAATTAGTGGAGAAAAGTGAGGAAACAGAAGAGAGAAACAGTTGCAATTAAAAGAGAGTTTTAATTTGAAGTCATTCGAAGTGTGATTGAGCCAAGAAGAAAAACTGTTTTCCTTTCCGCTCCTCTCCCCTCTTCAAAAATTTTACCATCCACTGTCTATGGAAGATTTTGTTCATTTTGTAATTAAAGATTTCTACAGCTACTTGCAAAAAGTTTGATTAATTATGTCACTCTACTTACCTAATTTTGATATTTTAGTAATATGTGTTAAAAATTATAAGTTAAATCATAACAACATATATTTTTACTTATCTGTTTTATTGGAAGCTATATGAAAGTTTTATGTGTAGATATATCATCGCCAGTTGGTCCATATTAAAACTTAACATATCATAATTAATTATCATTTTAAATGTTTATAAAAATACATACAAAATCATTTCTTTATTATTTTTTACTTTCATGTCTTGCACACAATTCATTATTATTTTAAACCGTATTTATTGCACATATGCTAATATTTATCACTTTCATTTCTTTTATTTTTATATATTACAATGAAACTCTAATTTCTTCGCTCTGTAATTTATTTATTAAGGTATCCTTCACATGGGTTTAACGTTAGCATATACGTGCTTATCATTTGATAGGGATTTACAAGCTTGTAACTCTCTCTTTATGATAAATTTTATATATTTACTATAATTTAGAAAAAGGAATAAAAGAATGGAGATATAATATTTGAAAAGTGGAATTTTACTTTTTAAAACAAAGTTTAGAAGAACTAATTATCTAAATCTTATGCTTTAATGCAAACATTTCTTGAAATTACTAGTTGTTATTAGCCCGCAGGTTGAACTGGGCAATCGATAAGATTAAATTTAAAATTTTATTTTATTTAATTTTAACTATATATTGCATAGATATTAATATATTACAAGTATTACAAACATAACATTTAAAAGAATTAATAAGAATTTCTTTTGAATATAATAGAATTGATGATATAAATAAAACATAACAAAAATTTATATGAAATTGGTTTATGTATCCTCAAATCAAACCCCAAGCATAATCAATTTCTACATAGAAATTATATCTAAATATTAAAATACTTTATAAATCAAATAAATTATTCATAAAATAATAGAAAATAAAATTAAAAAAAGTACTTTAACATTGACTTTGTTTGAAGAAATTAAACAATTTCAACATTGAAAAATGAGCTAGTAGAAGATAAAATATTTGAACTTAATTACTATAAAATTGAAACTTCATATATGTATATATATATATATTTATTTATATAAATTATCTTGGTTCATTACCATATAAATTAAAATATTGAAAATATTAGTATATGATCATTATAAATCACTGTTTAAAAAACGGACCAAATCGGCCAATCGAACCATCAACTAGCCAGTGAACCGATCTGATTTTCTCAAAAAATAAAAAAAAAAAGTTATATTTTGTGAAAATCGTTAAGACTGGCCGGTCGGATCAGTGAACCGTTCACAGTTCAATTGAACTGGACCGATTTTTTCATTTAATTTTTAATAAAATTAATCTTTTATTTTTTTATTTTTTTGGGTCTAAATACAAAGTTTGAAGATTAAGGTACACCTCACAAGTTATCTAAAAGTAAAAAAAAGCCTTATTTTAGAGTTTAGAATTAACCTACACACTCTCAACTTTAAACTTTAGACTTGATATATT
The DNA here is from genome assembly GCA_018894105.1 of Jacaranda mimosifolia. Classification (NCBI taxonomy): domain Eukaryota; kingdom Viridiplantae; phylum Streptophyta; class Magnoliopsida; order Lamiales; family Bignoniaceae; genus Jacaranda; species Jacaranda mimosifolia. Next base: position 4,098,740 of record CM032125.1, read on the forward strand.
TAAATTGTTGTGATCATTTATAATATGAATTGTAAAATTTGGATTGTAATATTAGACAATATCATTTAAGCTCTTTATGTTTTGTATTTTGGCATTTTATTAATTTTTAAGTAATATGTATAATATAAATATATATTTTTTGTAATTATAAGGTCACGGTTCAATTGCGGTTCAATTACAGTCCAACCAACAGTTGAACCAGTAACCGTGAACCGGTAAGTTTTTCGATTCAATGAACGGTCCGGTTTTTCAAATATTGTTATAAATACATTCACCTTCAAATAAACAAATAAATACATAAATAAATTTTAACATACCAAGAGAATGGTTGTATAGAAAAAAGAAGATATATATTTTTATATTTTTAAGTAGTAAAATTTTATGTTTAGATTATTTTAGTATATATATTTTTTGAGATTTTAGCTTATATTAGAAATTTTCTCCGCTATGATTCAGTTAGATACAATACTTAAAATTAAATTAGAAAAAACTATATATTACTGTAATACTGAATATATGAAAATTTTTATATACGCAACATATATATAAACATATTAATTATATTGTGCATGGTTAAAAAATATGTATACATGTATCTGTACTCATTCGTAATTGTATGAAAAATATAACCAGTAAACAACATAATAAAGAGTAACAAAAATTATATATTGATAAAGGGAGTTATAAAAATTATTATATGAAAGGTTACATATATTTTAATATATATATATATAGGGTATTTAGTAAAATTAAACATAAGTTTTTATATTAATAACTCATCCATGTCTCTACCATATAAGAAAAATACTTAAATCAACCCAATCTTTTTTTCTAATTTATCCTATTGCATAAATATAAAATTAAAAATATTAAAAAAAATAATATGAAGATTATAATAACTGCATTTTCAAAAGTATAAAATTTAACTATCAAATAAAATGATTTTATAAAGGTGAAGAGAAAAGATAAATATTGTTCTATTTTAAATAGTAAATTGCATGCTTAAATTATTTTTAATATAAATTATTGTTAGAGGTTTTTAACATATAGAAGACATGCTAATTAAATTTCACTTATATATGTTTGGCAATACACACACCTTTGCCTGTGCATCTGTTATCCATAAATTGAAAAAATTAAATTTGATAATGTAAATAACAAATATAGAAGAACCTATTAGACAATACAGTGAGGTATACGCCAATAATATATTAAGAAAAGGACTTTACAAAATTAATATAAAAGTTATAGATATTAATATATATATATATATATTGAATAATATTCAAAATTAGATATGGAGTTACAAAGGATGAGCTAATATAATATTTTTACAATAATATTAAAATAAAAATTGATAGATTAGATGTTGACATAGATAAAAGGAATAAAATTAGCAATGTAATAAGGAGTTACAAAAATTAATTGTAACACTCCAAATTTTAAAATCCTGAAATATAAGAAAAGGAGAAATTGATAAGTTTGGTTAGATTTATTTTGAGCTTGATTTAGTTACAATTTAGAATTAAATATTCATAACCAAGGGATTAAATTAGAAATAACAGAAGGACTTAATTATTTAAAATTATAAAATTTTGGGGGGTCAATGTGAATGAATTAAAAGTCTAAGGACTTTAAAATAATTAAATTTGGACGTGATTGCCCAAGAATGGAAATGCTAGGGGGCAATGTGCAAGAACTAAAAGATGAAGGGCTCAATTGAAGGCTAGGGACCAAATTAAAGTCTGCCAAAAACCTGAAGGGGTCTAAGTGAAGCAGCGAGAAAGTTAGAGAGGTCAATTGAATAAAATGAAAAATAAATTTATATATATGGGAATAAGGACATAACATATTCAAATTCTCAAAATATACCCCAAACCCTACCCAACAGCAAATCGCTGAAAAACGACCACCAAACTCAAAACTAGAACTGTGGTTGGCTTTATCTAGTTGAGAGGAGCACAACCATACCAACTTTGACCAAAAACAACTGACAAAACGGCAGGAAAAAGGAAGCAACGGCGAGCTCCCAGTGGGTTGGCAGTTCCCCGGTGTACGGTGGCGGAACGAGGTGAGACTTTGGTGGGTTTTGGTCCCGAGCTCCTGGGCAAGGCAGGGATGGTGTTAACTTGGGATTTTGACGGTTGGTGGTGGAGAAATTGAAGCGGTGTTGGTGTCACGCCAGCGAGTTAGGATTCTGCGGTGGTTTCTAACTTATTGGGCGACCAACCGGTGGCCAATCAAGAAATTGTTTGAGGGTTTTGCTAGGCTCACTTAGACGCACCTCGTGGTGGTGTTAGTTTTCTTTTCCGACGGCGGCGCAAGCAATGGCTTTTGGGCAACTTATGCAAAATTGAATCCTGGACTATTCTCGGCTTGAAATTGGATCTCAATTCGATCCAATTTGCGTAAATTTCATATCAAAAGTTAAATTTGATTGATTTTTACCCTTGTAATATAATTTTAACTAAATGAAGATTATTGAAATATAATTTCACTAGAGATGATACATAATTTTGTGGGTATTGAACAAAATTGACTATAATTCTAATTCAGTAAATTAAGAAAGATAGATCGTATTTATGTCTGGGGGACTCAATGATATGACATGTAATAAATCGGGTAGGATTATGCCTAATTCAGGAATTCAGTTATGTAAATGTTAGCATAAAAATAAATTATTAGACTTGGAGCTAATAGACCCTGGAAGACCTAACTAATCTAAGAATATAGACCTTTGTTACGTAATTATGAAATGAGTAAAGTAATGAATGGAGTTTGTTGGAAATAGCTATTTAAGATTTATGATTTAGAAATCAAAACAATAGTGGCTTAGGTCATTTATTCTGAACTTTGAATTGCTTCAAGACCAAGGACATAGACTCTCTTAATAACTAAGGATTATCATATCCAACTATCTTAAGTATCGAGGTGTGAAGTCAAATTACCAGAACTTATCAGAATAACCCTAGGCTTGACAAAGACGTTAATCGTATTTATAATTAAGATTCAAGAGGTTGATAGAATGATAACTCGAGTTATTCTATGACAGTTCTCGGATTGACTAGGAAGTTAAGACCCGAGCGATCCTACGAGTAGGAATTCCTTTGCATCCGCTAGGTGAGTTTATACTAAATAGTATGAGATTCTTTGTTGGGGGAAAGAATATATATATATATACTTGTTACAAGATCCTCGTCGTTTGCTTCCTTTCGATCTATGTGTTGAAAATAGTATAGTACATCGCCGTTCTATACTAAGCGCTTCTGTTGATTTTGATTGATATCGCTTTATCTTAAATTGGTGATTGTGTTAAAGAAGCTAAAAAGTGATTTCGAAATATATGTTTTATCACCATGTCATCTTGGAAACTAACTTGGTGCTGAATTTATTTGTATGATAGTTAACATGGTGACCTGATATGTTATTTGATATGCTATTGGACACATTACATGATATGTATGAATATGTTTGATACCCTAGGGGAGGTGGGGCCTGAAATTGGCTGTGGGTGGACTGGGCAGAATGGACTGACGGTGACTAGCCTTTTGCCGATACCCTGTTAAATACATCCGGTTCTGTGGTTGGCTCGAGGTAGCTGTTTATGGGGGGATGAGACATGTAGCTAGCCATATCTTTTGTTTGTTAATTATCCGAGCCGATCACTCGAACTGAAGGGATAAGGATTTTTATGTTTTCAAAAATGGAGAGATAAGGTAGGAGAACCGCTAATAGTTTTTACTTGAAAGTGTTTGCTGAATTTTGATTGGGATTTAAATCTATCTAAGATAGTGAATTTTGTGAAGTCTCATCACTAGTATGACATTGGTGAGATGGATCCCCTTAAATTTTGACTAAAACCTTCTCTCACAACTTTTGAAAATATTTATGCTTCTACTTGTCCCTTAAGTACTATTTGTGAAATTGTCACTTTGTTATTATTGCCAAACTATCTCACTAAGTCATTTGAACTTACATTGTTTTATTGTTTCTTTCATTCTTTACCCAAGATAGGACGAGCGACAAAGATAAACTAATCCAGGCAACACATGAGGTAATGAGGGTAATAGAAGTGCTAAGTGTAATTCGGGATATTTCGATTCAGAATTGAATATCCGATGGATGTTGTTGTAGAAATTAATTATGTTGGAATTTCGAAAAATGTATTTTCTCTTATTAATAAGATTTGTGGTATAGAGTGAGTAGTACCTTGGGTTGGAAGAAGGCATCTCCCAGCTGGGGCATTTTCGAGGTGTATCATTTAAGGGTGTTCCATGTGTCATTTAGGATCTTTGGTGGCTTTTTATGCTCTGAGAATAACTTACAATTTTTGTAAAACTTTAGGTTCTGAAGATTTACAGTCCCGTGCTTAGAACTTTTTTGTGGAGCATCATACTCCAAAGACCACCGTGGATCTATGCCGGAGTTTTACACTCTATGAAAAACTTGAAATTTTTTATGGAACCTTGTGCTTTAGGATCCCTTAGAATCTTTGGTGGAGCTTTGTCCTCCATGAATGACATAAAATTTCTTGCACAATTTTATGCTCTAGAGGTCCCTCAAGATCTCTAGTGGAGCTTTATGCTTTGCAAATTACTTGGAATTTTTTTGTGAAGCTTTACACACCAAAGATCCCTTAGGACTTTTTGGTGAGCCTTGTGCTCTACGAAGGACTTAGAATTTTCTTGCAAAGCTTAATGCTGTGGAAATCCCCTTTGATATCTTGTGGATATTTACACTTCGCTAATGACTTATAATTTTTTTTGTGGAGCTTTACACTCCAAAAATCACTTAGGAACTCTGGTGAAGCTTTACCGTCTACGAATGACATAGAATCTTTTGTGGAACTTTACGGTTTGAAGATCCTTCAAGATGTCTAGTGGAGCTTAACATTCCATGAATGATTTAGAACTTATTTGTAGAGCTTTATGCTCCATATACCACTTATAGAGCTTTGTGTCCCACGAATGACTTAGAATTTATTTGTAAAGCTTTATGCTTCAGATATCGCTTATAGAGCCTTATGTTCCATGAATGACTTACAGAGCAGGATCTCTGCTTGAGCTTTGCACTCTACAAATAACTTAGAATTTACTCGTGGAACTCCATGTTTCAAAAATCCCTTAAGATCTCTTGTAAAGCTTTGCATTTCATGAAAGACTTTGAAATCATTTCGTGGAGCATCATAGTTGACAAGCGGTGAGCCTGTACTTGTTAGTTATTGGGGGTTGGCAAAAGAGCTGCTTGTTCTTATTGGTCAGTCGACCAAGGGGAAATTAGCCATCGACCAAGGGGAAATTAGCCATAGGGTGCCTGAACGAGGCTGGATGCTGGTTGGGACAGGCCTTGAGGTACTCTCTTAAGGGGTGTCTGCTTGGGGGCGGCCACCTAAGTGGGCCTTGATGATTGCTGGTGGGATTATGTTGCTTTGAGAAACCTTTGAGATTTCTTATGGAGTCTTTTTGTTTTGAGGACTCCTTGCAATCTCTCAAGGAGATGTTATTCCACAACCCTCTTGGGGTCTCTCATGGAGATGTTGCTCTAGGACCCCTTAGGGTCTCTAATGAAGATGTCATTCCAAGGAACATTTGGTTTTGTCTACTAGATTGGGCTGCTTTGAGAGTTTCTTAAGGTATCCCACAAAGGTATCTCCGTACGAGGCCCTTATGTTCTTATCACTGAGGTGTTTTTTATGAGCCCCTTGGGGACTTTCCATAGAGACTTTTTTTGCGAGCTTCTTGAGGTTTTATCTTAAAGATATTATTTCTCAAGCTTAGAGTCTTGCTTTGGGCATGCCTAATATCTTACCACTGATGTGCCTTTACGCATATTTAGAGCCTTAATGCAAAGCATACATAAAGTTTTACTATTGGGATGTTTGTTTGCAAGCCTTTTTTGGGGTCTTATAGCATATGTAATTTTTGTGAGCTTTGTATTGGTCTTATAGTAGACTTGATTTTTGCAAACCCCTAGGTCTTATAGTGGACTTAATTTTTACATGCCCCTATAAAGGTCTTGCAACAATTTTAATTTCTACATGTTCTTTAGGGATCTTATAGCAATTTTACTGGCCATGCACCTTGAGGCTCTTATAACAATCTTGATTGTTGCAAGTCCCTTTGGGCATTTTGTAGCAATCTTCATTTGCTGCACACCTTATTGGGGGGTTTATAATAGTCTTGTTTGCCTTATGCCACATTGATGGTCGTATAGTGGTCTTACTTTTTCTATGCATCCATTTAAAGATCTTATTGCATGATGTGTTGCTTTATGGAGGGAGCTTCTTAGGGTCTCCTATGGAGATGATGTTCCATGGAAGAAGCCCCTCTCCCACAGAGGTGTTGTTTTTGTGTTCCTCTTTAGGTCTTACTGCGAGTATATTATTTCTACAACGAGTTGGTTTGTAATTAAAAAAGATAAGTATTATGAAAGAATTAAGATGCTTCATCGACATTCGAAATAATATTTTTCACTTCCTAAGTTTGTGCAGATTTTATTTATAACAAAGAAAGTGTTGATCTTAAGGTATTGGAAATCAAACTTAAACTTTTATTAAAAAAGGACCCTAATTTGATGAAATAAACAAACTTTTCAAGGGATTCATTTTCTTATATTGGGGGTGTTCCCAATCTAGAGCGTCTCTTTCCAATTTGCACTCTGCAGCCTATATCTACTCGTGTTCGTTATCTCTATCCCCTTCCCGTTCTGCATCTAGCTTTTTGATAGATCCTAAAACTTCTATCTCTTTCGTCATTGAATTCTTCAAGTAAAAGATTCCTCAAGTGTAATTGAGCATTGCATATGTTTGTCCTCTTGGTTTCATGCACCTCTTCTTAGTGTTTGTAGTTCTACACTGGGGCTTACCTTTATCTTCTACAAACTCTAAAAATCTTCATAATTCTTTGCATTCCAATTACCCATTGTGTTGATGACAATCAATTGACATCCCCTTAATAGACATTCGGGGGCTAACACAAGCACCCTTGAATATGGTTGGCTATGCAAGGGCTTTTCTAGGCATTTTTACCAATTAAGATTTCATTTCTTGCTCTTTTTGCCTTCAGACTCCCATCTTAATCCTTTGAGGTATTTGTTGGGCTACTTAGGGTAACTTTTGCCTTTTTAGGGGTTTCTCAAGCTTCAAGCTTGCATTCATCCACTTTCTTTTCTTTCTCACCTACCTTCATGATTTCCTACTGAATTCGAACAAAGGAGTATTGATCTTTTGTAGTTAGGTATGGGGCATGCCTAGTGGTAGATATGCATCTTCTGTTGTCTAGTAGGATTTTTTTTCATCTAAGAATAGGCTAGGTAAGCTGAAATTACTGAAGCATCTATCTCTTCATCTCTTCTTGCCCTAAGTCTACTCCTCCAAAGGTGACGTCAAATAGCAAGGAGCATTTTGCATGTGAAACAGCAAGCTCCACCTATATCTCTTGCAAAAGGCTTTTGGGCACTAGCGGATTCACCTTTTGAGTGTTTGCTAGAAATCATCGACCCCGTAGCAGATAGATTGTCAGCTCCTTATTGCAACGCTTTTTGAGGCTTTGGTCCTTACTCTAGTGTCTTTCGATGGTCCTCTACACACCAAACCCGTGTTGTTTTTTTATGTTATCTCGTCACTTGGCAACAAAATCCGAAAGGTATCCTCATCGGACTAGTGTTTCAGTCTTGCCCTTCAGGTCATTATATTATTCGGTAGCACGCCCTCTGTTGTGATAGAAGCACCAGTACTCTTCCGAAATCTTCATGTTGAGATTGTCCGCTATCTTTTTAAAGGTAGGTAGCTCATTGTGGGGTATTCATCTTGCCTCATAGGAGCATCTATCGTCTTTTATAATTTTTTTATGGGAGTTGTTATTATTATTTTTTTAATGTGGATACACTTCTCTACTTGGATCAAAACGTTCTTTGAATTGACTAGGTGCTTGCTGGCTATTGATTTCTTAAACCTCCAATGTCTCAACCTTTGTTGTATGATGCTGAGCAAGCTTTTCGAGTTGAAGTGAAGAATGTCATAATGGTTGTAAATGGATATTAGAAAATTCATTTACCATTTGCATTCATATCCATTTATGCGAAATTTATCCGCATTCATTTAAAGCGGATATTATCTGTATTCGATTAGTAAATATATGATTATAAATGGATATATATTTGGTAAATTCGTTTAATATTCGCTTCGAATATATATTTACCAAATAATATATTATTTATATTTTTCATTAAAAACCTCATAGGCTATATATATATAAATATAAATTATAATTGAAGAATGGGGAAGAAAAAAGATTAAATTTAAAAAGTTATTATAATATAGAGAAAACAATGAAGAATCAAGTTAGTCAACAAAATTATTATTGGTTGACTTTATAACTAATATACTCAAATGCTATTATTAATATTAATTAGTACAAATTATCAATTATAAAGTGAATTATTAATTAAAAATTATGATATTTGTTTGATTGCTTTCTTTTCAATGGAATTGTATATTCCCTTCCATTAATTAAAAATATGTATTTATTCAATATGCTGCCTCTGCCATGGCAAGGCGCGCATGGTAGCGACTGATGCTTGGGGATGCGGGTTTTTATATATATTTTTATTTTAGAAGTATGGATAAAATTATTATTTTAAAATTTTAGTTAATTTTAACAATGGACTGCTAATATTAGGGAAGATTTGTAATTTATTCATAATTATATATTTTTTTTAAATAAATAAGTCAAACCTTAGGGAGTGTAAAAAGGTGTTTGGCTAGACTTATTTAAAATATCTTATAAGCTCTACATCTTATAACATGCTTTCGGAGATTATAAGATATTATAATTTTTTTTAAAATAAATTATTAAAGTATTTGGATAAAATAAGATCTCGAAGTCTATAAAATGTTAGTAATGGCCGTTTTATAATTACTATGATTAGAATTAAGCTAACTAATTCAGATTTTCAAAATAAATTAGGAGCTCCTTGGTTTTTTAAAAGAGCTTATAAGCTTACCCAAATACCCTCTAAATATTTAATCCTAAAATTATTAAATGATAATCTTTAAATTTTATTCCTATTAATCTAATTATGGGTAGAAGTGGTTCTTGAGAGAATCATGGTTTTGCAATTTACAGTGGTTCTATGATAGAGATTAAATTATCTAAATATCAACTATTAAAAAGTGGATACATGAAAATAGACTAAACGAATTAAAAAAAAAATAATAATAATTTAACAACAGATTCTTCATTCTATTGTCAGGCCAAAGCAAAGCATCAAAGCATTCTGGCCTTGGACAACCCCACTTTCTCCACGATGGCGCGCGTCAGCCCCTTAAAAGAAGAAAGCGTGGAGCTGTCTCATCTTATTGCAACGCCCGTTGGCTTTGTTTAGTAAATGTAATAGCAAATTGCTCCACGATTCCAATAATTTAAGCAGGTGATTCTCTGGAGGAAGGCAACAAGAAATCAATAAGGGAGATACGAAGCAGTTATGACGGAGGCAGCGCTCTCATTCGCGGTGCAAAAGCTGGGCGATTTGGTGATCCAGAAGGTGGATTTCCTGCTTGGCGTTGAGGAACAGGTGAAGTGGCTCAAAGGTGAACTCGAAACGATGCAGTGTTTCCTGAAAGATGCAGTGTTTCCTGAAAGATGCAGCCGAAAAGCAGGCCAACGACGAGAGGATATGCAAATGGATATCAGACATCAGAGAGGTGGCTCAAGATGCCGAAGATGCCATCGAGACTTTCATTCTCAAAGTTGACAAACCAAGCAGGAGCAGAGACCTGCTGGGAAGGTGTGCTTCCTTTCCGAGCCATGTGTACCACCTCCACAGGCTCGGGCAACAAATCAAGTCCATTCGGGCTCGGCTGAAGGACATAGCCGAACGCCGCGAGAGGTACGGAGTTCAAAATCTTGGTGAGGTGCCCAGGAGATCAAAAGACGTTGAACGGCGCCGGTTGTCTCACAGGCAAAGCGACAAACACGTGGTGGGCTTGGAGGAAGACGTGAAACTCCTGCTTCAAAGATTAGTATTGGAGGAGAGGGGAGGCCATTCCATTGCCAGCATCGCCGGGATGGGCGGTATTGGGAAGTCAACTCTTGCCAGGGTGGTCTACAACAACGCCTCCGTCGCTGATCGGTTTGGTCGCCGTGCTTGGGTTGTTGTTTCCAGGGAATTCGACCCCAAAGAGGTTATCAAGGAGCTGGACCCTGCAGCTGTTGGAGCCCAAAGACAACAAGCTAAAGGAGCTGGAGATTATGGAAAAATTGCAGTTGCCAAGCCTCAGGGATATGCTTCACGAACGGCTAAAGGGCAAACGATATTTCATAGTTGTCGACGATGTGTGGCGGGAAGAAGATTGGGAATCTCTCGCAAGTGCTTTTCCTGATGAACAAGGTACGTACAGCATTCTTCCTACCTAATACATAATGCTATGAATTGGTCGATTCTTTCGTGTTTGCGGGGTGGCAATTTGAGTGTTATCGAATCAGCACGGTATTATTAAATTTAAAAATTATTCGGTTGCAAAAATATTGATTTGAATTATTTGATAAATATGATAATTTTATTGGATTATCTATTAATATGATTCAATTTGGTCCAACTCAATTTAAATTATTAAAAATAAAAAAGAAGAAAGCTGGCATGTGCTTATATTTTTTGCATTTTAATTGATGAATTAATGTTATTTTTAAATAATTTAATTATAAATTGATTTAAAATAATGTAGTGATTATTGCTTGGTATTTGACTATTTATTGTTGTTGGGATGAATATTAATAATTGAATGATGTCTATAATGTTATTATTTAGTTTTTAAACTTTTGTTTAATGATAACTTGAATGGAAAGTGATATCTAATGGAGATACATGACACATGCTTGTCAAGTAATTTAATGGAGTTTTATGATTGTTAAAATAGCTGTTTTGATTGTCATTGGACATTGATTGACAAGGCAATTGTTAAATTATTTTAGTGCAGTTGATCAATTGATTTTATTTATTAATTCATGAACGATAATTGTTGGTATAATATATATGTATATATAGGACAAATTGCATTTTATCCCTCTGTTGAAATGGAAAAACGCAAAAAACTTCATATGAAAAAGAAATAGGCAAAAAACCTCCTCGTGCTCTTAAAATTTATGCATACTACCTCCCACACCTTATCTATTACAATTTAACACTAATTTTAACATATAAAGACTATTATGCCATTAGTTAATTCATATATTTTCAATTCGAGTTATTTATCTTTTTTTAATATATTTTTATATATTTTCTTTCATTTCTTCCACACCAATTTTTTTGATGCTTATTGTGTTAGACTACTTTTTGATTAAGAAGATGTCCTACTAAAGTTATTGTAAAAGCTTATAAAATGGAAAAATTGCATTCTTCGTCCTATAGTTTAATTGTGTGTGCATTGTTAGTCTCAAACTTGTGGCATTGAACATTTTTGGTCCCCTGCCATTAAAATTGATGGAAAATACCACAAACTCCATAAATATTAATATTTTTAATATTTTTATTTTGATTAATTACATAGAAACCTTGAAGGTTTGACTTAATTCCAAATAGACCCAAAGAAATTGTGATGGCTCCCTAATTTCATCCTATCTGAAATTTTTAAAGAATCATTAGCTTTCATTAACAAATTTATTGACATCATTTGAAAGTTTATGTGAAAATTCAAAAATATCATTGGATAATTGCTCTCACTATTTATGAGACAAAAATGTATTTGGACTTATTTGTAATATTTTCATATTTTTCAAGTGTAATTTTAACATTGCTTAAATTATTCATAAATTTAAATACATTTTATTTTTAATAAAAAATTTTAAATATTAAATAATTTTTAAATCAAGTTGAACTAAAAAAATAAAAAATTTAAAATCACGTGCATATCTAAAGTAATTTAATCAAATTTAATTAAATTTATTTATCAATTAAAAATAAAAATTAGATACTCTCTTAATAGATATAATTTATGATTTTAAATTATATAATTCATAATATTAAAATAATAAATATATCTGAAATAATATAGTAATTTAAAACTAATAATAATTATATTAATAATTTTAAATACATAATTTGATCACTTTAATTATTTTAATATGATTTAAATTATTTTGGGCAACATAATTGTTAAATTTTAAATAAAAAAGTAAAAATTAATTAGTTTGAATAATGTTAAATTAATACTTAATAATAATAATCATAAATTAACACTTAATAAATTAGATAAAAATAAATAAATAAAAATTTTAAAAAGAAAGAAAAAGATTATCCTTTTCTCCCACCCACTATCCCCTCCACCTCCGCCCAATTAGGCAAGCCGCCGCCCCTCCCCCCCGGTTGCCCCCTCCTTGTCAAACCCGCCAGCCCACAGTCAGCCTGCCATGACCTGGTTAGGAGCCCCACCCCTGCACCAGCCCGTCGCCTCAACCCCCAGGCTCACCAGTTTACAGACGGGCTAGCCATGGCTCGGCTCGGCGGCCAACGGCCCTGGCCTATGACAGGTCAATCCGGACCATGGCCAGGCTTTGCTGGTTGTCGGGATTTGGGTAGGGGGTTAGGGCCGTAGTGGTGGGGTTTATATAATACTAGTATTTGTTTGTACGCAGTTTTTATGTGTATAAAATATTTTTGAGCAATCATTTTACTTATACATATTCTCATAATGCTAAAAATTGATATGTATCACAAAAATATAAATATAATTTGCATAATTATAAATATAGCACTTACTTAAACTGAAATTCTTATAATTCATTACTAGATTAAAGAAAAAATTTTAAATTAATTAAAATAGGTGAATAGTGGAAGTTTTTGAACAAATTATGGTTATTTGTACATATATATATATATTTACTGAGTATTAAATAAGTAAAAACGTAAATTTGGTATATTGAAATTTGATTTCATAACTTCCATTTTAAACACAAAAAGGGCTTCCTTTGCTTAATAGCATAGATATGTCTATATATGTATGTGTGTGTATATAGCTATCTATATGCGTGTATTTAAGTATATACATATAATATAGATTTGTATATATATATTCATATATATATATAAACAAATATAATGTTAAATATTTTTAGAGTTATTGTCGTTTTTATTTTAATTTTTTATTATTTTTAATTTTTTTTCTAATTTTTACTACAAAGAGAGTTAAAAGGAAATAATTTTGATAAATAAAAAAAGTATTGTAATGTGAGATATTCAAGGGTAATTTTGTCCAAAAATAGAGTAAAAGTTAATCATTGGATTTTTTAGAATAAAAAGTTGTGAAATGGGTTTGTTGGATTGAAAAAGTATTCTATGGGTTTTGTAGATATAAAAATTTATTTTATGGGGGTTTTTAATTTCCCCCCTTTTTTTTAAATTTACGCATGCACCTGGAATTCATTTGAATTTGAATTTCAATCCTCATACATATACTTACGAGCGATATATCGCTCAAGAAGTTGTCCAATAAGGGTTCATTTGTTTGCTAAGATTGTATAGGATAGATGTGTAATCCAGTGCAATTGAATGTTTGGTTGATATATTTGAAGTCCATGATAATTTTCAATATTTTATCTTAAAGTGTTGGGATTATGTATTCCACCCCCTTGGTTTGGTTAATAATCCTAATATTAGAAGCATTGGCATTAACATATTAGATGGCAAAATTGTCCCTACATAATTTTATACACCAATAATTTTGTTTATATTTATACATTGTTATATATGATTAATTAACAAATATATATATATATCACTAAACCTTGATTTATATAAGTAAGTTTTTATGAAAATACTAAATTATATTCATAATCAAACTTATTTTTATAATATTTTTATAAAATATTTATCTAAGAAATATAAAACTTTTTATATAAAAACTATTTCTTCCTAATAAAAAGATTTCATCACTAATTTTTTTCCTATAAATTAAAAAATGAATAATATTATTTTAAATATAGGTATGTACTTAATATAAAAATATAGTTGTAAAATTACAAACTAATATCCATATGCACATCAAATATAAATAGTTCAATTTTTCAAATCATTGTAAGATGTTATAATAAAATTTGAAAGCTAATTATTTTCTCTTTTCTAGGATTAATAAATTATAAATTATAAATGGTTGAGAAAAAAAATAAAACAAGAGACTTAGTCACTATATATACAACACATATTTACACCCTTTTCAATGAAGATATTTGAACTATTAAAAGAAGTTGAGGGATAAATTTGATATTTTACATTTATCATGAGTTACAATACCAAACATCCAAACAACACATTCTATTAAAATTAGGATATCCAAACTAATAATTCAAACAAGCAAATAAGATATTAGATGATAAGGACATATTTTCTAGATAATGAATCCTATACTTATTAATTATATCCAATCCTATCATTACAAGCAAATGAGCCCTAGTTATATTGCTGCAAATGTTGATCCATATCTCCCTAGAGAAATGTCCAATAATTATATTGCTACAAATGTTGATTCAACTTGTTCAATAGGTGTTAATGGTATTCTAAACATTCTATAGTTAACATGAAAGGAGTTCACCGGTACTTCAAAAATGTATCAAGATTTTCTTAAATCTTTCTTTTTGGATCCATGACATCACATACTAAATGGCTAAAATGAGTTTATAGCTAGGTTTCCTAATCATTGAGAAAATAACTAATATTCTTTTACCATACAAACTTTGAGCCAATCTTAACGCTAATACTCAAATTTGCCAAAGGAAGTATAATTGATAAGTAGACCTGGCAATTGGGTACCCGTGGGTAATCTAATGACAGGTATCAACGGGTTGGGTAAATTTACCCACGGATAAATTTATCATTTTTTTATTGGGTACGAGATAGGGGACCCATTACCCATGATGATGGGTAACGGGTAACCCGCGGGTACCCATGATTTTTTTTTCTTTTTTTAATTATTTAAAAATAAACATAATGTTACTCAAATATTAACTAAATAAAACTAGAAAAAAAAAAAAAGATTACAAACTTCAAATATTAAATTGAATAAATACCTAAAGCATATTAATAATATTATAGTTTAAAAGTTATATCTTAAGTATTCAAAATTTACCAAATTTAAAGTATATCACATTCAAAAGTTCAAACTTAAATTTCATTACATGCCAAAAAATGTTTGAATTGAAAATTTAAGTATCAATCAAACATTGCTGTTCTTGTAGAAGAAGATGTTGGATCCATAGGAATATGGACAACAAGTTGTTTTAGAGTATAATTTAATTTGATTTGCTATAGATTTTTAATTTATGAAATCAAAAATTAATATTTAGATTAAAAATATTTATATGTAAATATATATAATATATTTATATGTATATATAATATAATATTTATATATATATATAAATTAAAAAATATTTACGGGTTACCCACGGGTACTTGCGGATTGGGCCAAAAAAATGGCGGATAAATTGGATACGAGTAAAATTACCCGTAATATTTTGGATAGGAGAAACAAGGCCCATTACTCGTATTTTTTTTAGTACCCGTGGGTACCCACGAGTATGGATTGAATTTTGCCAGGTCTATTGATCAGTTATTGTCATTTGTTACTTGTGACCACCACAGTTCCTGAATCCATTTCCTATCTTGACAGATAAAGCTAGTAGGTTGTTGCTTACAAGTCCCAATCGGGATGTTGCAAGTTGTGCTAGATATGTCCACGAGCTGAAAACTTTAGACGACAAGAAGAGCTGGGAATTGTTTTTGAAGAAGGCATTCATTGATAATACTGATGGCAAATGTCCGAAAGAATTGGAGGACATTGGGAGAGAGATCTTGAGACAATGTGCTGGTCTACCATTAGCAATTACTGTAATAGGAGGTCTACTGGTGAAACAGAGACAGTCCAAGAGTGGATGGGCGAAGGTATTGAAAGGAATGAACTCTCATTTGGGAAGGAGTGACAGTAGCGCATCCGCAATACTGGAATTGAGTTACCAGGATTTGCCTCCACATCTCAAGTCTTGCTTCTTGTGTCTAGGCTTCTTCAAGGAAGATGCTATTATCCGTGCAAAAAAGCTGGTACAAATTTGGATTGCAGAAGGCCTAGTCCCACAGGAAGAAGGAGGAGAAGAAACAATGGAGGAGACAGCAAGAGGATATTTAGATGAGCTGATCAATCGTAACATGGTTCAAGTCAAGGATATGAGCAAGGATGATAAAGTAAAACACTGTAAAATTCATGATCTTCTTCAGGAGCTATCCATCAAAAAAGCAAAGGAGGAATTAAGTTTTGAGATACTAAGCGATGTTCATCATGGGAATAATGTTACTCAACCTCGCCATCGGGCCATCTACTGCAGCAGTACTGAAAGGTTCACTACTATTTTGTCAAGGAGCCCAAATAAACATCTTCGCTCTCTTTTCACACATGGAGTCGGCAATATTGATGATATTTCATCTTACAACTGGAAGATTTCTGGAATACTCCTTAGGGTACTTGACATGGAAGGTCTTGGATTGAAAATATTGCCCTACACGATAGGCACACTGATTGGTTTAAGGTACCTGGGCTTAAAAAACAACAAGTTAAGGAAGCTCCCAAGCTCGTTGGGTCGACTTAAAAACCTTCAGGTTCTTGATATAGTACTAAACAAAGACGTCCAACTGCCAAATGTTATATGGAAAATGGATAGCCTCCGTCATCTTTACATCTCTTCTATCTCTTGCGAGGAACCTCTTAATATAAACACTTTGAAGAATCTTCAGACTTTGATCTACATCAAGATGGATAATTGGATTCTTGATAATCAGCACCTCACCCAGATGACTGGTCTTCGCAAATTGGGCATAGCTCTCGAATGGAGCATAAATGTAACCGAGATGTTTACTTCATTGGGTATGCTGAAGAATCTTGACTGTCTACACTTAGATCAGTAGGACAAATGCCATCCCTGGACGGGCTTGCTATTCTGCACAGTCTCACTCAACTCAAACTGGTAGGTAGACTGAGCCGGTTACCCAGTACCAGTAATTTCCCTCAAAATCTTTCTTATCTAACCTTGAGACTTTCCGTTCTCGAAGAAGACCCCATGCCGGTACTGGAAAAGCTGCCAAAACTATTGTACCTCAAATTTGATAGGTATTCATTTTATTGTAAAGAAATGGTGATCTCTGATGACGGGTTTCCTAGGCTCAAAGTCCTCCTTCTCCAGAAATTGTACGAACTGAAAAATATAAAAGTTGGAAAAGGTGCAATGCCAGAGCTCAGGCGATTGGAAATCGGGAAATGCCCAAATCTGCTGAGCCTCCCGCAAGAGCTGAAATTCATGACTAATCTCAAAGAGTTGAAGATGGTGACAAGCATAGAAGTTATATCTAAGCTTAAAGGCATAGACTCCCACATAATCTCCAACATACTATCTGTAGATCTCATTGTTGCACAATTTTCTATGGATGATATTTGGGAAGGGATTGATGATTGGCAGAGTTCCCAATATTGAACAGTTGATGCTCAAAACTATTACTGTACGGTGTATGATTTTTAGAGTACCAACTTAATGTCTATTTTCCAGGTTGGCCAAGTTGTGTATATTTCCGAAAAACCATTTTAAATGTGTATAAAAATACATACAAAATATTTTCCTGGTTACTTTTCGTTAATACTTTATATAATACCATACTTTTACTGTAAACATATGTATACTATATATGCTAATATTTATCACTAATTACAGTGTATCTTTTTTGTTTTTATATATTACAATGAAACTCTAATTGTTTCTCTCTTTGTAATTATTCATTAGGCTACCATCTTGGGCGTGCATGCCTGGGTTAATTTAAAGTTACCATATACGCATGCTTCTATCATTTGACGGGTATTTACAAGCATTATAATAAATTTTATATATTTACTATAATTTAGAAAAAGAATAAATGGAGATATAATATTTGAAAAGGAAATAAATATTTCAAAAAATATTTTGAAATATAAAAGAAAAAAAAAATACACAATTAACTTTAAAATTTAGAATTATTTTTATCTTTTCTTCATTTTATTGAAATAATTATGGGTTGAACCATTAGTTGCATTTACATAAGCCAAATTAAATTTTATTCTTCAATCATCTCGCATCTGTAATTTTTCATATTATGTAATTACGTTAATAATTAAGTATAGTTGTAATACTTGTTTCTTAACAAAATTTATCATTTTAAAGGTGGCATCATGAGCAATAAGTCTATAATATTTCTTTACAAATCAATTAAATTTTTTTTTTTTTGAACTTATAGATACCAATATTTATTCTTATGACTCTAACATATTATTCATGTACTAAAATTTCATATTTTGGAAAGTTACTTGACAATCAAAGTAGAAGATATTTATTTCAATTTGAAGATTATTAATAATCCAAAAACATAAGACTTTAACAAAGATTAAAGAAGTGAAAAATACATTTGTAATTATTAATTCATCAAAATTATTTTTTTTAATTTGTTAAATTTTAGTTAAATTGTTTTATTGGACCCATTTCGAACCCAAAACTTAAAAAACTCACTTAAAGCTAATCAACTTCGATTCATTTTTAAAACTTGAAAACCCAACCAACTCAAAATCATGTGTGATGGATTGGACTCATGATTTTAAACCCATTTTGCCATTCCTTCGATGAAACTATGTTTGAAATCCACAAATATAAACTCATGCCTGCTGCTGGACCTCAAAGAAGAGAAGCTAAAGGTACTACTGGATATGTTGAGAATAACATTATCAATTCTTGAAGAGTCAGTCAAGATTATTGCTCTGTGAATAGTTTTTAGGCAAAATAACAAAATTCATCCTGTAATTTTACCCCATTTAGTTTTTCATCCTATAATTTGTATAATATAAATTCTAGTCTTAATAAGTATTAAAAATTATCATTTTTTGTCCTTCTTTCGTCGGAGCCGGCGAAACTCATTGGAAAATGTGACGTGGCACGCCGGGCGTGTGACATTTCTTGTTTCTGCCTCGTTGGCAGCTAACATGTAGGCATTTTTTGTCTTTTTCTTGCTTAGTTGACAGCATACATGTCTTTTCCTTTTTTTTCTTAATTTCATATATATTATATAATTTATATATACACACACATATATATGCACATCTATTTATATATATATATATATATATTTATATATTACATATCATCATTTTTCCTTTAAATCACATTTTTTCCCCTGAATATCCTTCATTATCCCCAAAATTTTTCCATTTTTTTAATATATACATACCTATATTATATATACATCATATATATTATTATTATTATAACAATAAAAAAATCACTCAATTTCATTTTTACCCCAAAAATTTAACAAAAAAGCATTGATTTAACTGTTACAGTAAAAAAAAATGTCTCCCCCAAAACATAAACAAACATACCAAAATTCTCCAAATTCAATTTTTAACTATTTTTCAAAACATAACCAAAAATTAATCACATTCCCTAATACAATTTTCACATTCTCCAATAATTTATTCTCCCAAAACATATAAAAAAATCATATAAAAAATATAACATTCCCCTAATTTATCATTAACGATATTATTTTAACTCACATATTTAAAATAATTTAATTAAATTTAAATATAAATTAAAATTTCTAACCCCACCCCACCACAACCCCCACCTCGCCACCCCCCCACCCACCCACCAACCATGACGGGCTGGTCATGGAGGCCGCCTGGCCATGGTTGGCCCGTGCAGGCGGCCACCATGGCCAGCCGCTGGCCATGGTGAGCTCGGCCGACCAACCACCCATCGGGTAGGTGGGTGGGGTGGTGGTGGGGGGGGGGGAATATATACATATGTATGTGTATGTATATATAAATACATATATTTAGATATATATGTGTATATATAAATATATATATCATATATATCATTGTATATCTAGTTGGCATTTTTTAATTTTTTATTTTTAATTTATCAAGTCATGTCAGTTGCCAACGAGGCATAAACAAGAAATGTCACACGCCCGGCGTGCCACGTCACCTTTTCCGGCAAGTTTCCCCGGCTCCGGCGAAAAAAGGACAAAAAATGATAATTTTTTAATATTTATAGGACTAAAATTGATATCATGCAAGTTATAGGATGAAAAATCAAATGGGGTAAAATTACAGGACGAATTTTGTTATTTTGCCTAATTTGTACAGGCCAAATGTCTATGTTTTAGGTTGGCCAAATCATTTTTTCGAAAAGTCATTTTAAATGTGCATAGAAATACAAAACAAAAATCTTCTCCCTATTTACTGTAGACACTATGCAATTATTTATCATTTCATTATTTTTTATTTTTATATAAGTAAAATGAAAATTCTAATTTCTTCTCTTTCTATAATTATTTATTAGGCTAGTACTTTGGGTACGGTTTTAAAGTTACAATATAGATACTTCTATCATTTGACGAGTATTCAAAAAAATCAAGAGTTAGAAAGAAAAATAAGAGAACTTCTTCAAGACAACTATTCATTGAAAGGAAGAATCAAAAGTAAAATGTCCCTAATTGTTAGAGAGTTTAGATATTCTAGAACTTGCAATTCCTGTAATCATGTTGGTCACCTATCTTACAAGTGTCTAGTAAAAAGACTCATCTAATCTAAATATGTATGGGTTAAGAAATCTAACGGATGAGGATCCAGTAATATGTGGGTACCTAAAAATCTTAATATCTGTGATGCAAGAACCAACAGAGAAAGGAAACTAGAAATGGTATGTGAATAGTGGATGTTCCAGGCACATGAAAAGAGATAGGTCATTCTTCTCAAACCTACAAGAATTCAATGGAGGAAATGTACTATTCGCAGATAACACTAAGGGTAAGATTATTGGAAAAGGAACTATAGGAAAGAACACTAGAACTTCCATCAAGAATATTTGGTTAGTACAGGGACTAAAACATAATCTGCTAAGCATCAGTTTACAATGTGATAGCAGATATTAGGTACAATTCAAACCCTTACTTTGCATAATTTCAAAAGATGATGGAACTTTTTTTATTGCCACTAGGGACAAAAATATCTATTGCATAAATTTGAATGATCTATCAAATCAAAAGGTAGAATGTCTAGCTGCATCTGAAGATCCTAGTTGGACATGGCATAGACGTCTAGGTCATACAAACATGAAGTTACTAAATCATATTGTTAAAAAGAATCTAGTAAAAGGAATTCCCAATCTAAGTTTAACAAAATAAAATATGCAATGCATGTGTGAAAGGGAAGCAAATAAAAACTTCTTTTAAACCCATAAACAATATTGGAACCTTCAGAACTTCTTCACATAGATCTTTTCAGTCCAATGAAAACTTAGTCATTTGGTGGCATAAGTATGTCTTTCTAATTGAGGGTGATTTTTCTCATTTTACTTGGGTTCGCCTTCTTTCACATAAAAATGATGCATTAAAATCCTTCATTCCACTAACTAAGAAAATACTAAATGAAAAAGGTTACAATATTAAGTCCATAAGAAGTGATCACGGACTGGAATTTGATAGTATGGACTTTAGCAATTTTTGTGATGAATGTGGCTATACTCATGACTTTTCTACTTGTAGAACACCCCAACAAAATGGGGTAGTTGAAAAAGAAATAGGATGCTTCATGAAATGGCACGATCAATGCTGAATGAATACAATCTCCCAAAGTCGTTTTGGAGAAAAGCAATCAACACGGCATGCTATGTCATCAACAAGGTGTTCTTAAGACTTTTTATCAAGAAGATACCCTATGAACTATGGATTGAAAAAGTTCCAAATGTTTCCTATTTTTGGGTCTTTGGATGCAAATGCCACATTCTCAACAACAGAGACCCTTGAGGTAAGTTTGACTCAAAATCTAATGAAGGCATTTTTGTTGGTTATTTGATTCATAGTAAAGCATATTGTGTCTACGATGAAAGGAAAAGGGCCATATAGGCAACTATCATGTTGTGTTTGATGAAACTAACCCTCTGATTGCCAAGGAAACCTTGAGCATTGAATCTTCAGGGATTGATCAAATTATTGAAGTTGTGCATCAAGAAAAAGAAATTGAATAAGAATCTCAAGAAAATGAACTCGTTACAAATACCACAACTAGAAGTTCCATTAAGGAAGATGATCAAAAGATGAGAAAACTCAAACATACATCTAGCCATGCAACTATTAACATAATGGGAGATTCTCAAGTAGGGATTACTACAAATTCCAAGGTAAGGGAAGAAACATCAAATTTTACTAATGTTGTGTTCTTATCCCTTTCAGAACCTGAAAGTATCAAAGAAGCCTTAAAGGATTACTTATGGTTCTGTGCAATAAAGGAAAAACTATTGCAATTTGACAAAAATAAAGTCTAGAACTTAGTAGAAAGATCGCTTGATCATCCTATAGTTGGAACCAAGTGGGAATTTTGCAAAAAGCTTGATGAAAAAGGTAATGTTATCAAAACTAAGGCTAGACTTGTTGCTAAGGGATGCTCTCAATAGGAAGGTATTGATTTTGATTAAACTTATGCATCAGTTGCACGACTCGAGTCAATTCACGTATGCTTTTAGCATATGCGTCTCATAAATGCTTTACCTTATTTCAAATGGATGTTAAGAGGGCATTTCTGAATGGATGGATAAAAGAAAAAGTCTTTGTAGAACAACCATCTAGTTTTAAAATTGTAGATTTTCCAAATTATGTTTTCAAACCATCAAAAGCTCTTTATGGTTTAAAACAGGCTCCAAGAGCCTGGTATGAAAGGCGAAGCACTTTTCCTATTTGCAAAGGTTTTTTGCATGGGTTCTATTGACAACACTTTATTCAACAAGCACAATGAAAAAGGTTTTCTATTAGTAGATGACGTCTTTTTTGGAGGAACTACATCTCAACTATACAGTAAATTTGTCTCATGTATGAAAAATGAATTTGAAATGAGTCTCATGGGTCAACTTAATTTCTTTCTTGGTTTGCAAATTAAACAAACCTCCAACGGGAATTTTCTATATCAAGAAAAAAAAATGTCGAAGAACTACTACAAAAGTTTAGGATGGAAGAAAATTGCAAAAAATCTACAATCACATGGCACCGAACACCAAACTAGAACTTGACCCATCGAAAAATGACATTGATGAATCCTTTTACTGAGGGATGATTAAAAGTCTACTATATCTCACTGCAAGTCAACCAGACATACTATTTGCTAATAGTCTATGTGCCAGATTTTAAGTTAATCCCAAATAGACTCACCTCAGTTGAGTAAAACAAATTCTTTGATATTTAAAAGGATCTACAAATTTGGATCTCTGGTATCCTCGATCAAACTCTTTTTCTCTTGTTGGTTTTTCTAATACTAACTATGCGGGATATAAAGTTGATCGAAAGAGCACGACTGAACTTGTCAACTTCTTAGTGAATGTCTTGTCAGCTAGTGCAGCGGAAAACAAAGTGTCATAGCCCTCTCAACTACAGAAGTTGAATACTTGCCACAAGGTAATTGTTGCACTTAGGTAATATGGATGAAACAAACACTTCGTGATTTTGGTTTGAATTTCTCATGTGTCCCTATTCATTGTGATAACACTAGTGCCATTGATATAACTCGAAATCCTGTCCATCACTCTCGCACCCAACACATAGAGATTCACCACCATTTCATTAAAGATCATGTTGCCAATGGGAGTGTTTGCATAAATTACGTGGCCACTTCTAATCAACTAGCTAACATTTTCACAAAACTCCTAACTGAAGAAAGATTTTTCTTTCTAAAAATAAAATTAGGCTTTATCCTTTCCTGTGTAAATATAATAAAACTTTTTTTTATTTTTAGGACACCTTCCAACTATTTTTCTCTTTCCTTATATGCCTCAAACAATTTTTTTAAATCCTTCTATCTTCCTTATAGCACTCTTGTGCTAATGATTGATTGACTTGGCTTTTTTAGGATAAAGGTGAAGAAGTTCTGTCAACAACCATTATAATGGATTATGATTATTATTCTTTTATGCTCCTTTTGTGGATTACTACATAAAACTGATGCTCATGTGTTCTGCTTTTATGCTGATGCTCCTTTGTTGTCTAAACCCTACTTATCTTTAAAGTGTTTATTGTAGGATATTATTGTTCTTGTCTTCTTACTATTATGAATCATTACATTACTGCACTTGACAGGGGAAGGTAGCTACATATTATGTTAACTGAACTATAAGCTACTGTTATCCTTGACAAAGGGAAATGATACTTGCTTAGTCATCATCGAAAAAGGAGAGATTGTTAGGATATCCTCTAAATGTGTTTTGACAATAACCAATCAAATATCTTTTCTTTTATTCTCTTTAACATGGCAAGTTACCGTTTAGAATTGTTTCTGTAGCGCCTCCACTCAGAACAGCACCTAAGCCAAGGCACCACACAGTTTAATCTTAAATTGAACATACAATCCAATCAATATGTCCATAACATTCAATCTTAATTTACCAAAAACAGCAGAAATTCCAAATTTCAAATCCAATTTATCAAAAGCAGCAAAAATTTTAAACTTAACTGACTAAATCATTAAGTAAATGCCATGATTCACCATCTTATATCTAGCCACATTTACATACCTTAAGTTGTCAGCATCAACATGATATTATCGCAATATCTCAAGTTCAAGCTAAATATTCAAATGATTCCATATATACATTCGAACACCTGTTCTATTACAAGAGATAATTTTCCTCCAGTTCAAACTAGAAATCCGCGTCCATCACTTATCCTTGTCTGAGAAAATCAAAGTAATACAAGAGGGGTAAGTCCGAAGAATTAGTGAGGGATAATTGTAATAGCAACTGTAAGGATCTATCAAAGAAGAATCGACTCAACAGATTATCATTAGTCAATCAGAACAAAAGCATATCAAGCGATTACAGGCAGAATACAATCTGACATAATAGATCCAATAACAGACAATCAAGAAAAAGTCGTGCAAAATAGACATTTTTTAATTCCAAGACTATTAGAAAAAACTCACTCAGGAGTTGTGGCTGTCAGTTCGAATGGCCCGGGATCGTCTTAACCGAATCAGTTCGGGAGGAATGATCCATCTCAACTGAATAATGCTTGACTTGATTCCAAATAGACCCAAAGAAATTGCAATGGCTCCCTAATTTCATCCTATTTGAAAATTTTAAAGAATCATTAGCTTTCATTAACAAATTTATTGACATCATTCGAAAGTTTATGTGAAAATTCAAAAAAATCATTCGATAATTGTTCTCATTATTTTTGAGACAAAAATCTATTTAGACTTATTTGTAATATTTTTCATATTTTGGAAGTGTAATTTTAACATTGCTTAAATTATTCATAACAAATTTAAATACATTTTATTTTTAATTAAAAAAAATTTAAATATTAAATAATTTTTAAATCAAGTTGAACTAAAAAAATAAAAAAATTTAAAATCACGTGCATATCTAAAGTAATTTAATCAAATTTAATTAAATTTATTTATCAATTAAACATAAAAATTAGATACTCTCTTATAGATATAATTTATAATTTTAAATTATATAATTCATAATATTAAAATAATACATATATCTAAAATAATATAGTAATTATATAAAATGAACCCAATACCCCACCAATGTGGCAATTAAGCTTTTCGTAGGGCTAGGTGTGGTTGGTTTGAAGGGGGACGGTTTGGGTTTTCTTAATATTTATACTTTATTTAATTATAAAATTTATTAAACCGATTAATGGTTTGACATGTAGATCTAAGTAGATCCAAATAAAGAATAATTTTGTCTTTTACTTTTTAGACATTTAATTTTATTTTTAATTTTTTTAACCATGATGAAGGGTGACATGACCATATAGGGAGGTGCCAATTTTTGGAGGAAATTTTTAATTATGATGACATGTGATATTAATAACTAAAATATTTTTTACACTTTAAATTAAATTAATTTATGGAGGGAACAAAATTTTGAAGGAAGAAACTTGGAAGCAAATTTGAAGGGAATACATTTTTGGAGGGAAACAAATTTTAGGTGGAACTTTATTTAATTGTGATTTAAAATTAGTTAAAAAAATTATTTGTTACCATTTTCCTATAACAAAATTTTGCAGGGAATTTCTTTTTTAGAAGGTAACTTATTAACTGTAGTAACAAATATATTTGTTACTATAAAACTTAATTGTAACAATTTTGTTAACGTAACAAAAAAGTAGAAACTTTTGTTACAAATATGTCTTCCTGAAAGGTGGGAAAATTATTTGTGACAATACTTCAGTTTTCATAATGAATTTTTCTTTAGTTACAAAAGAATAAAAATTTTGGGTAACAAATATTTTTCTTGACTACCTAAGATAAGTGCTTTAATAACAAAATTCAAGTTTCGTTACGAAAAATCATGATTTTGTAACAAATTTTTACTTTGTTACCAAAATATTTGTTACAAGAAGTGCAGTTTGTTGTAGTGACTTTCAAGATATGATCCAATCAAATTTCTAAAAATTGCAAATATATCCCAAAACTTTCAAAATTCTTGCAATCAAGTCCCTTTTATTTTATTTTTGAGCCCTAAAATCTGACCAATCAAAATCTTGATTTCTAAATTCTTATTTTCTGAAATACCAAATTTCAGGGGTGTTACAACCAGGCTAAGTGTTCTATTATAAAATAGAATTCATATCTTATTGAGATTTGAGATAAGAATGTCACTCTAATCCTAACTCCTCAAATTTGATTGGATCTCAATATCAGATAATGATAACTCAAAGTCGTGGAGATAATTTAAAAATTCTAACTTCATCAAGATTAGGTAGTGACTAAAATTTCTAGAATATTTAACTTCTCAAGATTGGATAGTTACTAAAATTCCCAAGCTCATGACTAAATATCTGTAATCCTAACTTTTTATGATTTAATTATTCAAGATTTTAGTTAACTATTACCATAGTTTAGTAATTAAATAACAAGGAATAACTGTAATGAATTTACAAATGAAAATATAGCAGCATGAAAAAGGAGGTTATAAGATTTCATATCACCTACATTTATATGGTTTTAGCTAACCAATGTGACTAGATACTTTATGGGGATCAAAAACTATCCAAATCGAGTTTTAAAATGATGGGAAGACCTCCAAAATTATCCATCTATCCAAAAATCCAAAAATTCCAATAAAAAAAATTAATTTTTATCATCGTTAACTTGATAATCATGGACCCAAACCCATAAGTATTTCATAATAACTTGTGGGCTTATATTCTACACTACTTTTGGGCTTAACTATAACTTAAAATGAATTAAATACCTTGGATTGTTATTACACTTAACCCATAAAAATGCAAATACAATTTATGGGCATATTTATACTAGTTTTGGTCTTTAACAACTTGAAATAATTATATAATTTGGGCTAACTAATACATCTCGAATCACCAATTAGATTTGGACTAAAGATCAATATTTCCTTTGCCATAAATTGATGTCCATAGTAGCTCGCTTAAAACCATTAACATAGAACTCAATAAATAAAGTTCCATCAAATAATTGATCTAATAAATTCTACATCTTCAATCGTCCCCAAGCAATCCTAAAAACCTAAAACTATGCAATTGAAAATGCAACCAAAATCAAGAAGAGTACCTAAAATAGGATCCTTAATAACTCCCCAAAAAAATAATATTAATAATTTACATCCTATATTTACTTTCTATTAAAATTCCTTGAATGTTGATCTAGTTTCAAAATAAATTATATGCTCAAATTCTAGGACAAGAGCAACCCAAGAAAGCTAGCGAAGAATCAAAACAAACTAATATTACTCTATTATTCCTAACATTCAATACCGTATATGTGCTATAATAATTCATACAAAGATTTGGGGTATTACATACAACCTCAATTCATCAACTTTTTGGGTGTATGGCCTTTTGGGGGTATATGGCTTTGAATAAGTCATAGCTAACTTGGAGCCTCCATCATACTTGTCTTCGATAGTTCTCATAGTAAACTTCTTCAACTATTTACTTGGAATCAATTTAGTAGATGAAACTTGTAGCTCTTTAATTGGAGACTTCTCATTTTTGCTTGACAATCTCTTTGTAGATGTTTCAGCTTTCTCATAAGTTTCTACTGGTTTCCTAATCACATGACCAGTATTAGTATTGTCCACTTTATTCATCAACTTGGTGATTTGAGAGTCTTGCTCTTAGATATACTTCACCAGATCTTCAATGGCCCTCTTCAAGTTTGCAATTTATTCTTCCAAGGTTGTAGTGTTTGGCACAATAATAGGTTCTGTGCTTGAGGTAAAATGAGGAACTAGATGTTGAGCGAGAAGTGAATGGCAAAATCATCTTTCAAGTCTCCACTATCTTCATTTATGTCAGCAATATATGGTAACAACTTCTCAATAGCTTCAAGTGAATGGATAAGCTCAAAAAGATGATTGGAACTTCTTGAACATACTCTTTGTGACAACAACACTTTCTACTGCAACATTTGAAGAACATATAGTAGTAACTTTGAATGTCGTAGTCATATGATATTTCAAACTTTTGATGAAGGAGGAAGAGATAAAAAGTAGAGATTGTCCCATTGAGCATGCCAGGAATTTGTGATACAAATTTCTTGTTTGCAAAATGAAAATTACAAGACAAAAAAATAAAAAATAAAAAATAAAATAAAATAATTACAATTTGAAATTTATTAATTTGAAGATGAAAATACAACTTCTAATCCAATCCTTTGATTCTCCTCGTTAAAAACAATAGTTTCAAACTTTGTTACTTTGAAGGCAAAATTCAACACTTTTATCTCCTTCAAAGTTGACTTTACTCTTTCATAAATTAATTCAAGGGCCCAGACCATAATCTCTAATCAAACAATCAATTTGATGAGTTTCACGGTGAATGCCTTAATATATACCTTGGATAACGTAGATTTCCTTAGATTTGATTGAGGTAATAACATCAATTTGAGGGTTTCAAATTGTAATATCAAAGCAAACACTATAGTTTGATTAGTTCTGAGACGAATGCCTTGAATATCATTGATCTTCTTGAAATTGATTAAGGGAAATGTGGAACCTCCTCAAAGGTCTTTGTTGCTTGAATGTAATATTTGTTTTGTTGTCATTGCACTGAAACCAACCCTATTTATACTTGTATGGCGTGACCTTGCCATGATCATTTGATGAAGTGGAGTAATTTGATTGACCCACCATGATTTGATTGGTAATTATTTCTTTAATTACAAGATGTGATTTGGATTTTTAAACTATTTTCTTCTTTTCCAAGATATGATTTGAGCGGCCTTACATGTCTTAATTTCATACATGACAAGATTTGATTTGTCCATCAATTAAATATTTTATTTAACCTTAAAATTCAATTTAAAAAATTCTAAGATATCAGTAAAAATTAATATGTTAGACAACAAATTTTGTCATGTTTACAGGTAAAATAATTAAGTTAAGGCTATTACAATATCCTTTAAAAAATATAAAGGAATTCAACTTATTTTTAATATGCAACAAGCTCGTTTAGTATGACTATAAAATTTACAAAATCAATATTTTTAACTTGCTAAAAACATGTAATAATTCTTGGAGCTTATTTTGTTAAACAAATTAAGAATTACTTACTTTTTACAAGATCTAAACTCTAATTGGAGCTCATAGATTTTGATATAAATTTGCCCAATATAGGCCATCTTCAACTGCAGTTGTAACTAATTGAGATTGTCTCGTAATTAATTGTGGCTTATTTGTTTGTTTTTTCAGAAGGAAGGTTTCCCATTTTGATTATTTCTTTTTTATTTTTTCACATTTATCTTATAATCCTATTATTACATCATTTAGATTAATCCGTTCAATTAAAATATACATACATTATATATTTTCACCAAACACGCCTTCTCTATATAAAAGATTATAAATTTAACAAATTCTTATATATCTCTATACCTACCACACACAATATTTTTTAATAAATTATTCAAATACATTTTCCTTTTTATTCAAAAACCAATCAATATTTTCGTCAAAAATTAAAAATGCTGAAAATTGAAATGAAAATTCAACCAAATGGGCCCTTATTGTTCTACCTAATACAAATTTGCTCTATGTCGTTGCCTACTCCATTGTTGGATTATCAACCATCAGTCTACCTCGATTAGTCTTTCTCGAATAAGAAAGCTCATATGAATGCACACTTACAACTTAAATAATAATGTTTAGATGTTGAAATAGAAAGATTATAATTAAAACACTATCTTAATTGGATAGTTTGCTGGATTACGTGAACATTAATATGACTAAGTTGATAATCCATATTAATTCAAAGATCTTTTATTAAATTTAACACTGATAAATTATAACTTTTGAATTTAGAAGCATCGTTAGCTTGGAAGTCTAGGGGTTATAGTCAACGTCAATTCAATGCTTTGAATGTCTCTAATTGTTCCAATGAAACCTTCTCTTTGTAGATTGGTCGTAGATAGACGAACAAGCCATTAGTATTTTCTATTGTTTACTATTACCAAATCAAATGACTGCATCAAATACAGATAGTCGAATGAATCCGCTTTTAGGAATCATTAAATCCTATAAATGATTGTTCTGGTCTATCAGGGAAATTTTTTGAAAGAAAAGAATCAAATAATTTTCTGTGGTGAAACAAAATGTCTCTCATTTCCCCTCCGAATAGATTGATGATCTTATAGGCTTTTCAAAATATTTTATAATAAAATATTTGAGAGATGATATGATGTCATCAAGTATTTGATAAAAATCTTTAACAAATAGCTTATAAACTCCTAAAATAGTATGTTAGGATTTTATATATTCTTTGAAGGACTAAATGTCTATGTTTTAGGTTGGCCAAATTATTTTTTCAAAAAGTCATTTTAAATGTGCATAAAAATACATAAAAATAAAATAAAATCTTTTCTCTATTTGTTTTATGTGCCTTATATCCAATTGATTATTACTTTATACCCTATTTAATTCCTGTCAATACTATGCGATTATTTAACATTTTCATTTTTATATAATTACAATGAAAATTCTAATTTCTTGTCTTTTTGTAGTTATTTATTAGGCTATAGGCAGGGACAGTTTAGTTGTCTGTTTTTCTTCCCTACCTTCTCGATGAATTGAATTTAAAACACTCTTCTTCTTTCTTGGTTTGATTTAATGCTTTAATGCTTCTTCTTTCTTTTTTCCCCCTCGGATAAGCTATTTGGCCAAGACAACTGATTTGGTAGGAAACACGAGTAGTGTGAAAATGGTATATACCTCAACCTAAAGGTGTCAAAACTGGCCGGGCCGGGTGGGAAGCCCGCCAAAAAATGGGCCCAATTCTGCTCGTTTAGTTCTTTAATATGGGCTGAATCGACTCATTTGAAAACTCATTTCGAGTTGAAATTTTACAACCCTAGACCAGCTCGGTCCAAGGACCGTGAAGAACTGCAAGTTGGCCCAGCTTGTGAGCTAAACAGGCAGGCTCGTAGTCTAGTATTTTTTTTAATTTAAATTATAAATTATAATTTTAAAAAAATTAGGAGTTTATAATTTTTAAATTACAAATTATAAATTATTAATTTAGAAAAATTATAAATTAAGAATGTATAAATCAATAATTAAGAATTTATAATTTTTAAATTATAAATTATAAATTTATAAAATCTGATTCGATCAAGTTTTGTATTTTTTGGAAGAATTGGCTAGATTAAGAGTGTAGAAACAAAAATTTGAGAAATGTGAAGACTATATTGTCTTCAATTGAAGAAAACAATGAAGAATGGCGTGAAACTGCATCCACCACCGCATCTCAATTCAAGAGCAATTTAGATCACTTGCATGAATGAACGGTTTATCATTGGGTATATTTAGATGTTTAGATATTACAAAATTGTTTATTTCTTTTTATTATTAATAAGTACTTTCATTTAGAGATTTGGTTTATCCACCTTTATGTAATTAGTTTTTCTAAATTAATGACTGGTAGATGAGTCCATGTCAAACCTCTCACTACCTTATTCAGTGGTACTTTTGGAAAAACATAATTGATACAAAAAATTAATATAAGTATAAATTTTTAAATTTTTATAAAAATTTAAGTGTTGTAAAATATTAAAAATCACATAAATATAATCATTATGTATTTCACAAAAGTATTAGTGTCGAAAAATTATTAAGAATCACATAAATATAAAAATTTAAAATTTTTTAATTTATTTTTTTAGAAAAAATGCAGGCCAAGTCGCAAGCTAGCTCTAGACCGAACCATGAGCCAGCCCAGCTCATATATAAACCAGCCACCTATATAGTGGACTGATTTTGAACCGAGCTGAATTTTTCAAGTTTCAACCCAACACGGTCCGACTAGTAAACGACCTATGAGTCAGCTCGACTCAGCTCGAAACTACCTCTAACTGTATGTTAGATGGGTTGGCTTGGCTTGGCCTATTTGAACCTCTACCTCCACCTTCGAACAATGATTCAATTAATGATGGTTTTTTTTTTTTTAAAAAAGTTATTTATTTGATCGACTTTTTAACTTTGGAAAAATGGGAATTAGAATAGTAATTCAATTAATGATGAAAAATAAAAAAAATTATTTACTTCATCAACTTTCTAACTTTGGAAAGATGGGAATTAGCTGGCATTTAGTTTGATTTTGATAAAGCAATTAAAAAAAAGTATTAAAATTAAAATTTTAATATATATATATATATATATATATATAGACATTGATATACCAATAATATGTCCTAAGGACATATTAGTATAATTGTAATGGAAGCGATCCACCATATTATGATGAACCTTCACACAAAATTGCGCAATACCTTCACACACAATAAAGTTTGATGTTTGTGCTTTGTAGCTTTAATTGCCCTTGGATAAGTTATTTTCCCTCTCAATATGATTTGGAAGCACCCCTAAACCGCCATACACTCAAAAGTCTTTGCTATGTTGAAAAACACACGTTTGATTTCGATATCCCAGGATTTTCTATGATTCTTTTCAATTTATTTTATTTATTATTATGTAATCATTTTATATATGCCAAGTGTCCTTTTGTTTTAATAAAGAAAACAAAGCAAAACTTAGATAATTATCCTTTTTAAATTAAATACCCTAAATACTCTTTTCTTATTTATTTGATCATTTATTTAACATATAATTTTATATAATATCTTTCATATTTTATTATAATATTTTTATTTATATTTTAGTACGCACCTGTTAATTAACTAAATTATATTAATCCTAAAACTTACAATTACAAGTTATTCTTAAAATTAATAGAAAAATAAATTTTTATTAAAAATTTCAAAAAAAAATCAATTAAAAAATTAAAATTAAATAACACAACAATTCTCTTTCAAATATGTATTCAAAATATTATAATATGTGTGTGTGTATCAGACACACACGTATATACATACATCTATATCCTACTATTTTCAAAAAAAAAAAAATAAATAAATACATACATACATACATATATATATATCTACCCCCCCCCCCCCACCCCACAAGTGGCCAGCCATGGTTAGCGCCGCCTGGCCAGGCGGCTGGATCCAGCATGGCCGGGTTGGCGCCATGGTCAGCCAGGCTACGGTCGGGGAAGGAGGGCTTGGGGGTGGCTGGGCGGTTGGTTTGTGGGGTAGCTGGGTGGTGCGTTGGGGGGGGGGGGGGGTTACGAGGAAGAAGAAGAAGATGATTTCCTTTGTTTTTTTTGTTTTTTAATAATTTTTTGTTTATTTTATTTTTAATTAATATATAAAATTAATTCAATTATTTTACATATATTTGTTATTTTAATCTTATTAAGTATATGTTTAAACTTATTAAATTATATTGTTAAAAAATGATAACTTTAAATTTTTTGTTTAATTTACATTGAGTTATTAAATAAATTTATTAAATTCTTTTAAATCTATTTTTTTACATTATTAAGGATATCAATTAAAATTATTAAAATTATACTGTTAGGATGATGGATTTAAAATTTATTTTTATTTTTATTTTTATTTTTTAATTTTCATTTTAATTAACAAATAATTGAATTAAATTTAATTATATATTTTGAATATATTTATTACTTAATATTATAGAATATGTAAAATAAAAGCAATCCAAGATTTTTGTTTGTTTTGTTAAAATAAAAGGTATATCTAAGATAATTTTTTTAAAGAAAAGGATAAATTAGGCATTCAAAATAAAATTAAACAAATATTAAATTGTTTGAATGAAACTACATACTTTTTAAAATAAAGATATCTTACAGCTTAGATTTAGTCATTTGAAAATTAATAATTACAAAGTGTTTACATGACATTAAATAAAATATTATTATTTATTTTATTTATTATCATATAGTCATTTTTTATTGTGCCAAGTATTTTTTTTACAAATAAAATAAAACAAAATTAAAATAATTATGCCTTTTTAGATTAAATATCCTAAATATTCTTTATTTATTTATTTAATTTTTTATTCAACATATAATTTTATTTAATCTCTACCATATTTTACGATAATATTTTTATTCATATTTTAGTATGCACCTATTAATAAACTAAATTATAGTAATTCTAAAACTTACAACTACAAATTATTCTTCAAAAATAATAGGAAAAATTAATCCTTAATAAAAAAATTTTAAAAATCAATTGAAACATAAAAATTAAATAACACAATAATTCTTTTTCAAATATGTATTAAAAATAATATAAATATTTATATATATATATATATACATGTGTATTAGAAACACACATATAGAGGTATAAATCTATATCCGACTTTTGCCCCCCAAAAAATACATACATATATATAAATATATATCCCACCCACCAAAATTCGACGGCCATGGCCGGACAGCCGGATCTGTCATGGCCGGGCTGTTTGGGTTGTTGGCCGCTGGCCATGGTCAGCCCTACTATGGCCGGGGAAGGGATGCGGCCGGGCTCGGGGGGTCTCTGTGTGTGTGTGGATCAGTGCGGGTGGGCAGGTGGAAAGGGGGCCGGTTATGGAGAAGAAGAAGTGTGGGTGGGAGAAGGCCGGTTATGGGGAAGCAGAAGATTGTTATGGGGACGAAGAAACGATTTTTTTTTTTTTTTTTTTGGTTATTTTATTTTTAATTTTTTGTTTATTTTATTTTTAGTTAACATATAAAATGGGTTAAATTATTTTACATATGTTTGTTGGTTTAATCTTATGAAGTATATATTTAAAATTATTTAAATTATATCATTGAAAAATGATAACTTTAAATTTTTATTGTTTTATTGTTTTATATTTAGTTATCAAATAAATTTATTAAATTATTTTAAATATATTTGTTTTAACATTATTGAGGATATAAGTTAAAATTATTAAAATTATAATGTTAAGAAGATAAATTTAAATTTTTTTTTTAGTTTTTATCTTAATTAACAAATAAATTCAATTAAATCTGTTACATATTTTAGATATGTTTATTATTTAATATCATAGAATATGTAAAATCTAAACAATTCAAGATTTTTGTTTGTTTTGTTAAAACAAAGGGTATATTTTAAATTAAAAAAATAAAGAATAAATTAGGTGTTTAAAATAGAACAAATAAAATATTCAATTGTTTGAATGGAACTATATACTTCTTAAAACGAAGATATCATACGATTGAGATTTAATTATTTGAAGCTCAATGATTGCAAAGTGTTTACTTGATAATAAAAAAAAAAAACCAAAGTGATTAGCACTATAAAAAAACCCCACTTTCTCAACAATGACATGGCAGTTGGCTTTGTCTAGTAAAAATATATATAAAATAATAGAAGGTTGCTCCTCGACTATAATTATTTAAGCAGGTGATTCTCCGGAGGAAGGCAAGAAGAAATCAATTAGGGAGATAGGAAGCAGTTATGGCGGAGGCGGCACTCTCATTCGCAGTGGAAAAGCTGGGTGATCTGGCCATCCAGAAGGTAGATTTCCTGCTAGGCGTTGAGGACCAGGTGAAGTGGCTGAAAGGTGAGCTCGAAACGATGCAGTGTTTCCTGAAAGACGCCGCCGAAAAGCAGGCCAACAACGAAATACGTAAATGGATATCAGACATCAGAGAGTTGGCTCAAGATGCCGAAGATGCCATCGAGACTTTCACTCTCAAAGTTGACAACCCAAGGAGGAGTAGAGGCCTGCTGGGAAGGTGCGCTTGCTTTCCAAACCAAGTTTACCACCCGACAGGCTCGGGCAAGAGATCGAGGACATTCGGACTTGGCTCAAGGCAATTGACGAACGCCGCGATAGGTACGAAATTCAAAATCTTGGTGAGATGCCCAGGAGATCAGAAGACATTGAGCGGCGCCGGTTGTCTTATAGGCAAAGCGACAAAGACGTGGTGGGCTTCGAGGAAGACGTGAAACTCCTGCTTCAGAGATCAGTGTTGGAGGAGAGGAGGGGCCTTTCCGTTGCCAGCATCGACGGCATGGGCGGTATCGGGAAGTCAACTCTTGCCAGGGTGGTCTACAACAACACCTCCGTCGCTGATCGGTTTGACCTCCTGTTGAAACCCAGGAGGATCTATTGCGGAAACAATGAAATAATAGTAAAGTAATTCAATGTAAAGTGACAACAAAATTTAACGTGGTTCGGCGATGTGCCTAATCCACCCGACAAAGAAAAAGAATTTTATTGATCTCAAATCAAAGTGCAAGTACAAACTTGAATCCCACAAATCTCACGAAAACACCTAACACCCTCGTTCTAAACTCCGTCTTGAGAGAATTACTCAAAAGCATTAAAGAAGCCCTTGTGTTATGTTCGTGATATTTTCTTCGAAAGAAACAACTAATATTTATAGTCAAAAAGACTACTTTACCTAGGACTAGAAAACCCAATAAAAGAAGGAGTCCTAATTCTAGTCAAACTTGATCTCCTTGTCAAACTTACCTCAATTTCAAGGCAAAATCAACAATTCTCCACCTTGACTTGAAATTTCCATTCATCTTCTTTGTCCCTGCCCCCAATAGGGCCTCTTATCTGAGTCTGCAAATATTAATCAAATCCAAGCAATGCTCGAATTTGATTTCTGGAACAGCCTTAGTCAACATGTCTGCCGGATTATCCTTAGTCCCAACTTTGTCAACCAACATGACTCCTTGGGACACCATATCTCGAACAAAGTGATACCTCATATCTATGTGTTTTGTTTTCTCATGAAATGCTTGATTTTTTGACAAGTGTATGGCACTCTGACTGTCACAAAATACCTTAGTGATCTCAGAAGTCATACCCATATCATCGATAAGCCCCTTTAGCCAAATGCCTTCTTTAACGCCTTCAGCCAAAGCCATGTACTCAGCTTCTATTGTGGACAATGCAACTGATGACTGCAAAGTCGCCTTCCAGCTAACCGTACAACTTGATACACAAAACACATAGCCCGTCATGGACCTTCTGCTGTCCAAATCTCCTGCATAGTCTGCATCCACATAGCTAATAATTCTTGTAGTAGAATTCGATTGACTATACCTCAAACATCTGCCTACAGAGCCTCTCAAATACCTCATGATCCATTTCACAGCCAGCCAATGAGTCTTTCCTGGCTTGTGCATATACCTACTCACAACACTGACTGCATGTGAAATGTCTGGCCTAGTGCACACCATGACATACATCAAGCTACCCACTGCACTAGCATATGGCACATTTGACATGTGCTCCACCTTCTCCTCAGTACTCGGTGATAGATCTGATGAGAGCCTGAAATGAGCTGCAAATGGCGTACTTACTGGCTTGGACTTATTCATCCCAAATCGCTCAAGTACTTTCTCAATGTAATGCTGTTGAGACAAGTACAACAATCCTGCTTGTCTATCCCGGATGATCTCCATGCCCAAAATCTTCTTTGCACTGCCCAAATCCTTCATCTCAAATTCTTCACTTAACTGAGCTTTTAATTGGTTGATCTCAGATATGTTTCTAGAGGCAATCAACATATCATCAACGTACAACAGCAAATATACGAGAAGGCTATCACTACAAATTTTGTAATATACACAACAATCAAATTTGCTTCTAGTATATCCTATCTTGGTAATAAAAGTATCAAACCTTTTATACCACTGCCTGGGAGACTGCTTCAAGCCATATAATGACCTTTTCAAAAGACATGCTTGATTTTGTTTCCCGGAAATAACGAATCCTTCTGGTTGACTCATGTAGATTTGTTCCTCCAACTCACCATGCAAAAACGCTGTTTTCACATCCATCTGCTCCAGTTCCATATCAAACAGAGCAACCATGGCAAGTAAAACACGAATGGAAGTATGTTTTACAACTGGGGAGAATACTTCATGAAAGTCAACTCCCTCTCTCTGAGTAAAACCCTTAGCAACCAATCGCGCCTTGTATCTAGCATCTTCAACACCAGGAATTCCTTCTTTCTTCTTGTAGATCCATTTGCAACCTACAATTTTCTGCCCTTTAGGTACATCAACCAGCTCCCATGTGCTATTTTTGTGTAGAGACTCCATCTCTTCACTCATAGCTGCAACCCATTTATCAGAATCTGGCCTGGAAATTGCTTTTTTGTATGAGACTGGATCATCTCCTACAAACTCCTCAGCTGAACTCAAAGCATAAGCTACCAAATCTGAGTAAGCATACCGTTGTGGTGGTTTGATCTGCCTCCTCTCCCTATCGCGAGCCAAGCGATAATTTTGTAGTGGTTCATTTTCCTGCTGTTGATTAGGTAGTAATGTGCTCTCACCAACTTCATCTACCACCTTCTGTTTCCCCTTTGAAACTTGTGGAGGATCAATATGAATCTCCACCTTCTCCTTAACGCCCTGTTGACCGCTTTCCTGCTGCTCTACCTTCTTCATCATTGCAGACTCATCGAATGTCACGTCCCTGCTAATAATCATCTTGGAGCCCTTGTCATCATTACACCACAAACGATAACCTTTGATTCCATCTGCATAGCCTAGAAATATGCACTTCCTAGCCCTTAGCTCAAGCTTCCCATCCCGGACATGAGCATAGGCTGGACACCCAAATACTCTTAGATTTGAGTAATCAGCAGGAGACCCAGACCAAACTTCCATTGGTGTCTTGCAGTCCAAAGCGGTTGATGGTGACCTATTCACCAAATAACAAGCAGTGTTAATTGCTTTTGTCCAAAAATCCTTGGACAATCCGGCGTTAAAGAGCATGCATCTAGCTCTTTCCAAGATAGTTATGTTCATCCGTTCTGCAACTCCATTCTGCTGTGGTGTATGTACAACTGTGCGATGCCTCACAATTCCTGCCTTCTCACAGAATTCCTGAAATTCCTTGTTGTAGAACTCCAATCCGTTGTTAGTCCTCAAGCGCTTGATCTCCTTTCCTGTCTGCTTCTCAATTAAGGTCTTCCATTGCTTGAAGTTGACAAACACCTCATCCTTATGCTTCAGCATGTACACCCATACTCTCCGTGAGAAATCATCTATGAATGTCAGCATGTACCTTGCACCTCCCTTTGAAGGAACCTGAGAAGGCCCCCAAAGATTTGAGTGAATGTAATCCAAGGTACCTTTGGTCCTATGAACTGCAGTACCGAATTTCACCCTATGTTGCTTGCCTAGCACACACTGCTCGCAGAAATCCAATTCTCCAGTCTTCTCTCCGCAAAGCAAACCTCGTTTGCTCAGTTCTGACATTCCCCTCTCACTCATATGCCCAAGTCACATATGCCAGAGTCTCGTAGTATTATTGACTGACGAAGAAACCGCTGCAGTACCAGAAACCGTGTTTCCCTGCAATATGTAAAGGCCGTTTCACTTTTCTCCCTTCATGATAAGCAGTGCACCTTTGGAAACCCGCAGAACTCCATCTCGAGCTCTGTACTCACAACCATTCTTGTCCAGAGTACCTAGCGATATCAGATTTTTCTTCAGATCTGGAACATGACGCACATCTGTTAGGGTCCTTACTATCCCATCATGCATCCTGATACAAACTGAGCCAATTCCTACAACCCTGCAAGAAGCATCATTTCCCATAAGCACCTTACCACCATCAAATTTTTGGTATGTGGTAAACCAATCTTCTCTTGGGCACATGTGGTAGGAGCAGCCACTATCCAAAATACATTCAGAGCTTAGTAAAGTTTCAGCAACGTTGAGAACAAGCCCACCATCAAACTCATCCTCAACAATTCCTGCGACATCATCCCGCTTCTGATCAGAAGTTTCACCTGCATCCTTCGCCTTTCCTCGTTCTGGACAATTCCGTCTCCAATGCCCCGTTCCACCGCACCTAAAACATTTGTCACCGTTTCTAGGCTTGGTTCGGGACTTCGATCGGCCTCTACTCCTTCCCCTTTCTCTTGGTCTCCCTCTTGCCACCAATCCTTCCCCACTTTCACCATCGTTGCTGCCCAAGACATGTTTTCTCAACTCGTTGGAATTCAATGAGGCCTTCACATCCTCCATTGAAATCGTATCTCTCCCATACAACAAAGTAGTAACCAAGTGCTCAAAAGATTTTGGCAGGGAACACAAGAGAATTAAAGCTTGATCTTCATCATCAATTTTAATATCGATACTAGCGAGATCTAGAATCACCTTATTGAAAAAATCAATATGTTGAGTAATAGATGTACCTTCCTTCATTCTCAATGTATATAGTCGCTGTTTCAAATACAACCTATTTGTCAGGGACTTCGTCATATATAGACTCTCTAGCTTCTTCCATAAATCCGCTGGCGTACTTTCCGTGGCGACCTCTCTCAGTATGTTATCCGCCAATGATAGCACCAGAGTACCGTAAGCCTTTGCCATGAACTCATCCTTCTCCTCGTCCTTCAGCGTTTCCGACAAGAAATCTCTACCCTTTAACGCTCTCTGTAATCCTTGTTGACACAGGAGGGCGTGAACCTTCATCTTCTACAGCCCAAAGTCATTCTTCCCATCGAATTTCTCTACCTCGTACTTCATTCCTGACATCTGATCCAACCTGCTCCGATACCAGTTTGTTGAAACCCAGGAGGATCTATTACGGAAACAATGAAATAATAGTAAAGTAATTCAATGTAAAGTGACTATAAGATTTAACGTGGTTTGGCGATGTGCCTAATCCACCCTACAAAGAAAAGGAATTTTATTGATCTCAAATCAAAGTACAAGTACAAACTTGAATCCCACAAATCTCACGAAAACACCTAACACCCTCGTTCTAAACTCCGTCTTGAGAGAATTACTCAAAAGCAGTGAAGAAGCCCTTGTGTTATGTTCGTGATATTTTCTTCGAAAGAAACAACTAATATTTATAGTCAAAAAGACTACTTTACCTAGGACTAGAAAACCCAATAAAAGAAGGAGTCCTAATTCTAGTCAAACTTGATCTCCTTGTCAAACTTACCTCAATTTCAAGGCAAAATCAACACCTCTGTGCTTGGGTTGTTGTTTCCAAGGAATTCGACCCCAAAGAGGTTATCAAGGAGCTGATGCTGCAGCTGTTAGAGCCCAGAGAAGACAAGCTAAAGATAATGGAGATTATGGAGAAATTGCAGTTGCCCATCCTCAGGGACATGCTCCATGAACGCCTCAACGGCTGACGGTATTGTTGGAATTTTATTTCAATATGTGGACTTCTATTAATTGAATTTATTTTCTAATAAAATAAAAATGGGCTAAATTAATACGATTAATGAGATGGATTCATAGGGTCTAATATTTTGACCCAATGTTGTTAAAGCCCTTTTCTAAATAGACTTGGTATGACAGATGGTGTAGGCCCAATCTTAGAGTCTCACGATGGGAGGGCTTTCTAAGATTTTATCTTATATATATTGTGGTTAGGTCCCCTCTCCACTCCACGTTTTGATATTGTTGTCCCATTAAAGTTGTCAAGTGGCTTGTGTGAGAAGGAGGGGAAGATTTAGTAATCAATCATGAAATTGCAGAGATCATTGATCATCACTCTCATGGCTCAAACAGGTAT
Organism: Jacaranda mimosifolia; assembly: GCA_018894105.1. Classification (NCBI taxonomy): domain Eukaryota; kingdom Viridiplantae; phylum Streptophyta; class Magnoliopsida; order Lamiales; family Bignoniaceae; genus Jacaranda; species Jacaranda mimosifolia. The sequence continues at coordinate 4,140,730 of CM032125.1, forward strand.
GTGACTAAATCAATCTATTTATGGTGTTTTGATTTCATGGATATTTGAATCTTGGGTTAAATTAATTTCTTACAGTTGGTATCAGAGCCTAAATCTATGAATCAAAACCCAATTTTCTATTGATGTATTTTATAAATTTGAATAATGAATATCATATATATATATATATATGTATGTGTGTGTGTGTGTGTGTGTGTGTGTGTTGACAATCTTTCATTCTACGATTGAGTTGAAAGAAATTTAAATTATATATATACAGATGTATGCGTCGATAACTAATTGTTAACTGTCATCAATATGTTGAAATTATTCTGGGTATACTTCCGAAATTTCCTTGCATGCTATATTCGACGAAGAAAGTAATGGCGCAGAATCTGTCAATCTTTTTTTTATGCTTTGATGCGATTGGTTCAATTTTGATGAGTTATTAAAGATGTTGAATTAGGATTCAAGACATGCTATTTTTACTTATTACCTTTTAATGTGTTGGAGGTGGACCCTCATTAAATTCCTTTCACTTTCTGGACGTACTCTTTCCTTTTTTGTTATTTGCTAAAACATATATACGTAGGGAAGAAAAGGCTCACAAGTGAGAAATTTGTGTCATTGTATGTATATCCAAATTGTGGAATGCTCCAAAAATTCTCCGTCTTCATATGTTCTTTGTATGGACGATTCGGATATGATAACTTTTCCTTTATATGTAAATAAGTACTTTTTAAGCCTATAGAGATAATATAATTTAAATTTAATTTTATAAGGTTAAATGTGGAATAGAATAAGAAAATTCTTTGAGCACTCAATATACTTGTGGTATGTTGTATATTCATGCGAATCATTCACAAAATACTACTTGATTGTTAACTCGCGAAAATCAAGCGAAGGGGGCAAGTATTGTTGATCATGGGTAATACTTTGATTTTTATTAATTTAAATATGTGAATAAAAAATAGTAGACGATGATCTTGTATGGCACCCTTCTCTTTGGCCATAAATGATTTTTGAAATATAGAATTTATGGTTCTTAGACAAAGAAACATTGTCATTTTCGTATCATGTGACAGAAAATATATTATACATTTTTTGTTCACATTGTCTAATTCACTTTACTTACAATTCTATTTTCTATCTTCTTATGTATATTAATGTGCTTTTAAAATGTGTTTAATTGCTTTAGAACTTTAAAATTGGACTTATGGAATAGTTCTAAGAGTGCTTTATATATTGAGAGATAGTCGTGCAAATTAAATTTTGAAACAATTTGAATGCTGTGAATTCTTTTTATAACTCCCTAAAGTACATATTGTTTTAGCACTCAATTTTATGGGAGTCTTGTATACATATTGCACGTGTGCAAGTTGGGCAATCAATTATTAAACTTGGTCATGTGCTTATTTTATGGGTTGAAGTAAATAGTTACACCAAAGTGTTCTATTTATTGAGACTTCTAAAGTTCGTGGCATGCGTATCTCAAGTTGATATTATTATGCATTCTTACTTGCCCAAAGGGGGTTAGATATGTGTGATAATTGATTTTGTTGGTGCAGAACATATTGATGGGGATATATTAATTTAGAAGATTTGTTTCCCAAAGGAGGCAACTCTTCAACAATTAGTGTATCTATATACCGTTCTTGCATGAGAGGCCTTGTGTTTGTGGCATTCTCTGCCCAAAGGGGAGTTTGTCATGACTCGTGGGGACTCTATGAGGAATTAAGCTATATTGTCCGAAGCTTATTTTTCTTAATTGCCTATTATTGACATGGTTTGTTGCATTCTTGTTGTTTTCCACAATTACTTTGAACTTAAACAATGGTAATACTACTATTGAAGTATCGAATGGTGGAGATTATAGAAGGTTAAAGAGTGAAATAGTTTGCCTTGGGATTAACTTATTTTGATATAGCTTCCTAGGAGGATTAACCTTCCCAACCTACTGATAATGCTTCCGAAGCTGCAAAAATATTTTATATCCAGTGGGAAGGATCTAATCATTTAAGTTTTCTAGCTATAAAAAATTCAATTGGAGAGCATTTAGTAAGTGCACTTCGTGAGATTAATAATGTTAGGGAATTTTTTGATGCAGTGGGACAAAGATATCAAATATCGGCTAAGTTTGAGGTTAGAATCTTATAAGTGATCTGACGTGTATGAAGTATAATAATCCTAGCAGGGTTAAAGGATATATTTTGTAAATAGTTGATATATAATCCAAACTCAAAGATCTATACTTGCCTTCCTGATAATTATATTTTTAATGATGGTCTCAAACAACCTTGCTCTGGAGAAGAGAAAATTAAGAGGGAAAATGGACAAATGGCCTTCCTTATTTTTGGAAAATGTTTTCTATATATCAACTTTCACTCAGAATTTAATTTCAGTTTATGTTTTAGACAATTTTGGGTTGTTTTATCTCTTTTAGCAAAAGAAAGGTTAATTTGATGTTGGACTAAAAAATTATTAGTTGTAATTTTTGTCCACAGGACTATATATGTTGACTTTGGCTGCCAATTAAATTTATTGTTCCTTTAATATTGAAAATATTATATTTAAAAGACTCAAAATAGTGATGATTTTTCCATGTTATGGTATGAGCATTGGCAATATTTCTAAAAATAGGATAGAAAGACTGATGAAAGAAGTCATTCTTCCCAGTCTTCACTTTAGTGATATGGAGTTTTATGTTAATTGTGCAAGGGGATGAGACCAAGCAATATATGGGACCTTTTGAGAAATATTAACAAAAACTGGAATTGTTGCTCAATATATTATGTTTGGGTGTCCCAAGTAAAATGGTGTAGTCAAAAGACGTAACCGCACTTTAGCTTAAATGATGAGGAGCATGATGAGTTGGTATGAATTACCTAAACTTCTTTGGGATAAAGCTATAAGAACTATCCTGTATATTCTTAATTGTGTTCTTACCAAACTAGTTCCTAAAACACCTTTTGAATTGTTGTGGTTTGGTAGAAAACTTAGTTTAAAGCATTTTCATGTGAGGGGATGTCCTGTTGAGGTTAAATTTAGAATCCTTTTGAGAAAAAGACTAACCCTAGATCTACTTGTGTTACTTCATTGGGTATTCATTCAAATCATTTTTAATGATATAGATTCTTTTGTCCTTCACATGAAACTCAAGTGGTTGAGTCTCAGATAGCTTAGTTCTTAGAGCATGATATACCTGATAGAGGTGAATGTTCCCATCCTAAAGTTTTTGATGATCGGATTGAATCTATTACACTTTCCTTACCCATTGCATATTAAATCGAGGATCCTTATAAACAAGTAGCTATACCTAATGCTAGTTTAGAGGCTGATTTGAATATTGATTCACCTCAAAATCATGTCCATCAAATAGTTCCTAGACATTCTCCTAGAGAAAGACGTCTAGCAATTTCAGATGACTACTATGTGTATCTTTTGGAAAGTAATTATAATGTTAATCCCATAGTTGATCTTATAAGCCATTCTAATGTTATGTCTTCTCCTTAATCAGATTTGTGGTTTAGTGATACGAAGGATCAAATTCACTAAATGAAAGGAAATAATGCGTAAGAGTTAGTTGATTGCCTCAAGGTCAAAAGACTATAGGTCGCAAAAGTGTGTTTAAAACCATCAAAAAGCTCAAAAGAGAAGATTGAGATATTTAAGGCTTGACTTGTGGGTAAAGGCTTTACTCAGAGAGCTAGAATTAATTATGGTCACTCATTCTCTCCTATTTTATGCAAAGATTTCTTCAGAATATGATGAGTTTAGTAGTTTATTTTAATTTGGAACTGAACCAAATGGAGTTAGGACAACTCTCCTTAATGACAAGCTTGCTGAAGAAGTTTATATGATTCAACCTGAGGGTTTTGTTCAAGAAAGAAAGAAATACCTAGTGCGTAAGCTGAATAAATCAATTTATGGCCTTAAACATACTTTTCATCAATGGTACTTGAAGTTTGATTAAATAGTGATTTCGTTAGGCTTTGAGGAAAATAAGGTAGACCATTGTATTTACCTCAAGACCAGTGGGAGTAAATTCATATATTTAGTGCTTTATTGATGATATTTTGCTTGTTATTGGGTTTTATTAATGAGACCAAACCAATATTATGTCATTGCTATGAATGACCTTGATAAAATATAGTTTGGTTCTTGGAATAAAGATCCATGTTGATTGAATTCAAGGCTTGTTGGGGCTTTTTCAAGTAAGTTCCATCGATTGTGCTTTGGTTAGGTTTAACATGCAAACTTATAAACTTGGAGATGTGCCTATAGCAAAAGGTGATAAACTTAGCTTTACACCGTGCCCTAAAAACAAACTTGAGCAAGAGTCCATAAAAAGTGTTCCTTACTCTAGCATGTTGGCAGTCCAATGTATTCACAAGTCTGTCTGAGGTGTGATATAACACTTGCCATTGGTGTTCTTGGGTGCTATTTCTCTAATCTAGATAGAACATTAAGTGGCTATTAAGAAAGTCTTGAGATATTTGAGAAAAATATGAAGGATTTCATTTCAGAATTTTTGGTTGTTGATTCAATTTTAGGCCACTGAGGATTTATTGTGATAATGCTGCTGTTGTGTTCTTTTCAAGAAATAATAAGTCCTCCACTGCATCTAATCATGCAGAACTTAAATATCTTGCTGTGAGAGACTTGGTTAAAAATGGCACCATCATGATAGAGCATGTCAGTACTGACTCTATGCTAGCGGACCCTTTGACCAAGGGATTGATGCCTATTATTTTCAAAAGACATGTAGAACACATGGGTATGATTAAGTCTTTTGATGTATTGAGTTAAGTGAGATATTTGTCTTTTTCTAAATTGTTATAATATTGAAGCCTTTTGTTTTATTAATGCGAGATTTTTCTTTTTTTTACTGTTGATATATTTGTTATAATTGTGTGCACATATTGTGGTTATATCTCGCTTGATATGTATCTTGAGATTAGGTGTTGATCTTGAGAGTTGGGTATGTCTCATAAATGACACCATGTTGTATTTAGTATTGAACGAGGCATACATGACTTCTTTTGAAGTTGGATTTTCTTGGAATTTCATATTATTTCTAGAAATTCATGTCCACAAGAAAATCATGGATTTTCTTGGGGTTTCCTATTGCTCAAGAGACCCATATCTTACAAGAAAATCAAATTTTCTTGGGTTTTCATATAGTTCTAAAAATCCATGTCTTACAAGAAAATTGGAGGACCAACAATGAAATAGCATATATATTTGGGTCATATTTTAGTTGCTATTTCTTACTACACCACCATGTCTGAATCCATGCCAATGGAATTGCTGGTATATGTGACCATGGAAGGTTTTGTATTAATGAAAGATGCAATCACCGCCATGATCCAATATTAGTAATTTTTACTGGACCAGATTGTGTTGGTAGTCTTATCTCATTGCCGCATTTCTTTTCTTTAAATTGTGGCCACAGTCAAAATCTTTTTTTGTAATTTAGCCTGAGAGTCATTTTCTCAAACTTTATTTTTATTTTGTTTTTAAAATTACAATTAATATTTGTCCAAGTGGGAGAATGTTGGAATTTTATTCCAATATGTGGACTTCTATTAATTGAATTTATTTTCTAATAAAATAAAAATGGGCTAAATTAATACGATTAATGAGATGGATTCATAAGGCCTAATATTTTGACCCAATGTTGTTAAAGCCCTTTTCTAAATAAACTTGGTATGACAGCTGGTGTAGGCCCAATCTTAGAGTCCCATGATGGGAGAGATTTCTAAGATTTTATCTTATATATATTGTGGCTAAGTCCCTTCTCCACTCCACGTTTTAATATTGCTGTCCCATTAAAGTTGTCAAGTGGCTTGTGTGAGAAGGATGGGAAGACTTAATAATCAATCGTGAAATTGCAGGAATCATTGATCATCACTCTCATGGCTCAAACATGTATGTGACTAAATCAATCTATTTATGGTGTTTTGATTTCATGAATATTTGAATCTTGGGTTAAATTAATTTCTTACAGGTATGTCATAGTTATCGATGATGTGTGGAGAGAAGAAGATTGGGAATCCCTCGTAAGTGCTTTTCCCGATGAACAAGGTAGGTACGGCATCCTTTCTGCATAATATATATTGCTATGAAGCAATATAATTGAAAAAGTAATTAATTATATAATGTATGAATTTTTTAAAGTCTCGTATCCATAGTTTTGACTTATCATCGCGTATCCACTTTTTAGCTGTTCGTATTAATTTAATTTAATGGTCACCTTCTAACCATCATAAAATAGAGCCATGGTTTTTCTATGCAACCATCTTCTTTTAATATTAAATTATTAAAAATAAAATAAAAATCATTATCTCCCTAATACTAAAATATTAAATTAACTTTATTAATTTTAAGAAATTAAAAACTCATCTTTTTTTTTTTTTTTTATATTAAACCCTAATTTAATCAGAAGAAATTATATACCCTAATAAACAAATTTAATAGAGGAAAATTAAACATTGTTATCGGGTAATAAAGTGATTATTGCACCTAATATCAAGTATTGGGCAATAAAGTTGCTATTGCTTTCTTAATCTATTTGGTTTTCATCAGGTGTTGATCATGAGCAAGATAAAATCATCTATAAAAGTTAAGAACATACAATTATGTTGGAAATCCTTATGTAATTTTAGCAGCACTGGCGAGTAATTAATGTAATGTTCAGGCTTAATAAGAGTTGGCGAATGAGAGAAAGAAACCTTGCACTGGGTGCACTGGCCACTGGGTGTGGTTGCAGGTTTTGAAAATTGTTAGTCATGTCTAACCCACCAAACCACAAAGAATAAACAATGCATGGAGAACAGCAAGGAGTTAGACAGTTAGAAAAGAGTAGGATTCACAGAATTGTAGATATTTTGTTCATTAGACTTTCTTATCTAAATTGTTTTATTATTGAATTCTATTCACTACAAGAAAACAAACTTTCACCAACGGAAAATTACCAACGGACAAATTCTGTTGGTAATTACCGACAGATTACCAACGGATTTCAAAATCAAACTTTAAAAAGTTTTGCCAACAAATTTACCAACGGATTACCAACGGAATCAGTGACGGACAGAATATCCGTTGATAATCAGTTGATAAATTAGCAAGAGAAATAAAATCCGTTGGTAATATGTTGGTAACTTTTTCCAACTAAAGTAAATTCCGTCGGTAATCCGTCGGTAATATTTCCAACAAACTAATGTTCGTTGGTAATCCGTCGGTAATTTTTTAATATATATAATTTCGTTGGTAATCCGTTGGTAAAAGTTTTGAGAGATGTACTTCCGTTGGCAATTCGTTGGTAAAATTTCTGAGAGATATAACTCTATTGATAATCCGTTAGTAAAATTACTAACAAAAATAATTTGTTAATAATTCATTAATATGTTTGTCAACACATTTTTGTTAATAGTTATTTGATTAAATAAAAAATTAAAAGTTATGTATATTAAGTATAATTAAATAATAATTACATTCTTATAGCTATATATAAACAAATAATAATTATATAAAATCAAATTTTATAACGAAAATTAACTACTAAATAAAAAATTGATGAATAATTAAAATTTGAAAATAAAAATTGTAAAATTAAAAAATTAATTACTATAATTAAATAAAAATTATTAAAATAAGATATAAAAGGTAAAAAACATAAAAGACAAAAGTGACAAATAACGAAATCCTAGCTCCAATATACAATTCAATTTTCACCTTATAGTTTTATGTTAGCAAGTTTTCTTTTATTAAAAATACCCATTTTTTTAAATAAAAGTTTTTTTGAATATTAAATATAGTTTTCTTTTATTAAAAAAAAAAGCCCTAGCTCCAAACTTACCAGCCACATTTACCAGGTACGCCCGCCGTGCTCTCTTTTCTTCCCTCCTCCTCCTTCCCAATTTTTTTTTTTTTTTAACATTCTCGCCGGAACTTTGCCGGTGAGATACTGGTCGCGGACGGAAAACCGGGACCCAGCAGCAGCTGGCCCCGTCAGTCGCGGGACCAGCAGATGTGCTGGCTCCCGCTAGCTGGCCTCCCGTCGCGAGATCTGCCAAATCTCGCGACGGGAGGCAGCAGCAGCTGGCCGGTCTCTCCGTCGACGGGGAGGCCAGCAGCTGCTTTTGGTTCTCGCGGCTGCTGGCCTCTCCGTCGACGTGGAGGCCGGCCAGCAGCTGCTGCTGGGCCTCTCCGTCGACGGGGAGGCCAGCAGCTGCTGCCTGCATACCAAACATTTTTATTTTTTATTTTTATAATTATAGTGCTATTTTATTTAATTGGGCAGGTTTGAAATTTGCATCTTTTTGGCATTGTAAAAGGTAAGTTATTTTATTATTAAGTTATAATTATATGAATTGTGTTTATGAATTATGTAGTCAATTATTTTAGATATTGTGTTGGTTTATTTCAATTTGTGATTTTCGAACTTTATAAGGTTACCAACTTCATTGTCTCAATTTTCAATTCTTTTTTCATTGCAGGCATGACGCATATGCAAACTGTTAAATTAAATTTCAATTCTCTAATAATGATCTAGTAATTAGTTATGTTTTTCATTTTGTCAAACTCTGTCAGAAGCAATTAAGACTTATCAATTTGTGCATGATTAGTTGTACAAATTAATGTAGAATACAAAGTATAAGTGGAAACTTACCATTGTATATATTTCCAGTTGAGCAAGAAATCCTGAATTGGCAAAAATGATTTGCCTATTAAACATAAATGGTCCCATAATAAAGCTTGTCACTTTTGCATTGGTAGCACCTCATCCCATTTTTATTCATATATTCAGGACTTGAATTCATTTCTAGTGGATTGTTATTATTAATAATAAAATTATAGAAGATTTTTCTTTGTTTAATTGTATGGTTTTGGATGGGTTAACAGACAGATCATCAGTCATGTGAAGTATATGAGTGGTGAGTGGTGTGGTTCTACTTTCTTCAGTGTGTTTTTGCTTTCTGCTCTCTTTTTTGTGGGTATTGCCAACCATATCATTCCTTTTTCAGTTTTGTACTTTTATTTTTTCTTTTTAGCTTTTCTTTAGTGGCTGAATATCTTTATTTTTTTGGTAGCAGTGAGTCAGTATTGTTGATTCATCATGGCTAGTGGGACTGCTGTATCAGATCATTCTGCACTCTCTAAGGTAATTTTGTTTTCTGCTGCAGCTTGTTTCTTTATTTTTACTATTATTTGATGATGATAACTCTTTATATTCCATCTGTTCATTATATTCTTGGGCTCTTTTCTGTTATCCTTCAATTCTTGATTCTTGTGTATAGAAAAATCATCTTTTTATTTGGATTTGAATTAGTTTATGGACCCCTTGTGCAAAGTAGCATAGCATATGTTTCAGAAATGATGATGATGATAGTTGTCCTAAGATTAAGTTGTGCTTGGAAGAGTTGAAGTTCCTGTTGATGAATTTCCCTATTCTGATATGTAATATATAATGTTTTTCAATCTTAAATTCATCGAGGAGGAGGAAATTCAATCTTAAATGCTTAGTTATCATTGACTACACGCGATTGATTATCGCTAGATTTGGTGTTATAATTGAATGGAAATCCATTTTGTTGCATTGATGAGTTGATTCCTTTTAATTTATTTTTCGCTAGTTTAGGTTAATTCTGTCTTATCAAGATATATGTGGCTTGTTTTTGGATAAAGATATGTGAATCTAGATTTTTGTTTGCATTAATCATATTGGAAATATGAAACGGAATATACGTTTTATTTATGAGCAGAAATATTTTGTCCCATGGATCTCGTTTTAGTTGAATTAGGAAACATGGATTTTATGGGGATAAAATTTGGAAGAGTCTCTTCTGAAAGTCTGAGAATCTATGTGAGCGTCACTTTCTGAATTTGCGATGACAATCGGGTGAAATTATTGCTAAGTTTTAGTCAAAAGTGGACAGCACAAATTTCAGTCAACCAAGGTTTGGAAATTTGTAGAATGCTTTGTGCAATTTGCTGAAGCACTTTGCTTTAATTGTGGTTTTGCAGGTTGGTTGAAATAGCTTAAGCCAAAAATATGGAACGTGGATTTAATGTGTAACATCTGGTTCGACCTTTTCTTTCGTTTCTGCCGGAGGTTCAGAATGCAGACAGGAGGGCTCCGTTCCGAGAGAATTTTTTTTTTAACGATTTAATCTTGTTCTACAGTTTATTTAAGAATTGATGTTAATGTATTTTCAGTTTTTGTTGTATTTAGCATTAATTAGTAGATTTAATTGTTATATGTTATTAAAATTTGATTTAAAAAATTATACAAAAAAAAAAAGGTTTTTCCAATGAAAATTACCGACAAATTTACATACGGATTGTGAATCAAAATATAAAAAAAAAGACTAAATTTACCTACGGAAAATCAGTTGGTAAATATTACCAACGGATTACCAACAGAAAAAAGGACTAAATTTACTGGCGGAAAATTCGTTGGTAATTATTACCGACGGACTTAAAATCTGTTGGTAAAATTTACCGGCGGGGTTATTGCCAACGGATGATTTCCGTCGGTAAAATATATTACCAATGGATTTTTTTAATTTACCAACAGATTTTTCCGTCGGTGAAAGTCAGTTTTTTTGTAGTGTTTTTCTATTGCAATTAATTAGGATTGTTTTCCTTTAAAGTTAATTTTCTTCTGTTGAATTCTTTTGTTAAGATTTATTTTTTCTGGTTGAATTCTGATTGAATTAGGATTTAATATAAGGAAAAAATAAGTTTTTAATTTCTTAAAATTAATAAGGTTAATTTGGTAATTAAGTATCAGAAAGATAATGATTTTTATTTTATTTTTTATAATTTAATATTAAAAAAAGATGGTTCCATGGTAGAACTATGATTCTTCATTTTATGATGGTTTGAAGATGATGATTAAATCAAATTAATATGAATGGCTGAAAAGTGAGTATGTGATGATAAATCAGAACCATAGGTATGAGACCCTAGAAAACCCGACGTTCGTAATATTAGTAGAAGATATCTATATTATTATATATAACACAGTTTTATGCTTATTTAATTGTGCAATTTTAGGTAAATGACAAATTTTTAGAATTTTAAAATTTTTAATTCAATTGAAAATTTTTCATTGATTTTTTATTTACTTTTATATTTTATTTTAATATGATCAACTTATGTATTATAACTAAAATATCCTATTGTGCTTATTCAAAATTGCAATATAGGTTTCTATCTCATAAGATAATTTAAAAAATATCTATAATTGTATTTTTATTTCACTAAATAAGTTTATAATTTAAAAATATTTTATAAGTACCATATTAAGTACTTTTATCACAAAATTCTATCTTACAAATTTAATTTATTACAAAATTAATAGATAAGTATTTTATTTATTTTATATGTAAATTGTGTTATTCCATAATTATTCTTTTTAAATTTAAAAATAAGAAATTTGGTATGATGGATATGAAAAAAGATTTATAAAAATATATTTACAAAAATGAATAAATTAAATTGAAAATATATTTTAAAAAATAGTTTTTAAATAAAATTGAAAATATATGAAATAACTAGGGATAGTATAGTCTTTATATATTAAGATTAGGGCTAAACTGTTGCAAATTATGAGGGAGGCGCGGTGTGTATATTTTTTAAAATCACAAAGAGGTTTGTTGCCTATTTTTTCTTTTTTTCTTTTTTTATAAGGGGTCTTTTTGCTCTTTTCCTTTTTCACAGGGGGGTAAAATGCAATTTGTCCCAATTTTAAAGCATGTTCGGTTATGTTTTCATTTTCAATTTTCATTTTCAATATTTTTAAATTTGAAAAATTAATTAGAGAAAAAGAATTGAAAATGAGTTTGTATTTAAATAATATGTTGAAAAAATAATGATTATATATGGTTTAGTAGATTATATAGATGGATAGAGACAATAATATTAAAGAAGAGAGAGAAGATGTATAAGTTATTGGGAGAAAATATATGTGTTATTGAAAAATATATTTTGAGATAAAAATGAGTTGGAATGTAATTGAAAATGATGATAAGTTGATGATAGTTCATTTTTAAATTGTGAAAGTGGGTGAAAATAAATTTGAAAACATAAATAAACATACACTTAGAGCATGTTTAGTTATATTTTCATTTTCATTTTTCATTTTTAACATTTTTAAAATTTGAAAAGTTAGAGAAAAAGAGTTAAAAATGGGTTTTTATTTGGATAATATGTTGGAAAAGTAATGATTATATTGAGTTTAGTAGGTTATAGATAGAGAGAGACAACAATATTAAAGAAGAGAGAAAAGATATATAAGTTATCGGCAGAAGATATATATCTTTATGGAAAATGTGTTTTAAGATGAAAATGAGTTGGAATATAAGTGAAAATAATAATAAATTATCAATAATTCATTTCCATATAGTGAAAGTAGGTGAAAATGAATTTGAAAACATAAACAAACATGCACTTATTGTTATTGAATCAACACGGTATTATTAAGTATAAAGATTGTTAGGTTGGATCAATATTGATTTGAATCAATCGATAAATACAATAATTTTATTGGATTACCTACTAATGTGACTCAACCTGATCCAAGTCAATTCAAATTCTTAAAAAACGAAAAAGAAAGAAAAAAAGCTGATATATGCTTATTTATTTGCATTTTAATTGATGACTTGATATTATCTTTGAACAATTTAATTCTAGGTTGATTTCAAATGATTTAGTGATTAGTATTTGACTATTTATTGTTGTTGGGATGAATATTAATAATTGAATGATGTCAATAATGTTATTGTGTTAGTTTTTAAACTTTTGTTTAATGATCGATAACTTGGCTGAAAAATGATGTCTAATTATTGATTTAATCGAGATACATGACACACACTTGTTAAGTATTTTAATGGAGCTGTATTGATTGTTAAAGTAGCTGTTTTGATTGTCATTGGATATTGATTGATAAGGTAATTGCTGAATTATTTTAGTGCCATTGTATTAATTTTAATTTACAAATTCATGAACAATAATTGGTGATAAAATATATTTAGATGCTTTTATTGAAGTTTTAGTTGAATATTAAGATGATGTAGAATTTTTTAGATGAATTATAGAGTTAAGTAGTGAAAAATGATCACAAATTGGAATTGAAATGGATAAAGTGAAAAATGATCACAAGTTGAAATGGATTGGGTTGTGGGTTGACCTGTTTTATTTTCGTGTGAACATTGATTGACACAAAAACTTTTAGGTGGGCTGAGGCTTCAAGTTGATGCTTATTATATTGACTATTTTTTAATTAACAAGATGTCCTACTAAAGTTATTGTAAAAGCTTATAAAATATTTTTTAAAAAATAGTCGAGATACTTATTAGAAAACTTTTTTTTTTTAATTTATACATGCACCTGGAATTCGTTTGATTTTGAATCCTAGTCCTCATGCATATAAGTACAAGGGAGATATCAATCAAGAAATTGCCTAATAATTATATTGCTAGAAATATTGATTCAACATTGTTCAACACATGTTGATGATATTATTATGGTTAACATGAAGATAGTTCACTAGTACTTCAAAAATGAGCTAGGATTTTCTTGAATCTCTCTTTTTGGATCCATAACATCACAACTAAATGTCTAAAACGAGTTTATACCTTGGTTTCTTAATCATTGAGAAAATAACTAATATTTTTGTACTGTACAAACTTAGGGCCAATCTTAATGCTAATACTCAGATTTGCCAAAGAAAGTCTGATTGATCAATGATCATCATTTGTTACTTGTGACCATCACAGTTCCTGAATCTATTTCTTATCTTGACAGATAAAGCAAGTAGATTGTTGCTTACAAGTCGCAACCGGGATGTTCCAAGTTGTGCTCGATATGTCCATGAGCTGCAAACTTTAGACGACGAAAACAGTTGGGAATTGTTCTTGAAGAAGGCATTCGTTGATAATAATGATGGCAAATGTCCGAAAGCATTGGAGGATATTGGGAGAGAGATCTTGAGAAAATGTGCTGGACTACCATTAGCAATCACTGTAGTTGGAGGTCTAAAGGTGAAACAGTGACAGTCGAAGAGTGGATGGGAGAAGGTTCTGAAAGGAATGAACTCTCATTTGGCAATGAGTGAAAGTAGTGTGTCAGCAATATTGGAATTGAGTTACCATGATTTGCCCCCACATCTGAAGTCTTGCTTCTTGTGTCTGGGCTTCTTCAAGGAAGATGCTACCATCCGGGCAAAAAAGTTGGTACAAATTTGGATTGCAGAAGGGTTAGTGCCGCAGGAAGAAGGAGCAGAATCGATGGAGGAGATAGCAAGAGGTTATTTAGATGAGCTGATAAATCGAAACATGGTTCAAGTCAAGATTACGAGTATGGATGATAAAGTAAAACACTGCAAAATTCATGATCTTCTTCGGGAGCTATCCATCAGAAAAGCAAAGGAGGAAATAAGTTTTGAGATACTAAGTGATGTTCATCATGGGAATATTACTCAACCTCGCCATCAGGCTTTCTACTGCAACACTACCGAAAGGTTCAGTACTATTTCCTCAATGAGTCCAAATAAACATCTGCGCTCTCTTTTCATCCATGGAGTCAGCAATATTGATGATATTTCATCTTATAATTGGAAGATTTCTGGACTACTCCTTAGGGTACTTGACATGGAAGGTCTTGGATTAAAAGTATTGCCCGACACGATAGGCACACTGGTTGGGTTAAGGTACCTGGGCTTAAGAAACAACAAGTTAAGGAAGCTCCCAAGCTCGTTGGGTCGCCTCAAAAACCTTCAGGTTCTTGATATAGCACTAAACAAAGAAGTCCAACTGCCAAATGTTATATGGAAAATGGATAGCCTCCGTCATCTTTACATCTCTTCTATCTCTTGCGAGGAACCTCTTAATTTGAACACTTTGAAGAGTCTTCAAACTTTGATCTACATCAAGATGGATAATTGGATTCTTGATGATCAGCACCTCACCCAGATGACTGCTCTTCGTAAATTGGGCATAGATCTCGGCGGGAACATAAATGTAATTGGGATGTTTACTTCATTGGCTATGCTGAAGAATCTTGACTGTCTAAACTTAAGAGTAAAAGGAAGAATGCCATCCCTGGACGGGCTTGTTATTCTGCAGAGTCTCACTCAACTTAAACTGGAAGGTACACTGGGGGGGTTACCGAGTACCAGCAATTTCCCTCAAAATCTTTCTTATTTAACCTTGAGACTCACCGTTCTCGAAGAAGACCCCATGCCGATACTGGAAAAGCTGCCAAAACTGCTGCACCTAAAATTGCTTACGTATTCATTTTATGGTGCAGAAATGGTGATCTCTGATGATGGGTTTCCAAGGCTCAGAGTCCTCCTTCTCCAGAAATTGTTCAAACTGAAAAATATGAAAGTTGGAAGAGGTGCGATGCCAGAGCTCAGACGACTGGAAATCGAGGAATGTCCATATCTGCAGAGCCTCCCTGAAGAGCTGAAATTCATGACTAATCTCAAAGAATTGAAGATGGTGACAAGCAAACAAGTGGTGTCTAAGCTCAAAAGCGTAGACTCCCACATAATCTGCGGCATACCGTCTGTAGATCTCAATGTTGCAGAAAATCCTCGTATCACGGAGGAAGAGTTTGTGATAGGGTTAACTGAATGGATAGAAGCAGCCAAGATGAATCCAGAACAAGTCAAGATAATTCTAGAAGAAGCCAAAAGACTAGAAGAAGTCAAGGAAAGGGTGGCGAATCCGCCGAATCTTTCGGACATTGATTTATGGCCTCAATTCAATTGGCGTCTAGGTGGTGCATCAATATGAGTTTTAAGTAAGTGGATTGAAAATGAGTTGAGTCTATAGTAGAATGTTGAATTGAATTCAAAATAATTTTAATGTAAGAAAAAACAAATAGTTTATTTTATTTATTTAAAAATTAATTTAAAAAATAATAATAATATTAAAATGTATTCTGTACCCTATGCTCAATATTTAATATTATAATGTAATGGGATGATGTATTAGATTATATGCTTATTTTATTAATATTTTTTATAATATATATGTAATTACATTGATAATTAATTATAATTGTATTTTTTATCTCGTAATAAATTGATCAATATGAAGGTGGCATTATTGTTACATCAATAAATTTTAATGGTGAATTTGCTAGTTTTTAATTTTCAAGAATTAATCTACTTAAGTTATATATCAATCTTTCTATGGGTAAGTTCATTTTGGTCCATAAGGTTTCAAGTCAATTACAAAATCATTCTTATCCTTTTTAACTGTCTTCAATCTCATTCTTCCAACCATCCCCCAACAATATATCTGGCCAAATTAAAGGGTATTTAGTAATTGTCCATTTAATAATTAAACTAATAAAAAGTCAAAACAAAATATGAAGTCATTCATTTTTACTGAATAATGTAAAATTCTAAACCATAAACCAAAAACCAAAGGCAATATGTATTATTTATTTTCAATTTTTCTTTTATTTTTAATTTAGTTAAATTTATTTTGTTATGCTTTAATTTCATTTTTAGAACAGGTTTTCAATCTTGGAGATAAGATCTTTTCACTTTAAGGTAAATAAATTGTATGCTTGTTCAATTGTAAGTAGATAAATAAGTTAAGTTATTAAATATATTTATACTAGCATTATCCCCCTGCTATGTACAGATTCTTTAAAATTACTATACATTAATTTAATTATTGAATAAATATAATTAAAAATAGCAATATAGAAATAAAAATATCCCAGGAAATGGTCAAGCAATTAATAAAATTGAATATTACTTCAAAAAATGGTCAAGTAAGATTAAATTTAAAACCTTAAAATTTAATATTTAAGAGCATAGAACATATAAAGACATCTCATATACATGATACGATGAAAAATAAATTTCAAGGTTATTCAGTAAGAAGTTAAAAATAATTTCAAAACTTCCAAAAATAAAAGTCTACAAATATTACTATATACTTCATTAAAAAGAAGAAAATATTATGCAACCAAAAATTAATAGATAATTGCATTAAAAAATAAAAATATATGAGAAGGATATAGAAAATAAGATTGATAGCTTAAAAGTTATTGGAGAAAAGCTTAAAGTATAATAATTTAAAATTACTTTAGAATTAAAACACAATGAATATATATTAACTTAAAACTTAAAATATAAAGAACTAGATACTATATTGATTGCTAAGAATTTTTAAAAAATTATTATTTAATTTTAATTTTTTATTAGAAATGAATTAAGCTAAGATAATATAACACCCCTAGAAATCATACAATTGGTAGAATTTTATTTAACATTATTTTATGAATTTTATTTATTTATTTTTACTATTTTAAAAAGTTTTGGGGGTCAAAACATTAAAAAGGAAAGACTTGATTTTAAAATATTTAAAAATTTTGAGGATCTAAATGAAATTATTCTTGATCAACTGGGTTAATGTAAGGCACTAATATAATTGGAGAATAATTGGAATATCAGCAGATTTACTAATTTTCCTATTTTCAAGTCCTTCTTTAGTATCCAACACTTTGCCTTCACATATCCCAACATCCTACAATGATGACACTTGATTTTCTTCTTATATTGTGATCTACCTCTCAGTTTTTTGTCACTAGTATTTTGCTCCTTGGGTCTGTCCTTAGGGTCTCCGTCTGCCCCTAGCAACAAGCCCCACTTTGATTTGTTGAAGCACCTAATATAATCTTGTCTTCTATTAAGTACTTGCTTAATAATGCTTCTTGCACGTCCTTCGATAAAATTATATCTCTACTATACAATATCGCATCTCAAAAATTAAAATAAATAGGGGGACGCAGCAATAGTAGAGCCAAATCCTAATTTTCATATTTTACTTCCACATTTTCTAAATAATTTATCACCAAATGAAATTGCTTTTCCTTAGATATACAAGTGTCATGCATTTTCAAAAGAGTGATCAATTAATAAGTTAAGTGTGATCAGATTGAATTGAAATTAGGAATGATTACTTAGCTTGAAGCGTGAAAAGCAATTGAGTCAAGAATAATCTTGGAAATATTTAAATGAGATATCCTAACAAGCATCATTATTTCAATTAAGACGGTGTAATCCTACTAAACTTATTATAAAAGCTTATAGGATATTTTCAAAGTATATAATCTCTTATGTCTTATCTTAAATTAGCTATAAGTATTTGGATACAATAAGCTCTAAAAGCTTATAAAATGGTGTCAAAATTCACAAAATGAGAACATATAATATATTTTTGAATTTCATTTGGATTTGAATCACCTCACATATATACGAACGAAGAAGATGATACTCAACCAATTGAATGATAGCCATGTCACTAGAAATGTTAATTTTGAAGCATAGCGGAGCAATCTAGGCACGAGATTTAATTTGTCAGGAATCCACAAATTAAACTCACAAATTTGATGACAAAATTAATATCCAACATATAGAAAAATAAAAGAAGCATAGATTCACGTGGTTTGGCAAATTTCACCTACCTCTATGAGAGTTTTCTTTCTTCAATTATGATATAATTTCACCAGTACAAGCCAACCCTTGAATTTGACATGCCTAAACTCAAGTCAAAAACCCCTTGTACAACCACTACCATAACAACTAAGACATACTGGCTCCATCCCTTTGTATTGCCCCATTCGTATTCACAATAACTACCCCATGAGTATCATATCATGAGTTCCACGATTGTCTACTCTCTCAAGCAATCAAATAAACACCTCTATTTATAAAATAAAATTACTTGACTTCTTTACCTAGAACTAGAAAACCCAATACAAGAAAGAGTCTTAATTTTTGTCAAACTTGGTCTTTGGATAACCGAGTCAAATCCCAACAATCTTCACCTTAATGAGGTTTCTCATCTCAAAAATTGTTCATGACTCCATCGCAAACCAAATACCATTGGCCTTCAATGACACCACTGCACATGCCGAATTAGTAAGATCCTGGCACTAACTAACTCATCCCGACCAATGCACATGTACAGCCTTAATGCGTGACTTTTAAGACTCTACCTCCAGTGAATATTCACAACCATTGGAATCCAACTGGCTCAAGACTCCACCTTCAATAAATATTCACAACCTTGGGAATCTAGTTGGCTCAAGGAAATTAGATTCTTTTGTGTCTTTAGGACATAGGTCACACCACCTAAAGTATGAATTGCTTCAACAACGATTTTGATTTTTACAACTCCAACACCCATGACTCTCTAAGTAGAATTATCGCACAAAGACAAATTACCTGTCTTCCATGATTGAAGCGAATAAAAAATAATTCTCCATGAAGCAAACATGCATTATGCATCTGGAATCTAAAATCGAATCATATCCATAACATTAAAATAATGTTGTTTGCAATACAAAGTCAAATTTTCCCACTGTAAATCCTTCATATCTGTCGGCTTCTCCTATCTTTCCATCAAAGCTACTGCTAGGCCTTGTTGAATTAGGAGATCCTCCACCTTTCCTTGTCATCAAGTTTACCATAAAGTAATTTGCCAATGACACTGCTCATCCCTGAAAAATTAAATCTCAACTTGCAGTCCTAACCAAAAGCACTGATACTAGTTTGTTTGAGCACAGTGGAAGCAATCTAGGCAAGAGATTTAATTTTTTAAGAATCCAAAAATCACACTCACAAATTTGATGACAAAATTAATATCCAACAGACAGAAAAATAAAACAGATATATATTTATATGGTTTGGGAAATTTCGCCTACCTCTACGTGAGTTTTCATTCCTCAATTATGATAGAGTTTCACCAATACAAGCTAACCCTTAAATTTGACATACCCAAACTCAAGCCAAAAACCCCTTGTACAACCACTATCATAACAACCAAAGATATACTCGCTCCATCCCTTTGTATTGCCCCATTCATATTCACAATAACTGTCACATGAGTATCATATCATGAGTTCAACGATTGCCTACTCTCTCAAGTAATCAAACAAATACCTTTATTTATAATAGAAAATACTTGACTACTTTACTTGGAACTAGAAAATTCAATACAAGAAAGAGTCATAATTCTAGTCAAACTTGGTCTCTTGATAACCGAGTCAAATCCCAACAGTTAAAGTCAACATTGTTTAACAAGTGTTAATGATATTCAAGTCATTTTATAGTTGACATGAAGGGAGGTTACTGGTAATTCAAAAATGAGTCAGGATTTTCAAGAATCCTTCTTTTTGGATCCAAACATCACATACTAAATGTCCAAAACTAGTTTACAATTAGGTTTCTTATATTGGGAAAATAACTAATATTATTGTACTATACAAACTTTGAGCCAATCTTAATGGTAATACCCAAATTTTCCCAAGAAAGTCTGATGGTTCAATGATCATCATTTGTTACTTGTGACAATCACATTTTCAGCTCTTGGACCTATCGAGCAAAAGTTGGAACGTCCCGATTGCGACTTGTAAACAGCAATCTACTTGCTTTATCTACCAAGGTAACAAATTGACTCAAGAAAATGTGATTGTCACAAGTAACAAATGATGATCATTGAACCATCAGACTTTCTTAGATAAAGCAAATAGATTGCTGTTTATAAGTCGCAATTGGGACGTTCTAACTTTTGCTCGATATGTCCATGAGCTGAAAACGTTAGATGAAGAAAAAAGCTGGGAATTGTTCTTGAAGAAGGCATTCATTGATAATATTGATGGCAAGTGTCCTAAAGAATTGGAGGATATTAGGAGAGAGATCTTAAGAAAATGTGCTAGTCTACCATTAGCGATCACTATGATAGGAGGAGGTCTACTGGTGAAACGGAGACAATCCAAGAATGGATGGGAGAAGATTTTGAAAGGAACGAACTCTCAATTGGGAAAGAGCGAAATTAGTGTATTAGCAATATTGGAATTGAGTTACCAGGATTTGCCCTCACATCTCAAGTCTTGCTTCTTGTGTTTAGGCTTCTTCAAGGAAAATGCTACTATTTAAACAAAAAAGTTGGTACATATTTGGATTCTAGAAGGCTTGGTCCTGTAAGAAGAAGAAGGAGAAGAAACTATGGAGGAGACAACAAGAAGTTATTTAGATGAACTGATCAATCAAAACATGGTTCTAGTCAAGGATATGAGTATGGATGATAAAGTAAAACACCATAAAATTCATGATCTTCGTGGGGAGCTATCCATTAGGAAAGCAAATGAGGATATAAGTTTTGAGATACAAAGCCATCATCATGGGAATAATGTTAATTCTCATATATATGATCATCCACGCCATCAGGCTATCTACTACAACAGCGAAAGGTTCAATATTATTTCCTCAAAGAGTCCAAATAAACATCTTTGCTCTCTTTTCATCCATGGAGTCAGCAATATTGATGATATTCCATCTTATTATTCAAAGGTTTTCGGACTCCTTAGGGTACTTGACATGGAAGGTCTTGGATTGAAAATATTACCCGACATGATGGGCACACTGATTGGGATAAGGTACCTGGGCTTAAGAAACTCATTGGGTCGCCTCAAAAACCTTCAAGTTCCTGATATAGCACTAAATAGGGACGTCCAGCTGCCAAATATTATATGGAAAATGGATAGCCTCCGTTATCTTTGCATCTCTTCTATTACTTGCGAGGAACCTCCTAATATAAACATTTTGAAGAATCTTCAGACTTTGATCTACATCAAGATGGATAATTGGATTCTTGATGATCATCACCTCACCCAGATGACTGCTCTTTGCAAATTGGGCATTATTCTCGATGAAAATTTAGATGTAAGAGAGAGATGTACTCCATTGCCTATGCTAAAGATCTTCACTGTCTATACATAAGATCAACAGGAGGGCTTGTTGGGTGTAAATATATGATATGAGAGAGAAATGATAAATTGGAGAAAAGAATTTCATATAACAATGCAATATTACAATATTTCTCCAAATTTGATGCAATAAAACTTTGGAACTATATTTTTGCTCTAGCTTTCTATACTAATATTTTCCTCTCAATTCTAATACATACATCTCTCTCTTCAATTGTTCATACAAGTACATACTACATACATATATATAGATACCATAATTTTCTACATAATTCTATCTGCTCCTCTTGGTAGAAGAAGCAAAGTTGAACTTTGCTACTTGAACCTTATCTCTTGGAGGCACAAACAAACTTCGCCACTTCATCCTTAATCTCCTTTGACTTTTCTTGAAGCTTCAATTTCCATTTTGTTCATTTTTTTTTTTTGTGAGAATTACAAATTACTTTTTCAACACCCCATCTTAATTTGTAATTCGAACTTCTTTCCAAAGCTTCTCAAAATTTTATGCACTGATTGCTTTCGTAAATCCATCTGTCAACTGCTCACTTGTGTTAATGAATTCCAACTAAATCTCTTGATCATTGACGAGATTTCTGATAAAGTGATGATGAAGTTCAATATGCTTCGACCTTGCATGAAAAATTAGATTTTTTGTCATTGCGATAGTTGACATATTATCACAAAAAACTTTTGTGGGAGTGTCTTGCTTTAACTGAACATCCTCCAAAATTCTTCTAAGCCAAACAACTTCGCAAGTGGCATCAGTGAAGGCAATATATTCTACTTCTGCTGATGAAAGTGATACCATTTTCTGCTTCTTAGATGCCCAAGAAATTATTTTGGTGCCTATGCAAAATACATATCCAGATGTACTTTTACAATCATCAAGTGAACCTGCCCAATCACTATCGGTATATCCAACAAGCTTTTTTTTTTTCCTTTGACATACTTGATGACGAGTTTTCTCGTACTCTACAAGTATTGTAGAATTCCTTTTGCTACTGCATAGTATAGTTTGCTTGGATCATGCGTAAACCTTGATATCAAGCTAACTAGATGAAAAATGTCGGGCCTTGTATTTGTCAAGGATATCAAGGATCTAATTAAACTTCTATATGTCATCGCATCAACTTTAGTTGCTCCATCATTCAACTGTAGTTTGTCATTGATTGGCAACAGAGTTGAGATTAGCTTGCAATTACTCATTTGAAATTTCTTCAATATTTCTTCAAGATATTTTTCCTAGGAAATAAATATTTCTCCTTTTGATTGACGAACTTGAATCCCAAGAAAATATTCATGAAACCTAAATCAGTCATCTCGTACTCCTTCATCATGGCCTTCTTAAATTCCTGCACCATGTCTAGATTTGTACCTATATAAATCAAATCATCTACATAGAGACAAATGATAAGAAAGTCTTGCTGTGCCTTATTTCTTCACATGTAATGATGGCTCACTTTGGCTTCTTTGAAATCCACTTATCAAAGATCTATCCTTCCATACATTACGGGTGTTAAAACATCAAAAGATGAATGGCAAATTTTGAAAAAATAATTTGGAGGATATGAAAAGGTTATCTCCATTAAGTTGCAAAATTTATGGTGGGATTTTGATAACCTAGCCATGAAAGAAGTCAAAAATGTGCAAGAATTCTTTTCTAGAGTTTCTACCGTAGTTAATCAAATTAGAGGATATGATGATACTATTGAGGACCGAAAGATCATAGAAGAAGTGCTACAAAGTTTACCAGCAAAGTTCGAGCATATAGTCGCTGCAATTGAAAAACCTAAAGATTTGTCAAAATTATCTTTGGATGAACTCATGGGATCATTAGAAGCCCATGAAAGAGGATGAGCGAATTTTCAAGCCAAAGCTTGGAACAAGCCTTTCAAGTAAAAGCCAATATTTCAGAGCAGCAAAAATTAGAAAAATGACCTTATGCAAAAAAGTTCAATAGGAAGAAGTCATGGCAAATATCAAAACCTCCAAGGTCAAGGACGAGGAAGGACTAATTTTGATTAGAGAAATTCTAGTCAAAATTCAGATTTTTATTGTCGAATCTGCAGAAAAAATGGTCATGACACCAAAGATTGCAGCTACAAATGCAAGAAATACAGAAATGCAAATCATTCCCAAAGAGATTGTTGGTATAAAGATGATAAAGAATTAAAAGAAATGCAAATCATTCCCAAAGAGATTGTTGGTATAAAGATGATAAAGAATTAAAAAAAAATAACTTCACGGAAGCTGATCATGTATTTTATTCCTTTTGGAATTCTCAACAACAATTTGAGAATATTTGGTACGTGGATAGTGGATGCAACAATCACATGTGCGGAAATAAGAAAATATTTGTGAAGTTCGATGAGTGATATGCATTTGAAGTAAAACTGGGAGATGGCAAAACTTGCAAAATTACTGGGAAATGAGAAATTGAGGTCAGAACAAAACAAGGTAAAATCAATATTATCAAGGATGTCTTTTATGTTCTTGATTGAGCACAAAATTTGTTGAGTGTTGATCAGTTGTTAGAGAAAGGTTACAAAGTGGAGTTTAATAATGACCACTACGTCATTGTTGATAAGGAAAAGAATCTCATGATAACTAAAATTATGATGAGTTCCAATGAAAAATTTCCTCTTAATTTAACTTTGAATGAGAAAGTGGTGCTTCAGAGTTCAACAGATGAAGATTGCAACCTTTGGCATCTAAGGTATGGTCATTTGAGCTATAAATGCTTGAATCTGTTGAAAAAGAAAAATATGGTAGTTGGCCATTCAAGTATTCCAGATCGAGACAAGACCTATGAAGGATGTATCTTTGGCAAATGCATCGCCTACCATTCCCAAAGATATTATATAGAGCTAAAGCTCCGATACCACAAATTTGTTGGGTGTAAATATATGATATGAGAGAGAAATGATAAATTGGAGAAAAGAATTTGATATAACAATGCAATATTACAATATTTCTTCAAAGTTCATGCAATAAAACTTTGGAACTATATTTTTACTCTAGCTTTCTATACCAATATTTTCCTCTCAATACTAATACATACATCTCTTTCTTCAATTGTTCATACAAGTACATACTACATACATACATATATATATATATATATAGATACCATAATTTTCTACAATTCTATATGCTCCTCTTGGTAGAAGAAGCAAAGTTGAACTTTGCTATTTAAACCTTATCTCTTGGAAGCAAAAACGAACTTTGCCACTTCATCCTTAACCTCCTTTGACTTTTCTTGAAGCTTCAATTTCCATTTTTTCTTTTCCTTTTTTTTTTTTTTGTGACAATTACAAATTACTTTTTCAACAGGGTTAATGCTATCCCTGGACAGGCTGGTTGTTCCGCTCCGTCTCACTCAACTAAACTGAAACATATGGCTTTAAGGAGGTTACTGAGTGCCAGTAATTTCCCTCCAAATCTTTCTTACTTAACTTTGAGCCTTGTTCTTAAAGAAGACCCCATGCCAGTATTGGAAAAGCTGCCAAAGCTATTGTACCTCAAATTTGATGTGTTTTCATTTGACGGTGAAGAAATGGTGATCTCTCATTTTGGATTTCCTAGGCTTAAAGTTCTCCTCCTTCGAAAACTGTTGAATCTGAAAAATCTAGAAGTTCAAAAAGGTGCAATGCCAGCGCTCAGACGATTGGAAATTGATGAGTGCCCATATCTGCAGAGCCTCCCAAAAGAGCTGAAATTCATGACTATTCTCAAAGAGTTGAAGATGGTGACAAGCATAGAAGTTACATCTAAGCTCAAAGGCGTAGACTCCCACATAATCTCCAACATATCATCTGTAGACCTCAGTGTTGCAGAAAAGCCTTTTCATATCATTACCAAAGAAGATTTTGCGGAAACGGTGTCGAAACGGATTGAAGAAACTAA
Organism: Jacaranda mimosifolia; assembly: GCA_018894105.1. Taxonomy (NCBI): domain Eukaryota; kingdom Viridiplantae; phylum Streptophyta; class Magnoliopsida; order Lamiales; family Bignoniaceae; genus Jacaranda; species Jacaranda mimosifolia. Next base: position 4,166,422 of record CM032125.1, read on the forward strand.
GGAACTTAGGTCAAAATCCACAAACATAAACTCAGGCTGCCACTGCTACACTAGACCCCAAATTGTTGAAGACTCAGTTAAAATTATTACTATGTGTACAATTTTTTATTTTTAGAGGGCCAAATGTTCACTTTTTAATTTTACACAATTTATTTTTATATTAGCTAATTTCTACAGTTAGTATTTGACCGCACATGCTTATCTATATCTATACTAAATATAAAAGTATGAATGAATAATAGTGGTTTCTTCCCATTTATGTAAGGATAAAAATATCCCTCTCTAATAAAATTATCATATTTAATACACAGGGTTTATTGGTAATCTCTACCAAATTAAATTTATTTTTAATTAAATTTATGGAAAACAATAACTACCGTTAATTAAATCAAGTTTTTTCAACTTAAATATTGTATACACATCAAATGTATATACATTGCATTTACACTCATAGAAAATAGTAACTATAATTAATTAAATCAAATCTTTGATTTTAAATAATGTATATATATCAACTGTGTATCATTGTATTTATTACAAATTAAATATATTTTTAATTAGAATTATACAATATAATATAACCAACAACAAGATACATGCTAAAAATCTTTTTACTCCAATAGATTGTAGCAATCAATTTTTAGGAGTAACAAGAGAGAGGTAGAGGAAAATTAAAAATGGACAAACATGCTGCTGCTTCAATTCATAAAGAAGAGAGAAGGGAATGGAGGCAAATAAGAACCTTGCTGGTGGTACTCCTTGCTCAATGTTCCTCCCCTTCGCATTCAATACACATGATTGTATGGTAAACTATGATTAAATTAAATTTATTTTAACTAGACTCATAAAAGATAGGACAAATCACATAATTAGTCCCTCAAGTTTGACTATAAAATCACTATAGTCCACAATCTTCAACGATTCATTTTTTAGTCCCCAACGTTAATATGTTATTTCACTTTAGCCCCCAAATCATTTTTCGGCAGTTCTTGGCAAGAAAATTGACCAAGTTTGACATTTTAAGGGCAAAATTGTTAATTTATAGTTTTATATTCCACTTTAGTCCCTATCTAAGGTTTTATGTTCCAATTTAGTCCCTATGTCACTTTTTCCTTTTATTTTTTTAGGAACAATTGCATTTTACCCCCTATGAAAATGGAAAAGGGCCTTGTCAATTAAAAAAAAGCCAAAAACCTCCTTATATTTTGAAATTATGCACACCATCTCCCGCTTCTAATTTGTTTCAATTTAACCCCAATTTTAACATATAAATATTATATTACCCTTAATTATTTCATATATTTTTAATTTTATTTATTTATTTTTTAAATATATTTTCATATATCTTCTTTCATCTCCTTTAAATTTAAAAACTATTTTTAGCTTTTGTATTTTCATTTCCCTAATTTACTCTACTTTTTTCATTTTTGTATCTATTATATATACATATGTATAAATATATAATATAGTTATGTATATATTTTATGTTATATGTATAGATTATATATTTATAATATATTATATATTTGTATAGATTATATATTAATAAATAAATATAAATATATAAAAATACTATATAATTATATTTGTATAATAATCCCACCTACCCCTACACCCTCTACCCTCCACAGCCCCCATCGCCATTCTCAACTACCCCGTCCCCACCGCATGGTGGTTGTCCATGACAGCTACCCCCAGAAAACAGGAAAAATATTTTTTCATCCCATAAAATTTTCAAACTTTCAATTTTGTCATACATGTTATGCAATTTCAAATTTAGTCCTATAAATTAAAAAAATTTTGCAATTTTAGTTTGAAAGTCATCGGAATCTCATAAATTGGCCGCAAAAACTGATGCGGCATGCTGAAATTTGTTGAATTTGGGAATTTTTACTTAATTCGCAAATTTCTAGTTAACATGACAATTTTTTGGTATTAGAAAGTCTTTGCTTACTTGGATTTTTGCTAGTAATATTATAATATATTATTAATAATAATACTAATAATATTAGATAATTATATTATCATAATAATAAACTATTATATTAATAAGATTTATAATATTATTAATACTACATTATGCGTATAATTAAAATTATTAATTATAATAGTATCATAAATGATATTAATATATCAATAATATATTATTCAATAATAATAATATTATGAGTATGTGACTAATATTAGTATAAATTATATGTACACATATATTATACACAAATATATATACATACATTTAAATATATTTACAAAAAAAAAAAAAAAAGTAACGTAGGAACTAAATTAGAACATAAAACCTTATATAGGGATTAAAGTAAAACAAAAAACTATAAAATGATAATTTTGCCCTTGAAAATGTCAAACTTGGTCAATTTTTCGGCACAAAACTGCCGCAAATGGTTTTGGGGACTAAAGTGAAATGATATATTAACGATAGGGACTAAAAGATGAATTTTTTAAGATTAGGGACTAAAGTGATTCTAAAGTAAAACTTTAGGGACTAATTATGTAATTTTTCCTAAAAGATAATAATTGAATTGATATTAATTAAGAAAAAGATCTTTGATGAGGAAAAAATTGTACTTCATAAATATATTTGTATACATACTTCTTATGCGCTCTCCTCAAAAATAAGAAAAGAAAAAATTTTTATATATCAAAATATGTGATCAATTTAAATATAGTAGCAAATTTAACATGACAATGAAAAAGAATAGGTTAAGTCTTACAATTATTGATTGATATTTAATAAACGCATTTGTCCAAATCATATTTAATATTATATTTAATGTGATAATGAAAAAGAATAAACTAAGTTTATTTAATTTTTTTTATCTTTTCATTTATTTGTGTACTTATATATACTTCTAAAATATATTTTGGTTAATTCTTACATATAATGATGTGCACTTTTTTTCTTTTTTTTTTTTTTGTGATAATTAATAGCAAAAGATACTTTCATGTTGTATCAAAAATACGAGAAAGTTTCTTAAGCTTATTTAAGTAAAAAGACAAAAGATGAGTCAAAAGTAAAAAGAATATATAGTCCATAGCTTTATTAGAAGTCACAAAAAAGAATCAACTAAAGTTTTATTTCTTTAAATAGTCTTTTTAAATAAATTGTTTTTTAATTAAAATAATAATGTAGCATTATTGACCTTCAATAATTATTTTTAAAAAGAAATAGGGTAGAAATATATTTAAAATTTATTTTTATCAAATAACCATTGAAGGATCAAATTAAATTTTTTTATTTGGGGCATGACGAAGGATGAGGAATGCTTCATGCCTTGTCAAGATCAAAATTTGCATGACTTCACTAATCATATGATAAACATTGTTGAAGTATACATCAAAGACATAACAAGTATAATTCACTCATTATATAATTGACTTGAACTTGATCGTATTTAATTAAGATTTGAGTAATTCAAACTATTAAGCTTAAAAAGTGTTTATTCAAGTTTAATAATAGTATTAATATAGCTTAGTGAAATGTTTTCTATCTATATATAAAATATATCAATAAATACATTTCATTGGATAAAATATCATATTAGCCAATATGTCTCCATCCATACCCTTTGCAAAATATATACCCACTAGGTGCAAAGTATATACCCCACTAGATACATACATAGTATTCAACAGTCAAATGTCCTTTTTTTTTTTATTTTATATTGCTAAACATTAAATAATTAATAAAATATAAATATTTATTTCGAACAATGAATTTCATTTATAAACACTTCAAGTACTTATTATATTAATAGCTAAGTTCCAACTCTTATAGATTTATAAACCAGCAAACTTTTAAAGAAATAATTTTCACACTTTTTTTAACAAAAAAGGTTGTAAAATAATATAATTTTTTTTATTTTCCACAATGACATTAAAGGTTTAAAATTGAACAAACTTAATCTTTCTCTATTTTTTGTTTAATTAAGGCTATGTTTGGTTGCAAATTGGAGCATTTTGCCTTGGGATAAAATTATTTTTAGAAAGTAGGGTTAGTGAATGTGATGGTTGTCTGTCTGTATTTTGGGTGGCAAGTTGAGAATGTCTTCGGATAAAATTGTTTATTTAGTTGTGTTTTGGAAGGAGACAATGTATCACATCAATAATTTTTGTGTTGGGTTAATATGGTAAAATTGATATTTAAAAATTATTTATTTATGTGCATGTATAGATTGGGTAGGGAGACAAAAAATGAGAGGGCTAGATACTGGGAGAAGGATAGGAAATGAAGTAAGAGGGTTTGTTGGGCCTTTTTGGGTGTGTTTAGAGAGTGGAATTGTGGAATGTGTATGGTTTGTTTGTTTATATTTTAGGAGTTGAAAAATGAATTGGTAATTCGCAACCAAACATAGCCTAAGAAGAGACGAAAATGAGAACAAAATCATTATAGATAAATCAAATGCATGAAAAAGTCTTTTTTTTCTTTTTCTTTTTTTTGTCATTTAAGATTAAAATCAAGTGCACTTTTAAAAATATAGATTAAATAAATAATATGGAGAAAATGTACTTATAAATCACTCTGTATCATTTGAATCATATTTTTAGTTTTCTTTTACAAAATAACTATTGAAATTTATTGTTTAAAAAATCAAAAAAACTTTTCAGTTAAAAAATAAAAGTTTCTTCAAATATCAGCCAAAAATAAAAAAAATCAGTTGCCAGCTACTATTAGTCATTATATTGTAAAAAATACATATAAATTATGTCTTTTTAAATGTTAAGTTTTATAAGATATATTTTATTTAAGTCATTATTGAATTCACAAGTTCTCAATGTTCCATTTTTCAGTAAAAGGTTTTTAAAATGGTAATGAATCGATAAACTTTTATCTTGAATCAATTCCAGTTTAGTTGACTTAATATTGGATATTCGAATATATATTAAAACATCATCATATATGTCTATTTAGAAAATTATCACTTATATTTTAGATATATAGGCATAATTTTCTAATGATATTATTGTAACACATTTAATTTGACAATAAAGAAGAGATAAGATGAAGTGGAAACATGTCATACTGAGTACTATGGAGAGACAGGGATATATAAATAAAAATTAAAGAGTCCAAGAAAATGATAAAAGTCAATTAAATCATCAAAGGAGAAAAATATATAAAAATTAATAAGTTAGTACCTCTCTTTCAATATAGCTTTGAATGAAAAAGAGTTAAATTCATAAAGAATTCAACTGTCAATATTCATTAATTTATATCTTCTAAGAGCATAGATGATTTCTTATCAATCAAAATGTCAGTAATTTTTCAATAAATATGTACTCAATGATTTTTTAATAAATATCATATATGGGGGCAAATTTTAATTTTATCATATGCTAAAATTTTATATCTTAATCTTATTTTTTAACTAGGTTTAAGAATTTATAATCCTGTGTGCTTGAAAACTCATGAAATAAGGTACTTAGTTACATTCACTACGATGCTATAAGATTTAAAAGAGCCTCACTCATTTCAGTGCGCCAATGGAAAAAATTAGACTTGCTTCGATTTAAATATCAAATAAATTGCACAAGTTGTTTATTTCTCTACCAAAAGAGGTTATGAACTTCCGAAAAAGTATTTGAGCCTTAAACTACACATTCTCTTTTACTTCATTTGATGTGAAATTAGATAAAGAACTTGCATTTATAAGGGTTGACTTATACTTTTCGAACACAATGCATGTTATATTATGATCTTTTAGGGTTAATTTTGTAAAAAAAAAAAAATCAAAAAAGCATGGTAACTTTTAGTTGTATTTTGCTAAAATAGAAAATGAGCTTGAAAATGGAAGATACTGAAACAATTAGATTTGTCAGAAGCAATTACGAGAAAACTTATGAAAGTTTTGGAGATAAATTCATATGAAAACCTTTGGAAGGTTAAATAATTACCTTTCAACGAATGATATTCAGCTACATATCTTAAAAAACACGAAATTTGATTAATTTAATTTACAATTCTCCAAATGCCTATCAAGATGCGGCAATTTTGATCGAAGGAAATAATCAAAATATATCAGTGGAACCACATATTATTGTCCACGCACTTTGAGGTCATAAACATAAAATAATACATTAGGAATGTTATGACTTACTGCAATATTCATTCAGCTACATATCTTAAATTTAATTTACAATTCTCCAAATGCCTATCAAGATGCGGTAATTTGGATCGAATGAAATAATAAAATATATCAGTGGAACCACATATTATTGTCCACGCACTTTGAGGTCATAAACATAAAATAATACATTAGGAATGTTATGACTTACTGCAATATTCACTTATTTTCACTAGGAATGTTATGAGTTACTGCAATATTCACTTATTTTCCCAAGAGGTGATGTAGGATGACACCTAAACATTCATAAAAAATATACCAAAATATCCAATGATGTAATTTAGAAGAATGAACCTATCTAGATGACTCTTACAAGTAGTGCAATCATTCTTGGAGAAAGAACAATAAACATGTTTATATCTTCTTAATTTTATAATTTGTTCCATTGTTTATGTCACGCCCCAAAATTAAACCATATTTATACTAGAATTGAGCGTGAAATTTAATCCCAAATAAATGAAAATAATAATCCAAAATCATAAGGTTAAATAAGAACTCATCCAATTCCTAGCAAACTCACAACATAAAACTCAAAGTATCGAAATCTTTCCGGAACTAAACACAATAAAATCCATAACAAATAAAACAAAACTAATGAACTTAATAGAAAATATACTAGTCTATTGAAAATTCCAAAACTACGTCTTCATTCTTGATTCTCATCATATGCAGGATCCATCTCTTCACTAGGACTAGGATCTATGTTTGCCAGAAGGAAGTTAAAGAAAAGAAAAGAGTGTGAGTAAAAGACTCAGTGAGTGTCAAGTGTATGTAAAGTGAGATATTGAATTAAAATATTTTGTACAGTGGAAATTTTTGAGTAATATAAGTGGAATTCATAAAATAGTCTAACAGTAACAGTCAAGAGATTTATGAACGATCAAGCAGTAACCAGTCAAAATTTTATTAAACGATTTTCTAGACTATCAGCTTAAATACGATGATCATTCAGTTTTTCTGTAGCCAGTCAACCTTATGACTCCCACCGTAACAGTCCCCTATCGCTCTGGGCAAGGTGCGACCTTACAAAAACAGTGCTTGAGTATCCCAAAGAATTCCTACGACCCACCTCAGCCACAAGCGACTTCTATTGTGCACTGGGGGAATTAGGCCATAGGGGCTTGGGATTCGACTGGCTAGCCCATTTCTGCCCAGTGAAGTCCCTCGCACACCCAGACCAAGTTGAATCCAACTAATAGTAATAGTAGCAGTAACAGTAACAGTAATAGTAATTAGTTGATCATCGAATTTAATTCTTAGTCTAGAAACATAAGAAAAGTCATAAAAATGTAGGTTTTCCTTTATCCAAAAATAAGACAACAAGAAAAAAAAAACATATTTCTTTTATTTAGAAATAAAACAAGATAATTATTTCTTTTGTTCAAAAATAAAACAAGAAAAGAGAAAAAAAAAAAATTCATTTTGTGCACAGTGGAATACATATAGAGTGCAGTGTGTCTTGAAAAATTTACGAGCAAATGGTACAATAGCATAAATCCTTTTGGGTTTTGAAACATAATACCGTGTAATACATAGGTTTAGACACTCACCTTTGAGATCAATCCTAGACGTCAATCTCTTATCTCAGAATCAATCGAATCAAATATTGAGTCACCTGGTTCATTTAACAGTACATCAATCATCAATTCAACTAACCAACAAGACGAAACTTACTTAGGACTAGCCTTATGGGTACCAGAAGCCCGTAGTATTTTAAAACCCAACAATCCTAATTGGAACTAGGAAGAGATGCTTGTTTTCTTTTTGCTCGTAACATACAAAGTTTAACCAATGTAAAGAATAATCCGTGGAGTGCTTATACAATTAAAAATTTGATGTTAAACTAATTTGAATATACATTTTTCTATTCCTTAATAACAAAATTTTAAATATTTTTCATATGAAATTTCTCATCGTTGCACATTATAATTTATTTATATAGATATAAGCTCTGCTATCAATCGTGTAGCAATTCCTTTAGGGAAAAAAGTAGTTCGTTCTTCAACTTAATGCCATAAAACTAGAAACTACAAGATTGATCACTATTCACCATAACCTATCAAATTCAAAATCTGAATTACAATAAAGAATGATGGATATCATCCTACAAGGAGAGACAATGAATAGTAAAATTGAAAAAGAATTGTTCTTCAACATCTTTTATTGGGTGTTAAAACAATGTAGATACTGGTAAAATAGGGTAAATTGCATTTTTGGTCCCACAACTTAGGCCATTTTCGATTTTGGTCCCATTCTTTTGTACTTTCTCACATTGCATCCCATAAGTCCATTTTTTTCTCAATTTAAGTCCTAAAAGGGGGTTCCGTCCAATAATTAACAGAGAAGTCACGTGTCCGTTAAAATTGTTGCTTTTTTGGTCCCATAAGTTAGACTCGTTTACATTTTTGGTCCTAACGATAGCTCCAATAATTTTTTTTGAAGTTTTAACAACTTTTCTTCGCTACATTCAACATCCTATAACCCAAGTATCACTTGTCTTGTTCTTTCACACATTTGAGGGTCTTTTCAAACAAAGAAACCACATATATTATTTATGGAAGCACAACCATGAAACCTCCTATTTGGATTTTTATTTGTCCATGAGGTTTTCAATGAAGACGGTGTGCCACAAAAATAAATGGCACCTTCACTTGTGGCTATTTTTCTTTCTTCTTTTGCAAAAAATTTATTGAAATTATCGTTGGGACCAAAAATGCAAACAGGCCTAACTTATGGGACCAAAAAAGCAACAATTTTAACGGCCACGTGAGTGGCACGTGACTTCTCCGTTAATTATTGGACAGAACCCCCTTTCAGGACTTAAATTGAGAAAAAAATGGACTTATAGGATGCAATGTGAGAAAGTGCAAAAGAATGGAACCAAAATCGAAAACAGCCTAAGTTGTTGGACAAAAAATGCAATTTACCCAGTAAAATACCATGTTTGAGACAGACAATGTGGATATTGGAATGTAAGGAAGCTAAAAATGTGATAGGTCGTATACAAGGTTTAAATCCCATAGAAGAAGAAGCATATTATCTTAGATTATTCTTAAACTATGTTAGAGACCCAACTTATTTTACAACTTCAAATTATAGTTTTTTTTTTTTTTTTTGGCTATTTGATAAGCATTTGAATCATATGTAAATAAAGAGCAATTTATAGAACGAATAAATGTAAATAATAATAATAATAATAATAATAATAATAATAATAATAATAATAATAATAAATAAATAAATAAATAACAAGTCACATGCATCGCACATGTTCACTTGTCTAGTTTATATAAATATATAATTATTATAGCAATTGCATGTTTAGACAATGCCAATACTATTAATTATATATATTTTTATTTTGCTATAATTGCGATGAATTTTGACATCTTATTATTTTGTTGTGTTTCAAAAGTTATAAATCGATAGAATTTGGTATCCTAGTTAGTTAAGATTGATGTTCTAATCTGTTGAAGATCAAGTTTGTCTAGAATTGTATTTGCAGTTATCTCAGAAAGTGAATCGAAAGTTTTAATGTTTCGGAACACATCCCTTTTCATTGGACCGTGTTCTTGTCCTATGAAGGGAAAATTGTGGTGAATGAATCACATAATCCATCGCACTCTCGTCAGTTTTTGCTAACATTGTTTGTTGAGCTATGTGGTTATCTTATCTCCTTCTCCCTGTTGCATGTAGCTCTAATGTCTTGCAAAACATAACAATGCTGCAGACAAGGGGAGTTAACAAGGGCTACCCACATTCCAAGGAGCAGAGGCAAGTTAAGGTTCGCGACTTAATGGATCAACCAAGAAATCAGCCATCAGCTCGGAAGCACTATTCAAAACATAGTAACAAGTCTGGAAATCTCATCCCACATAAATCATCGATTAATGTTAAACCAGTAGATGAAGATCTTTACTAGATGAGCTTATTGAAAATTCCAAGCGAGTAAGTTCCCCTTTTGATTTTCTACGCCTTTCAATCTAAACGTCTTATTACAATGTAATGATGATGATGATAAGTGGAACAATAAGTATATGAGAGAAGAGTTGGAGTAGAAAAGAGGGCAAGAATTATTCAATAGTCTGTGCCCCTCCAATTCTTGCAAGCCCGATTTTCATAAATGGAAAACGGAGAAGTTCAAGCTACCAATGTTGTTTAACTTGGTACAGTCATGATATAAAATCTAGTTTTGCGGTAACATAATTTAGTATATACATTGTTACTTAAGAAACACTTGTAGCTTGTAAGATAGACCGCATCTCATCTAGACAAGAAACTAAGGTAAAGATAGGACAAAGGGGCAAGAAGAAATGACCAGAATTGAATTAGGTTCGTAATGGTTAAAAATGTGCTATAATGAACTGCATAGACTACAATTATAGGGCATAGTGATCAGCAAATCGAGAGAAAAATTCAAACGTTGGGCCTTTAGATCGTACTTTCCATTAATTTAGAGCTACTTTTTTCTCTTGTGCCAAAATTCTTCTCTTCATGGTTTTTCTCCAGGTGCATGGTTCCCCCTTGTGCTGCATGAGTTAGAAATCAGAAAAGTTTTATCAATTGGAGTGTTTATGTTTGATTCATATCATCTGCTATCATAGTTTCAGCTAAAAATCAGCTGGGATTTCAATAGGGAAACGATGAACTACACATGGTGTCTCTTCCTTTTGATATAATTTTTGAAGCTATTTAGCTTAACATGTTATCAAGAGAATTTAGAATCAGTTTTTGTTTGCCACTGAGCTTGAACTTGAACTTGAACTTCTATACCTGAATAGAGGTGTAAACAAATTGAGTCTGATCCAACAATATAATGTTCAAGCTTAGTTTGAACTTTTTATCGAACTCAAAATTATACGGATCAAGGCTTAAATGAGCTTTATTGCCTTTGACCAGCTTGATGATTTTATACATTTTATAATTTTTTAACTTATATATTGAGACAAGATTCAAATTTTATAAAGCAAAAATGTATTCGAACTTAATTTATTAATGATTAAATGTACTAAATTAAGCTCAACTGAGCTTTTTTTTGCAGTCAACCAACGAGTAGGTTGAATTTTAGATATTTTTTAATCGAATTTGATCTTTCATCTTCAAGTACGAATGATAGATGGGAATGCTCCTTCTTAATCAACCTAATCGCTGGTCTTATAACGGGAAAAGAATTCACCCAATTAGGATTCTGTCTACTGAAAATGAGGTACCCTTGGTAAGAAGCTTGTGTCATAGAAGGAAAGTCAACAAATTGAAATACGAACTGTTTTTTCTTGCTTGTGCCTAAACTTGACTCAAAAATCTGATATAGCTTCATTAACTAGCATTCGCTACCACATGCCCTAGTCTACATATTATGTTTTTTTATCATGATACTCAATACTTTGGGAATGTATTATGTTATCTAGTTCTACTTTTATGTATAAATAAGTTTGTATATTTGACTTTTTTTTTTTTTTTTTTTTGAAAAGCCGCCAGTGCCGTGGCGGGGGGTTTGGTGGACCCCTACCTGTTTATTAATCACTCAAAAAGAATTATACATTATGGCTAAAGAAATAAAGAGAAGGTACACTTCATCTAATCTATCTATTGGCATGAACTCTAAATCCAACAAGTTCACAATATATTTTATTTGATCTACAACACTATTTATAAAATCTTACATGAAAACACACACACACACACACACATATAGTAAAGTTTGCCTTTTAATTATTTCAACAATTAATATGAGCAATGTAGTTTGAAAAATAAAATGGAGAATTCAACATAACAAAAATAGTTTGGATACCAATTTTATTAATATTTCAAACTTACCATCTAAAGGATTCTTTAAAAATAATGATTAAGATTACAATGATCCTTTTCGCAAAATCTACAAACTCACAACTGATATTGGTAAAACTTCATCTTCCATTGTCTTCTTTATTATGTCAAATGCCTAATGCAATCTTAATACTACTTTACGTTAATTCAAATTATTTCATATATTAATCCCAAAAATTCAAAAAATATTTTTGTGCATGCAAAATTCGTGTAGGACAAATGCTAGTATATATTTAAAAAGAAGAAGAAGAAGAAAGTGTTTATATTTGTTTCAAAAGTGCTAACATGACTTTGCTTGTCAAAGATACTTGAAAATAATTTTTTCACATCTTGAAGTAGTTTTCCAATTTTGGAGATTCAATTTCAAAATCTTCTCCTAAATAAGAGAAAAACACACACTGTGTTCCCAAAAAAGCTCGATGTTTTATTTAAATGGGCACTTGGCTAAGTTTACCTTTAGGCAAAAAATTATATTAATTAATACTTAAAGAATATTTTAAAGCATTTAGGTAATACAACACAAATTTTGTATTTGTAAGATATAAATTATAAAATAAGAAAAAATGTATAATTTGAAATTTAATAAATTGATGAATGTAGATATAATCTCTAATTAATTTCTCTAATTTTCCTCTTCAAAAACAATAGTTTTCAACATTGCTACTTTGATGGTGAAATTCAGCATTTTGATATCCTCAAAATATTAATTCAAGGCATTCACATTGTAATTTCAAATACCTAGTTTGACAAATTTCACGGCCAACACCTTGATGTACATATTGGATGCTAGCTGTGAATCTCTTTGAATTTAATTGAGAGAATAACATTAATTTAAACGCTTCATGCAGCTATCTTAAATCTAACACTACAATTTGAACGCTTTTTACTATTATCTTCTTGGAGTACACCTTTAAGTTGTGGATCTTGTTGAATTTGGTTGAGAGAACTGTGGAACCCCCTAGAATGTCTCTCTTTCTTGAATGTAGAATTTGTTTTATATTATTGTTGTTGCTATTTTTTGACTTCTTGGAAATCATCTCTATTTGTAGTTGTAGGGCAAGAGCTAGTTGTCATAATTATTTAATGAAGTGGCGTGATTTTAATAACCCTCTATGATTTGATTAGGATTTATTGTCTTAATCACAAGATATGATTTGAAATTACCAAAAATCACCACTTATTACTTTCTTTTGCAAGATATGATTTGAGTGGCTTCAGATGCTTTAATTTTCATACGTAGCAACGTTTTATTCGTCCATTAATAGATTAATGTTTATTTGATCTTGAAATTTAATTTGAGAAATTCCAAAATATAAATAAATATTGTTGAATTAGGTAACAAAACCTTGATGACTACAAATGTCCCTCAAGACTTGTTCACTTTCCCCTTCCTTGATAGATAGGTAGTGAATGAGTCTTTTATTTAAAAAATCAAGCCACAATGACTTAGTAGAATCATCACGCATTGAAGAAGTCATACCGTACTGAGCAAAGGATGAAAGAGAAATTAAATGTCTCTCTTAGAGGTTTTCCTTACTAACTTGCCTCTCAGCCTAGTCCGCTTACTGTCTAGGCTTTCTAGGCTTGTGCATGCATGTATGTGGGACTATTCCTTTGTGGGATCAGCATCCACCACTCATTCCTTGGTTCTTATCTATACCTTTTTGTCACTCGAGAAAGATAAATCAAGAAATGGGGGATTTTTGGTGAACCATTAATAGGAGATATTATTTGGGTACTAGTAATACAATTTATTATGATTAATCCGTTCTAAACTTTTCGTAGACTAGTGCTACGTCCTACTCCTACCCTTTGACACACCACTACATGGAAAAGGGGCTTGGATGCGCATACTCCCTCATTATGATAAAGCACTAAAGCAAGTAGGAGAGGAAGAAGGTGCAACCTAGTCAGCAAATAGTTTATACTTGTATCAAGGAGTCTTCGTTTAAATCTATAGATAATTTATACTCATATCAAGGATTCTTTCTTTGGATTTGTCAGATAGTTTATAGTCATACCTAGGAGTCTTCATTTGAATTTGTAGACAGTTTATATTTGAATCAAGAAGTTGTTCACTTTGAATTTATCAAATAGTTTGTATTTGTATCAAGGAGTTTTCATTTGAATTTGTCAAATATTTTATACTCTTATTAAGAAGCCTTCATTTTGAAATTTATATATAGTTTACACTCATAACTAGGACTTCTTCAATTTTAGTCTGTAGAAAGTTTATAATACTCGTATCAAGTAGTCTTCATTTGGAATTGACGTGTAACTTTTTACACTCTTGCCGAGATGTACTTCATTTGATTTGACTCTAAACCTTTTATACTCTTATTAAGGAATTTTTTAAATTTATTTGAATAAGTTAACAGTTTATATTCATATCAAGCAGGCTTATTCAGAGATTTAACTTGAAGATTCAGCATTGATTAAGCTCATACCTAGGAGCATTTTAATAGATTTTAATTTGAAAAATTTACATAATTTATGTTTGTATCTAGGAGCATCATTGACGATACTTTTGGCTTTTATCAAGGAACATTTGCTATTGGAGATTAAACTTAATTGCTTCAATATCTTCATCTTCATCGGCATCACTTAAGAATTCTTTTTCGTCAAAGTTCAAGCTCATCTCAATATTATGTGTACGACTTGCCTATTTTTAAAAAGCTTTTGGCTTGATTCGTTAAAGTATGTAGCAAAGACCATCTCAACTGTAGAAGTTTAATATAGAGTAACTTTGCAATTAAGGCTAAATTTCTCCAACAGTTAATTTAGTTGATAATGGGCTCTTCCTCCTATTGCCAACAATTAGTAAGCTCAATTATGTTGGTCATCCTCGAATGTTGTAAATGCAATTGAGAAATTCTTATTCTAATCGCCTCCGGTTATCAATTGAATTTGCACACAAGTTAGTATACTAATCAAAGACATTTTTCCTAAATGATTGGATGAATTGTTTTGTAATGTAGTCCCCATATGTTCCAGTAGTTTTGCAAGTTTTCACAAAATCAACTACGTGTTGCTTTGGGTTACCCTTGCCATTAAATTGTTGAAATTTTGAGGGTTGATAACCAACTGACAATGTCACACCCAAATTCGGGACGTAACAAGGCAATGCCCCTAAGCCTAAAGACTTAGAAACACTAAGGGTCAAATCCAGTAAAGCATGCTAAATTCCCAAAAAATTTATTGAACAATCCCAAAAATAAATCATCACAATGAAAAATAATTCAAATACTTGGCTTAAGAATTGAACTTGAGTATCCAAGAACTCAAAGAAAATTTCCTAATCCTCTAACTAGAAATTTTAAACATAAAATAAACCTATTCTAAAAATACCAATCTCTTGTCACCATTCCTGAAATTGCTCATCTCTCTCGCCCTGACCTAAGCTATTTTTAAAATGGTGAATCAATATCTTACGAGCTACACTCGACCAGTGAATAAATCTCCTTCTCCTCCTATCGAATTTTAGCATGTATAAATATCAAACAGAAGATTCAAGAATTAGTGTACAAAAATTAATATAACAATTAGTATACAAAACTTCAAGATTTAGATTATCAAAGTGAATCACAAGACATGTTTTTCAGAGTAATTCATAATAGAGATTACACAACTTCTCAAAAATATTCATTAATTTATCATGCTCATGAACTCTTGGGATTTTAATCGATTAATTTGGCCAACTTCTTAACTATAACGCCGTTAAGTCGCTTCAGAATTCTTAACTACATATTTTTAAGTGGCTTTAGAGTTCTTAAATACAACGCCATTAAAAATGGCTTCAGAGATCTTAACATAACGCCGTTAAGTGGCTTCAGAGTTCTTAATTACAACACCGTTAAGTAGTTTCAGAGTTTTTAACTACGACGCTATTAAATGGTTTCAGAGTTCTTAACTACAACACTATTAAAAGGCTTTGGAGATCTTTTGCTACTGTAATGCCGTAGCACAATTACTTAACTTGTTCCTACCAACAGTCTCTCGACTATTCAGAAAATAGATCTTTTTATTATTTTTATTTCAATAGAGAATACTATTTTTATGCAAGATTCATAAAATTTTGTTTTATTTATTTTTTTAATGCTCAAATCCCAAAAAAAAATGCTTTATGCATGCGAAAAAGTATGAACAGTTAAATATTTGCAGACGAAATAATTCTACAACAAATAAACCATTAGATTTAAGAATTCAGAGTGCAAAATTAGCTATCCTTGATGCAGTAATCATTTATGCCAAAAAAAGATATTTTCAACAAAAAGAGAATGAATATTTACTTACTATTTCATGCAGAAAACATTTATGCAAAGAGAATATTTTTAATAGAAGGAAGAAAGAAATTTACTTACACCAAAATCTCAAAACCCAATGTTTCCCTCAAATTTGATTTACCACTTAAGCATTCTTCACTAATTTTACGACATAAACAATAGTATGTTAGTATACAAGAATAAAATTTCCTATGAATTTTCTAAAAAATAATAGGAAATTTGATATGTATTTATACTACTAGGCTAAGTGTTCCAATATAAAATAGAATTCATAGCTTATTGAGATTTGAGATAAGAAGGTCACTCTAGTCCTAACTCTTCAAATTTGATTAGATCTTAATATCAGATAATGATAGCTCAAAGGTGTGGAGATAATTCTAAAATCCTTACTTTATTAGGATTAGGTAGTTACTGAAATTTCTATAACTTTTAACTTATCAAGGTTGGATAGTTATTGAAATTTCCAAGCTCATGACTAAATATATGTAATCCTAACTTTTCGTATATGATTTGATTATTCAACATTTTAGTTAACTATATACATAGTTTAGTAATTAAATAACAAGGAATATCTATGATGAATTTTCGCATGAAAATATAGCGATATGAAAAAGGAGGTTCTAAAATTTCATATCACCTATATTTAAATAGTTTTAGCTAACCAATATGACTAGATACCTTATGGGGGTCAAAGCATATGGAAAGACCTCCAAAATTATCCATCTATCCACAAATCTAAAATTCCCATAAAAAAATTGATTTTCGTCATCTTTAACTTGATAAGCATAGACCCAAACCCATAAGTATTTCATAATAATTTGTGGGCTTATATTCTACACAAATGGGCTTAATTATAACTTAGAATGAATTAAATAGCTTGGACTGTTATTACACTTAACCCATAAAAATGCAAATACAATTTATAGATGTATTTATACTAGTTATGGTCTTTAACAACTTGAAAGAATTAAATAATTTGGGCTAGCTAATACATCTTGAATCACTAATTAGATATAGACTAAAGATTAATATTTCCTTCGCCATAAATTGATATCCATAGTAGCTAACTTAAAACCATCAACATAGAATCAATAAGTAAAGTTCCAACAAATAATTAACTTAATAAATTCTACATCTTCAATCATCACCAAGCAATCCTAAAAACTTAAAATCTATGTCCTTGAAATTGCAACCAAAATCAAGATGAGTAACTAAAATAGGATCCTTAGTAACTACAAAAAAAAATAAATAAATAAATAAATAAATAAATAATAATAATAATAATAATAATAATAATAATAATAATAATAAAAAATAATTCATATCCCATATTTACTTTCTATTAAAATTCCTTAGATATTGATCGAGTCCCAAAATAAATTATATGCTCAAATTCTAGTAGAAGAACAACCCAAGAATGTCAATGAAGAATCAAAACCAACTAATATTACTATATTATTCCTAACATTTAATATCATATCTATACTGTAACAATTCATATAAAGATTTGGGGTATAAAAGACAACTTCAATTTATCAACTTTTTGGAGCCTCTATCATACTTGTCTTCGATACTTCTCATAGTAAACTTCTTCAGCTAGTTGCTTGGAATCAATTTATTAGATGAAACTTGTAGCTCTTTAATTGAAGACTTCTCAGTTTTGCTTGACAATCTCTTTGTAGATGTTTTAGCTTCCTCATAAGTTTCAACTTGTTTCCTAATCACACAACTAGTATTAGCATTGTCCACTTTATTCATGAACTTGGTGATTTGAGAGTCTTGCTCTTAGATATACTTCACTAGATCTTCGATGGCCCTCTTCAAGTTTGAAATTTATTCCTCCAAGATTGTAGTGTTTGGCACAATAATGGGTGCTATGCTTTAGGTGAAAGAGGAACTAGATGTTGAGTGAGAAGGGAATGGTGGATTCATCTTTTGAGTCTCCACTATCTTCATTTATGTCAACGATATATGGTAACAATTTCTCAATAGCTTCAAGTGAATGAACCAACTCAAAAAGATGATTGAAACTTCTTGAATATACTCCTTGTGACAACAACACTTTCTAATGCAACACTTGAAGATCATATAGTAGTAATTTTGAATGCCGTAGCCATATGATTTCAAACTTTTCATGAAGCGTGCCAGAAATTTATGTTACAAATTCCTTGTCTGCAAAATGAAATTAAATTATAAGAAAAGAAAAATTTTACAATTTGAAATTTATTAATTCTTCAAAAACAATAGTTTTGAACTTTGTTACTTGGAAGGGAAAATTCAGCACTTTAATCTCCTTCAAAGTTGACTTTGCTCTTTCATAAACTAATTCAATGGCCCGCACCATAATCTCTAATTCAAACAATCAATTTGATGAGTTTCATGATGAATGCCTTATTATGTGCCTTGGACAACAAGGATCTCCTTATATTTGATTGAGGTAATAACATCAATTTGAGGTTTTCAAATTGGAATCTCAATCAAACACTATAGGTTGATTAGTTTTGGGATGAATGCCTTGAACGCCATAGATCTCCTTAAATTTTATTAAGAAAATTGTGAAATCTCCTCAAAGGTCTTTGTTGCTTGAATCTAATATTTGTTTTGTTGTCGTTGCTACTGAAACCAACCATGATTTGATTGGTAATTATTTCTTTAATTACAAGATGTGATTTGGATTTTCAAACTATATATTTTCCTCTTTTGCAAGATATGATTTGAGTGGCCTTACACGTATTAATTTTATACATGACAAGATTTGATTTGTCCATCAATTAAATATTTATTTAATCTTAAAATTCAATTTAAAAAATTCTAAGATATTAATAAAAATTGATATGTTAGACAACAAATTATGTCATGTTTACAGGTTAAAAATTAAGTTAAGACTATTACAATATCCTTAAAAAAATTATAAAAGAATTCAACTTATTTTAATATGTAACAAGCTCGTTTAGTATGACCATAAAATTTGCAAAATCAATATCTTTAACTTGCTAAAAACGTGTAATAATTCTTGGAGCTTACTTTGTTAGACAAATTAAGAATTATCTACTTTTTACAAGATCTAAACTCTAATTGGAGCTCATAGATTTGATATAAAGTTGCGCAATATATAGGTCGTCTTCAACTAGAATTGTAACTAATTGAGATTGTCTCGTAATTAATTGTGGCCTATTTGTTTGTTTTTCAGAAGGAAGGTTTCCAATTTTTATTATTTCTTTTTTATTCTTTTCACATTTATCTTATAATCCTATTATTACACCTTTCAGATAGATCCATTCAATTAAAATATACATACATCATATATTCTCACCAAACACGTCTTCTCTATATAAAAGATTATAAATGTAACAAATTCCTATCTCTATACCTACCACACACAATATTTTTTAACAAACTAGTCAAATACATTTTCCTTTTTATTCAAAATTCATTCACTATTTTCTTCAAAAATTAAAAATGCTAAAAATCGAAATGAAAATTCAACCAAATAGGCTTGCCTGTTTGGTTCTATTTCCACAAGCCCTTTTTATTTTCATTCAAAAATAAAAATTGAAAACTATCATTTTCCCCCTATTTTCACTCAAACTATTCTTATTTTCATTTTCAAACTCGTTCTAAACCTACCATGTTATCATATTATCACGTCAATCAAAGTCAAATTTGATTTGCCATAAAGTGTCAACTATCATTTTAAAATTAATAAAATATAAATATTTTTTTTAAAAATAAATCTTCTTAAACATAACAAAATATAAATCAATCATCTTTTCAATTCTATACATATTTTAATCATTACTTTCCAACAAATTATCCAAACATATTTTCATTTTAATTTTAAATTTATAACAATCTTTTCAATTTTTAAAATGACTGAAAATGAAAATGGCATTTGAAAATAAAACCAAACGGCCCTTAGTATTCTACCTAATACAAATTTGTTCTATATGTGTACCTACTCCGTTGTTGGATTATCAACCATTAGTCTACCTCGATTAGTCTTTCTCGAATAAAAATGCCCATGTGAATGCATACTTACAACTTACATAATAATGACGAGTTGAAATAGAAAGATTGTAACTAAAACACTATCTTAATTGGATAGCTAGCTGGATTATGTGAATATTAATATAATTAAGTTGATGATTGATATTAATTCAAAAATCTTTATCAAATTTAATGCTAATCAATTATAACTTTTGAATTTATAGAGCATTTGATGATTTTATAGGTTTTTCAAAATATTTTATAATAAAATATTTGAGAGCTGATATGATGTCATTAATTATTTGATAAAAATCTTTAACTAATAGCTTATGTATTCTTAAAGTAGTATGTTAGAATTTTATAATTTTTTTGGAGGGCCAAATCTCTATTTTTAAGGCTGGTCAAATTATTTTTTCGAAGACTCCTTTTAAATGTGCATAAAAATACATAAAAATATCTTCTCCGATCCCTATTGCTTTTATGTATCTTATATCCAATTCATTATTACTTTATACCCTATTTACCATCAACACTATGCAATTATTTATCATTTTCATTAATTTTTTTTTATTTTGATATAATTACAATGAAAATTCTAATTTCTTCTCATTTTGTAATTATTTATTAAGCTAGTATTATGGGCACGGGTTTAAAGTTATCATATAGATACTTCTATTATTTGATAGGTATTTACAATCTTATAACTCTCCTAATAATAAATTTTATATATTCACTATTGATATGGGATGGCCCAAGTACTTAGGCCCAAACCAGCAAGGCCCAGTATGGGATGGTCCAGGTGCTACTCAAAGCCTGTATGTCTCATTAACTTCACTCGACTAGATTTGTCCAGGCCCAGTCAGGCGCTAATGGCCCACGGAATTCCTCGACCTGAGTCGACCTAGTTGAGGTCAACTCCGAGGTTGATAACAGTACAGTACTCTGCCACCGCATTAAATGTACTGACGGGTGCCACGCCTCCGCATTAATGGCGCATGCCATCCCCCTCACTGTCTAACACAGCAGGCACCGCTACAGTGTACTATCTTGTCCTTGAAACCTGGAATGACAATTAACTGGAAATATTCAAACAGGGAAAATGATCAATTACCCCCGCAGAAGGCTAAGGGCCCCTGGATGTACCTAGAGGCTCCCCAGACATTTCCTGGAAGGAAGAAGGATATAAATACCCTCAACCCAACCTTCTAAAGGTACGCACTCATATACACTAAATAGCCCTTACTCTACTGCTCGATTTCTGAGGTCAACTTCTACTGACTTGAACGTCGGAGGGCCTAAGCCGAGGGCCTCTCGGCTAGCCTAACGTTTGCTGTGATTGCAAAATTCTTCCATAACTAAGCAGGAACATGAACCTCTCAAGTCAAGTTCAACCCAAATTCAAACCCGGATTCTTATCCCGTGGATCGAACCCTCATCAACTATAATTTAGAAAAAGAATAAAACAATGGAGATATAATATTTGTCAAGTGGAGTTTTACTTTTTCAAAAAAGAACAAAATTCAGAAGAATTAATTATCTAAATCTTATGTTTTAAGGCAAACATTTTAGTTCTTGAGTAGTTGTAGGCAGGGACAGACCTGCCAGTTTAGTTGTTAGTTTTTCTTCCCTACCTTACTCGACGAATTGAATTTAAAACCACTCTTCTCCCTTCTTGGTTTGATTTAATGCTTTAATGCTTCTTCTTTGCCATTCTTCTTTTATTCCTTTTCTATCTTACTCAATAAATTGAATTTGGATGGGCCCTTTTTCCTCTCAATATGTTTTTCCCTTTTCTTAACCGTATAGGTTAACTTGCGTTAATAAGAAAATATTTAAAAAATAGTTACTTAAATGCCTTTTTTTTTGGTTGGGTACGTAAATTGATATTTATACCCATTAAATCTTTGGTAGACTTGAACCCATTTAAATTATGAAGCCCACCTTAAGTGACGTAATTAGGTTTGCTCAACGACTTTTTTTAATTAATTTTATTATTTTTTATTAAACTTTTATTTTTATGCTTAGGGGCCTTATTGACACATCATTACCAAAATAATCCTAACAATTTACAAGATCCGAACTTTAATTACAGCTCCTAAATGTTAGATAAACATTTTAGAATAATTGAGCTTGTGACAGTGTTCTACCTAATACAAATTTGTCGTTAGTAGGTAGACCTCAAACACTAGTCTGGAATCTGGATTAGTTTTTTCCAAGTTAAGAAAGTAGATGTGGGTGGCTATATTTTGTTAAAATGAAAAAGATATAAAGTCATTTGTCAAAATATTTTGTCAATTTTCGTAGTCAGGAGGAGAAAGCTTCATTTTTTTTTATTTATATACACACGATATGCACAAATGGTTCATTATTAAGCTTCCCATGCTGAAGGAGGCCCACTTATTTGATTCATAACTTTGTTCTTATTTATTAATTCAATTCGTGTTCTATTCGCCAATGCATAATTACAACTTGATACAATATTTTTTTCATGTTCTATGTGGCACCCCTTCTTTTGATAACTTATAAGCGACGTGTCACCAATTCAAGTTTGAAATTTTAACCCATGAAATGATCAATAGGGCCATAAAACATTTTCAAACTTATCAGAGACAGCAACAGACTTCAACTTAAACAAACCTCTACAATAGAACTACGACATACATACCATCAGAGGCCTTATAATAATCGTCATATAATACATACTGCAAGTCACAAATTCAAACCTGACATATCACAATATCTCTATGATAAAGCTTAACATTCCAGTGAACTCATATCCACATATAAACAAATGTTCTATTACAAAAACATGTTTTCTCTGGTCCAAGCCTGAAGTCTGTATCCATCACTTAGTCCTATCTGAGAAAATCAATAATAAAGTAGGAGCGTAAGTCCAAAGGACTTAGTGAGGGAAAACAAAATGACAGGATTCAAGGGAAAGCTATTAAGATACAACAATTAGTAAACAAATTCAGTAACAAGCAAGAATTTTCAATATGAATCGACAATGTACATGGCACGCAGATATCAAGTTTAATAGGATGCTGGTCATTCCAATCTTATTACTCCTAGATCAAGTTATAACTGCTATTACTGGGCATCGGTATAGCATATATAAGATTTCCTTATCACTCCATTGCTGGAGCACTCATCTCAGTGAGTAATAATTTGTTATATGGCATGGTCGGTTACATGCCGAATCCTATCACTCATAGTTTTCTAACTCCAGCCACCTGTAAGTTAGGATCATGGGTGGGTATTAGCTAGAAGATATGCCTCCATCGGTCCATTCCGCTCGGCCATCTTTTGGACCTAGACTCGGGCCCATGGTGTCCCTCCGGGTGATAACTATCCATGGTGTCCTATTAGTTGATAACCGCCCATGTCTTCCCATGGGTTGATAGAATCCAATGCCAACAGATAAAAATTTAATTTGTAAAGCTATAGTCAAGAATATAATAGGTACAAGTCTGGGATAGTAATCCAAGCATTCTATTGGGATTGGCACTCGGCCAATACAATCAACAATCAAGTATGTTGTCAAGGCCAAATAACTGATATACAAGATAGATTCAAGAATGCTAACAAGGCCAACTAGCTGAAATATAGAATGAATTCAAGTATGCCAATGAGGTAATAGATAACAATGCAGGACGGTACAGATACCAGGATAGTAACAAGTAACAAAACGATAACAAGAACAAATCAATATAGATAACATAACGATATAGATATCAGACAAGAGTTTTGGATGCTAGAAGCAAACATGAATCAAGTCATAATTAAGAAATAACCCTCGTAGGGGTGTATGCATTAATTAACAGATAACAAGCAAGATCACAATCAATTCATAGATTTCAATAAATACGACGCAATACAGTATAGAAACAAGAACCCTCATAGTGGTTTATCACAATAACAGACAGGTGTTAGCAAAGCCAGATTGGCATACCCTTACCGCCATAGTATAATCGCTGCCTACTGGTCTGCGGGATCCATTTCTTCATCACCTAACAAAAATAGTATATTTACTGTCAAAAATCTACATCCAAGCTTAATAATTACAATTATACTATCAATAATCTAAAATCGACACCTGTTCATCTAATATGGCAGTTTTAGGGTTCGATCAACACTATCATTACGGTGCGGCTAATTATGCCGTTAATACAGGAATATTTACGGGGTTTGTATCGATACTAGCAAAAGGACATAATCAGGTCCTTATTTATATAATTAACCTCATATCATTATTCCAAGTCAAAAAAATAGCCCAATTATCTTAATTAATCCTATTATTGTTGCTTAGGTCTCAAATCTATAAAATTAAGGTTTTTAACACCTAATCCACTTATTTAACCAAGATTATCACATAATATACTAAATCCGAGTCCGCTAAAATGTTACAATCATACATGCATGGTTTATAAGTCCAATTCTTACATCAATTCTTCATCCTCTTTGCCACAATATAAGATTTAGAGTTTAATCACTTAATTAACTCAGTTATCCCAAAATCATCATTTGATAATGCAAACCTGAGTCCATTAAGCATATACAATCACACATGCATGGTCCACATATCTAAAACCTATATCAATTCCTTCATCTCTTGACATAGTACAAGTATTATCAAGAATTAACAATACGAGGTTATATCTCAATTTCTGATTTTACCCAAAATATCTCAACTAGAGCTTCGAAATCAGAAACCAATACCACCAGCGTGATCGCTAGGTCAAGGAGAAGAAACTATCTCAATGCCACCGCACCGCCGGAACTTGTCGACACCACCACCACTAGACGTGTCTCAACATCACGAACCTGATGCCCAAAATAATTTCTGCATCCGCCGCCGTATTGACCCTCAATTAGAGCTCCAATCACCCATACCAAGATTATCACATAATATACTAAATCCGAGTCCGCTAAAATGTTACAATCATACATGCATGGTTTATAAGTCCAATTCTTACATCAATTCTTCATCCTCTTTGCCACAATATAAGATTTAGAGTTTAATCACTTAATTAACTCAGTTATCCCAAAATCATCATTTGATAATGCAAACCTGAGTCCATTAAGCATATACAATCACACATGCATGGTCCACATATCTAAAACCTATATCAATTCCTTCATCTCTTGACATAGTACAAGTATTATCAAGAATTAACAATACGAGGTCATATCTCAATTTCTGATTTTACCCAAAATATCTCAACTAGAGCTTCGAAATCAGAAACCAATACCACCAGCGTGATCGCTAGGTCAAGGAGAAGAAACTATCTCAATGCCACCGCGCCGCCGGAACTTGTCGACACCACCACCACTAGACGTGTCTCAACATCACGAACCCGATGCCCAAAATAATTTATGCATCCGCCGCCGTATTGACCCTCAATTAGAGCTCCAATCACCCATACCACCACTCATCACCACATTGTTTTTCTTCCAATTTTGTCGGCTCTGGTGGTCCATTCCCAAAATTGATGACACCGGCGTGATCCTTAAGTTGAGGACTACAAAACCTACTACCCAAAAGTCCACTTTTTTCACTAGTGAGGTCGCGTCACCAAGCTCCACCATGGCCGAAGTTTTGAGCTAGATTTCTGGCTACTACACTAGTGGGTTTGGGAAGAAAATGGTATATTTGTGTTCAACGTGAAGAGAGAAAGAAAATGGTACCAAATTTGCTATGGTTTCGTTGCCGAAGAGAGTTCACCTGAGAGAGAGCTCAACAGTCATGCATGAAGGAGAAAAGTGAAGAAGAAGAGGGCTATTTTGCTCTTTAAAGGCAAACTTTCAGAAGTTGTATTTTCACCCCCAAAACTTTTTCCCAGCTTGCAGTTAGGTCCACCAGGTTTTCAAAACTTTTCACTTCGGCCTAAACTTAGTTAGTGCCATATATTGACCTATTTGACCAAAAGAAATTCCATGCAAAACCCCAAACTTTCCAAAGGTTGGTTAATTAAGTCTTTTCAATTTGCAATTTGACCCCAAACTTTCAATTTTCTTGCAATTAAATTCTTTTCATTTATTTTTTGAACCCTAAAATCAGACCAACCAATATTTTGATTTCTAAATTCTTATTGTTTGCAATACCAAATTTTAGGGGTGTTACATTCTACCACTCATACAGTTTACAGATTAAAAGTTTATGAAGAGTAGTTCAAATAGAAAGAACAAGTTAAAGGAATATATTGGGTAGCTCATATATAATATATGTGATCGTCTAATTTCATCCATAAATACTAACTCATGATACTAGTTTATGATGGTGGAGTTCGATTTGTGAATTGAGGTAACCTCGAATCAAGTAATCCATGGCGGAGGAAGTATCTTTAATTTAATTCCTTGGCCAAATTAACTCTCCCAAAATAGTTCACACAGGATTGAGCCCCCAAATTGCATAAAATTATACTCCTGGTTTGAATAAAGTAGATTCACTATGACTTCCAATTCAATCAAGACATAATTCTTAATGTAAATCAAGTTGTACTAGGGATGTAAACGAGTTAAATTAAGCTCAAACTAACTCAATAAGAGTTCGAAATTGTTTGAGCTCAAGTCTAGATCAATGGAGCTTGAGCTCTACTTCAAGCCGCGGGCTAGCTTTTGACTTGATATATAATTTTAATATTTTTGTGTTGTTAATTCAAAGTTCATTTGAATTAACTGCCATACAAATTGAATTCAAATTGTTAATTCAAAGTTCATTTTTATGTTGCGAGTTCATTTTAATAAGTCAAATTGAACCGATCTTAAACTTCTATCAAGCTTGAATTCAAATTATCTTTAATCAAATTCAAGCCTAATATATATATATATATATATTGAGTTTGAAATTATTTTTTAAACTTGGTTCGACTTGATGCACCCCTAAACTGCCATACACCCAAAAGTCTTTGCTATGTTGAGAAAACACATATTTGAATATAGTTAGAAAATGAACACGAAAAAGAAAAAGACAAATAAAAATTCAAGATCCAAAATGCAGGTAGTATTTTCCTCATAAGGATCCAACAAAAGTGACATTGATGTCCCATTCTCAACAATGACATGGGCAAAAAAAAAAAATAGCGTCGAGCCGCCATATTTCATAGCAACGCCGGCCAGTTGGCTTTGTTTAGTAAAAATATATATATAAAATAATAGCAAGTTGCTCCTCGAGTGGAATTATTTAAGCGGGTGATTCTCTGGAGGAAGGCAACAAGAAATCAATTAGGGAGATAGGAAGCAGTTATGGCGGAGGCAGCACTCTCATTCGCGGTGGAAAAGCTGGGCGATTTGGCCATCCACAAGGTGGATTTCCTGCTAGGCGTTGAGGACCAGGTGAAGTGGCTGAAAGGTGAGCTCGAAGCGATGCAGTGTTTCCTGAAAGACGCCGTCGAAAAGCAGGCCAACAACGAAATACGTAAATGGATATCAGACATCAGAGAGTTGGCTCAAGATGCCGAAGATGCCATCGAGACTTTCACTCTCAAAGTTGACAACCCAAGGAGGAGTAGAGGCCTGCTGGGAAGGTGCGCTTGCTTTCCAAACCAAGTTTACCACCTCGACAGGCTCGGGCAAGATATCAAGGACATTCGGACTCGGCTCGAGGCCATTGACGAACGGCGCGAGAGGTACGGAATTCAAAATCTTGGTGAGATGCCCAGGAGATCAGAAGACGTTGAACGGCGCCGGTTGTCTCATAGGCAAAGCGACAAACAGGTGGTGGGCGTCGAGGAAGACGTGAAACTCCTGCTTCAGAGATCAGTATTGGAAGAGAGGGGAGGCCTTTCCATTGCCAGCATCGTCGGCATGGGCGGTATCGGGAAGTCAACTCTTGCCAGGGTGGTCTACAACAACATCTCCGTCGCTGATCGGTTTGACCTCCGTGCTTGGGTTGTTGTTTCCAGGGAATTCGACCCCAAAGATGTTATCAAGGAGCTGATGCTGCAGCTGTTAGAGCCCAAAGAAGACAAGCTAAAGATATTGGAGATTATGGAGAAATTGCAGTTGCCGAGCCTTCGGGACATGCTTCACGAACGCCTCAAGCGCGGACGGTATTTCATAGTTATCGACGATGTGTGGAGAGAAGAAAATTGGGAATGCCTCGCAAGTGCTTTCCCGGATGAACAAGGTACGTACCGCGTCCTTCCTACCTAATAATATAAATTGCTTTGTAGTAGTCGATTCTTTCGTGCATTGGGGAGGCAATTTTAGAGCATGTTTGGTTATGTTTTCATTCCCAATTTTTATTTTAATATTTTTAAAATTGAAAAAACTAGTTAGAAAAAAAGAATTAAAAATGAGTTCATATTTAAATAATATATTGAAAAAGCAATTGATTATATAATGTTAGTAATATTAAAGAAGATAGAGAAAATATATAAGTTATTGGTAGAAGATATCTATATCTTTACTATTATATATAGCACAACGGTGTGAAACTCACAATTATGCAATTTTAACTTTAACTGTGCAATTTTGGTCAAATAGTGAATTATTAGAATTTTGAGTATTTTAATTCAATTAAAAAAAATTTCTTAAGTTATTGATTATTATGTCTAATCGATATAATTGTATCTTATCTCTAATTTTCTTTCATTTAAAATTTAAAATATATTTAATAATATCTCATAATATTTATTAAAGAGCTAAACCTTTGAGAAATGCATGATTATAAATTAACTGATCTGAAAGAGCTTAATTTATCAAAATATTTAAAATTTTATTATTTTTACAATAATATTTTTTAGATATGTAAAATATTTTTAGATAAAACTATATATAGAATATAACAAATAATTCATTCTGAAGAATATTTCAAATATAAAAAAGCTATTTCCTACAACAACTATAAATTAACTCTAAATGTTATTTTTATATTATTAATTTAAATCATTTTAACTTTTTCAGCAATATAATAGAGGATTCATTTTCAATTATTTGAAATGAGTTCTTTTATATGGGACATATAAATAGTTGGTGTAACCGAAAATTTTCAAATGCTTGATAAATGACTACTTAAATAGCAAATAATATTAATTTTTATAAATTTTTAATATATTTAGTTAAACAATTTTATAATCATATCGTCTGCTTTATTTTTCTATCCATTAAATTTATTAGCACTTAATTTACCCATTTCTAGTTATGTGCATATAAGAAAGAACTTTTACATTTTTAGTATATAATATAATGTGCTTTTATATGTTTACTCGATTGGTTGAATCTTTACTTATTATAATATTTTTTATAAAAAAATTATTTTATATCTCTTCAATAAATAAATTATTTATAAAAAATTATGTATATACAGCTAAAAATCAAATTTTCATTGTTAAGTGAATATTTTTTCACCATTAATATACTTCATATTAGTAATTTATATTTACTTTAATATTAACTACCAAAAATTAAATGGTTATACGAAGTAATGAAATTATCTAATAAATATGTGCTATAATAAATATTAACTTATTTTTTCATTTAAAGAGTTGCATTTTTTAATTTAATTATACATTTATCCAAAAAAATTAAATTGTATCCAAAAAAATAATTGATAACTAAACTATTTCAAATCAACAATCCATTTTTCATACTTAATAAATTCTTTTGTATTTATATAGCTATAATCACTTTATTTTAGTTGAAGTAATATAATACTCAATTATTTTTAGTCAAAAAAATATTAACTAAACAAAAAAAAAATTCAATGATTGATCAAATAAATTCTTTTATTTCTTAATTAAATAACTATTTTTTAGATACCTTAGAATTTGAACATATATATGTATAAATTTTACATAATTCATATTAAATATACTTCAAAAGTAAAATTTCTCTTAATATTGTGACTTATTTAAAAAAATTTACAAGTTATTTGTTGCTTATGAAAGAGATAAACAAAGATTTATGTAATATATTAAATCATCAATTCTTTATTAAAGAATTAGAATTAGTTTGAGAAATGAATAATTATAGATTAATTAATATGTAAGTCCTCATTTTATCAAAGTCTTTAAAATTTAATTAGTTTTACAATAATATTTTTTTAGATATGTAAAATCATGTTACAGAAATTTATATATCTATATATATATATATATAATAATAATTTCATCGAAGAATTTGTATCAAATATAAACAACTAGCTCCTACAACAATTATAAACTTTGAACTTTATTTTGATATTATTAATTTAATCACTTTAGTTTTTTAGCGATATAATAATGGAGAAATGATTTTCAATTATTTGAAACAAATTCTTTTATATGGGACATATATATAGTTGACATAGTTGAAATTTTTTAGAAGTTTGATAAATAATCACTTAAATAGCAAACGATAACGATTTTTATATTTTTAATATATTTAATTACACCATTTTATAATTACATATTGTACAATTATTTTTGTATTTTTGCTTATAATAAATATTCATAAAAATATTTTTACATGGATTAATGACGTAAGATAAAAAAAAAAAATTTGATTGAAAGTAAGTATCTATTTAATTATTCATACATTTTTATATACTTATAAAATAAACTTATGAGAGATTGATATTTTATTTTGAATTGAATATTAAAAATTTACTTATTATTTTATTCAAGTACATAATATATGTTGATTGAAAATTTCAAAAATAATAAAATAATTGCATGTATAAATAAAAATAAATAAATTTGACTTATTAGAGTTATGTGAAACATTAAGGGATATTTTAGTTTATAAAAATTGTATATTACAAATTACTTATTGAATTAGTTATCAAATAATTAGTAACTTAATGTAAGTTATTTTCATAGATAAAGTACAAATAGGTTACATATATTTACTCTAACAAAAAATATTTAACATTTAAAATTTTCAAATGTCATAAAAATGTAACTGTAACTTCCCAATTGTTAAGAAATCATATAGAAAAGCTTTATATTTATAAGAAAAAAATAATTTTCTTATTTATTATATCAAAATATATAAGTATAAATATATATTTAATTTAAAAAGCATATTTAGTAAAATATTCTGCACTATTTTTATTTTCTTGATTCTTTTATTTATTTATTTTAAATTTTATCATTTTATAAATTTTTATATAATTTATGAACTTAATAATTCTTGATATTCTATAACTTATTTTAAGTATAAAATATTTTCAAACATAATATTTTTAATTGAAATACTCATATTATTTTATTTAATTAGTAATAGGATTTCTTTCATTAAATGTTAAAAATAATTATGCATCATGTTTTAATCACATGGAGTAAAAATACATGCTAGTATAGATTATTGAAAAATATATTTTGAGATAAAAATGAGTTCAAATATAAGTGAAAATAACAATAAATTATTGATAATTCATTTTCATATATAATGAAAGTGTGTGAAAATGAATTTGAAAAATATACAAACGTGCACTTAGTGTTATCAAATCAGCATGGTATTACTAAATTTAAATATGATTGGGTTGATCAATATTGATTTGAATCAGTTGATAAATGCGATAATTTTATTGGATTACCCACTAATATGGCTCAACCTGATCCAATTCAATTCAAATTCTTTCAAAGAAAGAAAGAAAGAAAGAAATTGGGGGCATGTTCTTCTATGTTTTGGCCATTTTTTAGAAAAAAATTTGGGGGGAATAGATTTTTGGGAGAAATTTTGGAGAATGTGTCATGCGTTTCTTTTCGTTTTGGGGAAATGTAAAAAATGATTTGAAAATGAATTGCTTATTTCTTTATGTTTTGGGGAGAGACAAACTTTACTGCAAATGTCAAATCAGTTGTTTTTTTGCTGCGTTTGTAGGCTGAAAGTGATTTTATATGTATGCATTTGTATAGTTAGATGATATGTGTGTGTTTATATATTTGTATTGATTGAAATATGAGTGTACTTAATTTAATTGGTTATTTATTTTAAAATTTATATTTTTATAAATTTAATATTAGTAAATGATGTATTATTTGAAATAAAATATATATTAATAAATATTAATTATTTATGAAATCATAATTATATCTTAATTATAAAAAATGAGCTTATACCATAATCGTTAATATCGACTTATAAAAA
Source organism: Jacaranda mimosifolia (assembly GCA_018894105.1). Classification (NCBI taxonomy): domain Eukaryota; kingdom Viridiplantae; phylum Streptophyta; class Magnoliopsida; order Lamiales; family Bignoniaceae; genus Jacaranda; species Jacaranda mimosifolia. The sequence continues at coordinate 4,198,733 of CM032125.1, forward strand.
AATTTACTATTCAATAATTATAAACTAATTACTCTTTATTAGTTAAAATATAATTATTTAACTTTTTATTACTTATGATTTATGTATAAATAAAACTTAGTTATTTATTTAAATAAATAACTTTTTAATAATTTATATATATAAGACTTAATAGCGATTCTTCAAATTAAAAAAAAAAATTATTATGTTATATGAAATTACATCATCTTAAATTATTTATTAAATAAATAAATATAATATTTAATTAAATGAAAAATATGAAACATAATTAATATATAAATAACAAGTTATTTAAATAAATTAATTTAATTAATTTAATAAGTTACTTAATTACTTTAACTCATTATTTAATTTTATTTAGTAAACAAATTACTTAATAATAATTGAATAATTTTATTTAAATTTAATTAATTCTCTGAACAATTACTTTAAGCATATCAATATTAATTTATTAAACTTAATAGATTATTACATAAGTAACATCCTATAATCAATTTTTTTTTTTATAATTTCAAATAAATGTGAAGATTAATATTTAATGAAGAACATTTTTTGAAGAAGATTAATTTATTTATTATAACAAATTAAAACATCTTAAGTTATTTATTAAATGAATAAATATAACATATTAATTAGTACATTAAATATAAATATAGCCAATACATTATTTAATTCATAAGTAAATTTATTTAATTCAATATGTTATTCAATAAATAAATTATCTAGTAATAACATAAATAAGTTTTAGATTTTTTTTAACTACTAAAATTTTAAAATATGTATGTATTTATGTATGTATAGGAATGAGTGAAGTGAGAGAGTGATAAATGAACGAGTGATGTGAAAGATAGAGTAAGAAAATGAGGAGGTAGGTGTGATTTTTAGGGTATAGGAAATTTTGGGTGAATTGGGAGGGTTTTTTGGGTATAAAATTTGAGTTTTTTTGGAGAAAAGATTGGAGAATGTATCTCCATTTTGAATTTTTTTTGAGGTTGTAAAAAATTTTGGGAAAATGTAGAAGAACACAACCTGGAATATGCATATATTTTTAGCATTTTAATTGATGACATGATATTAGCTTTGAACAATTTAATTCTAGGTTGATTTCAAATGACTTAGTGATTGTTACTTAGTATTTGACTATTTATTGTTGTTGGGATGAATATTAATAATTGAATGATGTCAATAATGTTGTTGTGTTAGTTTTTAAACTTTTGTTTAATGATAACTTGGCTGGAAAATGATGTCTAATTATTGATTTAATCGAGTTACATGACATCTACTTGTCAAGTATTTTAATGGAGTTGTATTGATTGTCAAAATAGTTGTTTTGATTGTCATTGGATATTGATTGATAAGGTAATTGTTAAATTATTTTAGTGCCATTGTATTAATTTTAATTTACGAATTCATGAACTATAATTGGTGATAAAATAGTTGAATATTAAGATGGCGTAGAATTTTTTAGATGAATTATAGAGTGAAGTAGTGAAAAATGATCACAAGTTAAAATGGATTGGATTGCGGGTTATTGATTCATGGGTTGGTGAGTTGACCTATTTTATTTTTCTGTAAATATTGATTGACACAAAAACTTTTAGGTGGGTTAAGACTTCGAGTTGGTGCTTATTATATTAACTATTTTTTAATTAAGAAACTGTCTTATTAAGATTATTATAAAAGTTTATAAAATATTTTTAAAAACATGGTCGGGATACTTATTAGAAAAGATTATTTTTCTTTCTTTCTTTCTTTCTTTCTTTTTTTAATTTATACATGCACTTGAAATTCATTTGATTTTGAATCCCAGTCTTCATGCATATAAATAGAGGGAGATATCAATCGAGAAATTGATAATTATATTGCTAAAAATGTTGATTCAACATTGTTCAACAGGTGTTGATGATATTATTATGGTTAACATGAAGTACGTTCATCAGTACTTCTAAAATGGGTTTGTAGCTATGTTTCTTAATCATTGTGAAAATAACTAATATTCTTGTAGTATACGAACTTGGAGCGAATCTTAATGCTAATACTCAGATTTGCCAAGTAAAGTCTGACTAATCAATGATCATCAATTGTTACTTGAGACCATCACGGTTCCTGAATCCATTTCTTATATTGACTGATAAAGCAAGCAGATTGTTGCTTACAAGTCGCAACCGGGATGTTCCAAGTTGTGCTCGATATGTCCACGAGCTGAAAACTTTAGACGATGACAAGAGCTGGGAATTGTTTTTGAAGAAGGCATTTGTTGATGATACTGATGGCAAATGTCCGAAAGAATTGGAGGATATTGGGAGAGAGATCTTGAGAAAATGTGCTGGTCTACCATTAGCAATCACTGTAGTAGGAGGTCTACTGATGAAACAGAAACAGTCCACGAGTGGATGGGAGAAGGTTTTGAAACAAATGAACTCTCACTTGGGAAGGAGTGAAAGTAGTGTGTCAGCAATATTGGAATTGAGTTATCAGGATTTGCCCCCGCATCTCAAGCCTTGCTTCTTGTGCCTAGGCTTCTTCAAGGAAGACGCTACTATTCGCGCAAAAAAGTTGGTACAAATTTGGATTGCAGAAGGCTTAATCCGACAAGAAGAAGGAGACGAAACAATGGAGGAGATAGCAAGAGGTTACTTAGATGAGCTGATCAATCGAAACATGGTTCAAGTCAAGAGTACAAGTATGGATGATAAGGTAAAACACTGCAAAATTCATGATCTTCTTCGGGAGCTATCCATCAGAAAAGCAAAGGAGGAAATAAGTTTTGAGATACTAAGCGATGTTCATCATGGGAATAATATTACTCAACCTCGCCATCAGGTTATCTACTGCGGCAGTACTGAAAGGTTCAGTACTATTTCCTCAAATAAACATCTTCGCTCTCTTTTCATCCATGGAGTCAGCAATATTGATGATATTTCATCTTATAATTGGAAGATTTCTGGACTACTCCTTAGGGTACTTGCAATGGAAGGTCTTGGCTTGAAAATACTGCCTGACACGATAGGCACATTGATTGGGTTAAGGTACCTGAGCTTAAGAAACAACAAGTTGAGGAAGCTTCCAAGCTCACTGGGTCGCCTTAAAAACCTTCAGGTCCTTGACTTAACACTAAACAAAGAAGTCCGACTGCCAAATGTCATATGGAAAATGGACAGCCTCCGTCACCTCTACATGTCTTCTATCACTTTCGAGGAACCTTTTAATATAAGCACTTTGAAGAATCTTCAGACTTTGATCTACGTTACGATGCATAATTGGAATATGCCTGCTGAGCACTTCACTCAGATGACAACTCTTCGCAGATTGGGCATTATTCTCGACGGAAACTTTGATGTAAGTGAGATGTTTACTTCATTGGCCATGCTGAAGAATCTTGACTGTCTACACTTAAGATCAGTAGGACGAATGCCATCCCTGGACGGACTTGTTATTCTGCAACGTCTCACACAACTTAAATTGGGAGGTAGTCTGAGCAGGTTACCCAGTACCGGTAATTTCCCTCCAAATCTTTCTTACTTAACCCTGAAACGTACCGTTCTCATGGAAGACCCCATGCCAGTATTGGAAAAGCTGCCGATGCTATTGTACCTCAAATTAGATATGCATTCATTTCTTGGTGAAGAAATGGTGATCTCTCACGTTGGATTTCCTAGGCTCGAAGTCCTCCTCCTGCGACAACTGCACGAACTGCAAAACATAGATGTTGGAAAAGGTGCAATGCCACAGCTCAGACGACTGGAAATCGAGGAATGCCTATTTCTGGAGAGCCTCCCGGAAGAGCTGAAATTCATGGCTAATCTCAAAGAGTTGAAGATGGTGACAAACAAAGAAGTTGTGTCTGAGCTCCAAGGTGTAGACTCCCACATTATCTCCAACATACCATCTGTAGATCTCAGTGTTGCAGAAATTTTTTTGGTTTCCGAAGAAGAGTCAGAGGCTGCATTTTTTGAAGAAGCCTCGAGGATACAGTTTGGCATGGTCGAAGGCCTTCTATCCCTAATGTCCGACACGGATGTAGAGCCAGTGTGTTGAAAATGAATTGGGTATAAAGTAAGTTGGGTTGGGTTCAAAATGAGTTCAATGTAAAATAAATAAATAATAATTTATTTTATTTATTTAAAAAAATTAATTAAAAAGACTAATTATATTAATATGCATTTTATACCTTATTCAGTGTACAATTTTATTGTAAAATGAGGTGATTTATTAGATTATATACTTATTTTATTTTCATAATATGTAATTATGTTAATAATTAAGTATAGTTGTAATACTTATTTCCTGACAGTTGTAATACTTATTTCTTGACAAATCCATCATTTTGAAGGTGCATCATTGTTACATCAATAAGTCTGTATAATTTGTTTGACAATGAATTTGTTAGTTTTCATCTTTCAAGGATTAATATATATGAGTTGTACGTCAATCTTATTATATATTGATATACAATAATAGTAAGCAACAAATTTAATTTTTTTTAATTAATAGATGCAATATTTATTCTTATGACTCTATTCATATACTAAAATCTTGTATTTTGAAAAACTACTAGACAACAAAAAGATTATTAGTAATCTAAGCACATGAATATGACAAAATTTGAAGATGTGAAAAATAGATTTATAATTATCAATTCAAAATATTTTTTTAATTCGTTAAATTTTAGTTAAATTTTTTTATTGTACCCATTTTGAACCCCTTTCAACCCATTTTAAACCCAAAACTTAATAAAATCCACTTAAATCTAGTCCACTTCAAATCATTTTTAAAACTTTAAAATTCAACCAACACAAAATCATGTGCTTTGGTTCATTTCAACCCGTTTAATCAACCTATGTCTGAAATCCACAAATATAAACTCATGCTGCCATTGAAAATAACATATTGATTCTTGAAGAGTCAGTCAGAGATATTACCCGTGTATAATTTTTAGAGGGCCAAATGTCTACATTTTTGGGTGACCAAATTATTTTTTCGAAAAGTCATTTTAAATGTGCATAAAAATACACAAAAAAGTTTTTTTTCTATTGCTTTTATGTCTTATATCCAATTCATTCCCTATTTACTATAAATACAGTGCGATTATTTATTATTTTCATTATTTTTTATATAATTACAATGAAAATTCTAATTTCTTCTCTTTTTGTAATTATTTATTAGGCTAGTATTTTGGGCACGGGTTTAAAGTTATCATATAGATACTTCTATCCCTTTGATAGGTATTTACAAGCTTATAACTCTCTTTATAATAACTTTTATATATTCACTATAATTTAGAAAAAAAATAAAAAAAATGGAGATATAATATTTGAAAAGTTGAATTTTACTTTTTTAAAAAAGAGCAAAGTTAAAAAGAATTAATTATCTAAATCTTTCGTTTTAATGCAAACATTTTAGTTCTTGAGTAGTTGTAGGTGGGGACAGTTTATTATTAGTTTTTCTTATCTACCTTACTCGATGAATTGAATTTAAATCCACCCTTCTTCCTTCTTAGTTTGATTAATGCTTTAATTCTTCTTCTTCTTTCTTTCTTTTTTTTCCCCTTCGTTTTCTATGTTATTCAATAAATTGAATTTGGATAGGCTATTTTCCCGCTCAATATGATTTTCTTTTTTCTTAACCATATAAAATAAAATTTGCACAAGTAAGGAAATATTTCAAAAATAATTATTTAAATGCCTATTTTGATTGGGTACTAGTTAAGTTTGGATTAGTTTTTCTCGAGCCAAGAAAACAGATGTGGGCGGCTATATTTGTTAAAATGAAAAAGATTTTTGTCAATTTTGATAATTAGGTAGAGAAAGCTTCATTTTATTTTATTTATATGTACACGATATTTTCTCAGGGACATGCTTCATGGACACCTCAAGGGCAGAAGGTATTTCATAGTTGTCGATGATGTGTGGCGAGAAGAAGATTGGGAATCTCTAGCAAATGGTTTTCCCGATGAAAAAGGTACGGCATCCTACCTACCTAACATTTAATGCTACGGGTGATTGATTTTGGTTGGGTGGCAATATTTGATACAGTAAGATAATACGATACGAATCAACATTATATTATTAATTGTTTGATTTGAAGAATAAAAAGAATTTTAGTTAAGAGTATTCTTAAAAATATTTAAATAGGATATCCTAACAAGTATCGTCATTTCAATTAAAGGGTGCCCTACTAAAATTATTCTAATAGCTTATAAAATATTTTTGAAATTTATAAACTCTTATATCTTATCTTAAAATTAGTTTTAAGTATTTGGATACAATAAACTCGTAAGAGCTTATAACATGGTCTCGAGATTCACAAAATGAGGATGTATAAACTATTTTTGTAGGCAACATGACCAAAAGGAACATGTTACTAGAATTGTTATTTTTTTGTTTTTTAATTTAGCCATGTGGAATTCATTTGTGTTCTAATTTTGGTCTTCACACATTTAAGGGCGATGTCACTCAATAAATTGATCAGTAACTTTGTTGCTAGAAATGTTGTTTTAACAAGTGTTAATGGTGTTCTAGACATTTTATGGTTAACATGAAGGGAGTTTACCACTACTTCAAAAGTGAGTCAGGAGTTTCTTGAATCTTTCTTTTTGGATCCATAACATCACATACTAAATGTCTAAAATGAGTTTAGCTAGGTTTCTCAACTATTGAGAAAAAAACTAATATTCTTGTATTATACAAACTTGGAGCCAATCTTAATGTTAATACACAGATTTGCCAAATAAAATCTGATTGTTAAATGATCATTTGTTACTTGTGAGCATCACATTTTCTCGAATCATTTCATTATGTGTTGACAGATAAAGCAAGTAGATTATTTGCCCCCACATCTCAAGTCTTGCTTCTTGTGTCTAGGCTTCTTCAAGGAAGATGCTACTATCCGTGCAGAAAGTTTGGTACAAATTTGATTGCAGAAAGCTTAGTCCCACGGGAAGAAGAAGGAGAGGAAACGATGGAGGAGATAGTAAGAGGTTATTTAGATGAGCTGATCAATAGAAACACAGTTCAAGTCAAGGATACGAGTATGGTTGATAAAGTAAAACACTACAAAATTCATGATCTTCTTCGGGAGCTATCCATCAGAAAAGCAAGGGAAGAAATAAGCTTTGAGATGCTAAGCGATCATCACAGGAATAATATTAATCTATTCTCATGTGATCAACCTCGCCGACTGGCTATCTACTGCATCAGTACTGAAAGGTTTAGTACTATTTCCTCAAGGAGTCCAAATAGACATCTTCGCTCTCTTTTCATACATGGAGTTGGCAGTATTGATGATATTTCAACTTATAATTGGAAGATTTCTGGACTACTCCTTAGGGTACTTGACAAGGAAGATTTTGGATTGAGAATATTGCCCGACACGATTGGTACACAGGTTGGTTGGTTTAAGGTACCTGGGCTTAAGAAACAAGTTAAGCTCCCAAGCTCATTGGGTCGCCTTAAAAACCTTCAGGTTCTTGATATAACAGAAAACAATTATGTGGAAGTGCCAAATGTGTTATGGAAAATTGATAGCTTGCGTCACCTTTACATGTCTTCTATCACTTGCGAGGAACCTTTTAGTATAAACAATTGGATGCTCGACGGGCACCTAACCCAGATGACTGCTTTTCGAAAATTGGGCATAGATTCCTATGACAACTTAGATGTAAGCGAGATCTGTACTTCATTGGCTGTACTGAGGAATCTTGATTGTCTAAACTTAAGGGTGAGATTGTCATCCCTGGACGGGCTTGTTATTTTGCACCGTCTCACTCAACTTAAACTGGATGCATGGTAAGCTGAGGAGGTTACCCAGTACCCGTAATTTCCCTCCAAATCTTTCTAACTTAACCTTGACACTGTCCGATCTCGAAGAAGACCCCATGCCAGTACTGGAAAAGCTGCCAAAACTATTGCACCTCAAATTTGATAGGTATTCATTTCGCGGTGAAGAAATGGTGATCTCTCATGATGGGTGTCCTAGGCTCAAAGTCCTCCTCTGGAAACTGTGTGAATTGGAAAACACAAAAGTTGGAAAAGGTGCAATGCGAGAGCTCAGGCGATTGGAAATCAAGGCATGCCTATTTCTGAATGCCTTATCAATGTATCAGGTTCGGGGGCATTACGTAGTTCTTTGTGCTTATAGAGGTCATTTAGGCTCAACATCCCATGTTCTTTCTTGACTCGAGTTACAGCAGACATGCCCATTGGCTCAGATGGTGGCCTCAATAGGGGTTCGGGAGTAGGCCATGTCATGTCGTGGTCTAATATTATGCGTCGGCTTAGCATGAGACTATCGAGATGATGTGGCTTGTCTCACACAAGCTAAGTTGGTATGGGACACACACCAGGCCGACCACGTACATCATCTTGATTTCAAGTATTCGTACTTGTATTAATATTATGCAGCACTATATGACTTTATGTACTCCATACTTATGCTTTGTTGTTGGTACTTTGTATTGTACGTCATGATTGGGCATACCATGTATGCATATGTTAGTTTTATTTCATCCACAGAGTTGATTTGGATCACGATATTAACATTACAACCATAGACTATACCAGGATTATCCAATAGGACACCACCGACTCATAATGTGTCTGCGTATGATATATTTCATGATCACCATTGGAGGCCACAGAGGAGGATATCCTAATCACTTACTTGATGAATGTTGTGCCGTGTCCACTAGGAACGTGCTTATAGATGGGTGATCCTACATTGCACACTGTCTGTCCAGGACATTCGGGAGGGAGAGGACAGTTGATGAGGTTAAGATAAAGATTCCGCAATTGCTTGGCTGCTATTACGCATTTGTGGAGTACATGACTATACTTGGGGTGCAGTACAATGCTGTCACCTTGGCATATATTGGGAATGTAAGTTAAATTTACCATTTTTTTCATTTTACATAATGTACCATACATATATACACAGATTACGGTTCACATAGAAAATTGTAATGTACCTCGTGTAGAAGACTATCAGGCAAAGCTATTTTCGTGTATTCAGAGAGTCCCTATACCTCCCGCTATGGTACATATTTACCGACGGACATGTTATCAAACTGTCTAATGGTGGGACTGCAGGAGATGCATCAGCACCCTCCATTGGCACCTAGGACCCTTGTCAAGTTCAATAATTCCATGCATACATGATGGCTCCATCTCAGATGACCCCATCCCCCGGCCTCTATCATCATGTTTCATTTATGTGTTATGGATCATTTGCATACATAAGTAGTAATGTTACAAACTTCCATCTTTAAATTCTACGTATGACGAGGATACATTGTGCGATGAATACTTTCTTATGTCTTTGTGTTTAGTCCTATTTGACACTTCTATCGTCCTTTGACTGTGCAAATGTACTTTCTTTATTTGTCCTTTAACTTTACATTGTGCTTTATATTTTAATAATTCTATTGCTACTGTTTATATTTATGTATCATAATTATTAATTTCCTCCACCTCGTATTCAAGCACGGTTCGGTTTTAATTACATGTGTGCATATATATATTGTATTTTCGACACATGACATGCTTCTAAGTATCTATAAATACGACTTGTTGTTCAATCTAACACACTCATATGTACCATATAAAGCATAATAATTATAACAATAATAAGAAAATAGTAGTAGTAGTAGTGGTGGTGGTAGTAGTAGTAGTAGTAGTAGTAGTAGTAGTAGTAGTAGTAGTAATAATAATAGTATTTGTAATATTAATAATGATAATAGTATTAATAATATTAATAATAATAGTTAGGATGATGATGATGATAACAACAACAACAAAAATAGTAATATTAATAGTAGTTGTAGTAGTAGTAATAATAATAATAATTAAAATTTCAACTAACAGACAAATCCATAAAATATTATAATCAACCTACTTAATTATTACATCAATCATTACAAACTTACGACATAATCATATCTTTTCACTACATATATATACACACACACACATATATACACAATATTTTTTATAATTATCCCTACAATTAAAAAAATTCTTTATATCAAATTTCACCCTCAAACACCACCACAAAAGCAATGATTTAACATCTACAGTATAAAATGCCTCTTAGAAAACATAACTAAACATATCAAAACTCTTCAAACCCACTTTTTAACTATTTTTAAAAACATAACCAAACATCAATCACATTTTCCAACCTTCATTTCATATTCTTTCACAATTTTTTCATTATTCATTCTCCCAAAATATACAATAAATACATAATAAAATTAAAAATAAAACATATCCCAACACTACCTTAGCAATTAATGTCACATAAAATTTCTTTGGCAGATGAGTATTTGGCAGCGACTTTTAAATTCTGGAGGCACTAACTTACGTGGAAATCCACAAACAAAAACTCAAGCCACCGCTGCTGCTGCTGCTGCTGCTGCTGGACCCCAAAGGTAAAGGTACCATACCATACTGATGTTGAAAATAATAATATTGATACATTCTTAAACAGTTGATAACTTGGTACTCAAAACTATTACTGTACGTACGGTGTATAATTTTTAGAGGACCAAATTAATGTCTATTTTCTAGGTTGGCCAAGTTATATATATTTCCTAAAAACTCATTTTAAATGTGTATAAAAATACATACAAAATCTTTTCCTTGTTATTTTTTGCTTTTATGTATTATATCCAATTCGTTAATACTTTATAATACCATGTATAGTTTTACTATAAGCCAAATTAAATTTTATTCTTCAATCATCTCCCATATGTAAAAATATATTTTTATATTGCAGCAGTCGAAACTTAACTGTAATTTTTATTTTAATTTTTCATATCAAATTTGATTCTGCTTTAATAAAATTATATTTACAATTTTATAATTTTATAACTATTATTTGTATCCATGTTAGAATGTTTTTATCCCGTTTTTTGACACAAACTTATAACTAATACAAACTAAATGTAAGTCACTTGCTTTGTAATTTTACAATTTAAGTTCTCTATTTTATTCTATATTTCATCTTTTATTTCATTTCGTACTTGATACGACCATTCTTATTAGTTGGCCATTTGCCTATTTGGCAAAACAATACGAATTTTAAGTAATTGAATTGAAAATGGACTGAGTTTAAATTAGGTTAGGTTGGGTTGGGTTCCAATTTAAAAATAAATAAATAATAATTTATTTATTTACTTAAAAAAATTAATTCAAAAGACAATACATATATTAATACGCATTTTGTATCTTATATTCAATATACACTTTTACAATACGATAAATGTCATCAATGGTCCCTAATATTTTACTTTAAAATTACTTTAGTCCCCAATATTCAAAAATTCATCTTTTAGTCCCTAACATTAATATATCATTTCACTTTAGTCCCCAAAACCATTTTTCGGCAGTTTTTGGTCGGAAAATTTACCAAGTTTGACATTTTTAAGGCCCAAATTATCAATTTATAGTTTTATATTCCACTTTAGTCCCTATATAAGATTTTATGCTCCACTTTAGTCCCTATATAAGGTTTTATGTTCCAATTTAGTCCCTATGTTACTCTTTTTCTTTTTCTTTTTTCTTTTTATAAATATATGTCCATGTGTGCATATGTGTTTGTGTATAATATACGTGTATATATAATTAATACTAATGTTAGTGACATGCTCATATATTATTAATAATATTTAATAATATATTAATAATAACATTACTAATAAAAATCCAAGTAAGCAAAGACTTTTTCCAACAAGACAAAAAAAATGGTCATGTCAATTGGAAATTTGCCACCAAAGCAAAAATTTCAAAATTCAACAAATTTCAGCATGTCACATCAGCATTTTCGGCCAGTTTATGATATTCCGACGACTTTGGGACTAAATGTGTAATTTTTTTAACTTATAGTACCAAATTTAAAATTGCATAACAATTCAGTTTAAAATTTAAAGTCAGAAAATTTTATAGGACGAAAAAAATATTTTTTCTATTTGTTGGGGGTAGCTGCCATGGCCGACCACCGTGGGGTAGGGACGGGGCAGTTGGGGATAGGGATGGGGGTTGTAGAGGGTGGGGACGCAATTGGGGATGGGGATGGAAGTTGAGGAGTTCATAATATGTAGTATTAATAATAATACATGGTACTAATAAATATTAAATTAATTATTTTTTATTATTATTATTATTATTATTATTATTATTATTATTCATAAGAATAATAAAATTAATATTATCAATGATAATAATAGTATTATTATCTAATATTATTAGGATTATTATTAATAATATTGTTAATAATATTACTAATAAAAATCCATGTAAGCAAAGACTTTTTCCAACAAGATAAAAAAAATGATCATGTCAACTGAAAATTTGCCACCTAAGTAAAAATTTCAAAATTCAACAAATTCGACATGCCACATCAGCATTTTCGACCATTTTATGAGATCCGATGACTTTCGGAATAAATGTGCAATTTTTTTTAACTTATAGGACCAAATTTAAAATTGCATAACAATTTGATTTGAAATTTAAAGTCAAAAAATTTTATAGGACAAAAAAAATATTTTTCCTATTTGCTGGAGGTAACTGCCATGGCCAACCACCATGGGGTGGGGATAGGGCAGCTGGGGATGGGTATGGGGATTGTGGAAAGTGGGAATGCAACTGGGGATAGGGATGGGTGTTGTGGAGGGTGTGCAGTCCCCACTCACCGGTGGTCGGCCATGGCAGCTACCCCTACCAAATAGGAAAAATATTTTTTTCATCCTATAAAATTTTCCGACATTCAATTTTAAACTGAATTGTTAAGCAATTTTAACTTCGGTCATATAAGTTAAAAAAAAAAAAAAAAAAAGTTACACATTTAGTCCAAAAGTCATCGAAATCTCATAAACTGGCCAAAAATGCTGATGTGACATGCCGAAATTTGTTGAATTTTGGAATTTTTGCTTATGTGGCAAATTTTCAGCTGACATGACCATTTTTTTTGTCTTGTTGGTAAATGTCTTAGCTTACTTGGATTTTTATTAGTAATATTATTATTAATATATTATTAAATATTAATAATAATATATGAGCATATAACTAATATTAGTATTAATTATATATACACATATATTATACACAAACACTTATGCACACATGGACATATATTCATCAAAAAGAAAAAAAAGTAAGATACGGAGTAAATTCGAACGTAAAACCTTATATAGGGAATAAAGTGGAATATAAAACCTTATATAGGGACTAAACTGGAACATAAAACTATAAATTGATAATTTTGCCCTTAAAATGTCAAACTTGGTCAATTTTCTAATCAAAAACTGCTGAAAAATTATTTTGGGGACTAAAATGAAACAACATATTAACATTAGGGACTAAAAGATGAATTTTTGAAAATTGGGAACTAAAGTGATTCTAAAGTAAAACACTAGGTATCGTTGATAACATTTACCCTTTACAATATAATGGGTGATTATTAGATTATATACTTATTTCATTAATTTTTTCATATTATGTAATTACGTTAATAATTAAGTATAGTTGAATACTTATTTCTTAACAAAATTGACCATTTTAAAGGTGCCATCATCATCAATAAGTCTATAATATTTCTTCACAAATGAATTTAAAAAAAAAAATAACTTATAGATACCAATATTTATTCTTATGACTTTAACATATTATTCATGTACTAAAATTTCATATTTTGGAAAGTTAATGGACAATCAAAGTAGAAGATATTTATTTCAATTTGAAGATTATTAATAATCCAAATGCAAAAGACTTTAACAATGATTGAAGAAGTGAAAAATAGATTTATAATTATTAATTCATCAAAATTATTTTTTTAATTTGTTAAATTTTAGTTAGATTTTTTTATTGGGCCCATTTCAAACCCAAAACTTAATAAAACCCACCTAAATCTAACCAACTTCAAGTCATTTTTTAAAACTTGAAAACCATATGCGATGGGTTGGGCTATTGATTTTCAACTAGGGGCGTAATCGAGCCGAGCTGAGCTCAAAATATATATATTAGGCTTGAGCTCAACGAGTTTAAAAATTTAAGCCGGAGCTCGGCTCAATAAGGCTCTAATTGATAATTGAATTGTAAAAAATGTATAGGCTTGAGCTCAAGCTCTAGTTTGAGTTCGAACTTGAAATAAAAAAATAATAATATAATATATATATATTTATTAATAAAATAAAAAATAATATTTAGTCATATATTGTTCGCGAGTCTCTAGCCTAAATACAGATGGCTCAAGATCGGCTCGAATTGGAGCTCTAACTCAATTCAACTTGACTCGAGCTCGGCTTGTGAGGCTCGCGAGCTGGCTCGACTCGTTTGCATTCCTATTTTCAAACCCATTTTGCCACTCCTACAATGAAACTATGTCTGAAATCCACAAATATAAACTCATGTTGCCATTGCTGCTGCTGGACCTCAAAGAAGAGAAACTAAAGGTACTACTGAATGTTGGAAATAACAATATTGATTCTTGAAGAGTCATTTAAAATTATTACTCTATATAATTTTTAGAGGACGAATGTCTATGTTTTAGGTTCGCCAAATTATTTTTCCTATTGCTTTTATGTCTAATATCCAAATTATTATTACTTTATACCCTATTTACTGTCAATACTATGCGATTATTTATCATTTTCATTTTTTTTCAGTTTTTTATAATTACAATGAAAATTCTAATTTCTTCTCCTTTTGTAATTATTTATTAGGCTAGTATTTTGGGCACGGGTTTAAAGCTATCATATAGATACTTCTACCATTTGACAGGTATTTACAAGCTTATAACTCTCCTAATAGTAAAATTTATATATTCACTATAATATTTAGAAAAAAATATAAAACAATGGAGATATAATATTTGTAAACTGGAAGTTTACTTTTTTAAAAAAGAACAAGGTTCAGAAGAATTAATTATCTAAATCTTATGTTTTAATGCAAACATTTTAGCTCTTGAGATGTCGTAGGCAAGGATAGTTTAGTTGTTAGTTTTTCTTTCCTACCTTAGTCGATGAATTGAATTTAAATCCACTCTTCTTCCTTCTTAGTTTGATTTAATGCTTTTATTCTTCTTCTTTTTCTTCTTCTTCTTCTTCTTCTTTTTCTTCGCTTTCTATCTTACTCAATAAATTGAATTTAGATAGGCTATTTTCCCTCTCAATATGATTTTCTTTTTTCTTAACTACATAAAATTGGTTTGTACAAATAACAAAATATTTCAAAAATAATTACTAAAATACTTTTCTTAGTTGGGTACGTAAATTGATATTTATATCAGTTAAGTTTTTAATGGACTTGAGCCCATTTAAATTATGGAGACTGGCTTAAGTGGCTTAATTAGGTTGACTCAGTGACTTTTTTTAATTAATTATATTATTTTTTATTAGACTTTTATTTTGATGCTTAGGGGTCTTAATTGACACATCATTACCAAAATAGTCCTAACACTATACAAGATCTAAACTTCAATTACTGCTCATAAATGTTTGATAAATGTTGTGAAATAATTGAGATTGTAATAGTGTTCTACCTAATACAGATTTGTATTAGGTAGAAAGCAGACCTCAAACACTAGTCTAGATTAGTTTTTCTCCAGTCAAGAAATCAGATGTGGACGGCTATATTTTGTTAAAATGAAAAAGATTTTATTTGGAACAAATGGTTCATTATTAAGATTCCAATGCGGAAAGAGGCCCAATTGTTTGATTCAAAAATTTGGTCTTATTTATTTAATCAAATCGTGTCCTATTCGCCCGTGCATAATTACAACTTGATACAATATTATTTTTTCTGGTCTACCATTTATGTACTTTACAAATTAAAAGTCTATGAAGACTAGTACAAATTGAAAGAATGAAGTTAAAGGACTACATTTGTCACGCTCTGGGCCCCCAAGCTTGTTGGATGCGAGAATTGCCTCCAAAACCACCCAGTGTATTCTAGAATTGGGCTATGATCGATTTGTCTAAAAGGGATATCCAATGGATGCACATGAGTTCTTTAGCCAAAATGCATATACTAGTCACTCTTTCAATATTTAGTCCATGTGGGATGGAGTATCAAAATCACCACTCCTTCAAAATGTAACGTCCTCGTCACGACATGACACATATCCAAGATCAGTGACTAAGCATTGGAACTCTATAGGTGGCTCCTACAGGATCAAGAGGTAGTTCCCGTGTGTGTATCACTTTGTCTCATAAGTTCAAGAGGTGGTTCCCACACACGTAGCACTTAGCCATGTATAACACTTAGCTCCCAATATTTTGGTTGGTGATGGCTCCAATACCATTTGTCATGCTCCAGGCTCGTGAGCCCGTTGGATGCCAGAATTACCTCCAAACCCACCTAGTGCATCCTAGAATTGGACTATGATCGACTTGCCCAAAAAGAATATTTAATGGATGCATATGAATTCTTTAGCCAAAGCTTATATACTAGTCACTCTTTTAATATTTAGTTCATGTGGGATGAGTTATCACAATATTGGGTAGCTTATATGTAACACTCCTGAAATTCGGTATTTTTAAAAAATAAGGATTTAGAATTCAAGACATTGATTGGTCGGATTTTAGGGCTAAAAAAAATTAGTAAAAAGGATTTAATTGCATAGAAATTGAAAGTTTTAGGCTAATTTGCAATTTGCAAAAACTTGATTGAGCAATCTTTAAAATTTTTGGAGGTTTACATGGAATTATTTTGGGTCAAATTGGTGGAATTAAGGCACTAACTTATTTTAAGGGCTAAATTGGGGTTTATCAAAACCCTGGAAGACTTAATTGGAACTTGGGCAGAAGTTCTGGGGATCAATTTTGGATTTCAGAAAGTAGGATTATATATATAGCAAACCAACCCCAGATTTCTTCATTTTTCACCACATGCACCCGCATCTCCCTCTGTCTTTGGCAAGCTCAACCGACGATAAAAACCCTTCAAATTTGGTGCCATTCTCTTCTGCTCTTCATGTAGAACACAACTTTACCACTTTCACCCAAAACCCACTTGTGTAATGCTCTAAAATTGAGATTGAAAGTGGAGTAGTGGCGGAGGTAGCGGACGTGACTTCACTAGCGGTGGAAGCTATGTTCTGGGTGGTTGTTCTTGTAGTGCTCAACTCTAGGAACGTGCTGGTAGCCTCGGATTGAGTTTTGGTGTGATACCGATGATGGAATTGAAGAAAAATCAAGACAATGACATGAGGTGGTGTAGTTGATCGAAGCTCTAATTGAAGGTTAATTCGGCAATATTTGAAGAAATCGATCTAAGCATTTGTTTAGTTGAGCTAAAAAACACCTTTTGGTGGTGCTGTTGACCATCTCCAGTGGTGGCAGACGGTGGCGATGCTAGGACAGTATCTTCGGCTCGTCGCGGTGATCGTGGTGGTGTTGACGGTTTGTGATTTTGAGGTTTCGAGAAGGAAATCTTAGGCAAAGAGTTGGATTGGGAATTATATATATACATTTATGTTGTGCCATTGTATCTCATAAACCTTGTAGTATGTCAAGAATGAAGGATTTGATATAGGTTTTAAATATATGGACCATGGATGTGTGATTGTATATGCTTAGTAGACCGGGGTTTGTATTATCAAATGACAACTTTGGAATAATTGAGTTAATCAAGTGATTAAACTCTAAGTCTCATATTATGTCAAAGAGGATAAATAATTGAAATAAGAATTGGACCTATAAACCATGCATGTATGATTTCACCCATTTAGCGGACTCGAATTTGGTATATTATGTTATAATCCTGGTTAAATAAGTGGGTTAGGTGTTAAAAACTCTAATTTTATGGATTTAAGACCTAAGTAACAATAATTGGGTTAATTAAGATAATTGGACTGTTACTTTGATTTGGGATAATGATATGAGGTTAATTATATAATTAAAGACCCGATTGTATTCCTTTATCGAAACCAGTGTTATTAACATGTCCTTATCGAGGCTATCGATTTAGTCGATTAAGTAACGATTTTTTACTGTTATTTGCATAAATGTGATTGTATGGTCGAATGAGGATCTTGACTGTGAACCTATTCTTTTGGATTAGGCGACAAAGAAGTAGATCATGCGAACCAATAGTCGATGACTGCAGTTTTCTAAGACTATAGAGGTGAGGGTCTGTCAATATGGCCTTAATTATATCTATTGGTTCTTGTGGAAAAACCCTTGTGAGGGTTAAATGTGATTATATTGTATCTGCTCATGTTTATTGAAATCTGTAATTGATTGAGTTCTTGCGTGTTATCAGTTATTTGACTCGTATACCCCTATGAGGGTTAGTGCTTGATTGTTCTCTGATAAGAGTCTGTTCTTGTCCGTTCTAGTGCCCAGAACTTCCTATCGTTATCTGTTATTGTACTTGTTCCCGATCTGTACTTGTTGCTCTCTTGACCCATTATCATTTTATATTGTTATCTGTTGTCTTTCGGCAAATTCGTTTGATTGATATCTGTTATATGTACGGAGATATGATTAGGCCGAATGCCAATTCCGGCAGAATGCTTGTATATATGGGACATGCTAAGGATACTCCTGGATGTCAGAGATATGCTAGGGGTACTCCTAGGTATCAATGATATGCTAGGGATAATCCTAGGAATCGGCAGTGTGTCAAGGATACTCCTGGGCATCAACAATGTGCTAGGGATACTCCTAGGCATCTACAGTGTGTCAAGCTATCACGCTTGAATATGATTGATTGATTGGAATAAGTTTTTTTTGACATGCATGTTAAGTTTGCTCTATTGAAATGCATAAGTTATTCAAGTTTGCTTGATCGTACTTGTATCTTGACCATTTGTAGGTTGTTCTGATATGCATGTTGCAATTGGGACGTTCCAAGTTGTGCTCGATATGTCCATGAGCTGGAAACTTTAGACGAAGAAAAGAGCTGGGAACTGTTCTTGAAGAAGGCATTCATTGATAATATTGATGGCAAGTTTCCTGAAGAATTAAAGGATATTAAGAGAGATATCTTGAGAAAATGTGCTAGTCTAACATGAGTTGGAAACTTTAGATGAAGAAAAGAGCTGGGAATTGCTCTTGAAGAAGGCATTCGTTGATAATATTGATGGCAAGTGTCCCGAAGAATTGGAGGATATTGGGAGAGAGATCTTGAGAAAATGTGTTGCTCTACCATTAGCAATCACTGTAATAGGAGGTCTACTAGTGAAACAGAGACAGTTCAATAGTGGATAGGAGAAGGTTTTGAAAGGAATGAACTCTCATTTGGGAGGCAGTGAAAATAGTGTATCAGCAATATTGGAATTGAGTTACTAGGATTTGCCCCCACGTCTCAAGTCTTGTTTCTTATGTCTAGGCTTCTTCAAGGAAGATGCCACTATCCAAGCAAAAAAGTTGGTACTAATTTGGATTGCAGAAGGCTTAGTCCTGCAGAAAGAAGAAGGAGAAGAAACGATGGAGGAGATAGCAAGAGGTTATTTAGATGAATTGATCAATAGAAACATGGTTCAAGTCAAGGATACAAGTATGGATGATAAAGTAAAACACTATAAAATTCATGATCTTCTTTGTGAGCTATCTATCAGAAAAGCAAGGGAAGAAATAAGTTTTGAGATATAACTAAGCAATGTTCATCATGGGAATAATGTTGCTCAATTCTCATACGATCAACCTCGCCATCAGGCTATTACTGCAGCAGTGAAAGGTTCAATATTATTTCCTCAGAGTCCAAATGAACAGCTTCGGTCTCTTTGCATCCATGGAGTCAGCAATGTTGATGATATTTCATCTTATAATTGGAAGATTTCTGGATTGCTCCTTAGGTTACTTGACATGGAAGGTGTTGGATTAGAAATATTGCCCAACACGATAGGCACACTGGTTGGGTTAAGGTAACTGTGCTTAAGAAACAAGAAGTTACGGAAACTCCCAAGCTCGTTGGGTCGCCTCAAAAACCTTCAGGTTCTTGATATAGCACTAAACAAAGACGGCTAACTGGCAAATGTTATATGGAAAACGGATAGCCTCCGCCATCTTTACATCTCTTCTATCACTTGCGAGGAACCTCTTAATATAAACCCTTTGTAGAATCTTCAGACTTTGATCCACATCAAGATGGATAATTGGATTCTTGATGATCAGCGCCTCACCCAGATGACTGCTCTTCGCAAATTGGGCATTATTCTCGATGAAAATTTAGATGTAAGCGAGATATGTACTTCATTGGCTATGCTGAAGAATCTTGACTGTCTATACTTAAGATCAGCAGAAGGTACCGGTAATTTCCATCCAAATCTTTCTTATTTAACCTTGAGCCTTACTGTTCTTAAAGAAGACCAATGCCAGTATTGGAAAAGCTGCCAAACCTATTTTACCTCAAATTTGATGTGTATTCATTTGGTGGTGAAGAAATGGTGATCTCTCATGATGGGTTTCCTAGGCTTAAAGTCCTCCACCTCCGAAAACTGTTGGATCTGAAAATTGTAAAAGTTGGAAAAGGTGCAATGGCAGGGCTCAGACGATTGGAAATTGATGAATGCCCATATCTGCAAAGCCTCCCGAAAGAGCTGAAATTCATGACTAATCTCAAATTAAAGAGTTGAAGATGGTGACAAGCATAGATGTTGCATCTAAGCTCAAAGGCGTAGACCCCCACATAATCTCCAACATACCATCTGTAGACCTCAGTGTTGCAGAAAAGCCTTTTCATATCATTACCGAAGAAGATTTTGTGGTAATAGCTTCCAAATGGCTTGAAGAAGCTAAGGAACTTAGGTCGAAATCCACAAACATAAACTCACGCTGCCACTGCTGCTGTTGGATCCCCAAAGAAAAGAAGCTAAAGGTACTACTGGATGTTGAAAAAAATAATAATATTGATTGTTGAAGACTCAGTCAAAATTATTGCTGTGTGTACAATTTTTTATTTTTAGAGGGCCAAATGTTCACTTTTTAGGCTGGCCAAGTCCTATATATACTTCTATATCAATATCTATATCTATATCTAGATATAGTTAGAGGGCCAAATGTTCACTTTTTAATTTTACATAATTTATTTTTATATTAGCTAATTTCTATAGTTAGTAATGGACTTCAAATGCTTATTTATATAAGGATAAATTACATCCAAACCCCTAAGATTTGGCTTAATTGTAAAAAAAAAAAAAAAAAACTCTTGTTGTTTTGAAAATTATATATATCCTCTAACGTTTGACATCGTCCAATATCTTAACTCCATCGTTTGTCAACATTAGGGTTCTTGACCAGTGTCGTTAAAAAGAATTAGTTAAAATTTTGAAAATACCCTCATGTTAATTGACCTTATTTTTTACCATCTTTGATCTTTTTTAATGGACAAAAATACTCTAAAAAATTGTATTGTAAGATATTCAAATTTTTAAGAATCTATTTGTAATTAATATTTTTTTCACATCTAAAACATACTTATTTAATTAATATTTTAAATTACATACTTAATAATACTAAATAATAGACATATTTCAAATAATTAATTAAATTTATTTGTTAATTATAAAATAAATAAAATAAAATAAAGGGAAAGCCAATCTCTCCTCCCTAGTCCCCACCCCACCAACTCATCCCATCCCTAACCAGCCGCCAGTCATGGCTTGGCGAAGCGGCCAACCGCTAGCCATGCAGCCGACCACGTCCTAGCCAAGTGGCCAAGCCGACCGGTCATAGCAATGGGTGACTCGTTGCCGAACGACCGGCTGGCCATGGCAATGGACAGCTGGTTGCTGTGACCAACCCATGGCCATGGCTAGACTAGCGGGCGGCCGGCTGCTTGCGCTTAATGGTCGCCAGCCATGGCCAGGCAAGTGACTGACCGCCTAGCCATGGCAATGGGCGATTAGTCGCTGGTCGGCCGCAAGAGGCCATGGCCAGCGGCCACTAAGCAATGATTGGGAAACATACTGGTTTTTGGGGTTGGGGGTGGAGGGGAAGGGGAGTGGTGTATTATATTGTATGTATTTATTGTATAAAATTTACATATATATGCATATATGCACTATTATATTATGTAAGGTAATAGATTCAAATTTTTATTTTTATTTTACTTTATTTTTTAAATAATAAAGGAACTTAATTAAATATTAATTTGATTCATTTTTAAAATTATTAAAATTATATTATATAAGATAATATATCAAATAAAATTAACAAAGTTATATTTAAATTCAAACAAAATTATTTAATATATAATAATTATATTTAATGATATTTTAGCAATTAGATCAATCAAATAAGTATATATTCTTTGATTTCCAATCAAATAATTTAATTAAATTCATTTATTATTATATGAGATAATATATTTAAGTTTTTAAAAAAATTATTAAAGTCACATTTACATTCAAATAAAAATATTAAAGTTGTCTTTAAATTTTTAAAAATATTGAAGTGAAAAAATTATCAAATAAGTCCTCAAAAATTCAAAATCATTACAAATAAATTAGGGTATTTGTGTCTTTTGATATTTCTATTAATTTTCTAATTTTTTTTCTTTTTTTGCAATTTTTAATAGAAAGGCATTATGGTCATTTTGCATTTTCCGTTAGCATTACATTTTAATTTCAAAGTTCAAGGGTCGGGATTAATATAATTTTCAAAACAACAAAGTTTTTTTATAATTAGACCAAACCTCAGAGAGTATGGATGTAATTCACCCTTTATATAAATATATAATATTATTTTTATAGCATCTGCATGTTTAGGCAATGTCAATACTATTAATTATATGTAATGTCATATTGTTATAATTGCGATAACTTTTAACATCTTATTATTTTATTGTGTTTGAAATTTTATAAATAGATAGGATTTGATATCCTAGTTAGTCAAAATTGATGTTCTAGTTTGATTAGGATTTAATCATTGGAGATCAAGTTTGATTAGAATTATATTTGTTGTTATGTCAAATAGTGAGTCGAAAGTTTTAGGGCTTGTTCTCCTGCGTTTTCCCAAAATATTTTCGTTCTCCCAAAACAATTATAAAATGCGAACACATTCTCCAATCCTTCTCCCAAAATACAAAATTTTTATACCCAAAAACCCTCTCTCAAAATAATCTGAAAATACCCTACATCCTGAAAACCACATCTCCCCACCATTTCTTACTCTACCTTTCATATCACTCATTTACTTATCACTCTCTCACTTACTCATATATATATATATATATTTACATATAAGAAAATAGTAAATTATACAAGTTAAAAAATTCTAAAACTTATATTCATAAATTTAATTAAATTGATTATCGAAAAAATTAATTAATTTTAATAAATAATTTATTTATTAAATAATGTATTAATTGTATTAAATATTTAATGTATTAATTAAATATTACATTTATTCATTTAATAAATAATTTAAGATGTTTTAATTTGATATAATAAATAAATTAATCTTTTTCATTAAATATTAATTTTTGCATTTTTTTAAAATTATAAAAAAAAATTAGTTCTAGTGTGATCTTTATTTAACAATCTATTAATTTTAATAAATTAATATTAATATAATTAAAGTAATTATTGAGAAAATTAATTAAATTTAAGTAAAAATTACTTTGATTATATTAAGTAATTTATTTATTAAATAATGAGTTCAAGTAATTAAATAACTTGTTATTTATATATTAATTATGTTTCATATTTTATGTATAATTAAATATTATGTTTATTTGTTAAATAAATAATTTAAGATGATTTAATTTTATATAATACAAAATTATTTATTTTTTTTAATTTGATGAATCATTATTAAGTCTTATACATATTATTTTATTTAAATAAATAATTAATTTTTATTCATACATAACTCATAAATAATAAATAGTTAAATAATTGTATGTTAACTAATAAATAGTAATTAATTGATAATTAATGTACAATAATTAATTTTTTTTATATAAGTCAATTTAACAATTATGATATAATTATGATATTAGTCGATTTTTTATAATTAAAATATAACTATGATTCACAAATAATTAATACTTATTAATAAATATTTTCTTCCAAATAATACATTTAACTTATAAAAATATAAATATCAAAATAAATCATTATTTGAATTAATTAGATATCATTTTATTACAACCATATATCAATTATTACATACACACACACACACATCATTCAACTATAAATATACATATATGTATATATATATTATATTAAAAAATTACTTTCACTCTAGAAACCCAACAAAACTATAACTGATTTGACATCAACAATCAAGTTTGTCTGTCCCCAAAATATAAAAAAATAGACAACTCATTCTCAAATCATTTTCCATATTTTCTCAAAATAAAAAAGAAATGCTTGGCACATTCTCCAAATTTTCTTCCAAAAATCCATTCTTCCAAAATATTTTTTGATAATTCATTCAAAATGCAAGAGAACAAGCCCTTAATGTTTCGGAACACGTTCCTTTTCATCGGACCGTGCTCTTGTCCTATGAAGGGTAAATTGTGGTGAATGAATCACATAATCCATTTCACTCTAGTCAGTTTGTGCTAACGTTGTTTCCGTAGCTATGTAGTTATCTTATCTCCTCCTCCCTATTGTATGTAGCTCTAATGTCTTGCAAAACATAATAGTGCTGCAGACAAAGGGAGTTAACAAGGGCTGCCCACATTCCAAGGAGCAGAGAATGCCAGTTAAGGTTCGCGACTTGATGGACCAACCAAGAAATCAGCCATCAGCTTAGAATCACTATTCAAAACATAGTAACAAATCTGGAGACCTCATCCCACTGAAATCATCGATTAATGTCAAACCAATAGATGAAAATCTCTACAAGATTTCTGGACTTAGTGATTCACGCTTAAACTCTGCTACATATTTTCTTATTTATAACCTCATATCCAACGGCTAAAGATTCTTAATTTGGCAAGTATCCATTGGGATCAAATAAGGAAACAACATACTATGATAAATATGTATTAGCACCATAAATTGCAGATATATCAATGAGTGCAGCGTGATTGATATCTTTTCTAAATCATAATGACATGAAGCAGCCTAGAATCTTCAAGGGATCTTTTAATTATAAAAAGGTAATTCCAGTGCATGGACAGATTCCAACAAATAGTATAGAAAGATATTCACAGTTTTAATTACATGCTTTCGGCATATAATAAGAAATATAAATTTTTTTCATAATCAAAATAATGTAAATCATCAAGGAGTTAACATATGTATTGTTGCTTAAGAAACACGTGTGGCTTGTAAGATAGGCTGCATCTGCTCTAGACAAGAAACTAAGGTAAAGATAGAACAAAAGGGCAAGAAGAAATGACTAGAACCGGGCAAGGTTCGTGATGGTTAAAAAAGTGCTATAGACTATAACGAACTGCATAGACCATACCTTGAGGGCATAGTGATTAGCAAATCAAGAGAAAACTTCAAACATTGGGCCGTTAGATCATTCTTTCCATTGATTTAGAGCTGCTTTTTTCTCCTCTGCCAAAATCCTTCTCTTCATGGCTTTCTAGTTTCTAACTTCATCCTCTTGTCGATCTTTTTTTGTTCGCATGCAGAAGAAAATGCTGGGGTTCTTCTCCAGATGCATGGTTCCCCCCCGTGCTGCATGAGTTAGAAATGAGAAAAGTTTGAATAATTGGAGACTTTGGAGTGATTATGTCTGATGCATCTCATCCGCTCTAATAGTTTCAGCTAAAATTCAGCTGGTTTTCAGCAGGGAAATTGTTCTTGATATAATGGATGGAGATATTTCTAACTGATTATCTAGAGAATTTGAAGTCAATTTTTGGTTTCCACTAAGCTTGACCTTGAACTTTTATATGTCATGAATAGAGGTGCAAATGAATCAAGTCAAATAGAACAACACATTGTTGAAGCTTTGTTTAAATTTTTTCTCGAACTCGAAATTATATTTGAGTTTGAGTTGGTTGTTATACAAGTCAACTAAAATAAGTTTTGATCGAATTAAACCTGAGTCAAACTAAATAACTTTATATTTTTATGAATACTTTATTAGTTTTTAATTTATTGAGCCGTGCATTAAATCTTATCAAATAAAATAAAATTCAAAAGTAATTTACTAAGCATAATAAGTTGAAATCAAGTTAAAAACGAGTTGAACTAAATAGCCTTATTCTTTTATGAATATTTTATTATTCTTTAATTTATTGAGATGAGCCGCTATAAAAAAATATAATATTAATGACAAAGTAAAAATTGTCACTAACTTCGATCTTACCAAACAAAAGAAATGTTTAAATGTAATTTAGTAAACATAATATATACTATATAAAAGAAAGCAAAAAGTTTTACACTCACATAATAATGGTTTCCGCACCAATAATTGAAGATTTAATTTACTAAAAATGATCTTATAAATAGTTCGTAACTCCCTTCTCTTATAAATTCATTCAAAGTCCATTATCCATAATACTTCTATATGAAAATAAGTTTGTATATTTGATTTGAGTCCAACAAGTTCACAAAATTAATTTAGGTATGCCAATATTCTATATGATTTAAAGACATATAATTAATCATATGTTCCATTCAATTTCATTCTTTCGAAATAAAATTAAATATTTCATTCAAAATTCAATTTTTTCTTTTTAAGTATTACTAAAAATTATATTCATTTTAAGTTGTTCTATCAATCATAATTATATTTTGTACATTATCTCGTATTTTTATAGCTCAGTTTGTCTGTTGCTATGTCTATGCTTGAGTTTTTCTTTTCTTTTCCTTTTTTTTTTCCCTGAAGCGTATTATAAAAAAAATACTTTGAGAATATGTATTGAAGAACTGGTGAAATATAAAAATAGTTCTCATTTTATTTTTAGAAGATATATTTTTTATTATAAATATCGCTCCATATAAATTATTTCTATATAATTGATAATGATCTTATCAAACTTTTACATTGTTAACTATATATTGTTATTTACATTAGTATGATGATCAATTAAAAATAAATATTTATTACTAAAAAATAATTAAAAGAAATACATATATATTTGTTGTTAATGTAATGATTTTTAATTTATATTTATAAATGAAAATATATGTATGTATCTATACTTACGCATATAAGCTATTTTTAAAACATTTCTGAAAAGAATAGGGTGTGCTAACCAACTCTCTCTATGTGATTTTTGAAAATTTTGGATATGTCGTACTATATTTCTCCCTATTTTACAAACTTTCTCTCCATGCGATTTTTATTGTGATTTGTAACATCAAAACTTGAATAATTTTATGGATCTAATAATATAAAATGAAAAATTGGTGTTTTTCTTCCAAAATTCTAACATGACTATGTTTGTCAAAGATTTGAAATTAGTTTTTGAGCATCTAAAATTAGTTTTTTAATTTTTGAGATACAATTTCAAGTTCTCCTTCTCAATAAGATCAAAAACATACTTTATTAAAAACGTGCAATAATTCTTGGAGCTTACTTTATTGAAAGAAATAAGAGTTTATATTTTATCAAAATAGTCCTAACAGTTTATAAGATTTAAAATCTAAAATATTGCTCGAGCAAATCACTACTCGAAAACAGGGTTATAGTGATAGCGAAATAGTGATCGCCACATGCGGTCACTAATTAGTGACCACTCTATAATTGATTTGTGATTGATTCTATTAAAATTTTTTGTGAAAAATAGTAATAGATTAGTGACCAATTCAATGATTGATTTTTCTTGGATCACATAATCGGTCACTGAATTACTCCATTTACTCACTATAGGTCACTAATTAATTATCGACAACAAAACGGTCACAAATCCATGACAAATATTTACATTATATTTAAAAAGTTGCGATAAATTGGACTCGAACCTGCACCACTAGTTCAAAATTTTCTTTTGAAATCCAGTTAATCACCTTAAAACTTTGTAACTAGCTGATCCTTTTATTTATTTATCTCAACTGAACTGCGTGTACTAAATAGCTCCTCAAAACCCCATCTCCCAAATTATTCAAGAGTTATGCCAAAACAGTTCTGCCCCCTTTTGATTTTCTCTCCCGCTCCTCCGCTAATTTCAAACCCTAAACCCGCTCCGTCCCTCCTCACTTAAGGAAAAGAGAGGAAGGAGAAACATGAAATGGCGAGGAATAAGGTACGGGAGTTGAGGGCAGCGAAGGTGACGGGCCGGAGGCGCTTCTAACAAGATTTTCGAGGTTAAGGTGGTCAGGCTTTCCATTGCCCAGTTGCTGACTATGATTTCCCAGAAGCAGAAAGCCGCTCTAAGAGAAGCGTGAAGTACTTTCCACTTGATCTCCACCCTAAGAAAAGTTGTGCCAATTGTCCGCGGTCTTACCAAGCACCAGGTATGCCCCTGTTTTTCCCTTAAATCTTTCATACGAGTGTTTTTTTTCTATGACTAAGTAGTTTCTTTTAGGAATCTTTTTCTATTTGTGACTCAAGTGGTACGTCGCTATTCAGACTTTGAATTTTATACGATGATTATGCAATGTTTCGAGGATATTTGATACTTTGTCTGATGAATTTTTAGGTTTGCAAATTCTAAAAGGAATTCTGATGTCTAAACTATTCTAGCACCATTGTTTCTTTTTATATAATGACCTCATTTCATGTCCAAAAAGAAAAAGGAAGGTTCAGCCCCCTTCTGAAAGCTACAGCACCAAAGAAGTTTCGACCGAGAACATTTTCCGCTTAGTGTGTGTCCATTAAACGATGTAAGTTATACTGTGTTATTTCTTAGATTCAGTTATATCTAGGAATAAATTTGTAATTTCCCCCTTCTTCCACAGTTAGCAGAACAACAATTTGCAGACGGGAGCACATCGACTCTCCTCTGTCATCAGGTCCTTTTTCAGGTATTCAATTCTTGTCAAAGAATATCCCCCAAATCAATACAGTTCATTTTGAAGTCTAATTAATGTTACATATATATATAAAACTAAATGGTTTTCATAGGATTCTGAATTCTCTTAGCAGATATTAAGGAGGAGTGTCTTAAATTTCCACTGTTGCTTCTTTCTAGGAAACATCTTGATATAAAAAAGTTCTCTTTTGTTTTGCTCAATAATTGTTATCTTTTTTTCCCCATACACATAGCGAAGAGGGTTAATACATTGATTTAAGACACAGTACTGCTATGGTCCTATAATATAATGTTGACTGTAAATTAAGTCTGCTGGGATTTCCACTATTGATGATTCCATCCAAATATATCAATTAGGGGTGAGCCCATAGTTGTCAGGAGCGCAAAGCGCAGCGACGCGCAAAGGTGCCCTAGAGCTACAGCGCATAGCGCGCGCTTTATCGAAATAAAGCGCACCATATATATATATGTACATATTTTTATTATGCACCTAAAATACCAATATATTTCACCACACATATATATATACATACTGAAGCCCTAAAACATTTTTGCCTATAAATTAATAATCACATTTTTAATAGTAAAATAAATTAATTGAAAGAACAATAACATTTTTTAGCTGCCCATAAGTTAAAAATCACATTTTTAGTAGGAAAATGAATTAATGAAAAAAATCCATATATTAACAATCACATTTTTAATAATAAAATAAAATAATTAAAAGAATAATGACATTTTTTATCTGCCCATGCCCTATAAGTTCTGCCCATGCCCCATTAGTCAACAAACAAAGTAAAATAAAGGATACAAGAGAGAGAGAAAAAAAAACAAAAACAAAAAAACAAAGCAAGCGACTTTCCTGGGGAAGTCAGACCGACCGACCGAACGTAAGTGAGAAGAGGCCAGAGGTAGGTTGGAAAAGAGGCCGGAGGTGGGAGGAAAAGTTGTTCGCCGGCGGATAAGACAGAACGGAAGGGCCCGGGCTGCTGTTGTCGCTCGCACGAAATGGGCAAAGGGACAGCAGGTTTTGAAAGTGGGTTTTTTTCCTTTCTGACCTACTGGGCATATGCTAGAAATGCCAACACGCTTCTGTTCCAAGTTTTGCTTCTACGATTTGGTCTTTTTTTTTTTTTTTAAATAAAAATGGGGTGGGTTAAGCGTAGCGCACGCTTCACAGCGCTGCGCTACTGCATGATAGTGCAGAACGCGCGGCGAAGCGCGCACAACACTTAACTGCGTCGCGCAGCGCGCGCTTCATGCGCGTTTGACAACTATTGAGCCACTTAGTGGTTTTCAAGACCATTGATATTTAGATTCTACTTTTTTCAAGAATCCTCCTTTGTTCAAATGGTTGGATATATATATTTTATCCAAAGACAATGTGTAAATCTCATTGCCCCCCCATAACATTTCCAATTAACTATGGGATTAGAGCATGTTAGATTAAGAAGAGAATCTTCCCATCCCTTTTCCACATTGAATGTGCAAAATCACTAGTAACTAATAAATGTTTACACCATGAAATATTCCCTTAGATTAGTGTTTAGTGTTAACACACATAATTCTAGCAATTATATATATTAGATTAAGACAAGAAAACAATGCCTTTCCATGTAAAGACACTTAAGTTTTAGTGCAAAGTAGTAGATGTTTTCCAATTAAGTATTAGTACAAAGCAGTAGATGTTTTCTTTAATGAAAATTTGACTAAGTTACTACTTACACAAAAGTTTGTCTTTGCTTTTCTTTTCGAGATGGCTTAAGCCAGTAGTTGCAATAGTGAGTGTTCTTGATTTGTTTGCCTGTGGGGACAACGGCTAAGATTAAAGTGGTAAAGACAAATAAAGAGCTAAAGATTATTTTCAATTAGGAATCAGTTTTGCTTCTTGTACTTGAGCTAAGCAGATTTAGAAAACGTGAGCGTTAAGAAAATTACTTCTTATATATGAGCTAAAGATTGAACCAATTGGAAAGCACATATGAGTTAGGATTATAATCTTAAATTAATCAATTATAATTATACTTCATTTTTGTTTCTTTTTTTGGATAATTAATCAAAGCTGTTGTTTTCTTTCATATCTTGAAACCTATGAGCAATCTAATGGAAGTGGTAACCACCTACTTTTCTCCATTTTGGTCAAACCCACTTTTGGAGGCATTTGGCAATGCAAGAACTGTTAGGAACAATTATTCCAAGCATTGCATAATTTTCTTTACCTCTGAATGCATATATTTTTTATGATTACTCTAACATAGTGAAGAAGTGGAATTTTTTGTGTTATTTTGGCATAAGAAACTTGATGTGAGCATTCTCTTACTAGATTAAATGGTTTAATAGACACATTTGCTCTTAGATGGCTTTGAAGTGTACAAAACATTTTTCTAGTTCAAGTTAAACTATGACTGCGAAAATCTATCCTGCAAAGATGCTGTGCACTGGTGTTGCTGAAGCCCATAGTTTATTCACATTATTTAATTTAATTCTTGTTGCTTTAACATGTTGGCACTTTTTCCCATTCGTATGATGTATGAGGCTACAATGCATCGATTAGTTCAGTCGATGAATCTGAATGCTGTCAAAAATTTAGCATACGTATGTTGTCCTGCTGATGATATGATTCTTGAATTATTAGTTAGACTTCATCTTTGTATTTGCTTGAATTTTCTCAACCTTGGGGTGGAAATAATTTTAGTTTTATCTAAAGATGAGAGTAGTTATATAGATACTTA
Source organism: Jacaranda mimosifolia (assembly GCA_018894105.1). Taxonomy (NCBI): domain Eukaryota; kingdom Viridiplantae; phylum Streptophyta; class Magnoliopsida; order Lamiales; family Bignoniaceae; genus Jacaranda; species Jacaranda mimosifolia. Next base: position 4,230,297 of record CM032125.1, read on the forward strand.
TTTCTTTGCTTGCTTTGCAGCCACTTTCGTTGAGATCCAGTTTGATTCAAATGGAAGAATTTCAGAAGCTGCAATAAGAACATATCTTCTGGAGTTATATATCTTATGTTGTTCAAATGTCAGATCTTGAGAGAAATTACCACTATTTCTGTCAATTGTGTGCGTGTGGCATGTTACATGCAAATACATGTTCAGGCTGAATTTTTAGTAAATGGAAATATGAGTTTTGTGCGACCCTTTCATTAGTATTTATGTAAATGCTAAGTCTTATCCCTAATATATGATGGTGATTAATTTTGGGACTGCCATTAGAGTTGTAAATTCATGTGCCAAGCTTCTAAACGGATAAGATTTTGTTGTGTGGAATTATGAATTATTTATATATTTCTAATCAGATTTTGAAAATTAATTATGTTGATTTCTAAACAGTGACGGCTTATTTGTCATATGAAAAATTTTATGTAATAGAAACAGTGACCGAAATTAAAATATTGTGCGGTCACTAAATTCGTTTTGTGATGAGGTATCTACCAGCGGTCGCTAATGCCCAATCAGCAGCAGTCACTAATGTGCAATTTTTTAGTAGTGAATGTGAAAGCAAGACTAGCATTTGAGGAAAACTCATAGAAGAGGAAATATCTAAATTATTTGCGGACTGGATTTGAATTACATAAAAGTCCAAGACAAGGGAGCCAGTCTTAATGGATGAGAGATTGGGGTGGGAAGATATTTGATAAATGTTGCAAAATAATCCAGTTAGCAACAGTGTTCCACCTAATACAAACTTGTCCCCAGTAGGTAGACCTCAAACAGTGGTTTGGATTAGTTTTGCTTGAGTCAAGAAAGCACGCATATAAAGGCTCTATTTATTAGAAAGAAAAAGATATAAAATCATCTGTCAAAATTTTAATTTTAGTCAATTATGGTAGTTAGGTGGATCTAGAAAGCTCTAATGAATTTTATTTATGTACATATCATGTGAACAAAAAATTCATTAAAATTTGAATGCTAGAGAAAATTCCAATGAATTGATTCAAAACTTTGTTCTTATTCATTAATTTAAATCGTGTTCTCCTCTTGCATGCATAATTACAACTTAATACAATTTTTTGTATTGTTTTATTTTTTTCTTCTACGTAAAACTTAATTATACAGTTACAAATTAAAGTTTAGGAATAGTAATTCAAGTAGAAATAGTGAAGTTAAGAGACTACATTGGGTAGCTTATATGTGTGATTGTTTAATTTATCCTTCATAATATTAACTCATTATGCGTATTGATAATGGTGGAGTTCAATTCATGGATTGAGCTGAGATCAATTCAAGCAATGCATGGTACAATAATTAAAAATTTATGAAGATACAAGACTATATTGGGTAGCTTGTATATATGAATAATGAATATTCGTTTTATCGATAATAAAAATGAACCCATTATGCGTGTTGATAATGTTAGCATTCGATTTGTGCATTGAGCTAACCTCAACCCAAGCAATGTACTATACAAGAACTTTTTAGTGGTTGAATTAACTCTCCCAGACAATTCACACAAGATTGAATCCCTAATCATACAAAAATGGAATCCTAGTTTCAATAAGGTTGACTCACAGTTCAACTGAGACACAACTCCTAATTCAAGTAAGATTAGATTAAAGAGTGCAAATGAGTTGAGTTGAGTTCAATATAGTTCAGGGTCTAGTTCAATCTAGTTGTTTAGGAACCTTATCCCACAGAAATTATTAATTAATTTTAAACCAGTAGATGAAGATCTTTACAAAATCTCTTTTAAGCTTCTTGAAAATTCCAAGCAAGTTAAGTTCCCCATTTTGATTTTGGGAAAATAGGATACATCCTCCATCGCATAGGATCATTTGTACTTTGCCAGCTCGTGAGCCGATATATAATTTTTGTAGTTTGATTATATTAATTCAACATTCATTTGAATTTCAAGCTTAAATAAGCCAAATTGAATTGATCTCAAGTTCAAGATTTTTTTTTTTCCAAACTCAATTTGATTCAATTGCACTCTTAAGCTGAACCATGGTTACATGTAGATAAAATTAAATCGTACACTTAAAGTTTTTTACTATGCAGAAAAAGCACACATTTGAATTTAATTAAAAAATTAACATGAAAAAGAAAATGACAAATATTAAACAAAATATAGAATCCAAAATTATATCAAGAAAAATATTTTACTTCATATTTTTTTTAAAGTACAATTTAAGATCCAAAATACGGGTAGTATTTTCCTCAAAAGATATTCCAACAAAAAGTGACATTGATGTCCCGCTTTCTCAAGAAATGACATGGGCTACTTCCTTGAAAGAAAATAGCGTGGAGCCGTGTTATCTTATTGCAAGGCCAGTTGGCTTTTGTCTAGTAATGCTTATTTGCTTGGCTTGATTAGATGTAATATATATCTAATTAATACATAATCAAATCTCTTTTAATGCTTGTTTCAATTAATAAAAACTTTTGGTAAATTCTAGACCCAATATTATTTATTGTTGCTTTTAAAAAATAGATCAAAGGAGGCAATGCTTGATTAAGTGTGATAAAAATTACAAAGATTTAATAAGATCTATTTATAATAGTACAAAGGATATAATAATAAATTTATATATATATATATTATATTTTAATTTATTTATATACTAATCATATCAACCAAACATAAAATTAAAATATTCTACCTTAATAGACTTAAAATGTATCTACTTATTTATATATCACTTCTAATCATATCATTCCAAGTAAACAAATCCTAAAAGTAATAGCAAGTTGTGTTGGAGAGAAAAGAAACCTGAATGTGGAACTTATTCCATTGCTTCACACTAAATGCTGAAACAAGTATGCCTATATATAGGCTTACACCAAAAACAAACAAAGAATTTTGCGGGTCAACTAAATCCACTAATATAGTTCCAGCAACAATAACTAGTCACTTAACAAGATAAAGAAAAATCTGCCACTACTAACAAACCCCACAAGACTAAGTCAATACTTTGAACAACAAGTTGCTCCTCGATTGGAATTATTTGAGCAGGTGATTCTCTGGAGGAAGGCAACAAGAAATCAATAAGGGAGACAAGAAGCAGTTATGGCGGAGGCAGCGCTCTTATTCGCGGTGGTAAAGCTGGGCGATTTGGCCATCCAGAAGGTGGATTTCCTGCTAGGTGTTGAGGACCAGTTGAAGTGGCTGAAAGGTGAGCTCGAAACAATGCAGTGTTTCCTGAAAGACGCTACCCAAAAGCAGGCCAACGATGAGAGGATACGTAAATGGATATCAGACATCAGAGAGGTGGCTCAAGATGCCGAAGATGCCATCGAGACTTTCATTCTCAAAGTTGACAAGCCAAGAAGGAGCAGAGGCCTGCTGGGAAGGTGCGCTTGCTTTCCAAACCATGTTTACCAGCTCTACAGGCTCAGGCAAGAAATCGAGTACATTCGGGCACGGCTCAAGGAAATTGACGAACGCCGCCAGAGGTACGGAATTCAATATCTTGGTGAGGCGCCCAGGAGATCAGAAGACGTTGAACGGCGCCGGTTGTCTCCTATGCAAAAAGACAAACACGTGGTGGGCTTGGACGAAGACGTGAAATTACTGCTTCAGAGATCACTTTTGGAGGAGAAGGGAGGCCTTTCATCGCCAGCATCGTCGGGATGGGCGGTCTCGGGAAGTCAACTCTTGCCAGGGTGGTCTACAACAACGCCTCCGTCGTTGGTCGGTTTGAACTCCGTGCTTGGGTTGTTGTTTCCAGGGAATTCGACCCCAAAGAGGTTATCAAGGAGCTGGTGCTGCAGCTGCTAGAGCCCAATGAAGACAAGCTAAAGATATTGGAGATTATGGAGAAATTGCAGTTGCCAAGCCTCAGGTATATGCTTCACGAACGCCTAAAGGGCAAGCGATATTTTATAGTTGTCGATGATGTGTGGCGAGAAGAAGATTGGGAATCTCTCGCAAGTGCTTTTCCTGATGAACAAGGTGTGGCATCCTACCTACCTAATATTTAATGTTACAAGTGATTGGTTCTTGGTATGGTGGCAATATTTGACACAACATGATAACATGTATCGATATTATATTAATTGCTTGATTTGAAAAATAAAAAGTAATTTAGTTATGAGTAATACTAAAAATATTTAATTGAGATATCCGAACAAGCATCATCATTTCAATTAAGAGGATGTCCTACTAAAATTATTGTATCATGATATTTAAAATTAATTTTAAAACAAGATATAAGAGCTTATAAAATGACCAAAAGGAACATGTTACTAGAAATGTTATTTTTTTTGTTTTTCTAATTTACACACATAGAATTCATTTGAGTTCAAATTTTGGTCCTCACACGTATAAGGGAGATGTCGCTTAATAAATTGCCTAGTAACCATGTTGCTGGAAATATTTAACAAGTGTTAGTGATATTCTATAAATTTTATGATTAACATGAAGGGAGTTTACCACTACTTCAAATATGAATTAGGATTTTCTTGAATCTTTCTTTTTGGATCCATAACATCACATAATAAATGTCTAAAACAAGTTTATAGCTAGGTTTCTTAATCATAGAGAAAATAACTAATATTCTTGTACCACACAAACCTGGCGCCAATCTTAATGTTGATACGCAGATTTGCCAAGTAAAATCTGATTTTTTCTATGATCATCATTTTTAACTAGCGGCCATCACATTTTCTGGGATCATTTTGTTTTATGTTTGACAGATAAGGCAAGTAGATTGTTGTTTACAAGTCGCAACCGGGACATTCCAAGTTGTGCTCGATATGTTCATGAGCTGAAAACTTTAGACGATGAGAAGAGCTGGGAATTGTTCTTGAAGAAGGCATTTCTTGATAATACTGATGGCAAATGTCCGAAAGAATTGGAGGATATTGGGAGAGAGATCTTGAGAAAATGTGCTGGTCTACCATTAGCAATCACTGTGATAGGAGGTCTACTGGTGAAACAGAGTCAGTCCAAGAGTGGATGGGAGAAGGTTTTGAAAGGAATGAACTCTCATTTGGGAAGGAGCAAAAGTAGTGTGTCAGAAATATTGGAATTGAGTTACCAGGATTTGACCCCACATCTCAAGTCTTGCTTCTTGTGTCTAGGCTTCTTCAAGGAAGATGCTACTATCCGTGCAGAAAAGTTGGTACAAATTTGGATTGCAGAAGGCTTAGTCCCACAGGAAGAAGGAGAAGAAACGATGGAGGAGATAGCAAGAGGTTATTTAGATGAGCTGATCAATCGAAACATGGTTCAAGTCAAGGATATGAGCAAAGATGATAGGGCAAAAAACTGTCGCATTCATGATCTTCTTCGGGAACTATCCATCAGAAAAGCAAAGGAGGAAATAAGTTTTCAGATACTAAGCAATGTTCATCATGGGAATAGTATTACTCAACCTCGCCATCAGGCTACCAACTGCAGCAGTACCGAAAGGTTCAGTACTACTTCCTCAAATAAACATCTCCGCTCTCTTTTCATCCATGGAGTTAGCAATATTGATGATATTCCATGTTATAACTCGAAGATTTCTGGACTACTTCTTAGGGTACTTGACATGGAAGGTCTTGGATTGAAAATATTGCCCGACACGATAGGCACACACTGGTTGGTCTAAGGTACCTGGGCTTAAGAAACAACAAATTCAGGAAGCTCCCAAGCTCCTTGGGTCACCTTAAAAACCTTCAGGTTCTTGATATAACACGAAACAAGTATGTGGAAGTCCCAAATGTGTTGTGGAAAATGGATAGCTTGCGTCACCTTTACATATCTTCTCTCACTTGCGAGGACTCTTTTAATACAAGCACTTTGAAGAATCTTCAGACTTTGATTTACATCAAGATGGATAATTGGAATATGCCTGATGAACACTTCAGCCATATGACTACTCTTCGCAAATTGGGCATTATTGTCGACGAAAACTTTAATGTAAGTGAGATATGTACTTCATTGGCTACGCTGAAGAATCTTGACTGTCTACACTTAAAATCAGTAGGACGAATGCCATCCCTGGACGGGCTTGTTATTCTGAATCATCTCACTCAACTTAGACTGGAAGGTCAGCTGAGCAGGTTACCTAGTACCAGTAATTTCCCTCCAAAGCTTTCTTACTTAACCTTGAAACTTACCACTCTCAAGGAAGACCCCATGCCAGTACTGGAAAAGCTTCCAATGCTATTGTATCTCAAATTGGATTCGAATTCATTTCTTGGTGAAGAAATGGTGATCTCTCATGATGGATTTCCCAGGCTCAAAGTCCTCCTTCTCCGAAAACTGTTGCATCTGAAAAATCTAAAAGTTGGAGAAGGTGCAATGCCAGAGCTCAGACGATTGGAAATGGAGAAATGCTTATCTCTGAGCCTCTCGAAAGAGTTGAAATTCATGACTAATCTCAAAGAGTTGAAGATGGTGACAAGCCTAGAAATTGCACTTAAGCTCAAAATCATGGACTTCCACATAATCTCCAACATACCATCTGTAGATCTCACTGTCGCAGAAAATTCAAGGACGTGTTAATATGAAAGAATATATGTATTGAAAGAATTTGAACTCTAATGAATCTTAAATGCATTTGTGTTAATATGAAAGAATATGTAAGAATCTAGTAATCAGGAGCAAATTAAGTTTGAATATAAGCTGTTTCATGCACAATTAGAACTTAATAACACACACACACACACACGCACATATATCAAGTAATATTATGATTGGCCTGACACTGGTCTTAATATAAATAATTGTTACTACTTGAGTCTAAGGCTAATAATAATAATAATAATAAAAGACAGGTTAGGACACACATAATATTTACCTTGGAATTTGGACGTTCTAGACTTCTTCATATGTTTTTATAACAAAAAAATATTTTTATCTAAAATAATTTTAAAAACCGTTGATATCTTATTTAGATTCATTTTTTCTCTTACTCTTCTCCATTTACTATAATAAGCAAATTGTATATATATGCATTCCAACACCATCACTGATATGAATATACTTATATAAGTATATAATATATATATATATATATCAAAACAAATAAAAGCTTTCACCCCAAATGTATAATCGTGCATGTAAAGTGACTAAGAGCAGTAATGTATATTTATAGCTATCACAAAGTTAAGATTAGTGTGGAAATGCATGGCCTCGAATCCATGATAAAGATGGAGTGAATATTGTGCATGCCTTTAAGGGGGTTACCAACCACCATTGATGCTTGACTGTGAATCAGAGTACAAGTGCGGGATACATGGGATTTGATAGATTACATTTATTGCCAAACTATTTCAATCCATTAATTAGAATTATATTATTGTTATCAAGTGAGATGCAGCGAAATAATATTTGAAAGAAAATTGATATTATCACCAAACAAGGGTTGGTGGCAGTGCTAAATGGTTTGGAGACAGACGTCAAGGAATCAATAGTGGCAAATTGATAGGTTCAATTGGACGCGGTTTGGCCTTGATTGAGTTGGGTTGAATTAAAAATGGGTAGGAATGTGTTGAGTCTAAAGTAGGATTGGGTTGAGTTTAAAATTTTAAATGGATCCAATGTTAAGAGAAAAATAATAATTCATTTTACCTATTTAAAAAAATTAATTCAGAAGGCAATACTAATATTAATATGCATTTTATACTTTATATTCAATATACAATTTTATAATATTTTGAGCACCTTCTCTCGGGATAGCACCTAAGCTGAGGTGCTACCAATTCAATCTTAATATTTTGCCCGCAGTAAGAAATAGGCCCATAAAATTTTCTTCATAACCCCTCAAAGCTACATGGAATTTTAACTTAACACACACTAGGCAAAATATTCAAATGCATATCATTATCAAGACATATACAAGCTTCAGGTCTTTCCATAAGGAAATTTTTCAAAACTTTATCAGAGACTGCAGCAGCCTTCACTCAAACAAACCTAGACAAAACACTAAACACATGCCATGATTCATTTCTTAACACTCAACAAAACATATACGTACCTTTAGGGTATCATTGTCAATCCTGACATATCATAACATCTCAAAATCCTAATCCAAACTTAACATACATGGAATTCCATATATACATTCAAATGTTTGATCCATTACAACGTAGTCTCGCCCACTCAGCATCATCTCCTTCATCTCACTTAGACCTGTCTAGGAAAATAATAAAGAATAACAAGGAGGGTGAGTCTTAAAGACTCAATCAGCGAAACACATAACAGGACATAAAGGGAAAATATTAAATTTCAACGGTAATAAACAAGATCATTGATAACAAATCAAATGATCAGTTCATGATTAACATAAATTATATTTAAACTCATAAGAATATGAGACATGTAAACATTTAGCATGCATGTTGACATCCTTCCTTGTTGCTCCTTGATCAATACAGGATAACATTCAATAACATTTAACTAGAACAAGAAAAACTTTCCCTTATCTCTCCATTTGCTTGAGCATACAGCTTGGCATGTAACAACTCGCTTTTATGGCATGGTCGACCGCATGCCAGATCCTACCACTCACAGTTTGCTATCTCTAGCTACTTGTAAGTCAGGATCGTAGGTGGGTACTAGCTGGAAGACTTGTCACCATCGGTCGGCCCAACTTCCCATGGCGTCCTTCCGGGTGGGAACTTCCCAAGAGCGTCCCCATGGGTGGAATGATATAATACCAACAGATAAGAATATAACCTTTAAAGCAATAAACACGAGTGTAACCAAGTAAAGTCTAGAAGAGGTCTAGTACTGAAATCTAGATGTGCTAATGGGGACAGACTCAAAAGGGGCCCCCACTAGACATGTCCTGTCAACTAGTGTGGCTCTTTACTCTAGAACAGACTTAAGAGGAGCCCACACTGGACATGCCCTGTCAATTAGTGTGGCTCTTTGCTCTGGAATAAACTCAAGAGAAGCCCCTACTGTACATGCCTTGTCAACTAGTGACTCTTTGCTCTACCCGGCACATATTTTATAGTACTAACCAAACAATATATTTAAAAAGGTCAAAATTTTCAATGTTCAATTATTTAACAAATATGCTAACAAGGCGATCAACGATACACTTGAACAATCAACATGATTGTAAGAAGCTAACAAATAGTTCGGGGTCAGCCGGCAACGCTTTGTGGTATAAGGGACAGAAAATGAATAATATATTAAGAGTTCAAATCAGTTGACAGATAATAAATGGAATCAGTATCAAACGATAACCCTCACAAGGGTGCTCAATTCAAATAACAGATAACAAATCGGATTTCAAACACAATTTAGATTTCAAACAATCAGATTACGGTATAGAAACAGAATACCCATACAGAGGCTTATTATGGATAACAAATAGTTAAGAAAATGTGCTAGATTGGTAGACTCTCACCTCCGTAGTCTCAGAAAACCATAATCATCCTCAGTAATCTACTGGTCCATGGGATCCACTTCCTCGTTACCTAACCAAAAGGGTACATTTACAGTCAATTCTTCATTCAACTCTAATAATCCTTAATAGTTACATTTGTACCATTAGCAGTCTAAAATCACTAATTTCTCGGCTAATACAATAATTTTCAGGTACAATTGGTATAAAATGCTAATCAAGCCTCCATCACAAAAATAACTACGAGGTTCGTATCGATTCTAGCATAAGAATAAAGTTTGGTCCTTATCCTCATAACGTTATCCCAAATGACTGATAATAGTCCAATCATCGTAATTAATCCAATTATGGCCACTTAGGTCTTAAATACATAAAATTAAGGTTTTCTCTTCCAATTAACTTGATAATTCCCAAAATTTTCATAAATAATACAATCCAAGTTTACTAATCTTATAAAGGCATATGCATATTCCGAGTCTCAGTCCATATCATCTCAAATCACTCCATTGTCATCTCTCAAGTTCCAATTTCATAAAATCATAGTTTAATTACTTAATTAACTTGATTAACCCATGCTTATCATTCAATAATACATAATTCGGGCCCACTATGCTATGTCATAATCATGCATGGGAATATTTATATATCAATTCTTCATTCTTGGCATAGTACAAGGTAAATGAGAGTAACGGTACAATATATGTATATATATATATATGCAATATATCCAAACCAAATTTTTTATCCAAGATCCGATTATAGAAGCCTTGAAATCATAAACCGAACATACTACCACGATCGTTGCAATGAGCTGAAAAGACTATATTTTCGCCGCCGCCGCCGCTAGAGAAGCTCACCAACACCACCAAAAGTTGCGTCTCAACTCAAAAAATACAATACCCAAGTTAATTCCACCAAATACCGCAGGAAAAGCCTTCAATTTTGGCTCCAAACACCCAATGTCACCACTCACCACCGCGCGGTTTTCTTTCGATTCTGTCGTCGGCGATGGTCCGTTTGAGAAGCTGAAGCTACCCACACTTTCCTTGAGCTAAGCTTGTCAGATTACACCCCTTGGTTGCCTCTAGAAGTCACCGAAAAATGGAAACTCATCACACCCGCCATCGGCTAGCTTTCAGTCCAATTTTTCGGTGGCTCCGCTGCTTGGTTCACCATGAATGTGTTGTTAACGCGTTCATGGTGATGAGGAGAAGCTAAATATCAGTTTAGATTTTTGTTTTAGGCACGGCGCCGAAAAATCACCAGAGAGGGAAGGAAGGTTGCCGTGGTGAAAGAAGAAAGGAAAATGGGAAAGATGGAAGAACTTGTTGACTTTTATAAAATCCCATTTTTCTTATTTACAATTTTACCCCTTAAGTTTTGTTTTTATTTAAATTAAGTCCAATCCAACATTTGTTCTTTTAAATTCCAGCCCCTAGACTTATTAGTGCTTAAAATTGGCCCCTTTGACTTGAAATAATCACCATGCAGCCCCAAAAGTTTCCAAGTTGGTTCAATCAAGTCTTTCCTATTTGCGATTTGACCCCAAGACTTTCAATTTTCTTACAATTAAGTCTTTTTTGTTTATTTTCAAGCCCTAAAATCCAACCAATCAATATCTTCAATTTTAAATCCTTATTTTTCAAAAATTCCGAATTCAGGGGTGTTACAATATAATAGGTGATTTTTTAGATTATATACTTATTTCAATAATTTTTCATAATATGCAATTATGTCAATAATTCATTATAATTGTAATACTTATTTCTTAAAAAAAAAAATATCATTGTGAAAGTAGTATCATTATTACATCAATAAGTGTATATAAGTTTTTGATAATGAGTTTGTTAGTTTTCATTTTTCAAGAATTAATATACATAAGTTGTATACCAATCTTACTATTGACATGCAATATTATCTAAGCAACAAATTTAAAACTTTTTAATTAATAGATACAATATTTATTCTTATGACTCTTACATCTTATTCAAACTCTAAAATTTTGTGTTTTGAAAAAATACTAAACAAACAAAGCAGAAGATATCCATTTCATTTTAAAGATTATTAATAATCTAAAAGCACGAGACTTTGACAAAAAATGAAGAAGTGAAAAATAGATTTGTAACTATTAATTCAAAATAATTTTTTTAATTTGTTAAATTTTAGTTAAATTTTTTTATTGAACCCATTTTGAACCAAAACCTAATGAAATCCACCTAAACTAGGGCTGTCAATGGGTCGGATTTGTATCGAATTTGTCATATTCAAATCTGAATCCTATTATCAAAATTCATATTTGAATCCGACCCGAAATCCTATAGATTTTTTTAATTAGTACCATATTCGAATCCGATGGTATTCGGATTAAAAAATCCAATCCGATTTATTTTTTATTTTTTTTCCATTTGAATCTTATGAAAGTATTGTATTTATGAAGTAAATAATGTCATATTTGAATTTTTAACAACTTTTTATTATATATGAGTCCAAAAGTTAAATATTTGAATACTAAATTCCTATTTCACATTACATTAATGCGCCTATGAACTATTATATATTATTATATTTGACATTTATCAATATCCCTCTTATTTTCTAGGTTAAATACTCAATATTAATAGTATAACATAGACATTAATTTAGATATTAGGCCAATATAATATATAAATTTTATTTTAAAATTTTTATTAATATTATATATAAGAGTATTAATTTAATAAAAAAATATTAAAGTTCGGACTCGAATCTGACTGCTTAATTCCATATCCAATTCACTTATTTTGGATTACAAATATTTATAATCGGATTTGATCCATAAGATATTTTAATCAGATAAAACTCCTAAAATTCAGCTTGGATTGGATTCAGATTAAAATTCGATCCATTGATAGCCCTATCTAAACCTAACCCACTTCGACCCATTTTCAAGACTTTATAGCCCAACTAGCTCAAAACCATGTGAATTGGGTTGGACTCATGATTTTCAACCCATTTTACCACCCCTACTATGAACTTATGTCTAAGATCCCACAAACATATAAACTCATGCTGCCTAGGGTTGTCAACAGGTTGGATTTAGATTGGATCAGCCATATCCGAATTTGAATATGATTATCAATATCCATGTTGGAATTCAACCCGATATCCTATAGGATTTTTGTTAGTCAATACCATATCCGAATCCGATGAGTATCCAAAATTCAATAAAAAAATCCGACCCAATTTAATATTTTTCTTTTTTTCCCCCTTTTGGAATGTATAAAGATATTGTATTTATAAAGTAAATTTATGTCATATTTGAATTTTTTAACAATTTTTTTTATTATATATTAGTCCAAAAGTTAAATATTTGAATACTAAACCCCTATTTCATATTACATTAATACATAGATGAACTATTACATATTTTTATGTTTGACATTTTATTAATATTCCTCTTATTTTTTAGGCTAAAGACTCAATATCATAATATAGATGTTTATGTAGATATTAGGTCAATACAATATATAGATTTTATTTCAAAATTTTTATTAATGTTATATATAAGAATATTAATTTAATAGAAAAATCATTAAAGTTTGGATTCAGATCTTTAACGGATCGAATTGCTTAATTCCATATCCATTCCACTTATTTCGCATTACGGATATTTATAATCGAATATAATTAATAGGATAGTTTAATGAGATAAAAATTCTAAAATTTGGAGTGAATTCAAATTAAATTCGAATTAAAATTCGATCCATTGACAACCCTAATCCTGCCATTGCTACAACTGGACCTCAAAGAAGAGAAGCTAAAGGTACGGGATGTTAAAAATAGCAATATAAATTCTTAAAGACTCAGTCAAAATTATTACTCTGTTTATAATTTTTAGAGGGCCAATGTCTATGTCTTAGGTTGGCCAAATTATTTATCCTAAAAGTAATTTTACATGTGCATAAAAATACATAAAAAGTCTTTTCCTTGTTGCATTTATGTCTAATATCCAATTCATTATTACTTCATACCCTATTTACTGTAAGTGAAAAATATACCGAATCCCCTGTAAAGTTTCTAATTGTCGAAAAAACCCCTAACAATTTGAAAATAGCATGTTACCCCCCTATATTATATAAAAATAGGAAAATTTCACCCCTCCTCTCTGGCGTGTTTCAAACGCGCTGATGCTACAATTTTTGCTTACATTTTGATGACTTTTGTCACACATAATGGCTATTTTACCCTTCAGTTGGGTATGAAATAGAGGCTTCTTCCTCCAATGCCAAGCATCTATTTTATCCAAGTTTGAAGAAGAGAGTATAAGGCAGCAATTTTTCTCAAGATGTTTTCTTCCACCACCCCCAACCCAAGAAGATGTTCAAAGCCTTGTTTGGACATTAGGTATCCATAGACTCCTCTGTGTGATTGCCAAAAAAAGGGTTGCAATATGAGTTGTTGAAAATGAAAAGAAACCCTCAAAAGGCAAGTTATATTATTGTTGCAATTTCAATTTGTGTGAATTTTTTAGATGGGTGAAGGTTGGAAATGCCACTTGGTCACCTGAAGGGCTTGTGGTCACATACCCATATGGGAATGCAGTAGATTTGGATGATGAATGTGAGTTTGGAGAGTGTAATGAAGCTGCTGAAGTGATGTCAAGAATTTCTAGGGCTCAACCAAATGAGGAGAAAGGAAATTATATTCATATTTCTTGGTTCATTTGCATTGCATTATTTATGATTTTGATTGTATTGTTGGTAAAAAATTAAAGTCAAATTTGGGCAAACTTTTGCTTTTATGGAGGTGTTTTTTTGTAATTTTCTTTTCTTTCTTCTATTATTATATTTTGATGTATGGAACAGTTGGTTAAGCTACTAATTCCTTTTAAACTTATGAGTGGTTTGTAAATGGTTTTCTAGTTTCTTTCATTTTACCTAAATTAATTTGCTCCGAGTCTGGAAACAAAGGAAGAAAGGAGAAAAGGACAAGGTAATTAACTAAAAAATTGTTTTACCAAAAAAAGCCAAAAATTCATCTACTTTGGCCAAAAAACAAAGAAACAGATACTACAAATATTTAACACCATATAAGCTATAAAAAAAATTGGTTAACATAACCTAAACAACATACCAAAAGTACTCAAAAGCTAAACAAAAGCTGCCTACACACTAATGGCTTGTAAAAGAACCTGTAATTACAACCTGTAAAAGAAAAAAAACATTTAATGGACCTGCCAATGCGGTCCACTGCTTGCACACTGTGCAAATTAAATGAAAGCAAAAAAAAGCATATATATCTTCCAAAGCATAGAAAAAAAGACTGTAATTAAATATGAAAGCAAACTTCATAGCAATAGAAAGAAAAGTTGCTCATCTAATGTGCAAATCCTCAAATGAGCCAAATCCCACTATTCAAATGCATATATCTTTAGCAAATGCCAATATTATATTATTTTTCATAGCACAATTGTTGTAAACAAAACAAAAAGCAAAATATAGTCTTCCAAAGCTACCTATTCCCCAAAGAAGACCCCACAGATGCTCAAAATCATTGAAAGCCACAAAAAAAAGTCACACCACCAACATTGATAGTTCAGCCTTTCCTGTTTTTTTCTTGCATTCTTTTTGATCTATTTCTAATATTTTGCAGAACTTCAGCTAAATCAGGCTTCCTCACCCTAGGGGCTCTTGCAAATTGTTTAGATTCTAAAGTTGAAGCCTTCCTCTTGCCCAATAATGTAGCATTTTTGGATCCTTCATATATTCTCCCCTCACTTTGTTTTTCAGTACCCTAATCACATGAAAAAAATAAATAAATAGATAGATCTAATGGCAAATTTAGGCGCATAAGAACACTCACAACAACATTAATTGGTGGCTGAGCAGCAGTGCTTGAATCTTGTGTCTAATTTGTTGCATATTGGCTTGGTTGGGTTATTTGACCTTAGCTTGGTTGCCCTGAAGGTTCACTTGGTTGACCAAGTTGATTTGAAGGTTTATTTGGTTGACTTTGGATGGCCTATACGGTAATTAGTATTTAAGCAACATATTTAACCAAAAGTTACATAAACAGAAAAGATAAATTTATTTTTTCAATAGTTGGTTCTCTTGCATTTACTCTTCTTCTTGCTTCTTTAATCCTAGCTTTCAAAGTAGTTAGAAAATGTTAATGTTTTGGGTATCAAATATTAATTCTTTTTAATCAAAATTCATATTTTACCTTGGTTGCAGCATTTCTCTTGGCAGCAGCAGAATTGGACTGAGGTTGCTCACCTGTTGGTTGTTCAGATCTAGAAGAATTGTTCCCCTACAATGAAGATTGTGTTAAAGATTAATGATATAAATATGGTAAAATTTTCTTATATTTAAATTTACTTACATCCTTGTACAATTTGGACCTTGGATGTATTGGATTCTTGCATGTTCCTCTATTATGCCTTGGCTGCAAGCAATTTTTGCAATAATGTGCAAGTCCCTTTCTTGTTGAGACAATCCGCAGTTTTTCTTCTCATCTTTTTAGGCCTACCCCTTTTCCTGCTGTATTCTGGTGGGCTCAAAGCTTCAAAATCAGTTTTAATGTAGTAACTACTCCCAGGAACAGCATGTATTGTATTTGAATAAACTCTTAGGTATGCCTCTTTCTTAAAGTAATCTGCCACATAGTCTTCAATCTTGTGTCTTCTCTTATTCAAGTAAACTACATATCTATCAGAAATTCCAAACCCCACTTCAAATTCACCTTTTCCACAATACCTAGGAACACAAAATCTAGACTGTCTATAGGCTTTGTTCAGCTTCCTTACAATGTTAGGACATATTGTCCCCTCATACTTTTCCATTCCTTCTCTCTTCTTTTGTATTCTTGATGTCAACTTCCCCCTAATCCACTCAAACATTAAGATAATTGGTTTATCTCTAGCTTCAAGTATGTAGCTATTGAAAGATTCACAAAGTTTGTTCACCAAAATGTCAGAACAACACATAGTATTGAAGTGAGATCTAGCCCAATGGTAGGCTGGTATCTTCCTAAGCCATTCTGCAGCACACTCGTAAGTTTCATCAAACTTGGGATCAAGTTCTTTAATCTTCTTCATCCATCTCGCAAACTCATTTTTATTTCCAGTGCATGCTGCTTTCCACAAAGCATCTTTCAGCTCCAAACTTGTGTATTTTAACTTGAAATTAGCATATAAATGCCTCATACAGAACCTATGTTCACATGTAGGGGCCAGCTCTTCAAGTGCATCAATGAACCTCTTTTGTCTGTCTGAAATGAATGTCTATTTCCCTTCATCAGCACCCCCAATATCCAAGAATAACTCACCTAAAAACCAACTCCAAGTCTCTTTATGTTCAACCCTTACCACAACCATTGCAATTGGCCACATGTTATCATTACCATCTCTTCTAATTACTGCCAATAGCTGTCCCCCATGGCATGTTTTCAAAAAGCATCCATGTAAACCAATTATGGGCCTACAACCATCTAGAAAGCCCCTCTTCATGGCCTCCAAGCTGACTAACATCTTATCAATGTTGGAGGTTCTTTGTCTTCTTGTTTTCTCAAAATCAGTTTACTTCTAGGATTTTTGCACCTCATAGTCTCACAATAGTCCCATAGAAATCCATACTCCAAGCTATCATTCCCCTTGATTCTTCCTATTGCTATCCTCTTGGCCCTCAAAACAATCCAATAATTTGAATTCAAACTCAACTTCCTATAGATTTTATGCTGCACCTTCTTTATACCAATGTCCGGATTATCCCTTATCATTTTCTCCATTCTCTTTGCAATGTATTTGTAGTTGGCCATCTTATTATCAAAATTTCTGGCATAATTGTGTTAGCCTTCTAGTGTCTTATCTGAAAAGCTGGCCCTTTCAAGATTCTTGATGCATGAATCCTCCAATCACAAGCCTCATCTTGACATATTGCAATGATTCTATGATTTTCATTCTTCAGAAAAAATAGCTGATAACCATGCCTCACACTCCAGTCTCTCAAAACATTTCTAAACTCCTTACAATCTTGGAATTTATCCTCTACTTTGAGTTCATATGTCTTCTTGTCAATCTCCCCTGGCTTGTAGTATGCATGCTTGGGGACATCCTCATCTGAGCTACCTAAACTAAGGAGCTCATCTTCTTCACTTGCTGAGCTATACCACTTCTCATCTTCTACATTTTTATTCCTTTCTAAGTTCTTCTTTCTCTTAACAGTCATCTGGGCTTTCTCCTTCATCTTTTTCAACTTTTGAACTAGTTCTGCATGGGTTAGGACTTTGTCTGCAAAAATATCTTCATCACTTGAATCTTCCAAATCCTCCAACATTTCTGATGGTGCATCTAATTCTTCATCATACTCTTCTTCCTCAGATGGCAAATACTCAGAGTCATCAGACTCATCATCTTTATGTTGCTCACAATCTGGTTCAGGAATCATCTTACCTTTACCCATGACAGATGCCTCATTTGATGGTTGTAAATTGACATTGTTCACATTAGTGTCCCCAATTGTGTAAAGGTAAGATGATTACAACCATCAATCTGCTCATTTGATTGTTGTAAATTGACTTTGTCTGCAAAAATATCTTCATCACTTGAATCTTCCAAATCCTCCAACATTTCTAATGGTGCATCTAATTCTTCATCATACTCTTCTTCCTCAAACGGCAAATACTCAGAGTCATCAGACTCATCATCTTTATGTTGCTCACAATCTGGTTCAGGAATCATCTTACCTTTACCCATGACAGATGCCTCATTTGATGGTTGTAAATTGACATTGCTCACATTGGTGTCCCCAACTGTGAATTAAAATTAAAATCTGCATTGTTATCTTCCCACAATTCATCAAAAGCATCATGACCCTTCCCCTATTCATGGTTTCCCTCTTCATCACCCAAATTAACAGTTGCTTCATGTTCACTCACTTCATGCTCAATTATTACAGGTTCAGTTGCTTCATGTTCACTCACAGATCCATCATCATCCCTACACTTATCTCCCACATCACTCTCATCTATCTCATCTCCCTCAGTAGGCAAATCAGTCTTCTTATCACTCTCATTTTCATTACTCAAATTCTCTTCAGAATGAATAATATTACCCTGTGTGTCCATAACTACAGTTCATGTGGCTGTTTTTTTCAACATAAACAGTGATCACATGAGAGTTTCTTAAAGCTAATTTCATATCATTGACAGACTCATCATCATATATAAGTCAACAACCATTCTCTAGTGACCATCCAAGTAGTGTATAATAGAAACAAACATTCATCCTTTTTCCCCCCACACACTTCATACAACCAATAGAATTCTTTCTTATACTTTACTTCATTTAACTGAAAATTACAAATTAAGAGTTTCTTAACTCATTTATAGACAACATCAATGTCCCTTACAAACCTACCACCAACTCACATTTCTAACAGATAAGAGCTCTCCATTACACTGTAGTAAAAAACAAAACAAAAAAGAAAAAAAAACCACAAAACTAAAATTATGGTTTCTTTAGAAAACAATAATCATAAACAACAATAGTTTTACATGCCTTAATTATAAACTTCATTCCTACTCCGAATGTAGTCATCATCAGAAATCATACCATACATAATAGAAGACATAACAGTCAGCACCTATTTGTGTCATAAATTGACCTAACCTAAATTTTAGAAATATAAGCACTAAAAGCATAACAATCAGCAATCTATTATGCTATAATATAGAAATTTCAATCCTAAGACACCTAAAGTGAATTTTTTTTTATATATTTCACTTATTTCAGTACCTAAACAGAAAAGGATTTTACACCTAAAGGGTCATATTACAAAAATTTCAACCCTTAAACACATAATGTGAAAAAAATTAGATATTTTACTTAGTAGAATACCTAAACAGTGAAGGATTTTACAGGTATTCCAAAAATTTCAACCCTCAGTCACCCAAAGTGAACTTTTTTAAAAAATATGCTCAAAATGCTTGAACAATAATCTAATCATGATTAAGATTGAAAAATCATAACATATCTACAAGCAAACATTTCAAAAATAACACTCTCACATTTTTCAGAAGCCCTAATACACATATACATATAATGTGAACGATTTCATAACAAAAAATTTAAATCGAGTTATTTCTCTTCAAAATAGCATAGAAATAATACAAATAGTAGCAAAAATTCAAAAAGCCTTAGAATGTAATCACAACATAGAAGAAAAATGAATGCGCACGTCGGTTACCTCGAATGTATTCTTCAATAGCTTCAATTGCTCGTTTACAAAAGATTCAGAACCTTTCGTGTGCGCTCGCTGGCTTTGTATTCAAATGTGTACGCATTTGCACTTCAGGCTCACCTCGTTTCACAAATGGGCCAATACCTTCAAAATTATTTGCTTGGATACACAAAACACAAACCTAGATGCAAGATTAACACGAAATGGGCTTGAAAACAGGAATGTAGGTACAAATTTTGGGTGATGTTCCAGTCGTGTTCTAGGGTTATTCAAACGGGTTTAAGTGAGTCAAAACATTTTACTTCAGAAATCTCAGTAAAATTCTGCAGATTTTACTATATAACAAAGGGCAATTCTGACATTTGATTAGTCAAAAGCTAGAAAAAATCAATTGGGGCGAGTGAGCATCATTTCAAAGAATACAAGGGGTGATTTGACAATTAAATAATGTTAGGGGGTTTTGTGTCAATTAAATACTTTACAGGGGGTAAAATGTATTTAACCTTTTACTGTAAATACTATCCGATTATTTATCATTTTCATTATTTTTTATTTTTATATAATTACAACAAAAATTCTAATTTCTTCTCTTTTTGTAATTATTTATTAGGCTAGTATTTTGGGCACGGGTGTAAAGTTATCATATAGATGCTTCTACCGTTTGACTCTCCTAATAATAAATTTTATATATTCACTATAATTTAGAAAAAGAATAAAACAATGGAGATATAATATTTGAAAAGTCAAATTTTACTTTATTAAAAAAGAACAAAATTCAAAAGAATTAATTATTTAAATCTTATGTTTTAATGCAAACATTTTAGTTCTTGAGTAGTTGTAGGTAGGGACAGTTTAGTTATTAGTTTTTCTTCCTACCTTACTCGATGAATTGAATTTAAATCCATTCTTCTTCCTTCTTAGTTTGATTTAATGCTTTGATTCTTCTTTTTCTTTCTTTCTTTCTTTTTTCTTTTAAATCTTCTTCGTTTTCTATCTTACTCAATAAATTGAATTTGGACAGACTATTTTCCCTCTCAATTGATTTTCTTTTTTCTTAACATATAAAATTGTTTTCATAAATAAGGAAATATTTCAAAAATGATTACTTAAATGCTTTTTTGGTTGGGTACGTAAATTGATATTTTTACCAGTTACGTCTTTAATGGACTTGAGCTCATTTAAATTATAGAGCCCACCTTAAATGACTTAATTAGGTTGACTCAGTGACTCTTTTTAATTAATTATATTATTTTTTATTATACTTTTATTTTTATGCTTAGGGGCCTTAATTGACTCATCATTACCAAAATAGTCCTAACAATTTACAAGATCTAAACTCTAATTACAGCTCATAAATGTTTGATAAACATTGTAAAATAATTGAGGTTGTAATGGTGTTCTACCTAAAACAAATTTGTCCTCAGTAGGTAGACCTCAAGCACTAGCACTACAACAAATTGCATTTCATGTAACCAAAATTTTTGTAACAAAGGTAAATTTCGTTGCAAATGTTGTATTTATTGTAAAAAAGTTGAATTTTTGTTACTAAAATGCTTATCTTGAGTAACAAAATAAAAATCTTGTTACCTTTAACTAATATTTGTTATGTTAGATTTTTTATGTTTTGTAACTAAATATATATTTGCTACGGAAAATGTCATTTTGTAACATATAATATTTTTTGCCATTTAGGAAAATTTATTTGTAACAAAATTGGATACTTATTATAACATGAAAATGTTTGTTACAAATAAATTATATTGTAACAAAATGTTTGGTTACTAAAGTTAATTTAATTTTCCCTTCAGAAATTCGTTTCCTCCAAAATTCAATTGTACACAATGGTAACAATTGTTTTCGTTACTAAATGTAAAGGGCAATTAAATTAATTTTGCGCCCATACTTTGTGAGTTGGGCTTTAGTTCAAGAAATAGGCTTCACAATAATTCAAAGAAGTTATTAATTGGGCTTGACTTAGTGTTATAATTGGACTTGACCAAAGTTTTAATTGATGAGTTTTGCCTTATTATAAAAATTGGGCTTGAACAAATTTGAAGTGAATGAATTGCTTAATTGGGCTAATTTTATTGTAGAATTTGGTGTTACAATTTTTTTGTGAATTATTTGTTGAACTGGAATTCTTTTAAGGGTTGGGGTTTAACAAATTTATAGTGGGTTATTTTTTAATTGGGTTGTCATTTAAGAAATAGGTTTGACTAAATTTATAGTGAATTAATTGGTGATTTGGGTTTTGTTTTAAGAATTGGTCTTCAACAAATTTGAATTGACTAAATAATTTGTTGGCTTTCTTTAAGGAATTGAGATTGAACAAAATTTTTAGGCTTTGTCTAAGAATTAGATTTCTCCAATTTTGAAATTATTTTTATCATAATAATTTCAAAATTGGTTACTACACTCTTTCAATTTTTTAATTAATAATTATGTTTCACCAATTTTTTTAATAAATTGGTGAATTATACTTCAATGACGAATTACTTTATTAATGTTTTTAATTATAAATTAGCGAATTGAACTTCATATAATAGTTGGTCTATTTCTTAATTTAAAGAGTTGGTTAATCAGGCTTCATCCAATTACTTCTTTTTTATAATTGGGTTTCACATCAATTCACACTTCACCAACTTTCCTTTTTTTTTTTTTTCATGTAATTGGGCTTGGTAATTTTTCGACAAGTTAGTAAATTGGGCATTCTTTGTGACCTAGTCGTAACATAATTTATAAATTCGGTTAATTGGGCTTCACCAACTTTTTTTTAATTGTTATTAAGACCAATTTTTTAGAACATTAGTAAATTGGGCTTTCTTCATGAATTAGTCTTCACATTGATTTAAAACTTTAGTTAATTGGGCTTCACCAACTTCTTTTTTATTAAATTGGTTTAACTAATTTTGTAATTAATTAGTAAATTGGACTTTCTTGACGGGTTTGAACTAATCTCTTTTAAGAATTGGGCTTTAGCAATGGTAACAATTTCTTTGCTTACCAATTTTATGTAATATTGATTTATATTCCCGCCAAAATATTCTTGATCCAAAAGTTGGCTGAATACAAATTGTAACCAATTGTTTTTTGTGACTGAACTTGGATGGAAATGCAATTTTGTTTCCCTCCGACTTTATATTCCCTCCAAAATTTGGCCCATAAAAAATGTTAACAATTGTTTTAATTATTAGTTTGACATAATAATTTAACTTGATTTCTTTCAAAAATTTGATGCCCTCTAATAATGAATTGTCTTCATTTTTTCAATTCCTCTAAATTTTAGCTCCTCCATTTTTTTTTGTATGAATAATTTATAGCAAACTTAATTTCTTTTACCTCAGATTATATGATGAATTGACATATAATTTTTTAAATTATTAAATGACTTTCTATTATAGTTAAAGTAGTTAAATAACATCTAATTTGGACTTATAAATTTTGGTGCTTAAGAATTTAATTTTTTATTATAATTTATTACAATATTCTTTTAGAAAAATTCTAAAAAATCCTTAAAATAAATAGTTGAAGGTTACATACCTGAATAGCAAAAGAAAAGAAAGAAATCTAGTTTACCATAGTACTTAATGAAAAGAAAACGATCCCTGAATTTAGGCATGTTAATGTTACATTTTATTTTTTAATCGTTGTATTGGACAGTTAAAGATCTTCATAACTTATAGATGTCTATATGGTAATTGTGTGTATGTTTCACTATATAAATTGCTAAAATGAAGATAACTTTCATAGTCTAATATAGTGTAAAGAAAGTATTAACTTAGAATATATTATTAAATGTAATGATTATTAACTTTCATAGATTTGAACAAGTTGTTCTTATGAATTAGTTGGTCTACATATTATATTTCCTTCAAAAAATAAGTTTCCCTCCAAAAATAAATTCCCCTATTATTTTTTTATTCCCTCCAAATTTTAGCTCCTCCCTCCAATTTGTGTATAAATAGTATATACAAAAATTATTTGTTTGATCTTATATTATAAGATGAATTATGATGTATTATTATGGGGGTTAAAAATTTAATTATATTCTTTATTATTATTTATTAGGACATATTAAAAATTGTTTATAAATTCTAAAAAGTTTAGTCTTTATGTGTAATTAATTTCATATTAAAAATAAAAATATTTTGTACTAATAATATATTGATGTGGACAATTTGAACATGCATTTACTGAAAATTTTCTACACTTAATTAACGCAAATTGTTTTGAAATTGATCAACTTGTATAACTTTAATATAGTTGGAAATTTTGAAATACTCATGACATTGTAATATAAACTTAGTCATATAGTTATAAGTTTAATAAAATTATTTTTTATCCCCATATATTTAATTAAATTTTTGAAGAACTATTAGCATCCTTAACAAATTTGTAGACGCTATTTGAAAATTTATATTAAAATTGAAAAATCCTTCAAAAGCTATTTTTATTATTTTTGAGACTAAAATATCCCTAGACTTATTTGTAACTTTAACATGGGGGTTTAACTTTAATTTTATTTAAATTACTCAAAATAAATTTAAATAATTTTATTAATAATTTTTTAAATATTAAATAATCTTTTATTCGAAGTTGAATTAAAAAGTAAAAATTTAAAATCATCAACATATCTAAAGTAATTTAATCAAATTTAATTAAACATATTTATTAATTATAAAATCAAAATCAAAATCAAATCCATCTCTTAATTAATATGATTTTGTATTGAAATTACATCTCAATAATATTAAAAAATAATCATATCTAAAATAATTTAATTAGATTAAGTTCTATATATTTATTAAATATAAAAAATATTTATTAACTAAAATAAATAACTTAAAAATAAAAATAAGATCTAAAAATATCATACTGACAATAGTAATTTTAAAATGTCAATTTCACCCTATCAACCTAATAAAAAATTTATTGATATGATATCTTATTTCCTCCTGAAACACAAATAAATAAATAATTTTCTCACAATTTATTTTTCACCTGCCACTCAAAATACAAACAAACAACCTTATATTTCCCAACCCCACTTCCCCAAAACTATTTTGCTAAAATATTTGACAAAATGCTCCAATTCATAAACAAACAAGCCCTAATTTAAACTAATTTCATTAAATTTATTAATTCATAAAAAATAAATAAGTCAAAATTTACCTATTCTTTCTTCTCCCCCACAACCCCCACCCCCACCCACCTACCCACTCCCCCTTCTCCCCCACCACTACTCAATTTCTACGATCAGCTTCCGTGCATGTGTTCCTCACGACAAGATGAAGATTCTGTCTTTGCATTTTCGCCGCGTCGGCACCGTTGGAGATGGTCACTACCACCACTGCTTGACATGTCTCAACGATAGGAATCAAACCCCCAACTCAATTTCAGCTTTTGCCACCGAATCGCCGCTCAATTGGTTGGAAAATGTCTCTGCTCTATTGTACACCGTCGTGCCAGTTTTTCTTCAATTTCGCTCCCTCTGGTGGTCCATTTCTAAAATTGAGGGTTCCTACGTGATCCTTGAGCTAAGACCAACAAAACCCCAATACTCAAACCTGAGCTTCAGTCACCAGAACGAAGAAACCCATCAACACTGCCATGATCGAGACTTCTATCTCCATTTCCGGCCACTACACCAGTTAGTTCTACAAGATTTTGGTATTTTTGAGTTCCTTGAGCTGAGAGGAGTAAAATGGTGTATAATATGGGGGGGGAGGGGTGGGTTTGTCGTTCACCAGAAAATGTTGCTGGAGGAGGAAGATGATGGCTGCATGTGTGAATTTGAAAGAATGGGGAAGGGGGGGTGCAATTACTAAATAAAGAGGCATTTCCAGAAATTATAATTTGACCCTCAATATTTTCCTCTAGCTCTTGATTAGGCCCTCTGAAGTATGACAAAACTTTAATTCGATCCCCCGACTAATGAGTGCCTCATATCCACCCACTTGACCTTAAAGATTTCCATGCAAACCCCATAATTCTTAAAATGTGATCCAATTGAGTCTAGCCTATTTGAAATTTGACCCCAACACTTTCAATTTCCATGCAATTAAGTCATTTTTATTAATTTTTTTAGCCTTAAAATCCTACCAATCAATATCTTGATTTCTAAATCCTCATTTTCTCAAATACCCAATTTTAGGGGTGTTACAGGCAATGTCCTAAATGTCTTTAAAAAAATGAAGTTTTGGTCCTATAAGTGTCAACCCTGGTACCAAAAGTGCAAACCCCCCGATCTAATAAGACCAAAAGTGCAATTTTCCCTAAAACTTTCCTCCAAAAATTGGCACCTCCCTATATACCCATGTCAACCTTCACTATAGTTAAAAAAATTAAAAACAAATTAAATATCTAAAAAGTAAAAGACAAAATTATTCTTTATTTGGATCTACTTAGATTTACATGTCAAACCATTAACCGGTTTAGCAAATTTTATAATTAAATAAAGTACAAATATTAAGAAAACCCAAATCGCACCCCCTTCCTTCAAACCAGCCACGCCTAGCCCAATGGAAAGCTCAATTACCACATTGGCGGGGTGCTAGGTTCATTTTATATATGTACATATATTTTTGTATATATATATATATTAATATGTATATGTGCATATATATTTTTGTTTTTATATGTTTTCCTTTTTTTATATATTTGGTTTTTATTATTATACTTATATTTCATATCATTTATTTTTTCATATTTTTATTTAATTTAATTTTTTTATGGGTAAATATTTAATTGTCTAGAAAATTTTAACTGCAAACATACCAAAACTCTCCAAAATAAAATTTTAGCTATTCTCTAAAATATAAACAAACATTAATCATATTCTCCAACACAACCATTACATTCCCAACTTTACTCCAAAAACTCATTCTCCCAAACACATAATACAAAACATATAAAATATAACCAAACACTACATTAGCAAAAAAAAAAAAAATTAAAATAAAAAATCAGGGCTCCATTGAAATGGTAACAATTTTATTGGGCTAGTTACAATTTACCCCCCTATGATTTATGAAATAGGCATCAAACCCTCTTGTGAAAAAAAAATATATACAAACTAACTTCCTTAAGCTTTACAAAACCACACACACCACCTCCCCCTCCACATTTGTTGCCCATTTAACATATTTTAATATAAAAAGACCAATTTACCCTTAATTATTTCACATATTTACAATTCAATTTAAGTAACTTTTTACTATCATAATTTACGTTTTTTCTTTTTTCTTTTTCATTCTTTTCTTTTCTTCTTGTTCTGATTTCTCTCTTCTTCCACTATTTCATATATTTGTCATTTTATACACATATATATAAATTTATCATTATTTCTCATTTCTCATTATTTCATATATTCTCATTTTATACATATATATATATAAATTTATCTATAAAATTTTAAATAATTTTTATTTTTATCTTTGTAATTATTCATGCATGTATACTTATTTTTTATATTTATACTTATTCATATATATATATATATATAATGCACATATATATAAATTTATCAATAAAATTTAAATTACTTTTATTTTTATCTTTTATTTTTCTATTTATTCATTCCAAATTAAATAATATTTAATATTTATAAATATATATAATATAATTTTTATTCATACTTATATACATATATACACTACAAGATAATAGGTTAATCACGGCATATATTTTGCGATGGTTTATCTCAACCGCCACAAAATATTAATTTGACGGTGGTTAAGCTACGATTTATCCAAACTACCGCTGAATTAGCCATTTAGTGGCGATTTTGAAAAACTACCATGGAATTCATAATGAATGCGGTGGTTAGTGTAACCACCACTGAATGAATAACTTCGTAGTGGTTTTTTTAAACTGCCACAATTAATAATATTATTTTTTTTGCTTATTAGATTGCCCTTTGTTTTTTACTTTAAAGGGTTTTTTTCACAATTTTTTAATATATATATATGTATATATATATGTAATGCCAATTATTTTGATAAATATTATTTTTTTATAAATTTCTAAAATAAAGTGTTTTATATTATAAGCTCTTCTACAAAATGTAAAGAGGTATTCACTTATTTTTAATATTTGAACATACTCCTGTAATAATTTAGACTGTATGAATTTTAAGTTTTTATTTTATTCATACATTGCAAGGTGTATTTTAAAAGATAAAATTTGATATTTTTATAAGCTTAAAAAATTCTTATAATATCTTCTTATGAAAAACTTAGCCAAACACCTACTTTGTCACGCCCCAAATTCTAACTATATAGTCTAATCTCGAGGTGTGAAATTCAATCCCTACTATATGATATTAACAATCCAAATTCATAAGGTTAAACAAGAACTCAAACAGATCCAAGCTAGATTCATAACACAAAATTCAAAATATCAAAACCTTTCCGAAACTAAAACAAAATAAAATCCATTATAAACAAAACATAACTAATAAGCTCAGGAGAAATGTAGTAGTCTACTGCTAAAATCTAAACTAAGTCTTCAATCTTGATTCTCATCATATGCAAAATCTACCTCCTCACTAGGGCTAGGATCTAGGTCTACCAGAATGAAGTTAAAGAAAATAAAAGAGTGTGAGCAAAAGACTTAGTGAGTGCCAAGTGTGTGCAATTTGAGTTCAGGAATTTAACATGATTTGTACAGTGGAAATATTCAAGAATTTGTACAGTGGAAATATTCGAGAATTTGTACAGTGAAAATATTTGAGAGTTTGTACAACACAAATATTTGAGAAATTATATGGTGAAAATATTTGAGAGTTTGTACAGTGAAAATATTTGGGAAAAATATAAGCAAAATTTTTTAAACAATCGAGCAGTAACAAATCAAGAATTTTACAAACAGTCAAGCAGTAACGAGTCAAGAGTTTAATAAATAGTTTCCTAGACTAACAACTTAAATTGCGATGATCAAATAGTGTTTGTTGGAACTAGTCAACCTTATGACTCATACTGTAACAGTCCTTTATCGCTCCGAGCAAAGTGCGACCTTACCAAAACAGTGCCCGAGCATCCCTAGGAATTCTTATGACCCACCTTAGCCAGAAACAGCTTCTGTTGTGCGCTAGGGAGATTAGGCCATAGGTGCTTGGGGTTCAACTGGCTAGCCCGTAGCTGCCAATGAAGTCCCTCGCACACCCAGATCAAGTTGGATCCAACTAACAATAATAGTAATAGTAATCAATTGATTATCAAATTTAATTGCTAGTCTAGAAGCATTAAAATCATAAAGCATAAGTTTTCTTTTATCTAGAAATAAAACAAGAAAAATATTTCTTTTTGTGTGTAGTGGAATACATATATAGTACAATGTATATTGAAAAGAAGTTTCATAGCATTCATTACTATACATATATCTTTCTGGGTTTTAAAAAGTAATATCATATAATAGTATAAGTTTAGGCACTCACCTTCAAGATCAATACTAGAACTCAATCACCTATCCCAGTGTCAATCGAGTCAATTGTTGAGTCACCTGATTCATTTAATAAATATATCGATAATTGATTTAGAAGATTAGCAAGACAAAGGTCACTTAGAAGTAGCATTATGAGTGTCATAAGTATGTATTACCTCAAAACCAATAATCCTAATTGGTGGTAAAATAATTTACTAATTTCATTTTTTTCCTACAAACATGGCACATACCCTATAATTGAGTCCTAGATAAAATATAAATACTCAAGTAACATTGTATTAAGCATCCAACATCTCAATAATACAAAACATCTAACTCATCTTACTTTTAATACTTTAGCTATTGGCTAACATTAACAATACAAGCTTATGTGCTAATTCCACTTCATGAGATAACTAATATCAAAATTGATTTACCAATCAAAGAATCATCCTCGAATTCCAATTCCTAGTTGTGATGATTTACAAAACCCCTTGGATGGTATCAAACATATCTCATGATCCCACTATCCATTAATTGATTCCAACAAAAAATTTCCTTCTAATTTGACAATCAAAGCCATCATAATTAGAGACACATCCTTAAAATATTATTAAATATTCTCTTGGTGCATATAATTAAAATTGGCTTAACATTTATGGGGAGTAACTTCACTACTTATACCCTTAGATACAACCGAAATGCATGGGCTGCCAAGAAACAATAGGTATGATATTTTAATCATGAGTCTTTCCTTTTTCTCTATCCATTCTTCATTTCTGGAAACTTACTTTGCCACCTAGAATTCAAAAACTGCCATGCTTTCCGTGATCATCACTTTTAATCTTAATTGGGTTTATCTAAAATTACTAAACATATAGAGAATATTAGATGGAATCACACCTTGGCAGAATAATGAAATGTTGATGATGAGGCATAAGATCCTAGGAAACAGTAAGTAATTTAACAAGGTCCAATCCCCCTGAATCCTCCTGATGTAGGGCACTGGCACATGAATATATGCTAATATAATTGATGAGGCTTGTTCCCCTGCTTTGTTGCTGCTTATATCTCCTTTAACCCACTTGATTATTTAGCAGAGATCCAAAAAAAATTCCATGCAGCACCCAAACCATTGCCTGCACTGAAATTCGCCATCGGATTATACCTCCTCACCAAATCGACACTCAAATCACTTGCCAACATACAAAAGCCTAGCATCAGGTCCCACCAAATTCAATACATCATTAGATACCAACCTATCATACAACAAGAGATCAACACTATCTATCACTCGCAATGCTTTCGACGTCAGCAACTATAAGTTCCCGGGCCATGTAACCACCAAGAACACATTTTCAGGCCCAATTTTCTGAACTCCATTTTCATTTCCTCTCTTTTCTCTCAAAACTTCAAGTAGTTCCCTTAACTCTAAAAGCTATGAAGCTATATCACAGTCCCTAATAATTTCTTGATCGGGGGAAGTGGGCACGAGGAGGAGGAATAAGGCAGATGTTGGTCCTTGTGCAGCCAGCTCTCCCTTTGGTACCTCTCAATTGAATGCTTTTCTGTGAAAGGTGATGTCTTTTGTGAATTTGCTGCACAATAGATGTTAAAAACTGGTTCGAGGCCAAAAGATTTGGTTTTTCTTGATTGAATTGTTGCTGTGGAAGAAGATGGGACTCTACTTACAAGAGTCATGGGAATGAAAAGTATTTGGCTCTCTACAGAGATAAAGCTTTACACCATTTTATACATTTGTGTATCGGACTGATGAAGGGAATATGCAGAATTGGGAGTTTTGAGTAGGAAATTGGGGTTTTCTCTTTTTTCTTTTTTCTTTTTTAGGAGGTGGTGGTGTGGCAGAGGAACCGGTGGTTGGGGTGGCGGAGGTGGTGGCATGTCAGGTGGCGATGGCGGAGGGGCTCGGAGATGGTAGTGATTTTGAATTCATAATTGATTTTGAGGGCTTTAGATGGTGGGAACTATATGTATGGGATAAGTGGTTTATTTCAACTAAAACTCTAATTATTTATCTATTATGATTAGGATAACCCTATAATAAATTTGATATCTTTATTATTAATTCCTAAGAACAATATAATATTATTATGAGAAAATTATAATTATTTTTTCTAAAATTTAAATATCTAATATATATACATATATATAGTTCATCTTCTAACTAATATAGCAAATAATAAATAAAATTAAAAGAAATTACGAGTAAACATAGGATAAAATAATTAAGAAATTATAAGGCTTTACAAGTAATCAATTAAATATGAAACAAAATTTTTGGGGGTATTACATACTTAGTCTAGATTTCTACTTGTCTGTTAATATTATGTATTTTGATTAATGAAATAAATTATTATATTGTTTTCTTTACCCAAAACTCACAATGCAAAAATATTACTCCTTTACCTAACAATTTATATATACATATATATGTAATAAAATTTCTTTGCTTCATGCAGCTATGTTAAATAATTATCCCACACTTTTTATTTATTTATTTTTAGTTCACTATTTGATATTCTTATTTTATTTATTCAAATGATAATTACTATTTTATTTTTAAAAATAATAATATTATTCTAAAATATTCTAATAAACTAATTATGTTATATCATTGATTTTCAAAACTTATTTTTAATAGTGTAAAAAAATTCACACCTTTTACTCTTTCGACTCATATTTTTTATAATTTTATTTTATTTACATTAAGAACTATGGGTGCAAATGAGATGAGACGATTCGTGAACAGTTCAAGCTCGTCAGTTAAATGAGCCAAGCCAAGCTCAATAAGTATAAGTATCTATGAACATATCTATATTAACTAATATTAGTTGTAGCCAAGTTGATAAGTGCCTTGTTGCAGGTATTTGCAGGAGCGGGTTCAAGTCCTGCAAGCGACAATTTTGAGTTTCTAGTTCCAGCAGTTCAAATTGCCAAAGGCCAATGTGCATTGGTCCTTCTAGCCCAAAAACTATTGGGCCCAGTGTTCTCCAGCCCATCTGTCGGTGGCCCATCATGCCATTGCCCAACACGCCTAGATCCACCGTGCCTTGGCCTGTTCAAGTGACCCCAACTGCGAAAGCCCAGCCTTCAATCTAGTGCCAAATCCATCAGTCAAGCCTCGAGATTGGGCTTCGGCCAGTTGGAGCGGCCTATTGGGAAGATGACCCAGTTAATGTTGGGCCCACCCGCCAGCAGCCCAGCGCCAGAGATATTCCTATCCTGAAGCCCAGCCCGTGGGGATGTCTCCAGCCCCTGTCCTAGATCCAGCTACTAAACCCTGAAAAAAAGGAAATACTAAGTGAGCCAAGTATTACATGTACTAAATGTAACAAAACTTTTAATTTCTCTCGTAACGAAACTCTTAGTTATCTATTCCATTAGTAACGAAATGCTTATTTTTCAATTAAAATATTATTTAAATATTTGTAACCAAATATTTTGTTACATAGATAATAAGTGACTATACTTAATTAAACAAGTAATATTATTATATTATGCATTGGTAACGAAAAATAAAATGCAACAAAATTGCCAATGTTTTAGTAACTAAATATTTTGTTATTCTATAAAAATCTATTGCAACTAACACACTTTTTTGTTACTAATATCATATTTTTGGTAACGACATGTTTCATCGCCATAAGGTAATCATTTGTAACGAACCAAAATATTCATTACAAATACTTTTAGCGATGGACTTTAACACACGAAACTTTGATAACCAAAATTTTGTTACCAATTACCTAAGGTAACGAATTTAAGCATTAATGCAATGAAATTCTTTGTTACTAAAAGTGTAATTTGTTGTAGTGTGGTCTGGATTAGTTATTCTCGAGTCAAGAAAGCAGATGTGGGTAGCTATATTTTGTTAAAATGAAAAGGATATAAGTCATTTGTCCAAACATTTTGTCAATTTTGGTAGTTAGGTGGAGAAAGCTTCATTTTATTTTATTTTATTTATATACACACAATATGCACAAATGGTTCATTATTGAGGTTCCAACACTGAAGGAGGCCCAATTATTTGATTCAGAACTTTGGTCTTATTTATTTAATCAAATCGTGTCCTATTCGCCCGTGCACAATTACAACTTGATACAACATTATTTTTTCTGTTCTACCATTTATATACTTTACAAATTAAAAGTTTATGAAGACTAGTTCAAATGGAAAGAATGAATTTAAAGGACTATATTGGGTAGCTTATATATGCGATCACCTAATTTCATTCATTATAAATATTAGCCCATTATATGTTTTTGTAATGGCGGAGTTCGATATGAGCTAACCTTAACTCAAGCAATGCACGGCAGAAAAATTATTTTTAATTTAATTCCTTAGTCGAATTAACTCTACCAAAAAAATTTACACAAGATTGTGCCCAAACCATATAAAAACGGACTGCTAGTTTGAATAAGGTAGACTCAGCTTTGCTCCTAATTTAACTAAGACACTATTTCTAATGTAAATATGGTAAAACTAGAGGTACAAACGAGTTGAGTTGAGCTCGAATTGTGCTAGCTTGAACTTGAACTATGCTTCAAACCGATCTCAAACCATATACATTAGAAAGTTTTCAAGCTGGATTATATGTATTAGGAAGCTCCCGAGTCAACTTGCAAGCCGATGTATAATTTTCATTTCTTTTATTTTATTAATTAAAAGTTCATTTAAAAGTTGAGCTTAATTAAGTTAAATTAAATCGATCTTGAGTTTTTGTTAAACTCGAGCCTAATATATTTTGAGTTCGAGGTATTTTTTTTGAAACTCGACTGGACTCAGTTGCACTTCTAAACTAGATCCTAGCTACTTGCAGAGAAAACTAAATCATACTCTTAAAGTTCTTTACTTACGTAAAAATAGCACACATTTGAATTTAGTGAAAAAATAATATGAAAAAGAAAAGACAAATATTAAAGGGTCACTTATTATAAAGTACCAAAAGCATTCTCCTTTTTTGTGTTCAGTCCCCACTTGATTTTCTTTAGAATGAGCTCCCTAGTTTTGTTCAAAGTTCAGAGATCACTCCCTACCTACTTGATTTGGCCAAAATACCCTTAAGTATAATAGTTTTCACTCATTTTTTTTAATTCTTCACTATCGACACAACCAAACAGTAAACCCTAGCATATGTACTTTCATTACCAGAAATAGAAAGAAAAATCACAGAAGGAAACCAAGCTCCACGGTTGGAACAACGACCACCAACATGACATTCACATTTTCTTCTTCTCTCTTTAATTTCATCATTTTTAGGTTTTTTCTTCTCAGTTTCTTTTCAATTGCTTCTGAGTTTCTTCTCAATTTATTTTCATCTCACCCCAACTAACGCATATTCTTCATCCCTTAATTTTGTAGTTTTTTGAAA
This sequence comes from Jacaranda mimosifolia, assembly GCA_018894105.1. Taxonomy (NCBI): domain Eukaryota; kingdom Viridiplantae; phylum Streptophyta; class Magnoliopsida; order Lamiales; family Bignoniaceae; genus Jacaranda; species Jacaranda mimosifolia. The sequence goes on from CM032125.1 coordinate 4,264,712, forward strand.
ATGTCAACCAGTATTGAAGGTAGAGTGTTCACTCCAGTCCTGGGGAGTTGCCGCTACAAAAACTACCTCCATATAATGTCAATTAAGGATAGTACGACTTTAATAGACATGTACCTTAATCTCGCAAGAAAATGGAGTCAAATCAACCCCAAGCTTTTCGCTTTGCAATACATAGCTCCACATTAAAGATTATACGTGACTTTGACCGATGACGATGATGTTATGAATATGGTCTTATTGCATTTTCCATTGAAGATGAACATTATTAATATTCTAATACACCAAAAAGATGAATCGCGTAGCAGAGGAAAGAAGAGTAGTGATATTTTAAGATAATACTTTTACTGAACCTAAACTACACTGCAGTTTGTAAAGTTCTGTACTTGAAGTACTCTTAATTTGTACTTCGTTTATTTGAAAATCTTTCTATACTTGGAGCGTTCTACATTATACTTCATTGCAATTAAAATTGTACTGTATTGCTAGTGTTTTATACTTGAAATGTTCTGCAATTGCACTTGAATTGAACTGCGATGCTGAATTATTTTTCTTCAACTGTTCTACATTTACACTTTATTTTACATAAACTATACCGCATTATTAAAGTTTTATACGTCAAGTGTTCTACTAATTGATTATCTAAAATTGTACTACAATTACTCCTATTTTGTACTTGAAGTGTTCTGTAATTGTACTTCGTTTAACTAAAATTGTACTACGATGCTGGATTATTTTTCTTAGACCATTCTACATTTATACTTCATTTTAAATAGACTATACTACATTATTGAAGTTTTATACTTCAAGTATTCTACTTATTGATTATCCAAAATTGTACTGCAATTACTAGCGTCTTATACTTGAAGTGTTCTGAAATTGTATTTTATTTTACACTTCATTTTACCTAAAATTATACTCTATTATTTAAGTTTTATACTTCAAGTGTTCTACTAATTGATTATCCAAAATTATACTACAATTACTAGCGTCTTATACTTGAAGTATTATGGAATTATACTTCTTTTTATATAAAATTGTATTTCATTTTATCTGAAATTGTACTTCATTTTATACTTCATTTTACATAAAATTGTACTCTATTATTGAATTCCTATACTTCAAGTGTTCTATTTATTGATTATTCAAAATTGTACTACAATTGCTAAGATTTTATGCTTCAAGTGTTTCGAAATTGTACTTCTTTTTATATAAAAGTATACTTCATTTTATATAAAATTGTACTTATTTTACATAAAATTGTACTCTACTATTTAAGATTTATACTTCAAGAATTCTACTAATTGATTATCCAAAATTGTATTGCAATTGCTAGCATTTTATACTTAAATTGTTCTGGAATTGTACGTCTTTTATCTAAAATTGTACTTCATTTATCTGAAATTGTACTTCATTTTATACTTCATTTTAAATTATACTCTATTATTGAAATTTTATACTTCAAATGTTCTATTTATTGAATATCCAAAATTGTACTACACTTGCTAGCGTCTTATACTTCAAGTTTTTTGAAATTGTACTTCTTTTTATATAAAATTGTACTTCATTTTACTTAAAATTATACTTTATTTTACATAAAATTGTACTCTATTATTAAATTTTTATACTTCAAGTGTTCTATTTATTGATTATCCAAAATTGCACTGTAATTGCTAGGGTATTATACTTCAAGTGTTCTGAAATTATACTTCTTTTTATATAAAATTGTACTTATTTTACATAAAATTGTACTCTGTTATTTAAGTTTTATACTTCAAGAGTTTTACTAATAAATTATCCAAAATTGTAATGCAATTGCTAGCGTTTGTTACATGAATTGTACATCTTTTATTTAAAATTGTACTTCATTTTATACTTCATTTTACCTAAAATTGTACTTTATTATTGTAGTTCTATACTTCAAGTGTTCTATTTATTGAATATCCAAAATTGTACTGCAATTACTAGGGTTTTATACTTCAAGTGTTCTAAAATTGTACTTCTTTTTATATAAAATTGTGCTTCGTTTATAAAAAATTGTACTTCATTTTGTGCTTAATTTACCTAAAAATGTACTCTACTATTGAATTTATATATCTTAAGTGTTCTATTTATCAATTATCCAAAATTGTATTACAATTGTTAGTTTCTTATACTTGAAGTGTTCAGCAATTGTACTTTTTATATAAAATTGTACTTCATTTATCTGAAATTGCACATCATTTTATACTTTATTTTACTTAAAATTGTACTCTATTATTGAAGTTATATAATTCAAGTGTTCTATTTGCTAGGGTTTTATACTTCAAGTGTTCTAAAATTATACTTCATTTTACTTAAAATTATACTTTATTTTACATTAAATTGTACTTTATTTATTGAATTTTTACACTTCAAGTGTTCTATTTATTGATTATCCAAAATTGTACTACACTTGCTAGCGTCTTATACTTCAAGTTTTTTGAAATTGTACTTCTTTTTATATAAAATTGTACTTCATTTTACTTAAAATTATACTTTATTTTACATAAAATTGTACTCTATTATTAAATTTCTATACTTCAAGTGTTCTATTTATTGATTATCCAAAATTGCACTGTAATTGCTAGGGTATTATACTTCAAGTGTTCTGAAATTATACTTCTTTTTATATAAAATTGTACTTATTTTACATAAAATTGTACTCTGTTATTTAAGTTTTATACTTCAAGAGTTTTACTAATAAATTATCCAAAATTGTAATGCAATTGCTAGCGTTTGTTACATGAATTGTACATCTTTTATTTAAAATTGTACTTCATTTTATACTTCATTTTACCTAAAATTGTACTCTATTATTGTAGTTCTATACTTCAAGTGTTCTATTTATTGAATATCCAAAATTGTACTGCAATTACTAGGGTTTTATACTTCAAGTGTTCTGAAATTATACTTCTTTTTATATAAAATTGTGCTTCGTTTATAAAAAAATTGTACTTCATTTTGTACTTAATTTACCTAAAAATGTACTCTACTATTGAAGTTATATATCTTAAGTGTTCTATTTATCAATTATCCAAAATTGTATTGCAATTGTTAGTTTCTTATACTTGAAGTGTTCAGCAATTGTACTTCATTTATCTGAAATTGCACATCATTTTATACTTTATTTTACTTAAAATTGTACTCTATTATTGAAGTTATATAATTCAAGTGTTCTATTTACTAGGGTTTTATACTTCAAGTGTTCTAAAATTATACTTTATTTTACATTAAATTGTACTTTATTTATTGAATTTTTACACTTCAAGTGTTCTATTTATTGATTATCCAAAATTGTACTGCAATTACTGGAGTTTTATACTTCAAGTGTTCTATTTACTGATTATTCAAAATTGTACTGCAATTGCTAAGATTTTATACTTCAAGTGTTCTAAAATTATACTTTTTTTAAATATAAAATTGTACTTAATTTTACATAAAATTGTACTCTATTATTTAAGTTTTATACTTTAAGAGTTCTACTAATTGATTATCCAAAATTGTACTGCAATTACTAGCATCTTATAGTTGAAGTGTTCTGGAATTATACTTCTTTTTATATAAAATTGTACTTTGTTTATATGAAATTGTACTTCATTTTATACTTCATTTTGAATAAACTTGTACTCTATTATTGAATTTCTATACTTCAAGTGTTTTATTTATTGATTATCCAAAATTGTAAAACAATTACTAGGGTGTTATACTTGAAGTGTTCTGAAATTGTACTTCTTTCTATATAAAATTGTACTTCATTTTACATAAAATTGTAATCTATTATTTAAGTTTTATACTTCAAGAGTTCTTCTAATTGATTATTCAAAATTGTACTACAATTGCTAATGTCTTATACTTGAAGTATTCTAGAATTTTACTTTTTTTATAAAAAATTGTTCTTCGTTTATTTGAAATTCCACTTCATTTTATACTTCATTTTACCTAAAACTCTACTCTATTATTAAAGTTCTATACTTTAAATGTTCTATTTGTTGATTATCCAAAATTGTACTGCAATTGCTAGGGTTTAAACTTCAAATGTTCCGAAATTGTACTTTATTTTACCTGAAATTGTAATATATTATTTAAGTTTTATACTTCAAGTTTTCTACTAATTGATTATCCATAATTGTACTATAATTCCTAGCATCTTGTACTTGAAATGTTCTGGAATTGTACTTCTTTTTATCGAAACTTATACTTCATTTATCTAAAATTGTACTTCATTTTATACTTCATTTTACCTAAAATTGTACTCTACTATTGAAGATCTATAATTCAAGTATTTTTCTTATTGATTATCTAAAATTGTACGCAATTCCTAGTGTTTTATACTTAAAGTGTTTTGAAATTGTACTTCATTTTACACTTCATGTTACCTAAAATTGTACTCTATTATTGAAGTTTTATACTTCAACTGTTCTGCTAATTGATTATCCAAATTGCTAGCATTTTATACTTGAATTGTTATGCAATTGTACCTCATTTATTTGCAGTTGTACTACCATGCTGAATTATTCTACATTTATACTTCATTTTACCTAAAATTGTATTGCATTTGTCAATCTCAAGGGATGCATTCGAGGAGAAAATTGGTTCGACCAATGCATTGCAAAATGAATTGGCTTTATTTAGCAACTCAATTGATGCATGGAGGCATTGCAAATATGGAGAGGGTCAGACATTCAAGGATGATGAGGAGTTTAGAGTTATGCTTAAGAATTATGCGGTGGCTACTATGCAGTCATTTCAATACAAGAAAAATGACAACAAAAAAATCATAGCCGTTTGCAGTGATGAAAATTGCAAATAGAGAATCTATGCATCAAGGTATGAGGCTGATAAATTATTTGGCATTCAAAAATGCAATCTAAAGCATACATGTGGTGAGGCTAATCTTTAGATAAGGGGACAATCTAAAGCCAATTCCGCTTGGATTGCTAACATAGTGAAGGATAAATTGAGATTAGAGCCATGTTATCGACCCTCTACCATATTGAAAGATATCCACAGAGAATACAGTGTGAAACTTAGACACCATAAAGCATGGATGGGTAAAGAATTACCTATGCATGACATCCATGGAGTTGAGAAGGGATCTTATGATAAGTTGAGGTGGTACTGTGATGATGTGAAGAGGACAAACCCTAAAAGTATTACAAATGTGAGATTAACCCAAGTAGTCAGAGATTTCATTAGCTATTTATATGTTTTAGTGCCTACCTTATTGGTTTTCTTAAGGGATGCAGGTTGTTGATATTCTGAGATGGCACCCATATCGAAAATAAATATAAAGGAAACATACTCAGTGCTGTCAGTGAGGATGCTAATGATGAGTTAGTCACACTAACATATGCAGTTATTGACTCTGAAAATGATATTAATTATGAGTGGTTCTGCTTTAAGCTAAGAAGTGTCTTAGATTCTCAATATCTACCTGGCTTATCAAGGTTTACTTTCTTCTCCGATCAACATTCAGGTCTTCTTAGGGCCCTCTCCATGATATTCCCCAATAGCCACTGTGCATATTGCTTGAGACACTTAGTGGATAACTTCAAGAAAGAAGTAAGAACTTTATCTTTACTTGTGAAATAATTATGTGAAATAAACTCTAATTCATAACATATAGCATATTACAATCTTATTATTTTAAATTCAGGTATTAAGGAAGTATCCTTTGCATAATAAGAAATCTTAAGCTTCTGTTTTTATGAAATCTACATATGCGCCTACAAGGCAAGAGTATACCTGACATATAGATAGCATAGTGGAGTCAATGCTGCTTGCTAGGGACTTTATTATGCAGTCTGACCCACAATGTTGGGCAAATTCCTTATCAGTGGAGATCAATGGGGGTAATAAACAATAATCAAGTAGAATGTTGGAATAATTGGGTGAAATCGGCCCGATTTATGCTAGTTGCAATCATGGTTGATCACATATGCATGCAAATAATGGTTATGATGCATGATCGATAAGACGAATCTCATAAGATAGTTGGTCAATTATGTCCCAAGCAAGAAAAGAAGTTAGCAATCAATTATATGCGCTTTCGTACGTTAAAACTTGTCATGTCTAGTGGTTTGAGCTTTGAGGTGATTAAGCATGACAAATTGTATGTTGTAGATTTGCAGGGTATGGATTGTTCGTGTAGAGCATAACAGATTGATAAAATACCATGCAAGCATGCTTGTGCTTAATCGAGTCAAAGTCACTTTCACAATATGACTTTATCGATCAATACTACTGAGTTGAGATGTATCAATAAGCATACCAAACAATGATAAACCTTATTCTTTCTTATGATATGCATATGTTCCTTCTAGATGATGATGGTGTCATTAATGCACCTGATTGCTTACCTCAGCTTGGGTGTAGAAGGACACAGGATTCCATCACAAATTAAGAAGCGTGTTGTTAAGTGTAGACGGTGTGACAGGTCATGGCATAATCGTTAAACTTGCAAAGAATTAGTAAAGTAGCTAAATTAGCTGAATTGTGTGGCTAGAGAAGAATTTTGAAGAACTTTGGAATGTTAATTTGTACTAAAATTTTATTGTGTTTGTGGATTACTTTGGATTGTTGAATTGAACTTTAACATAGCAATTATGTACTTGATTTAGCGTGAAAATATAGCATGTGCATGTTGTCCGAGATATCAATACTTTTGTACTTCAATAAGGGAGGTTTATACTTGATTTCGGGATATATGTACTTCATTGCAGCAATTATGTACTGGATTTAGCATGAAAAGATTGCATGTGCTTGTTGTCCAAGATATTAGTGCTTTTGTACTTAAATAAGGGAGATTTATACTTGATTTTGGGACATGTGTACTTCATTGCAGCAATTATGTACTTGATTTATCGTGAAAAGGTAGCATCAAGAAGTTTCCTGAGATATCAGTATTTTTGTACTTCAATAAAGGAGATTTATACTTGATTTCGAGACATATATACTTCATTGCAGCAATTATGTACTGGATTTAGTGTGAAAAAGTAGCATCAAGAAGTTGTCTGAGATGTCAATGCTTTTGTACTTCAATAAGGAAGATTTATACTTGATGTTGGGACATATATATTTCATTACTGCAATTATGTACTAGATTTAGCATGAAAAGGTAGCATGTGCATGTTGTCCGAGATATCAGTACTTTTGTACTTTAATAAGGGAGATTTATACTTGATTTCGGGGCATATGCACTTCATTATGGCAATTATGTACTTGATTTAGCGTGAGAAGGTAGCATGTGCATGTTGTCCGAGATATCAGTGCTTTTGTACTTCAATAAGGGAGATTTATATTTGATTTCGAGATATATGTACTTAATTGCGGCAATTATGTACTTGATTTCTTGTTTTTTGTAATATGAACTTGAATTTTGTTCCATGATTTGCCTTTTATTTCTTGGTAATTAACAACCAAAACTTTAAACATGTGTGTAATATGTATGGTATGAATAAAATAATGTTAAAACATTAAAGTGATAACCGCTAGTGTTCAGCGAATCAAAGTTATTATTCGCATTAGTGTAAAGTATACTTATGCATTTAAAGTTGTAAACACATGAGCATTTGACGATCATATCCATCCTATCACCCATACAAATATGTACTTCACCTAGTCCAATAGTCTCAAAATATTATACTTGACCCTCACAACAATTATTGGAGAGTAATTATTTAATTGCACAAAGTGTACTTCAACATAACACCATATATACTTCATTTGTTCAATATTTTACTTCATTTATATTGAAAATATACTATCAGAGCATGAACAAATGCGTGAGATATTACTTAGGGAAATTTATACTTGATTTCGGGATATATGTACTTTATTGCGGCAATTATGTACTTGATTTCTTTTTTTTTTTTTTGTACTAATAGTGATGAACATGAGTTTTGTTCCATGATTTGCCTTTTCTTTCTTGGTAACAAAACTCTAAAAATATGTGTAATATTTAGTATAGTATGAATAAAATAATGTTAAAGTAAACATGTGTAATATTTAGTATGGTATGAATAAAATCATGTTAAAGTAATAACCACTAGTGTTCAACGGATCAAAGTTATCATTCGAAGTAGTATAAAGTATACTTATGCATTTAAAGTTGTAAACACATGAGCATTTGACGATCATATTCATCCTATCACCCGTACAAATATGTATTTCACCTGGTCCAATAGTCTCAAAATATTGTACTTAACCCTCACAACAATTATTAGAGACTAATTATTCAATTGCACAAAGTGTACTTCAACATAACACCATATATACTTCGTTTATATTGAAAATATACTATCAGAGCATGAACAAATGCGTGAGATATTACTTAGGGATATTTATACTTGATTTCAGGATATATGTACTTTATTGCAGCAGTTATGTACATGATTTCTTGTTTGTTGTACTAATAGTGATGAACATGAGTTTTGTTCCATGATTTGCCTTTTATTTCTTGGTAACAAAACTCTAAAAATATATGTAATATTTAGTATGGTATGAATAAAATATTGTTAAAGTATTAAAGTGATAACCACTAGTGGTCAACGGATCAAAGTTATCATTCGGAGTAGTGTAAAGTATACTTATACATTGAAAGTTGTAAACACATGAGCATTTGATGATCATATTCATCCTATCACCCATGCAAATATATATTTCACCTGGTCCGATAGTCTCAAAATATTATACTTGACCCTCACTACAATTATTAGAGACTAATTATTCAATTGCACAAGTTTACTTCAACAAAACACCATATATACTTCATTTGTTCTGTATTTGTACTTCATTTTTTGCATATTGTACTAAGCCTCGCTGCAATGTTTCACTTTAATTGAAGTATATTTCAATATTACACCATGTATACTTTGTTTGTTTTGTATTTGTACTTCATTTCCCACATATTGTACTGAGATATTGTACTAAGCCTTGCTACAATGTTTCACTTTAATTGAAGTGCACTTCAACATAACACCATATATATTTCGTTTGTTCTATATTTGTAATTAATTTCCCGCATATTATACTGAACCTAGCTACAATGTTTCACTTTAATCGAAGTGTACTTCAACATAACACCATATATACTTCATTTGTTCTGTATTTGTACTTCATTTCCCACATATTGTAGTAAAGCTCGTTGCAGTGTTTCAATATAACATCATATGTACTTTGTTGGGCGATAATTGTATTTCAACGTAACAACGTATGTACTCTAGAGGGCAATATTTGTACTTCAATATAGCAATATATGTACTTTGTTTGGCAATATGTGTACAAAAGGTAATCTTATATACAATTCGATGGAAACATATACTTACATACAGAATAACCTTAATAAAAGTGTCCAAAATGTCACTAAAATTCAAATTAACTTCTAGTGTCACTAAAATTCAAACTCTCGTATTTTTATTACTTAAAAAAGTGTATACCATATATGTAGGAACTATATCTATAGAGCATTTTCCAGCATACCTCCAGAAATTGCTGATGTTTCTAGCAAAACATTTTGTCCAAAGGCACAGATGCTTTCATCCACATGACACCCCAATGAAAGCTTTAGGTACTGAGAATAGAATGTAGCCTAAAAAAATATTGATCAGTTGTTGACTGCATACTTTATGAAGAAATTTTTGAGAAAGGAAACAAACTTACAATGGCAATAGTTGTCGGCTTATATCGGAGGGCCATTATTGAATTCATGTACTTGAAAGCACGAGTTGAAGTGTCGAGGATAACCAAGAACCAGTTATGGTCTCGATTAATTGGTAGTAGTATGTAATGACATATGTTTACAACATCCAAGGTGATCCTTTCCAAATCTTTACGTGTGAAAGAGTTAAGTCCATATATGAACTTGAAAAATTCATCTTTTATATCTTGAATGTTGCGTACTTTGAGTCAAATTAAGATATCAACCTATGAAGTTTAAAATAAATGGTTAGTCTCACTTATTACGTGAACTAAATTAAGTTAGGAAACCACCACATACTTGTGCTATCGTGGACGTAAACCACACATCATGGTGACACTCTTTCCTGAAAGATGGGCTATGTAATATTGACATGTAGCACTCTAATATGTCACCACAAAGACACTCCCCAAATAACAGCTCGCAAAGGTGTCTCCCTTCTAGAATATATTTTCCTCCCACCCAGACAGTCACCCATAGGTATAGGTTTTAATTGTCAGTTCAGACACCAATTTATTAAAAGAAAAATCATAAGCAAATTTTGTTACTTCAAATAATCTCTTTGGAGAAAGTTGCCGACGACTTATCGCTCATGTTGTCAAATACGAGGATGACCTTTATAATCAGTCCTTTCTTTATGATGATCAAGTGTTTTCCTCATTGAGGTGCTTGATTCATCTCCTATTTGGATCGAGCTGATGTCTTTTGTCTCTTGGAGTACAAAACATCACCACTTAGGTACAAAGTATCAACAATTGAAGTACAAAAGATAAGCACATTAAATACAAATATCAACCAATGAAATATAAGATATTGCACATTAAGTACAAATACCAACCAATGAAGTATAAAACCTCTACACATTAGGTACAAATGTCACCAACATAAAGTATAAGACATCAACATATTAACTACAAATATCACCAACATGAAATATAAAACATTAGCAAATTAAGTATAAATATCACCAACATAAAACACAAGATATCAGCACATTAAGTACAAATACAAACCAATGAAGTATAAAACCTTTGCACATGAAGTACAAATATCAACCATTGAAGTACAAAAGAAAAACATATTAAGTACAAATATCAATCAATGAAGTATAAAATTTCTGCATATTAAGTAAAAATATCAACAATTGAAGTACAAAAGATCAATAAAAATAATAATAATAATGAATTATTACCACATTTCTTGTAACTTGTTTCAATTTATTCTCGGCCTCATTCACATTATTTGGGAGTTTGCTATCCTTCCATTGGTAAAAACATGGAAAATCAAACAAACTTTTTAGTGAACCCAATAATAAGATGCGTTCGTAAACCCATGCCTATCATTCATAAATGGAAAAATTATACTCAATTAAATATAAATATAATCAATGTTATTAGTAAAATGAAAATTACTTACCATCAACCAACTTTACACCCATCAAGGTACTTCTTCTTGCTACTTTGTCCACCTACTCCTCCTACATGGCTCCTAATATCTTTGACAAGAAAGTTGTATGCAGCTTTGCCCCATGCATACAAACAAACTCTTAACAAGTCGTCCAAGTATGGTAAGAGAAATCATGGAGTCCAATAACTATAAGTTGAAAATAGAAAACAATTAAAAACAAAAAGTATATACAACCTACAAAAATCATTTAAGTCCTCTTCAGTATCCTTATACACATACTTCTCAAACATTTTTACTATTTCAAATCTTGTCATATTCTTCAACTTTATGGAAAAAAAAAAAAAGACGGTCCATAGTTGAAGACTTCGTGTTCAATCTTATATCAACTAATTGCCCTACATGTGGCAACCCTAAAACCATAGAAAATTTGGCTGCAGAAAATGGAACTTTAACCCCCTCCACAAAAAGAAATGACAGATTTTTTGCGTCAAACCTCCTAAGTATAACTTCAAGCCGAATGAAACTAGAACTTGACTTAGGCATATCTATGTATATATAAAAAGGAATCTTCTTCAATGCATCAAAATATTTTGACCCCATCTTGGATTTCATATGCTCAAATTTAGTCTAAAAATAGTAAGGGGAGCAATGGGAGCAGACCTTATTATATCTTGCCTTTGCTGCAATCCGATAAAGAAAAATTAATATATAAACAGATTATATACTACTACTTTTAGATAATGTGTACTGAAAGGTTGAATGTTTTGTACTATAGTTACTTGTAAAATGTACTTCAAATACACAGGTTATATACTATACTTTCAGATAATGTGTACTGAAAGGTTGAATATTTTGTACTATAGTTATTTGTAAAATGTACTTCAAATACATAGGTTATATACTACACTTTCAGATAATGTGTACTAAAAGATTAAATGTATTGTATTATAGTTGCTTGTAAAATATACTTTAGATATACAGATTATATACTACACTTTCAGATAATATGTACTAAAAGGTTGAATATTTTGTACTGCAGTTGCTTCTAAAATGTACTTCATATAATAGATTATATACTACCATTTTCAGATAATGTGTATTGAAAAGTTTAATGTTTTGTACTATAGTTGCTTCTAAAATATACTTCAGATTCATAGATTATATACTACCACTTTCATATCATATGTACTGAAAGGTTGAATGTTTTATACTACAGTTGCTTGTAAAATATACTTCAAATACGCAGATTATATACTATAACTTTCAAAAAATGTGTACTGAAAGGTTGAATATTTTGTACTATAGTTGCTTGTAAAATATACTTCAGATACACAGATGATATACTACACTTTCAGATAATGTGTACTGAAAGCTTAAATATTTTGTACTATAATTGCTTCTAAAATGTACTTCAGATACACATATTATATACTACACCTTCAGATAATATATAATGAAAGTTTGAATATTTTGTACTACAATTGCTGTAAAATGTACATCAGATACACAGATTATATACTACCGCTTTCAGATAATGTGTACTGAAAACTTAAATGTTTTGTACTACAGTTGTTTGTAAAATGTACTTTACACAAACAAATTATATAATATCATTTTTGGATAATTTCAAGTCATAATTTCAAGTATAAGAAGTATAAACCCCAAGAAAGTGAAGTATGACTTTCATGCCTTTTAAGTACAAATCAGAGATTTTCAAATATTACAATAAAAATCATATATATAACAAATGGTTTCAAGTTTTTAACAACTAAAAAAGAGTTCAAACAAAGAAAGATGAGAAAATCTACTTGCACAACTTGTAAAATTGAAAAGTCCGCACATTTGAAAGAAAGCAAAGTCCATTAAATGAGTAGCAAAAACTATACCTTTCTGAACCATGTTCTCTTTCTTCTGTTACTCGCTCCTTGTTGGTGCTCCTAGTTGTTTCATTTTCTCAAGTTGCAGAGAAGTAGGGCTTTTTTCTTCTTGCATCGATTTCATTTTGCTTTTTCCATTCTCTCATTCGCTCCCGCCTTTTGTTGGTAGACGAAAGGCCATTTTTCGCATGGTTTCCAAACAAAAAAAAAAACATGCTTTTGAAGAAAAGTTGTCTTTTGATGGAGTGGGGAAAAAAAACACCTCCATTTGCTGGTTTCTTTGTTATTTTGGTTAGATACAAGGGTATTTAAGTTTTTTTAAAAGATTTGGGGAGTGATTCCTAAAGTTTTGAAAAAAGTAGAGAGTTTAGTGTTTAGAAAATCAAATGGGAAGTAAATTGTAAAATGAAAATAGGTAAAGAGATTTAATCCTAATTAACCGAATATTAAACAAAATATAGAGTATAAAACTATATCAAGATCCAAAATATAGGTAGCATTTTCCTCATAAGGTTCCAACAAAAGTGACATTGACGTCCCACTTTCTCAACAATGACATACTGACATGGGCTAGCTCCTTAAAAGAAAATAGCGTCGAGCCGCCTTATTTCATTGCAATGCCGGCCAGTTGGCTTTGTTTAATAAAAATATAAAATAATATAAGGTTGCTCCTCGACTGGAATTATTTAAGCAGGTGATTCTCCGGAGGAAGGCAACAAGAAATCAGTAAGGGAAATAGGAAGCAGTTATGGCGGAGGCAGCGTTCTCGTTCGTGGTAGAAAGCTGCACGATGATTTCGTCATCCGGAAGGCGGATTTCCTACTAGGCGTTGAAGAACTGGTGAAGTGGCTCAAAGGTGAGCTCGAAACGATGCAGTGTTTCCTGAAAGACGCCGCCGAGAAACAGGCCAACGACGAGAGGATACATAACTGGATATCAGACATCAGGGAGGTGGCTCAAGATGCCGAAGATGCCATCGAGACTTTCATTCTCAAAGTTTACAACCCAAGAAGGTGCGCTTGCTTTCCACACCATGTTTACCACCTCGACAGGCTCGGGCAAGAAATCGAGTCCATTCGGGCTCGGCTCAAGGAAATTGACGAACGCCGCCAGAGGTATAGAATTCAAAATCTTGGTGAGGCGCCCAGGAGATCAGAAGATGTTGAACGGCGCCGGTTGTCTCCCATGCAAAAAGATAAACACGTGGTGGGCTTGGACGAAGACGTGAAATTACTGCTTCGTAGATCACTTTTGGAGGAGAGGGGAGGCCTTTGCATCGCCAGCATCGTCGGGATGGGTGGCATCGGGAAATCAACTCTTGCCAGGGTGGTCTACAACCACTCCGCCGTCGCTGATCGATTTCATCGCCGTGCTTGGGTGGTTGTTTCCAAGGAATTCAACGCCAAAGAGATTATCAGGGAGCTCGTGCTGCAGCTGCTAGAGCCCAAAGAGGACAAGCTAAAGCTACTGGAGATTATGGAGAAATTGCAGTTGCGAAGCCTCAGGGACATGCTACACGAACGCCTCAAGGGCAGACGGTATTTCATGGTTATCGACGATGTGTGACGAGAAGAAGATTGGGAATCTCTCGCAAGTGCTTTTCCCGATGAACACGTTACGTACGGCACCTACTATATTTCATGCTATGAGGTAAACTTTTTCGTGCCTTTAACATTAGGTTTAAGTGATTAAAGATGGGGAGAAGGTGATTTGGAACTACTAGGATTTGAAAGCACTAGAATCATTGGGGATTATTTGATAAAAATCTTTCGATGCTCACATCAATAGTTAAATTAACGAGGATAGTAATAGAAAGTAAATTAAAGAAAATTTAAGGTTGCATACTTGTTGGTTTGAAAATTGCAACACGAAATTAAGAATATAAAATACGCAACACAAAAATTTATGTGATTCGTCTAATTCAGGCTACGTCTACGGATGAAAAGAAGAGATTTTATATTATTAAATTAAAAGATGTATCATGAGGAGATCTCAAAGTCAATGTTTGGTTATATTTTGGATGTTTTCTGAAAAATATTCTGGGTAAAGATGTTTTGGAAGTTAAAATTGGATAATAGTCCAACTGTTTGGTTATATTTTGGAAGAATAGACTGTTTGGTTGGAAGTACTTTATAGGAGACAAATTTTACTATAAATGTCAAATTAATTACTTTTTTGTCGAGTTTGTTGGGTGAAAATGTATTTTTAAATTAATTGTATATATATGGATGAGTGATGTATATATATATATATATGTACATATTTGTAATGGTTGATATATGATAGAGTTGAATTGATGTGCAATTAATTTAATTTTAAAATTATTTTAAAATATGACACTATTAAGAAAATATATGAATAAATATTAAATTCAAATAATAATTATTAATTAAATTAAAGTAGCTAACTGCAATTTAGCTAATGAAATGTGTTGACAAGATGTATTATGCACTGTTTTTTTTTTTCTTCAGCAAAATGCCATTGATATGAGATTGGCATACGAGTTATTGGCATGACTTTTGCAAGTTCTAAGATTCTTATCAACCAAGACATATAAGAGGTTTTAAAATCAATAATATTAACTTCACTAATAATAATTAATTAAGTGATATTCAAAAACATATTATGAATAATTAATTATATATCAATCAAACCATAAATGTAATTAATAATGTAATTTAATCTAAATATGTAATATTTAATATAATTAATTATATATTAATAAGACTGTAAATGTCATTTTAATCTAAAAACAGAAGCAAAGTGAGAGAGGGGGGGGGGGGGGGCGGCAGTGTTGCCGTGTTGGGGAGGAAATGAAAGGGGAAAGAGAGAGACAAAGAGGGAGAGAGGAGGACAAATGGGTGATGGGAAGCGCAGAGGGGACAACTTTTCTGATTTTTCAGAATAGAGGTGGGGATGCTTTTTTACTTTTAAGGGGTATTTTGGGTATAAATAAGTGTGTTTTGAGAATTAAAATCAGGGAATGTAGCATTGTTTGTATTATTTTCTGGAGTTGAAAAATGTTTGGAAAAAAATGTAACCAAACATTGCCAAAGTATCTTCAAAATTTTCTCCTAATTGGGTCCTCTCGAATGATCAAAAAAGGCTCATATTTATAGGAGAAAAATAAAGTAGAAAAACAAGTACCAAGATTGAGTTTTAGTCAAACCAGGTCTCCAAGGACTAAATTAAATTTTAACCAAACTAGGACACAAATTTCCAATCAACTTAGGACTTTTAAGACACAACACACAATATCTCCATCTTGGCTAAAAAATCCAAGTTATAAGACAATACACCTCTTCAAAACAAGGCACAACCGGTAATCTATCTCCTCTTCTCTCCACATGTCCCTAAGGGTGATCACGCACAATGACAAACTTGCACCAAGTTCAAGTAATGCATGAAGTTGCATGAAGGAACAACTTTAGTC
This sequence comes from Jacaranda mimosifolia, assembly GCA_018894105.1. Lineage (NCBI taxonomy): Eukaryota > Viridiplantae > Streptophyta > Magnoliopsida > Lamiales > Bignoniaceae > Jacaranda > Jacaranda mimosifolia. The sequence goes on from CM032125.1 coordinate 4,281,144, forward strand.
ATTATATCCACAAGATTATCTTAGGTAGGCACCTTTGTAATGACTACTTCCCCATTGGATATATATTTATGAACATAACTGGTACTAAATATCAATATGTTTAGTTCTCTCATAAAACATCTGATTCTAAGTTAGGTGGGTTGCACTTTGGCTATCACTAGAAATGGTAGCAATATTCTCCTTGAGTTCCAAACTCTGAACTAAATTTCTCAACCACAGAGCTTCATTCAATAAAGGTGTTCACAATTTGATTTGGTTCAATTTTAGGAAAAATTCCAACTGAACCTAACCAATTGATTTCAATATGGAGAACCAAACCAAAGTGAATTTGATTGGTTTGGTTTAGTTTGATTTTTTTATTTTTGACTAATTTCAACTATAGATGATACAAAACCTGATGCATTTATCATATAAAATAACTTCTAAACTCCTACTAGAGCTCACAAATTATCAATATTCTAAAATCTGAAAATTTTCAACCATACAACCAAGTGAATCAATAACCTAAACATTACAAGTTGACAAATGACAACCAAACACAATATTAGAGCATATGAACAAAATGACAAACTAAATTACAAACTTAATTGTCCAAATGACATAACGAGCTCTTTGTCAGAGTTCAATTCATTCTTTCTACCATGCCATTCTGCTGAGGTGTCATAACCACCATGCGGTGTTTCATAATACTCATTTCTCTGCAATATTGTTCGAATTCACTGTAGATGAACTCCAACCTATTATTGTGGGAAGCCGCTTTATATGTCTTCCAATCTTTTTTTCAATCATCGTCCTCCACTGTTTGAAAGTGGTAAACTCCTCACTCTTCTACTTTAGGAAATATATCCAGACCTTTCTAGAGACATCGTTAATAGAGGTCAACATATACCTAGCACCACTTTTGGAAGGACCTGAGATGACACAAAAGGTCGTAATGAATGTAATACAATGTCCCTTTGGTTCAATGAGCACCCTTGTTGAAACTAGTTTGTTTCTGCTTCCCGAAAACACAATGCTCAACAAAATCCAACCAACTCATACTCTGTCCACATACCAAGCCCTGCTTGCTCAAAATAGTAAGTCTCCCCTCGCTCATATACCCCAACTATGTATGCCATAACTTTGTGATATTTGAATCCAACATTAATGATGATGAAACCACAGCTCCACTTCAGATATAAACCCTTGCAAAATAACAAGTTTTCATTAATTTTATTACCCTTTATCACAATGACGGTGCCTTTGAAGATTTTTAAGGAATCATTTAAACTAGTAAACTTACACCCAATGGAACCTAGGGTGTTTCTTCATATTTCGAACGGGTCTCAACTTCGTCAAAGTCTTGGCCACACCGTTGTGCATCCTATCCTAACTGTTCCCTTCCCGACAATCTTGCAAGGTGCATCATTGCCCATGAGAACCTTTCAACTTCCCAAATCTTAAATGGAGAACTAGTCCGTGGTGGGACACATGTGGAATGAACGTGCGGTATCCATGAACCCAACACCATTTGGTCTCAAACCATCAGGACTAACAAGCACAAGACTAGTGCATTTCAGTCTATGTTACGTTTGCTTCAACAGCTTTACCTTTTTTCGTTCCTTTCAAGCTCCTTTTTTAGTATCCAACATTCTGCCTTCACATGTCCCGGCATTCCACAATGATTACACTTGATTTTCTTCCCATATTATGATCTACCTCTCAATTTTTTGTCACTAGTATTTTGCTACTTGGGTTTGCCTCTCGGGTCTACCCCTAACAACAAGCCCTATCTTAATTTTTTGATGCACATGATGTAATCTTCTCATCTATTAGGTACTTGATGCTTGTTGCATGTCCTTCGACAAATTACATCTCTACCATTACAATATCATGTCTTGAAAATAAATATTAACAGGGGACAATGAACACAACAAACTTAGAGACAAATCCTCATCATCATATTTTATTTTTTAGATTGTTTAAATAATTTATTACTATATGAAATGACTTTTCCTTAAATATACGAGTATTATGCATTTTAAGTGATCAAATTCTGAGTAAGTTAAGCGTGATCAAATTAAATTTAAATTAGGAATTGATTGGTTGGCTTGAAGCATGAAAAGCAATTTAGTCAAGAATACTCTTGGAAATATTTAAATGAGATATCCCAATAAACATCATCATTTCAATTAAGACTTACAAGGGTGTAATCATATTGAACTTTATAATTGTAAAAGCTTATAAAATATTTTGAAGTATATAATCTTTTATGTTTTATCATAAAATTAGCCATGAGTATTTTGATACAACAAGCTCTAAGAGCTTATAAAACGGTGTCGATATTCAAAAAATGAGTACGAATGATTTATTTTTGGATTCGTTTGTGTTTAAATCTGAATCCTTATACATCTAAGTATGAGGGAGATGATACTCAACCAATTGACCAGTAGCCAGATCGCTGAAAATGTTAAAGCCAACATTGTTTAACAAGTGTTAATGATATCCTAATCATTTTGTAGTTGATGATATGAAGGGAGGTTACCAGTACTTCAAAAATGAGTTAGGATTTTCTTGAATCTTTCATTTTGGATCCGAACATCACATACTAAATGTCTAAAACTAGTTTATAACTAGGTTTCTTATTCATAGGGAAATTAACTAATATTCTTGTACTGTACAAACTTCGAGCAAATCTTAATACTCAAACATAGATTTGCGAAGCTAAGTTTGATCGTTCAATGATGATCATTTTTTACTTGTGACCATCGCATTTTCCCGAATCATTTTGTTATATGTTGACAGATAAGGCAAGTAGATTGTTGTTCACAAGTGGCAACCGAGACATTCCAAGTTGTGCTCGATATGTTCATGACCTGAAAACATTAGACGATAAAAAGAGTTGGGAATTGTTCTTGAAGAAGGCATTCATTGATAATACTGATGGCAAGTGTCCAGAAGAATTGGAGGATATTGGGAGAGAGATCTTGAGAAAATGTGGTGGTCTACCATTAGCAATCACTGTAATAGGAGGTCTACTGGTGAAACAGAAACAGTCCAAGAGTGGATGGGAGAAGGTTTTAAAAGGAATGAATTCTCATTTGGGAAGGAGCGAAAGTAGTGTCTCAGCAATATTGGAATTGAGTTACCAGGATTTGGCCCCACATCTCAAGTCTTGCTTCTTGTGCCTAGGCTTCTTCAAGGAAGATGCTACTATCCATGCAGAAAAGTTGGTCCAAATTTGGATTGCAGAAGGCTTAGTCCCACAGGAAGAAGAAGGAGAAGAAACGATGGAGGAGATAGCAAGAGGTTATTTATATGAGCTAATCAATCAAAACATGGTTCAAGTCAAGGGTACGAGTATGGATGATAAAGTAAAACACTACAAAATTCATAATCTTCTTCGGGAGCTATCCATCAGAAAAGCAAGGGAAGAAATAAGTTTTGAGATGCTAAGCGATCATCACAGGAATAATATTACTCAATTCTCATGTGATCAACCTCGCCATCAGGCTATCTACTGCAGCAGTGCTAAAAGGTTTAGTACTATTTCCTCAAGGAGTCCAAATAGACATCTTCGCTCTCTTTTCATCCATGGAGTCAGCAATATTGATAATATTTCATCTTATAATTGGAAGATTTCCAGACTACTCCTTAGGGTACTTGACATGGAAGGTCTTGGATTGAAAATATTGCCCGACACGATACCCACACTGATTGGTTTAAGGTACCTGGGCTTAAGAAACAAGAAGTTAAGGAAGCTCCCAAGCTCATTGGGTCGCCTTAAAAAGCTCCAGGTTCTTGATATAACAGAAAACAAGTATGTGGAAGTGCCAAATGGGTTATGGAAAATGGATAGCTTGCGTCACCTGTACATGTCTTCCATCACTTGCGAAGAACATTTTAGCATAAGCAATTTAAAGAATCTTCAGACTTTGATCTACATCAAGATGGATAATTGGATTCTTGATGAGCACTTCACCCAGATCACTACTCTTCGCAAATTGGGGATGGATCTCGACGAAAACTTTGATGTAAGCAAGATATGTACTTCATTGGCTATGCTGAAGAATCTCGACTGTCTAAACTTAAGAGTAAACGGAATACCATCCCTGGAGGGGCTTGTTATTCTGCACCGTCTCACTCAGCTTAAACTGGGGACGGTAAGCTGAGCAGGTTACCCAGTATCAGTAATTTCCCTCCAAATCTTTCTTACTTAACCTTGAAGCTTACCATTCTGGAAGAAGACCCCATGCCAGTACTGGAAAAGCTGCCAAAGCTATTGTACCTCAAACTTGATGTGGATTCGTTTAGCGGTGAAGAAATGGTGATCTCTCATGATGGGTTTCCTAGGCTCAAAGTCCTCCTTCTCCGGAAACTGTACAGACTGAAAAATATAAAACTTGGAAGAGGTGCAATGCCAGAGCTCAGACGATTGGAAATCGAGGAATGCCTATCTCTGGAGAGCCTCCCGAAAGAGCTGAAATTCATGACTAATCTCAAAGAGTTGAAGATGGTGACAAGGCTAGAAATTGCAACTAAGCTCCAAGCTGTAGACTCCTGCATAATCTCCAAGATACAGTCTATAGATCTCATTGTTGCAGAAAATCCTCTCATTCCTGAAGAAGAGCTTCTGGCAAGGTTCTCTATATGGCTTGATGAAGCTAAGGGACTTGCGTCGAAATCCACAAACAAAAACTCAAGCTGCTGCCACTGCTATTGCTGGACCTCAAACAAGAGATGCTAAAGGTACTACCGGATGTTGAAAATAATAATATTGATTCTTGAAGACTCAGTCAAAATTGTTACTGTGTGCATGATTTTCAGAGGGCCAAATGTTTATTTTTCAGGGTAGCCAAGTTATTGCTCCTGGAAAGAGTCAGAAGAGCATATTCGTATTTGTTGAACTATTTATTGTGGAGATATATATAAAGAGGTTTCATCTCCTATTCTAACTGTAATACCCCAAGTCTTTATATAAATCATTTTAATATAGATACGATATTAAATGGTAGAAATTATGGAATAAAATTATTTGACGTTGATTTTTCAATGATATTATTAGATTGCTCTTCTCCTAGAATTTGAGTATACAAATTTATTTTAGACTCGATCAATATTTAGGAGATTTTAATAGATTATATATATGGGATATAAATTATTCTTTTTTGAGAGTTATTAAGGATCCTATTTTAGGCACTTGTCTAGATTTTTATTTGCTCTTCCAAAGGCATAGATTTTAGATTTTAACAATATTTTCAGGATTGCTTGGTGACAATTAGAGATGTAGAATTTATTAAGTCAATTATTTAATGGAACTTTATGGATTGAGTTTTATGATAAAGCTAGCTATTGTAGATACTAATTTATGGCGAAGGAAATATTAATATGTGGCCCATATTTAATTAGTGAATTGAGATGTATTAGCCAGCCCAAATTATTTAATTAAGTTTAAGTTGTCTAGCCCATAACTAGTATTAATATGTGTGTGTGTGTGTGTGTATGAGCCCATAAATGGTATTTTTATTTTATAAGCTAGGTGTAATAGTAGCCCAAATTGTTTAATTTATTTTAAGTTATGATTAAGCCCATAAGTAGTGTAGAGAATAAGCCCACAAATTATTATGATGTAATTATGCATTTAGGTCCATGATTATCAAGTTAAAGATGAATAAAATTGATTTTTATGGAATTTTCGGATATATGGATAGATGGATAATTCTAGAGGTCTTCCCATCATCTTAGAACTCTATTTGGATAGTTTTTGAACCCCATAAGGTATCTAGTCATGTTGGTTAGCTAAAACCAAGTAAATATAGGTGATATGCAATCCTAGAACCTTAATTTTTGTTCCTCTTTACTCCCATGCGAAAATTCATTAATATTTCATATTCTTGTAATTACCAACCTATGACAATATCTAGACAAAGTCTAAAATAATTAGAATCCTGAGAAGATAAGATTTTACAAACATCTCTATGGTTTTCAATTATCATTATCTTGGATTGAGATCTGATCAAATCTGAGTTAGAATTAAAATGACCTTCTTATCTCAATAAGATATGAATTCCAGTTTATCTGGAATACTTAGCCTAGTAGTATAAATACATCTATATTTGGAAATAGAGAAGCCAATACCCATAGGTGAGAAAAATATCAATTTTCTATTGTTCTTCAGAAGATTCGTAGGAAATTCATTCTTGGATACTAACATACTATTGTTTCTATCGTAGAATTAGTGGAGAAGGCTTAGGTGGTAGATCAAATCTAAAGGAAACTTTGGGTTTTAAGATTTTAGTGTAAGTAAATCTCTATTCTTCTTCTATTGAAAATATTTTCTGCACGAATGATTTATGCATCAAAAATAAATGATATGTTCTCTTTATTAGACTTTTAGATCTAAAGATATTTATTATAGAATTTTCAATCTGCACATATTTAACTGTTTATAAGATTTTTCTGCATGCATAAAACTTATTTTTTTGGATTTGAGCGTGTAAAATAAAATCCTTCTGAATACTTGCACAAGATATAGTACTTTTTGTCAAAATAAATAATAAAAACAATCTATGCTCTGAATAATTGAGAAACTGTCGGTAGGAACGAGTTTCGTAACTATGCTACGGGGTTACAGTAGCAAAAGATTTCTGAAGCCACTTAACGGCGTTGTAGTTAAGATTTCTGAAGCCCCTTAACGGCGTTGTAGTTAAGAATTTTGAAGCCCCTTAACGGCGTTGTAGTTAAGATCTTGGCCAAGATAACCGATTAGAATCCGAAAGTTCATGAGCATGGTTAATCAATGAATTGAAAGTTTCTGATAAGTTGTGTAACTTCTGTTCTGAATTACTCTGAAAGTATGTCCTGAAATTCTGATAAGATATTTCTTGAATATTTGCACATTAATTGTTATACTTTTGAAAACGAATACTTTTACGTTAATTGTTATATTTTTGCAAAGTGAATATTTTTGTTTTCGTTAATTTTTCATGATATTTATTCATGCTCAAATCCGGTAGAAAGAGAAAGGGGATTTATTTACTGAGCGGAGTGTCGCTCATAAGATATCAATTCACCATTTTGCAGATAACTTAGTTCAGGACGAGGAAGATAAGCAGTATTGGGAATGGTGAAAAGAGAGTGGTACTTTTCTTATATAGGTTTTATATGATGTTTAAGTTAGTTAGGAAATTTTCTTTGAAGTTTTGGAGTTCTTGAGTTTGATTGTAAGACAAGTATTTAATTATTCATTTGAGACGATCTATTTTTGAATTATTTAAATAAAATTGTGGGAATTCAGTAAGTTCTGTTGGATTTGAGGCTTAGTGTCTCTAAGGCTTTGGATTTAGGGACACTGCCGTGTTATGTCCCGAATTTGGGGCATGACACTAACAGGAAAAATATAAGAGAGAAACAGTTGCAATTAAAAGAGAGCTTAAATTTGAAGTTAATCGAAGTGTGATTGGAGTCAAGAAGAATAAAAAATGTTTTCGTTTCCCCTCCTCTCCTCTTAAAAAATGTTGCTATACACTGTTTATAGAATATTTTGTTCATTTTGTAATAATAGATTTCTAAAGTTACTTACAAAAAGTTTGATTAGTTATGTCACTACTTATTTAGTTTTGATATTTTAGTAAAATGTGTTAAAAATTATAAGCTAAATTATAACAAAAAATATTTTTACTTATCTATTTTCTGGGAAGCTATATGAAAGTTTTGTGTGCAGATATATCATTATATTGACATTAAATATATTGATTGCCAGCTAGTCTATATTAAAACTTATGAATATTTCGTAATTATCATTTTAAATGTGTACATATATAAAATTACATAGAAAATCTTTTCCGTGTTACTTTTTTTACTTTTATGTCTTATATACAATTCATTATTACTTTATACTGTATTTATTGTGAATATGCTAATATTTATCATTTTCATTTCTTTTATTTTTGTATATTACAATGAAACTCTAATTTCATTGCTCTTTGTAACGTATTTATTAAGGTGTCCTTGGCATGGGTTTAAAGTTAGCACATACATGCGTATGCCATTTGATGGGCATTTACAAGTTTGTAACTCTTTCTTTATTATAAATTTTATATATTTACTATAATTTAGAAAAGGAATAAAAGACTGGAGATATAATAATTGAAAAGTGAAATTTTACTTTTTAAAAAAAGAACAAAGTTTAGAAGAATTAATTTTCTAAATCTTATGCTTTAATGCAAACATTTCTTGAAATTATTAGATTATTTAGTTCTTGAGTCGTAGGTAAGGAAATTTTAATTAATAATTTTCATCCCTACCTTATTGAATTGAATATAAATCCATTGTTATTCCTTCTTTGTTTGATTGTGCGTCTTCTTCTTTTTCTTTTTCTATTTTACTCAATGAATTGAATTTGGATAGGCTCTTTTGCCCTCTAAATATGATTTTCATTTTTGTTAACCATATAAAATTGGTAATTTGTGCAAAGAAATTAAAGAAATATTGCAAAAAAAAATTGAAATATAAAAGAAAAAGAATACATAATTAACTTCAAAATTCAGAATGATTTTTATTTTTTCTTCATCTTATTAAAAAACTTACGTTGAATGAACCATTAGTCACATTTAAATAATCCAAATTAAACTTCGTTTTTCAAAATCATCATCTCCCATCTTTAGACATACATTTTTATATAGCAGCACTCAAAATTTAAATGCATTTTTTTTTTTTATTTTCATATCAAATTCTATTCTACTTTCCTAAAATTATATTTACGTTTTTATAATTCCATTGTTATTATTATTTATATTCATATTAAAATATTTTTATCCCATAGTTTATCACAAACTTATAATTAATACATATAATAAATGCAAATAACTTATTTTGTAATTATACAATTTAAATTCTCTATTTTATTTTGTATTTCATCTTTTACTTCATTTCATACTTAATATATACTTCCCTTCTTACTAGTTGGCTCTTTGCCTATCCAGCAAAACATCAATCACCCTTTCAACTAATATTCATTCACATATTACCTTCCTATTTTCTTGTAGAAAGCAAAGAACCTCCGGTTTTCCACCTCCATTCCACAAGCCCCAAAGAATTAAACACTTCCATTTCATGTATCCCTTCCTCGCCCGGCCGTCATCCCCTAAGACGACGGCAAAAATTTCCCATCAGCTTGCCATATCCATAGCCATGTCTCCTTTCAGACTCCTGGAAATCAACATTATTTCCACGCAAGACCTTCCGCAGGCGTCCAAAATGCTGCGCACTTTTGCCATCGCCTACATCCATCCTGACCACAAATTGACCACAAGAATAGACCACCAAGGCCACACGAACCCGACCTGAAATTATAAGATAGTTTTTCATGTTGACGACAAGTTTCTTTAGCAAGAATTGTCCGCCGTGATGATTGAAATCTATGCTTAGGGGCCTTAATTGACACATCATTGCCAAAATATTCCTAACAGTTGACAAGATCTAAACTCTAATTACAGCTCATAGATGTTGATAAACGTTCTAAAATTATAATTGAAGTTGTAATAGTGTTCTACCCAATACAAACTTGTCCTCTGTAGGTAGATCTCTAGAAATAGGTCTGGATTAGTTTTTCCCAAGTCAAGAAAGCTCATGTTGGGGGATTTATTTATTAATCAAAAGAAAAGAAAAGGATATTAAGTCCTTTGTCAAAAAAATTTAGTCAATTTTGATAGTTAGGCTGAAAAAACTCCCATGGATTTTATTTATACACGTACCATACACACAAATGGTTTATTAGGATTCGACTGCTAAAGGAAGCCCCAATTATTTGAACCAAAACTTCGTTCCTATTCAAAATTAGTTCAAATCGTGTTCTCTTCGTACATGTATAATTACAACTTAATACATTACATATATATATATATATATATTTGTTCTACAATTTATATAGTTTAAAAATTAAAAGTTTACAAAGAGTAGTTCAAATAGAAAGAATGAAATTAAAGGACTATATTAGGTAGCTTATATACGTGATCTTCTAATTCCATCCATCATAAATATTAACTCATCATGTGCGTTTATAATGGTGGTAGGGGTGCAAGTTGAGCCAAGCCAGCTCGAGTCGAGCTCGACACTGTTCGAGTTTAAGTCGAGCTTATCGAGCTCGAGCTTGGGATTGAGTCAAACTTGAACTTTAATATGATGGCTTAAAGGCTTGTGAGTCAACTCATGAGCTTAAATATTTATATGTATAATATGCAAGTGTTAAATAATATGCTAAAAAATATATCTCACATAATAATATACTTTTCAAACTATGATTTATTTATTCACTTATATTTGCTTATTCAATAATAATTAATAATTTATAAGATATTAATTTTTATAAATTGTAAAGGATAATGGTATGATATGTTTGATGAAACATAAAACTTCCTTTGTTCAAATATTTTTGAAAAAATGTGTATAGATTTATAATAAACTATACCCCTGTGTAAGCTAATTATACTAGCAAATTGTTGTATTATGTCCGTTCCCATTATACATATGAGATGTACCAATTATCCTGAGACTATAGGATATATTACGCATGATACATAAATTTTTTAAATTTAATACTACAAGTGCGGAATATAATTTATGATTATCTTAAAAAATTAAATTTTATATTTTTAATATTCAAACTTCAAAAGTCAAAATAATAACGTACTTAAGTTTTATAAAAATTAATAAATTCTTAGTAAGTTGAATAATTATAAAACATATGATTATTTTCAAAAAAATAAATATTATAACAATTAACAAGTCATTGATTATTTTTTTTGTATTTAATAATATTAGCTCAATATGGATATATCAAAGTAGTATCAATATTATCAATATTTTATATTTTAATTCTAAAGTTATATTATTATTTATCACTTTATGTGTATAATGTATGTAATTTAAGCTGATTAATGCATATTTTTTTAATCTAATTGTCCAACACAAAATTATCATAGGCTCACAAATTTACTCTTGTATTCTAAGGTGTAAAAATATACATTACATGGGAGTGTTGGCATAGCTCAAGCTCGAGCCCAATCATGGTTCGAAGTCTAAAAGCTTGAGTTGGATATTTATTAACGGTTTGAGCTTGAGCCTAAAATTAGAAGCTCTATAAGTTTGGATTCGAACTCGAGCTCAAACTCACATATTTTATAGATGAGCCGAGCTTGAGCTTAAAATTTTTGCCAAGTTCGGCTTAAGCTCGACTTGTTTGCGGTCCTAAACGGTGGAGCCCAATTTGTGAACTAAGGTAACCTCTACTCAAGCAATGCACGGCATGAGAATTATTTTTAATTTAATTCCTTAATTGAATTAACTCTCCCATAATAGTTCACGCAAAAATGAGCCCTAGACCATATAAAAACAGACTCCTAGTTTGAATAAGGTAGACTTAGCATGATCCCCAATTCAAGTATGACACGCTACTTAACATAAATAAGATCGTATTAGATATGCAAACGAGTTGAATCGAACTTGAACTAGCTCGATTAGCGTCAAAACAATTTGAGCTCGATTGAGTTAGACTTGGGGCGAGCTGTACTTTAAGCCAATCTTAAACAATATGTATTAGGAAGCTCACGAACCGATATATAATTTTCATAGTTTGAGTTTATTAATTCAACATTCATTTTAAAATCAATCTTAAGTAAGCCAAAATGAATTGGTCTCGAGTTCGAGATCTTTTATTTTCAAACTCGACTTGATTCATTTGCACCTTAAGCTGGATGGTGGTGGTTGCTTGGAGATAAAACTAAATCCTACACTCAAAAGTTCTTTACTGCACAGAAAAAGCACACATTTGAATTTAGTTCAAAAATGAACATGAAAAATAAAAACACAAATATTAAACAAAATATAGAATACAAAAGTATATCAGGAAAAATATTTTACACCTTATTTTCTTTAAAGTAAAAATTAAGATCCAAATTCCTCATAGGATATTCCAACAAGAAGTGACATTGATGTCCCACTTTCTCAACAATGGAGCGGGCTAGCTCCTAAAAAGAAGAGAGCGTGGAGCCACCTTATCTTATTGCAACGCCAGTTGGCCTTGTTTCGTAAAAGTAATTGCAAGTTGCTCCCCTATTTGAATTATTTAAGCAGGTGATTCTCCGGAGGAAGGCAACAAGAAATCAATAAGGGAGACAGGAATCAGTTATGGCGGAGGCAGCGCTCTCATTCGTGGTGGAAAAGCTGGGCGATTTGGCCATCCAGAAGGTGGATTTCCTGCTAGGCGTTGAGGACCAGGTGAAGTGGCTGAAAGGTGAGCTCGAAACGATGCAGTGTTTCCTGAAAGACGCTGCCGAAAAGCAGGCCGACGACCAGAGGATACGCAAATGGATATCAGACATCAGAGAGGTGGCTCAAGACGCCGAAGATGCCATCGAGACTTTCATTCTCAAAGTTGACAACCCAAGAACTAGCAGAGGCATGCTGGGAAGGTGCGCTTGCTTTCCAAACCATGTTTACCACCTCGACAGGCTTGGGCAAGAAATCGAGTCCATTCGGGCTCGGCTCAAGGAAATTGACGAACGCCGCCAGAGGTACGAAATTCAATATCTTGGTGAGGCGCCCAGAAGATCAGAAGACTTTGAACGGCGCCGGTTGTCTCCTATGCGAAAAGACAAACACGTGGTGGGCTTGGACGAAGACGTGAAATTGCTGCTGCAAAGATCACTTTTGGAGGAGACGAGAGGCCTTTCAATCGCCAGCATCGTCGGGATGGGCGGTATTGGGAAGTCAACTCTTGCCAGGGTGGTCTACAACAACGCCTCCGTCGCTGATCGGTTTGATCCCCGTGCTTGGGTTGTTGTTTCCAGGGAATTTGACCCCAAAGAGGTTATCAAGGAGCTGGTGCTGCAGCTGCTAGAGCCCAGAGAAGACAAGCTAAAGATATTGGAGGTTATGGAGAAATTGCAGTTGCCAAGTCTCAGGGACATGCTCCACGAACGCCTCAAGGGCAGACGGTATTTCATAGTTGTCGACGATGTGTGGAGTGAAGAAGATTGGGAATCCATCGCAAGTGCTTTTCCCGATGAACAAGGTACGGCGCCTCCTTCCTACCTAATATATAATGCCATGAAGTGGTCAATTCTTTCGTGCTTGCGGGTGGCAATTTTAGTGTTATCGAGTCAACTAGATATTATTAAATTTAAAGATTATTGGCTTGGTTTAATATCAATTTGGATCATTTGATAAATATGATAGTTTTATTGTGTTACCTACTAATATGATTCAACTTGATGCAACTCAATTAAAATTCAAAAATAAAAAAATAAAGAAAGAGAAAGGGAAAAAAAGCTGGAATATGCTTATATTTTTTGCATTTTAATTGATGACTTAATGTTATTTTTGAAGAATTTAATTCTAGGTTGATTTCAAATGACTCGGTGATTATTACTTAATATTTGATCATTTGTTGTTGTTGGGATGAATATTAATAATTGAATTATGTCAATAATGTTATTGTGTTAGTTTTAAACTTCTGTTTAATGATACCTTAGCTGAAAAATGATGTTTAATTACTGAATTAATCGAGATACAGGACACATACTTGTTAAGTATTTTAATGGAGATGTAACGATTGTTAAATAGCCTTTTTGATTGTCATTGGACATTGATTGACAAGGAAATTGTTAAATTATTTTAGTACAATTGTATTGATTTTAATTTATTAATTCATGAACAATAATTGGTGATAAAATATACATAGATGCTTTTATTAAACTTTTAGTTGAATTTTAAGATGTAGAATTATTTGGATGAATTATTGAGTGAAATAGTGAAAAATGATCACAAACTGAAATTGGAATGGAGATTAGTGAAAAATTATCACAATTTTTTTTTTTACATTTTTTGATAGTTAAAATGATCACAAGTTGAAATGGATTAGGATGTGGATTATTGGTTCATGGGTTAGTGGGTTGACCTATTTTATTGTCATGTAAACACCGATTGCCACAAAAAACTTTTAGGTGGGTTGAGGCTTCAAGTTGATGCTTATTGTGTTGACTCCTCTTTAGTTAAGAAGATGTCCTACTAAAGATATTCTAAAAGCTTATAAAATATTTTTAAAGTTTACAAACTCTTACGTCTTATCTTAAAATTGGTTATAAGCATTCGAATACAATAAGCTCTAAGAGCTTATAACATAGTTGAGATACTTATTAGAAAAGTTTGTTTTTCCTTTTTTAATTTTTAAATTTACACATGCACCTGGAATTCATTTGATTTTGAATCCTCGCCCTCATGCATATAAGTACAAAGGAGATATCACTCAAGAAATTGCCTAGTAATCATATTGCTAGAAATATTGATTCAACATTGGTCAATAGGTGTTAACGATATTATAGATATTTTATGGTTAACACAACCGAAGTTCACCATCTTTCTTTTTGGATCCATAACATGACATACTAAATGTCTAAAACAAGTTTATAGCTAGGTTTCTTAAGCATTGAGAAAATAACTAATATGCTTGTACTACACAAACTTTGAACCAATCTTTATTCTAATACTCAGATTTGCCAAAGAAAGTCTGATTGATCAATGATCATCTGTTACTTGTGACCATCATAGTTCCTGAATCCATTTCTTATCTTGGCAGATAAAGCATGTAGATTGTTGGTTACAAGTCGCAACCGGGATGTTCCAAGTTGTGCTCGATATGTCCATGAGCTGAAAACTTTAGACGACGAAAAGAGTTGGGAATTGTTCTTGAAGAAGGCATTCGTTGATAATACTGATGGCAAATGTCCGAAAGAATTGGAGGATATTGGGAGAGAGATCTTGAGAAAATGTGATGGACTACCATTAGCAATCACTGTAGTAGGAGGTCTACTGGTGAAACAGAGGCAGTCAAAGAGTGGATGGGAGAAGATTCTGAAAGGAATGAACTCTCATTTGGGAAGGAGTGAAAGTAGTGTATCAGCAATATTGGAATTGAGTTACCAGGATTTGCCCCCACATCTCAAGTCTTGCTTCTTGTGTCTAGGCTTCTTCAAGGAAGATGCTACTATCCGTGCAAAAAAGTTGGTACAAATTTGGATTGCAGAAGGCTTAGTCCTGCAGGAAGAAGAAGGAGAAGAAACAATGGAGGAGATTGCAAGAGGTTATTTAGATGAGCTGATCAATCGAAACATGGTTCAAGTAAAGGATATGAGCAAAGATGATAGGGTAAAAAACTGTCGCATTCATGATCTTCTTCGGGAGCTATCCATCAGAAAAGCAAAGGAGGAAATAAGTTTCGAAATACTAAGCGATGTTCATCATGGGAATAATATTACTCAACCTCGCCATCGAGCTATCTATTACAGCAGTACCAAAAGGTTCAGTACTATTTCCTCAAATAAACATCTTCGCTCTCTTTTCATCCACGGAGTCAGCAATATAGATGATATTTCATCTTATAATTGGAAGATTTCTGGACTACTCCTTAGGGTACTTGACATGGAAGGTCTTGGGTTGAAAATATTGCCCGACACGATAGGCACACTGGTTGGTTTAAAGTACTTGGGCTTAAGAAACAACAATTTAAGAAAGCTCCCAAACTCACTGGGTCGCCTTAAAAACCTTCAGGTCCTTGATATAACACTAAACACAAATGTCCAAGTGCCAAATGTTTTATGGAAAATGGACAGTCTTCGTCACCTCTGCATGTCTTCTATCACTTGCGAGGAACCTTTTAATATGAGCACTTTGAAGAATCTTCAGACTTTGATCTACATCAAGATGGATAATTGGATATTGCCTGATGAGCAGTACTTCACCACTACTCTTCGCAAATTGGGCATATATCTCAACGAAAAGTCAAATTTGAACGAGATATTTACTTGGTTGGCTATGCTGAAGAATCTCGACTGTCTAAAGTTAAGAGTAGAAGGAATGCCATCCCTGGACGGACTTGTTATTCTGCAACGTCCCACGCAACTTAAACTGGGAGGTAGCCTGAGCAGGTTACCCAGTAATTTCCCTCCAAATCTTTCCTACTTAACCTTGAAACTTACCACTCTCAAGGAAGACCCCATGCGAGTACTGGAAAACCTGCCAATGCTATTGTACCTCAAATTGGATACGTGTTCATTTCTTGGTAAAGAAATGGTAATCTCTCATGATGGATTTCCTAGGCTCAAAGTCCTCCTCCTCCGAAATCTGCTCAAACTGAGAAACATAAAAGTTGGAAGAGGTGCAATGCCAGAGCTCAGACGATTGGAAATCGAGGGATGCCTATTTCTGGAGAGCCTCCCGGAAGAGCTGAAATTCATGACTAATCTCAAAGAGTTGAAGATGGTGACATGCATAGAAGTTGTGTCTAAGCTCCAAGGTGTAGTCTCCCACATATTCTCCAACATACCATCTGTAGATCTCATTGTTGCAGATAATTCTTTCATTTCCAAAGAAGAGCTTTTGTTAGGGGGGACTCTATGGATTGAAGACTAGGAACAAAGGGTGGGTGCGCTCGAAGGTGTAGAATCCCTAATCTCCAAGATAGAACCTGTAGATCCCATTGTTGCAGAAAATTCTTCCATTTCCGAAGAAGAGTCTGTGGTATCAATCCAAAGGATGGTCCCACATGTGCAAAATGAGTAGGCAAAATACCAGTTTTAAGTAAGTGTGTTGAAATTGCTTTGAGTATAAAGTAAGTTGGGTTGAGTTCAAAACGAGTTCAATGTAAAATAAATAAATAATAATATATTTTATTTATTCAAAAAAATTAATTTAAAAGACAATAATTATATTAATAAGTATTTTATACCTTATTCAATATAAAATTTTATTATAAAATGGGATGATTTATTATATTATATACTTATTTCATTTTCATAATGTGTAATTACATTAATAATTAAGTATAGTTGTATACTTATTTCATAACAAATCCATCATTTTTAAGGTGGCATCATTGTTACATCAATAAATCTGTATAATTTTTTTGATAATGAATTTGTTAGTTTTCATCTTTCAAGAATTAATATATATGAGTTGTATGTCAATCTTATTATTGATATGCAATATTAGTAAGCAACAAATTTAATTTTTTTTAATTAATAGATGCAATATATATTCTTATGACTCTTAACATATTATTCATATGCTAAAATTTTGTATTTTGAAAAAATACTAGACAACAAAAACAGAAGATATTTATTTCAATTTAAAGATTATTAGTAATCTAAAAGCACATGAATTTGAAAAATTTTGAAGAAGTGAAAAATAGATTTATAATTATTATAATTCAAAATTTTTTTTTTTAATTTGTTAAATTTTAGTTAATTTTTTTTATTGGACCCATTTTAAACCCAAAACTTAAATAAAACCCACATAAATCCAATCCACTTCAAATCATTTTTAAAACTTTAAAACCCAACCAATTCAAAATTATGTGCATTGGATTGGACTCATGATTTTCAACCCATTTTGCCACTAATGAACCTATGTCTGAAATCCACAAATATGAACTCATGCTGCCATTGCTGCAGCTGGACCTCAAAGAAGAGAAGCTAAAGGTACTACTGAATGTTGAAAATAACATTATTGATTCTTGAAGAGTCAGTCAAAAATTATACACACAAAAATTATACACACGTGTGTATAATTTTTATTTTTAGAGGGCCAAATGTTCATTTTTTAGGTTGGCCAAATTATTTTTTCGAAAAGTCATTTTAATGTTCATAAAATGACATAAAAAAAAGTATCTTTTCCATATTTACTATAAACACTAGCTATGAGATTACTTACCATTTTCATTATTTTTTATTTTTATATAATTGCAATGAAAAATTCTAATTTCTTCTCTTTTTGCAAATATTTATAAGGCTAGTATTTTGGGGTACGGGTAGGGCTGTAAATGGATATTCGAAAATTCGTTTACCGTTCGCATTCGTATCCGTTTATACAAAATTTATTTGCATCCGTTTACAGCGGATATTATCCGTATTCGATTAGTAGATATCCGACTATAAATTGATACGAATATGGTAAATGCGTATCCGATCCGTTTAATATTCGATCCAAATATATTTATTAAATAATATATTATTTATATTTTTCAATAAAAATCTCATAATCCATATATGTATATATAAAAATTATAATTGAATAATTGGGAAGAAAAAAGAGTAAATTTAAAAAATTATTGCAATATAGAGAAAAACTTGAAGAATAAAGTTAACCAACATAATTATTGTTAGTTAATTTTTATAATTAATATACTTAAATGCTATTATTATTATTAATAAGTACTAATAATCAATTATAAAGTCAATTATTAATTAGAAATTATGCTATTTGTTTGATTACACTTGTTTTAATTAAATTATATAGTTTCTTCTATTAATTAAAACATATATTTGTTATAGGTTCATAGATTTACGTATTTGGATATTCGTAAATGGATATCTAAATAATTATCATCGAATATAAATATAAAACAATAGTTAGAATACGTATAAGTTTAATAAAATATGAATGCATCTGAATAATTATAATCGAATACGGATATATCCGAATTCGACCGATATTCAATATATACGAATTTGAATATCATTTTTAAATATCCGTCAAATCCGTATCCGTATCCGAATATTCGAAAAGTTAAACAGATACGAATATGAAAACAGTGTATCCAATCCGTTTAATATCCATTTACACCTCTGGGTACGGGTTTGAAGTTACCATATAGTACTTCTATCATTTGAAGGGTATTTACAATTATAACTCTCTCTATAATAAACTTTATATATTCACTATAATTTAGAAAAAGAATAAAACAATGGAGATATAATATTTGTAAAGTGAAATTTTACTTTTATAAAAAAGAACGAAATTCAGAAGAATTAGTTATTTACATCTAGTGCTTTAATGCAAACATTACTTGAAATTATGACATTATAAATTTCTTGGGTAGTTGTAGGCAGGGACAGGTTAAGGTATTAGTTTTTTTTTCCTACCTTACTCGATGAATTGAATTTAAATCCATTCTTCTTCCTTCTTAGTTCGATGTAGAGGGTGTTTAGTTAAACTTATTTAAAAGGTCTTATAAGTTCCTACATTTTATAAAATATTTTTGGAGTTTATTAAATGTAGATATTTTGAAAAAATAAGTTCATAAAATATTTGGATAAAATAAGATTTTGGGACTTATAATATGTTAATAATGACAATTTTGTAATTAATATGATTAAAATTAAAGAAATTATTAAGATTCAAAAATAAGTTAGGAGCTCAATACTTTTTTTAAAAGAGCTTATAAGCATATAATATTTGATTTTAAAAATTTATAACCTCTTTTCTAAAATATTTACCAAACAATTTTTAACATCTTATTAGTTTATGTTTCGAGGCGCTTGTAGCTCGCCCAAACACTTTCTTAATGCTTTAATACTTCTTCTTCTTTCTTTTTTTCTTC
This sequence comes from Jacaranda mimosifolia, assembly GCA_018894105.1. Classification (NCBI taxonomy): domain Eukaryota; kingdom Viridiplantae; phylum Streptophyta; class Magnoliopsida; order Lamiales; family Bignoniaceae; genus Jacaranda; species Jacaranda mimosifolia. The sequence goes on from CM032125.1 coordinate 4,300,558, forward strand.
GTTTTCTATCTTACTCAATAAATTGAATCTGGATAGGCTCTTTTCCCTCTCAATATGATTTTCCGTTTTCTTAACCACATAAAATTGGTTTGTGCAAATAAGGAAATATTAATTAAATAAGTCTTTAATTAGTGGACTTGAGTCCATTTAAATTATGGAGCTCACCTTAAATGGCTTATAAATTAGGCTGACTTAGTGGCTCTTTTTAATTAATTATGTTACTTTTTTATTAAAGTTTTACTTTTATGCTTAGGGGCCTTAATTGATGCATGATTACTAAAATAGTTCTACCAGTTTACAAGATCTAATTACAGGATCACACACACACACACACACACACACATATATATATATAAATATATATATTTCTGTTCTACAACTTATATAGTTTAATAATTGAAAGTTTATGAAGAGTAGCTCAAAATAGAAAGAATGAAATCAAGGGACTGTATTGGGTAGCTTGTATATGTGATCTAATTTCATCTATCATAAATATTAACTCATTATACGTGTTTATAATGGTATTATGGAGGAGTTGGAGTTGTGAATTGAGCTAACCTCAACTCAAGCGATTAAAATCTTTTATTTCATTCCTTATTCAATCTCCTATTCCATTTCATGAATATATGATACATATATATTAAATATTTTCTTATAAAAATAATTGATTAAGAATCAGATACATTTGGCATGAATACAACAAGTTGGAATAGAAGATGGAATAGAGAATGGAATAAGGGATCCAAAGTGCAACTCAAACAATGCACGATACGAGATTTATTTTTAATTTAATTCCTTAACTAAATTAACTCTCCCAGAATAGTTCACATAAGATTGAGGCTTGGACCATATAAAAATGGACTCCTAGTAAGGTAGACTCAGCATGACTCCCAACTCAAGTAAGACATGATTCTTAACATAAATTCGATCGAATTAGATGTGCAAACGAGTTGAATTGAGCTCGAACTAACTCGATTAGCAACAAAACAATTTGAGCTCGATTGAGTTAGACTTGGGTTCAAGCTCTACTTAACCATATGTATCAGGAAGCTAGCGAGCCAACTTATGAGCCAATATATAATTATGATGGTTTGATTTTATTAATTCAACATTTATTTGAAAATCAAGCTTAAATAAGCCAAATCGAATTGGTCTCGAGTTCAAGATTTTTTCAAACTTAATTTGATTCAGTTGTACCTTAGGCTAGACAGTGATTATCTCCACATAAAACTAAGAGGGTGTTTGAGTGAGCTTATAAACTTTTTAGAATACCTTATAAAATGTTTAAAAGCTTATAAGATGTCAAAAAATATTTCGTAAATTTTTTTTCTTTTAAAGAATAGCTCATAAGCTCCTAAAATAAAATGTTAAGAGTTTATATATTCTTTTTTTTAAAAGTAAGAAGCTCCTAACCTATTTTTAAGATTTTAAGATGCTCTTTTAATTTTAATCATATTAGTTACAAATTTATCATTATTAATATCTTATAAATTCTAATATTTTATTTTATTCAAATATTTTAACAACTCATTTAAAAAAACAAAATTAACATATTATAAGATGTAAAAGCTTATAAAACCCTTTAAATAAATATGTAGGGGTGTAAACGGATATTAAACGGATCGAATACATTGTTTCCATATTCATATCCATTTAACTTTTCGAATATTCGGATACGGATATGAATATGACGGATATTTAAAAATAATATCCAAATTCGTATCCATCGGATATCGGTCGGATTTGGATATATCCGTATTCGATTATAATTATTAAAATGCAATCATATTTTATTAAATTTATATGTATTCAAATTATTATTTTATATTCATATTCGATGATAATTATTTACATATCCATTTATGAATATTCAAATACGTGAATTTACGAACCTATAGCAAATACATATTTAATTAATAAAAATATATATATAATTTCATTAAAACGAAAACAATCAAAGAAATAGCATAATTTTCAATTAATAATTGACTTTATAATTGATTATTAGTATTTATAAATAATAATAATGAAATTTAAGTATATTAATTATAAAAGCAACAACAATAATTATATTGATTAGCCTTATTCTTCAATTTTTCCTCTATATTACAATAATTTTTTAAATGTATTCTTTTTTCTTCCCAATTCTTCAATTAAAATATATATATATATGAATATAATTATGAGATTTTTCTTGAAAAATATAAATAATATATTACTTAATAAATATATATTCGGATCGGATACACATTTATCATATCCGTATCTATTTATAATCGGATATCTACTAATTGAGTACAGATAATATCCATTTTAAACGGATATGAATGCGAACGGCAAATGAATTTTCGAATATCTATTTACTGCCCTACTTCAATGTCATATATTCAAAAGTTCTTCACTACGCAGAAAAAGCACATATTTGAATTTAATTAAAAAATGAACATGAAAAAGAAAAAGACAAATATTAAACAAAATATAGAATATAAAATTATATCAAGAAAAATAATTTACTTCGCATTTTTTTAGAAGTAAAAATTAAGATCCAAAATACAGGTTTTATTTTCCTGATAAGATATTCCAACAAGAAGTGACATTGATGTCCCACTTTCTCAACAATGGCGTGGGCTAACTCCTCAAAAGAAGTGAGCGTGGAGCCGCCTTATCACATTGCAACGCCAGATGGCCTTGTTTTGTAAAAGTAATAGCAGGTGACTCTCCGGAGGAAGGCAACAAGAAATCAATAAGGAGATAGGAAGCAGTTATGGCCGAGGCAGCGCTCTCATTCGCGGTGGAAAAGCTGGGCGATTTCGTGATCCAGAAGGCGGATATCCTGCTTGGCGTAGAGGAACAGGTACTTGGCTGAAAGGTGAGCTCGAAACGATGCACTGTTTCCTGAAAGACGCCGCCGAAAAGCAGGCCAACGACGAGAGGATACGCAAATGGATATCAGACATCAGGGAGGTGGCTCAAGATGCCGAAGATGCCATCGAGACTTTCATTCTCAAAGTTGACAACCCAAAAAGGAGCAGAGGACTGCTGGGAAGGTGCGCTTGTTTTCCAAACCATGTTTACCACCTCGACAGGCTCGGGCAAGAGATCGAGTCCATTCGGGCCCGGCTCAAGGAAATTGATGAACGCCGCCAGAGGTACGGAATTCAATATTTTGGTGAGGCGCCCAGGAGATCAGAAGACGTTGAACGGCGCCGGTTGTCACCTATGCAAAAAGACAAACACGTGGTCGGCTTGGACGAAGACGTAAAATTACTGCTTCAGAGATCCCTTTTAGAGGAGAGGGGAGGCCTTTCGATCGCCAGCATCGTCGGGATGGGCGGTATTGGGAACTCAACTCTTGCCAGGGTGGTCTACAACAACGCCTCCGTCGCTGATCGGTTTGATTGCCGGGCTGGGGTTGTTGTTTCCAGGGAATTCGACCCCAAAGGGGTTATCAAGGAGCTGGTGCTGCAGCTGCTAGAGCCCAGAGAAGACAAGCTAAAGATATTGGAGATTATGGAGAAATTGCAGTTGCCAAGTCTCAGGGACATGCTTCACGAACGCCTAAAGGGCAGACAATATTTCATAGTTATCGATGATGTGTGGAGAGAGGAAGATTGGGAATCTCTCGCAAGTGCTTTTCCGGATGAACAAAGTATGGCATACTACCTACCTAATATTTAATGTCACCGCTGATTGGTTTTTATACTATTAATTAAATGATTTGAAGAATAAAAAATAATCATAAAAATATTCAAATGAGATATTTTAACAAGTATCATCATTTCATTTAAAAGAATGCCCAACTAAAATTATTCTAAAGCTTATAAAATATTTTTGAAGTTTATAAACTCTTATATCTTATTTTAAAATTAGTTCTAAGTATCTAGATATAATAAACTCTAAGAGCATGTAAAATGGTGCCTGAGATGCACAAAATGAGGATGTATAAATTATGTTTGTAGGCAACATGACCAAAAGGAACATGTTACTAGAATTTTTTTTATTTTTTTATTTACACATATAGAATTCATTTTTGTTGGAATTTTGGTCCTCGCACGTATAAGGGAGATGTCACACAATAAATTAACCAGTAACTATATTGCTAGAAATGTTGTTTAACAAGTGTTACTGATACTCTAGACATTTTAGGGTTAACATGAAAGGAGTTTACCAATACTTCAAAAATGAGTCAAGATTTTCTTGAATCTTTCTTTTTTGATCCATAACATCACATACTAAATGTCTAAAACGAGTTTATAATTAGGTTTCTTAATCGTAGAGAAAATAACTAATATTCTTGTACCATACAAACTTTGATCCAATCTTAATGCTAATACTTAGATTTGCCAAGAAAAATCTGATTGATCTATGATCATCATTTGTTACTCGCGACCACCACATTTTCTCGAATCATTTTGTTATATGTTGACAGATAAAGCAAGTAGAATGTTGTTTACAAGTCGCAATAGGGACATTCCAAGTTGTGCTCGATATGTTCATGAGCTGAAAGAGTTGGGAATTGTTCTTGAAGAAGGTATTCATTGATGATACTGATGGCAAGTGTCCGGAAGAACTGGAGGATATTGCGAGAGAGATCTTGCGAAAATGTGCTGGTCTACCATTAGCAATCACTGTAATAGGAGGTCTGCTGATGAAACAGAGACAGTCCAAGAGTGGATGGGAGAAGGTTTTGAAAGGAATGAACTCTCATTTGGGAAGGAGCGAAAGTAGTGTATCAGCAATATTGGAATTGAGTTACCAGGATTTGCCCCCACATCTCAAGTCTTGCTTCTTGTGCCTAGGCTTCTTCAAGGAAGATGCTACTATCCATGTAGAAAAGTTGGTACAAATTTGGATTGCAGAAGGCATAGTACCGCAGGAAGAAGAAGGAGAAGAAACAATACAGGAGATAGCAAGAGGTTATTTAGATGAGCTGCTCAATCGAAACATGGTTCAAGTCAAGAATACAAGTATGGATGATACAGTAAAACACTGTAAAATTCATGATCTTCTTCGGGAGCTATCCATCAGAAAAGCAAAGGAGGAAATAAGTTTTGAGATACTAAGCGATTTTCATCCTGGGAATAATGTTACTCAACCTCGCCATCAGGCCATATACTGCAGCAATACTGAAAGGTTCACTACTATTTCGTCAAGGAGTCCAAAAAAACATCTTCGCTCTCTTCTCATACATGGAGTCAGCAATGTTGATGATATTTCATCTTATAATTGGAAGATTTCTGGACTACTCCTTAGGGTACTTGACATGGAAGGTCTTGGATTGAAAATATTGCCCGACACGATAGGCACACTGGTTGGTTTAAGGTACCTGGGCTTAAGAAACAAGAAGTTAAGGAAGCTCCCAAGCTTGTTGGGTCGCCTTAAAAACCTTCAGGTTCTTGATATAACAGAAAACGAGTATGTGGAAGTCCCAAATGTGTTATGGAAAATGGATAGCCTCCGTCATCTTTACATGTCTTCTATCACTTGCGAGGAACCTTTTAGTATAAGCAATTTAAAGAATCTTCAGACTTTGATCTACGTCAAGATGGATAATTGGATGCGCGACGGGCACGTAACCCAACTGACTGCTCTTCGAAAATTGGGCTTAGATTCCGAGGAAAACTTAGATGTAAGCGAGATGTGTACTTCATTGGCTATGCTGACGAATCTTGATTGTCTAAACTTAAGGGTGAGATTGCCATCCCTGGACGGGCTTGTTATTCTGCACCGTCTCACTCAACTTAAACTGGATGGTAAGCTGAGGAGGTTACCCAGTACCGGTAATTTCCCTCCAAATCTTTCTTACTTAACCTTGACACACTCTGATCTCGAAGAAGACCCCATGCCGGTACTGGAAAAGCTGCCAAAACTATTGTACCTCAAATTTGATTGGTATTCATTTCGCGGTGAAGAAATGGTGATCTCTAATGATGGGTTTCCTAGGCTCAAAGTCCTCCTTCTCCGGGATCTGTACGAACTGGAAAACATAAAAGTTGGAAAAGGCGCAATGCCAGAGCTCAGACGATTGGAAATCGAGGGATGCCCAGTTCTGGACAACCTCCCGGAAGAGCTGAAATTCATGACTAATCTCAAGGAGTTGAAGATGGTGACAAGCATACCATTCGTAGACTCCCACATAATCTCCAACATACCATTTGTAGATCTCACTGTTGCAGAAGATGTCTTGGAAGAAAGGATTTTGAGAAAGCTTTATAAATCGGATCTAAGGCGTGTAGGCAAGATTTCTCGCAGTCCTGCTAGCCAAAGCTAATAGTCAGTCAGATGAGTCTATGCCTTCGGTATGTCTCTTTCAAAAAGGAAGACCCTCTAGTCGACGGGGGCTAAAGGTACTGTACCATACTGCTGGATGTTGAAAATAATAAGTTGATACATTCTTGAACAGCCGTTGCTCAAAACTACTGTACCGTGTATAATTTTTAGAGGACCAAATTAATGTCTATTTTCTAGATTGGCCAAGTTATGTATATTTCCTAAAAATTCATTTTAAATGTGTATAAAAATACATACAAAATATTTTCCTTGTTACTTTTTACTTTTATGTCTTATATCTAATTCGTTAATACTTTGTAATGCCATACTTTACTGTAAACATATATATACTATGCTAATATTTATCACTAATTACAGTATTTTTTTTATTTTTATTTATTACAATAAAACTCTAATTTCTTCTCTCTTTGTAATTTTCATTAGACTAGCATCTTGGGCATGCATGGGTTTAAAGTTACCATATACGCATGCATGCTTCTGTCATTTGACGGGTATTTACTAGCACTATATATAATAAATTTTACATATTTACTATAATTTAGAGAAAAAAAAAATAAAACAATGGAGATATAATATTTGAAAAGTCGAATTTTACTTTTTCAAGAAAGAACAAAGTTAAGAAGAATTAATTAATTATCTGAATCTTATGGTTTGATGCAAACATTACTTGAAATTATATTGCATTATCTAGTTCTTGAGTAATTTTAGTATAGTTTTAGTTATTAGTTATAGGCAAGGAAATTTTAGTTATTATTTTTTCTTCCCTACCTTACTCGATGGTTGAATTTAAACCCACTGTTATTCCTTTTTAGTTTGATTTACGCGATCCTCTTCTTTATCTTTTTATTTTTATTTTTTTCTATCTTACTCAATAAATTGAATTTGGAAAGGCTCTTTTCCCTCCCAATATACAATTGGTAATTTGTGCAAAGAAAGAAACAATTCAAAAAATATTTTTGAAATATAAAAGAAAAAAAATACATAATTAATTTCAATATTTAGAATTATTTTTATCTTTTCTTCATTTTATTAAAACAATTATGGATTGAACCATTACTTGCATTTATATAAGCCAAATTAAATTTTATTCTTCAATCATCTCCGATATGTGAAAATATATTTTTATACAACAGCAGTCAAAACTTAAATGTAATTTTTTTTTTTAAAAATTTCATATCAAATTTGATTCTACTTTTATAAAATTATATTTACGATTTTATAATTCTATAACTATTATTTGTATCCATGTTAGAATATTTTTATCCCATATTTTGACACGAACTTATACAAACTAAATGTAAGTCACTTGCTTTGTAATTTTACAATTTAAGTTTTCTATTTCATTATATATTTCATCTTTTATTTCATTTTATACTTGATACGACCATTCTTAGTATTGGCCATATGCCAATTTGGCAAAACAATATGAGTTTTAAGTAAGTGAATTGAAAATGGACTGAGTTTAAATTAGGTTGAATTTGGTTCAAAAATGGGTCCAATTTAAAAAAAAATAAATAATATTTATTTATTTACTTAAAAAATTAATTCAAAAGATAATACGTATATTAATACACAAATTATATCTTATATTCAATATACACTTTTACAATTTAACGGGTGATTATTAGATTATATACTTATTTCATTATTTTTTTTCATATTATGTAATTACGTTAATAATTAAGTGTAGTTGCCATGCTTATTTCCTAAGAAAATTTATCATTTTAAAGGTGGCGTCATCATCAATAAGTCTATTTAATTTTTTTGATAATGAATTTCATAGTTTTCATTTTCAGGATTAATATACGTAAATTGTACGACTATCAACATGTAATATTAGCTAATTAAGCAACAAATTTAAAATTCTTTTCAACTTATATATACCAATATTTATTCTTATGACTAACATAAATTTCGTATTTTGGAAAGTTACTAGACAATCAAAGTAGAAGATATTTATTTCAATTTGAAACATTTTAGTAAGAAGTGAAAAATAGATTTGTAGTTATTAATTCATCAAAATTATTTTTTTAATTTGTTAAATTTTAAATAATTTGTTAAATTTTAGTTCAATTTTTTTTATTGAACCTATTTCGAATCCAAAACTTAATAAAACCCACCTAAGTCTAGCCAACTTCAATTCATTTTTAAAACTTGAAAACCATGTGCGATGGGTTGTACTCATGATTTTCATTTAGGGGTGCAATCGAGTCGAGTCGAGCCAAGTAAAATTTTCTAGCTTGAGCTCGAGCTCGAAATATATATATTAGGTTCAAGCTCAATCTCAGCTTGACTTGATTAGGATTTATTGTCTTAATCACAAGATATGATTTGAAATTACCAAAAATCACCACTTATTACTTTCTTTTGCAAGATATGATTTGAATAGCTTCACATGCTTTAATTTTCATATGTAGCAACTTTTGATTTGTCCATTAATTGAATATTTTATTTAATCTTGAAATTTAATTTGAGAAATTTCAAAATATAAATAAATATTGATGAATTAGGTAACAAAACTTTGATGTCTACAAATGCCCCTCGAGACTTGTTCATTTTCCATTGCCTTGATAGATAGGTAGTGAATGAATCTTTTATTTAAAAAAATCAAGCTACAATGACTTACTAGAATCATCATGCATTAAAGAAGTCGTACCGTACTGAGCAAATGATGAAAGAGAAATTAAGGTTGTGCTTGCTTGTGAGATTTGTCTTCATTTTTTGTGTTTTAAAGATTTTGGGGTTGTATTGGTGTTTTAGAGATATGAAAATGAAGAATGAGGTTGTGATTGATTGTGAGATTAAGTATAATGATTATAATGATGTGATGGATTAATGTGATATGGGATTGTGATTGATTGTAAGATTATTTTTAAGATATATTTGAAAGAGTTGTTTAAAATAATGAAATTGTTTTATAAGTTTTGATTTTTGGGTTTGTTTGGGATATTAATATTTAAAAAAATATTAATAATTATATATTTAAATTTATTAATATTAATAATTTATTAAGTCAAATGCGAAATTGTAAATTCATCGAATTTATTCGTAATTAAATGAAAAATAAATTATTTTTCTTAAAAAGAATTTCAAAAATAGTATTTATTTTTTCCCAATAATAAACTACTATATAAATAAGATATTTTAGGGCATTCCATATTGGACAACACGAATTTTTTTCAAAATTTAGTTGGAATTTTATTTTAACAAAAATATAATTCCACCTTACTCGCTCAATTGCAAAATATGTAGGACTTAACTTGTTATAAAAAAGTTTTCGTTCTTCACCATTTAACATATTACCAAATTATTTAACAGTCTATTTTTATAAAATATTTTTTTTCAATTTATTACATTTATTGATTATTAATATAAAATTTTCAAATACGAAATTTTTTTGAATAAAAATGAGGTATTAATAAATTCAATATTATTTTTTATTTAATTGCAAATAGTTATGAATGAATAAATTGGTAACTAATTTTGTATGTATTATAAATAAATTGCCCAAAAAGGGTGCCCTAATATATTAATAAATTCAACAAAAGTAGGCTGTATCCCTACCGATAGGCAGTATTGTATACTTATTCCAAAGACTCCAATTGGGTCTCATAAGCAATCAAGGCTTGGTAGGTGTTTCGCGTCTCAAAGACACGAAATGAGATTGCTCTCACAAGCAATCGTAGTGTAAATGTCTCTCTTAGAGGTTTTCCTTACTCAGTAACTTGCCTCTCAGCCTAATCCGCTTACCGCCTAGCTTAATAGGTTATTCCATATCTCTATGTCTAGGCTTTCTAGGCTTGTGCATGTATGTATGCGGGGCTACTCCTTTGTGGGATCAGCATCCACCACTCGTTCCTTGGTTCTTATCTATGCCCTTTTGTCCCTCGAGAAAAATAAATCAAGAAATGGGGGATTTTTGGTGAACCATTAATGGGAAACCTTATCCGAGTACTAGTAATACTATTTATTATGATTAATCAGTTCTAAGCTTGCCGTAGCCTAGTGCAGTGTACCACTGCATGGAAAAGGGACTTCGATGCATGTATTCCCTTGTTATGATAAAGCACTAAAGCAAGTAGGAGAGGAAGAAGGTGCAGCTTAGTCTACAAATAGTTTATACTTGTATCAAGGAGTCTTCATTTAAATTTGTAGATAGTTTATACTCATATCAAGGATTCTTTCTTTGGATTTGTCTGATAGTTTATAGTCATGCCTAGGAGTCTTCATTTGAATTTGTAGATAGTTTATACTTGAATCAAGAAGTTCTTCAATTTGAGTTTATCAAATAGTTTATATTTGTATCAAGGAGTTTTCATTTGAATTTGTTTGATAGTTTATACTCTTGTTAAGAAGCCTTCATTTTGAAATTTATATATAGCTTATACTCACAAATAGGACGTCTTTAGTTTTAATCTGTAGAAAGTTTATAATACTCATATCAAGCCGTCTTCATTTGGATTTGACTCGAAACCTTTTATACTCTTATGAAGGAATTTTTTAAATTTATTTGAATATGTTAATAGTTTATACTCATATCAAGGGGGCTTTTATTTAGAGATTTAACTTGAAGATCCTGCATTGATTAAGCTCTTATCTAGGAGCATTTTAATAGACTTTAATTTGAAAATTTTAGATAGTTTATATTTGTATCTAGGAGCATCATTGACGATAGTTTTGGCTTTTATCAAGGAGCATTTGCTATTAGAGATTAAACTTAATTGCCCCGATATCTTCATCTTCATTGACACCACTTAAGAATTTTTTTTCCGTCAAAATTCAAGCTCATCTCAATGTTATGTGTATGACTTGCCTATTTTTAAAAAGCTTTTGGTTTGATTCATTACAGTATGTAGCAAAGACTTTGATGCATTATTTGGATGCACATCTCAATTGTAGAAGTTTTAATACAGAGTAACTTTGCAATTAAGGCTCAAATTTCTCAAATGGTTAATTTAGTTGATCATGGGCTCTTCCTCCCATTGCCGACAATTAGTAAGTTCAATCTTGTTGGTCATCCACGAATGTTGTAAATGCAATTGAGAAATTCTTATTCTAATCGCCTCCAACTATCAGTTGAATTTGTACACAAGTTAGTATACTAATCAAAGACTTTTTTCCTAAATGATCGAATGAATTGTTTAATAAGGTAGTATGTTCCAGTAGTATTGCAAGTTTTGACAAAATGGATCACGTGTTGCTTTGGGTTACCATTGCCATCAAATTGTTGAAATTTTGAGGGTTGGTAACCAACTGACAATGTCACGCCCAAATTCGGGACAGAATAAGGCAGTGCCCCCAAGGCCGAACACTCAGAGACACTAAGGCTCAAATCCAATAGAGCATGCTAAATTCTAAAAAAATTTATTAAACAATCCAAAAAAAAAATCGTCACAATAAAAGATAATTCAAATACTTGTCTTAACAATTGAACTTGAGTACCCAAGACCTCAAAGAAAATTTCCAAATCAATTTAACTAGAATTTTTAAACATAATAAAAAAAACTATTCTAAAAATATCAATATCTTGTCACCATTCCCAAAACTGCTCATCTTTCCCGCCCTGAACTAAGTTATTTGTAAAATGGTAAATCAATATCTTATGAGCGACACTCGCCCAGTAAATAAATCTCCTTCTCCTCTTGCCGAATTTGAACATGTATAAATATCAAACAGAAGGTTCAAGAATTAGTATACAAAAATAAATATAACAATTAGTATACAAAAATTTAAGACTCGGATTATCAAAGTGAGTCACAGAACATGTTTTTTAGAGTAATTCAGAATAGAGATTACACAACTTCTCAAAAATATTCATTAATTTATCATGCTCGATGAACTCTTGGGATTCTAATCAATTAACTTGGCCAAGTTCTTAACTATAACGCCGTTAAGTCGCTTCAGAATCCTTAACTACAATGCTGTTAACTGGCTTCAAAGTTCTTAACTACAATACCGTTAAGTGCCTTCAGAGATCTTTTGCTACTGTAATGCCGTAGCACAGTTACGGAACTCGTTCCTACTTATAGTTTCTCGATTATTTAGAGCATAGATCCTTTTTGTTATTATTGTTTCAACATAGAATACTGTTTTTCATGCAACATTCAAAAAAATTTGTTTTGTTTTTGTTTTTTTAATGTTCAAATCCAAATAAATAAATAAGCTTTATGCATGCGAAAAAGTTTTATGAATAGTTAAATATTTGCAGACGAAATAATTCTACAATAAATAAACCATTAGATTTAAGAATTCAATATGCAAAATTACCTATTTTTGATGCAGTAATCATTTAAGCAGAAAAAAGATATTTTCAACAAAGAGAGAATAGAAATTTACTTAATATTTCATGCAGAAAATTAACAGTTATGCGAAAGAATATTTTCAATAGAAGGAAGAAAGAAACTTACTTACACCGAAATCTCAAAACCCAAAGTTTCCCTCAAGTTTGATCTACCACTTAATCGTTATTCACTAATTCTACGACAAAAACAATAGTATATTATACCCAAGAATAAAATTTCCTACGAATTTTCTGAAAAACAATAGAAAAATTGATATTTTCTCACCTTTGCGAATTGGCTTCTCTATTTCCTACTATAGGTGTATTTATACTACTAGGCTAAGTGCTCTATATAACTAGAATTCATATCTTATTGAGATAAGAAGGTCACTCTAATCCTAACTTCTTAGATTTGATTAGATCTCAATCTCAGTCAATGATAACTCAAAGCCATGGAGATACATCTAAAATCCTAAATTTGTCAGGATTAGGTAGTTACTGGAATTCCTAAAATCTTTAACTTATCCAGATTGGATATTTATTGAAATTCCCAAGCTCATGACTAAATATCCATAATCCTAACTTTTCATGATTTAGTTATTCAAGATTTTAATTAACTATTACCATAGTTTAGTAATTAAATAACATGGAATATCTATGAGTATAGCAGCACGAAAAAGGACGTTCTAAGATTTCATATCACCTATATTTATATGGTTTTAGCTAACTATTGTGACTAGATACCTTATGGGGGATCAAAAACCATCCAAATAGAGTTCTAAAATGATGGGAAGACCTCCAAAATGATCCATCCATAAATCCAAAAAATTCATAAAAAAAATTAATTTTCGTCATCTTTAACTTGATAATCATTGACCCAAACCCATAAGTACTTCATGATAATTTGTGGGCTTATATTCTACGCTACATATGGGCTTAATTGTAACTATGAAGTAAATAGCTTGGGCTGTTATTACACTCAACCCATAAAAAATGCATATACAACTTATGGGCTTATTTTTATTCCAGTTATGGTCTTTAAGAACTTGAAATAGTTAAATAATTTGGCTAACTAATACATCTTGAATCACTAATTAGATATGGACTAAAGATTAATATTTCCTTGGCTATAAATTGGTATCCATAGTAGCCAGCTTAGAACCATTAACATAGAACTTAATAAATAAAGTTCCATCAAATAATTGGCTTAATAAATTCTACATCTTCAATCATCACCAAGCAATCTTAAAAATCTAAAATCTATGTGCTTGAAATTGCAAACAAAATAAAGATGGGTACCTAAAATAGGATCCTTAAAAACTCCAAAAAAAATTTAATTTATATCTCATATTTACTTTCTATTAAAATTTCTTATGTTGATCAAGTCCCAAAATAAATTAAATGCTCCAATTCTAAGAGAACAGCATCCCAAAAATGTCAGTGAGGAATCAAAACCAACTAACATTACTCTATTATTTCTAACATTCAATATCATATATATCTTTACTATAATAATCACTACAACAATTTGCACTTCACGTAACAAAAATTTTGGTAACGAAGGTAAAATTCGTTACATATGTTAGATTTATTGTAATAAAATTGATTTTTTGTTACAAATAACATTTTATTTAGTAACAAAGTAAAAGTCTTGTTACCTTTAACTCAAATTTGTTACCTTAAATTTTTTATGTTCGTAACTAAATAATTATTCGTTACAGAAATTGTTATTTTGTTACATATAACATTTTCCGTCATATAAGAAGATATATTTGTAACAAAATTTGGTACCTTTTGTAACAACAAAATATTTGTTACAAATAAAATATATTGTAACAAAGTTTTTAGTTACTAAATTTTAATTAACTTCCCTCCAAAATTCATTCCTTCCAAATATCAATTGTATACATATGGTAACAATGATTTTTGTTACTAATTATAAACGAATATTAAATTAAATTTTTACTAATACTTGTGGGTTGGGCTTTTGTTCAAGAAATGGACTTCACAATAATGTAAAGAATTTGCTAATTGGGCTTAACCAATTTTTTAGTGAATTATTATTGAACTGGGTTTTATTTTAAAGATTGAGCTTGAAGAAATTTGAAGTGAATAATCCATTAGTTGAGCCAATTTCTTTAAAATATTGGGATTTATAATTTTTTGGTGAATTATTCAATGAATTGGGAGTTTTCATTTAGAGGAAAAATGCAAAATTGGTCTTGTAACTATACCCTACTGGCAAATTTTGACTTTATGTTTTTGGTACACTAACTTTTGAATTTTGGCAATTTGAGGATAAATCTAGCCTGAATTTATTTGCAGCAGGCCCGATCCACATGGCGACACGTCACATCATCTCTCCTACGTGGCATGTGGTGTGGCAACCCCTTCTTGCCATGTATTTTACTAGACCAAAAAAAAAAAAGGATATTTGCACAAAAAATTAAAAATAGGTACATAAAAATTAAAAAAAGTAAAAAGATAAATCTTGAAAAATATTTATATACTTATATATATTTATATACATATATATATATTCACATATATAAACACACATACACATGTATCCCACTTGCCAAATTATCAAATTAAATTAATTGAGTCCTAAAAAAAAATTAAAACTTTCATATTAGAATTTAAAATATCAAATATCCTTCAAATTTATAAAATTTTATTTCCTACGAATTTACCATCTAAAATTTTTTAAAAATCTAATTTATCACTTTAGTCCATATAATTTTAATAATATAAAGTTAAAATATCTAATAATGTTAAAATAGTAAAATATCTAAAAATTTAAATAAATTTTGTTGACTTTATTTATTAAGTTAAAAATGAAATAAAAATTAAACAATAAAAATTTAAGTCTATCCTATTATCTATATAATTCAAAATTACATAAGAATACTAAAATGATAAATACATCTAAAATAATTCTGTTAAATATAAATATATTTTATTTATTAATTCAAATATGACAAAAAAAACTTAAACAATAAAATTTTAAGTCTGTCATCCTAACTATATAATTATAAATTACATAAAAATATTAAAATAAAAAATATTCGAAACATTAGAATTTAAAATATCAAATATCCTTCAAATTTATTCAATTTTATTTCATATGAATTTATCATCTATTTTTTTTAAAAATCTAACTTATAACTTTAGGCCATATAATTTTAATATATTGAGTTAAAATATTTAATAATGTCAAAATAGTAAAATATCTAATAATTTAAATAAATTTGGTTGACTTTATTTGTTAAGTTAAAAATGAAATAAAAATTAAACAATAAAAATTTAAGTCTATCCTATTATCTATATAATTCAAAATTACATAATAACATTAAAATGATAAATACATCTAAAATAATTCTATTAAATATAAATATATTTTATTTATTAATTCAGATATAACAAAATAAATGTTAAACAATAAAATTTTGAGTCTATCATCCTAACTATATAATTGTAGATTACATAATAAAATTAAAATAAAAAATATTCTAAAATAATTCAATTATTCAATTAATATAAATAAAGAATTCAAATATAATAATAATAATAATAAGAAGAAGAAGAAGAAGAAGAAGAAGAAGAAGAAGAAGAAGAATCCTTACCCTTCCCCTCCAGCACTTCATATATTTCTCATTTCTTTTCTTTTTTCTTCATTCTTTTCTTTTCTTTTTATTCTCATTTCTCTCTTCCTCCATTATTTCATATATTTCTCATTTTATACATATATGTATAAATTTATCATTGTTTCTCATTTCTCATTATTTCATACATTCTCATTTTATACATACATATATATATATATATATAAATTTATCTATAAAATTTTAAATAATTTTTATTTTTATCTTTTTTCTTTCTAATTATTCATACATGTATACTTATTTTTTCTATTTATACTTATTCACATATATATAATATACATATATATAAATTTATCAATAAAATTTAAAATTCTTTTATTTTATCTATTTTTTTATTTATTCATTCCAAATTAAATAATATTTAATATTTATAAAAACATATATATAATATAATTTTTCATTCATACTTATATGCATATAAAGTATATATATACATATATATATATAAATTTCAATAAAATTTAAAGAAGATTCATCATATATTTCATTTTATACATATATAAATTTATCATTATTTCTCATTTCTCATTATTTCATATATTCTTATTTTATACATATGTATAAATTTATTTAATGAATTTGGATGGCAATGCAATTTTGTTTCCCTCCAACTTTGTATTCCCTCCAAATTTTGGCCCATAAAAAATATTAACAATTGTTTTTATTATTAGTTTGACATAATAATTTAACTTGATTTCTTCCAAAAAATTGATTCCCTCTAATAATAATGAATTTTTTTCATTTTTTCGATTCCTCTAAATTTTAGCTCCTCCATTTTTTTTGTATAAATAATCTATAGCAAAATTAATTCCTTTTATTTTAGATTATATGATGAATTGACATATAACTTTTTAAATTATTAAATAATTTTCTATTATAGTTAAAATAGTTAAATAACATATAATTTGGACTTATAAATTTTGGTGCTTAACAATTTAATTTTTTATTATAATTTATTACAATATTTATTTAGAAAAATTCTAAAAACTCCTTAAAATAAATAGTTAAATGTTACATACCTGAATAACAAAAGAAATAAAGAAATCTAGTTTACCATAATACTTAATGAAAAGAAAACGGTTCCTGAAGTTAGGCCTGTTAATTTTACATTTCGTATTTTAATCGTTGTATTGACCAATTAAAGATTTTTATAATTTATAGATATCTATATGTTAATTGTGTGTATGTTTTACTCTATAAATTGCTAAAATAAAGATAACTTTCGTGGTTTAATATAGTGTAAAAAAAGTATTAACTTAAAGTATATTATTAAATATAATGATTATTAACTTTCATAGACCTGAACAAATTGTTCTTAACAATTAGTTGGTCTACATATTATATTTCCTTCAAAAAATAAGTTTCCTCCAAAAATGAATTCCCTTATTATTTTTTAATTCCCTCCAAATTTTTGCTTCTCCCTCCATTTTGTGTATAAAAAGTATGTACAAAAATTATTTATTTTATCTTATATTATAAGATGAATTATGATGTATTATTATGTAGGTTATAAGATGAATTGATCAACTTGTATAACTTTAATATAGTTTGAAATTTTGAAATTATTTTGAAATACTCACGACATTATAATATAAACTTAGTAATATAGTTATAAGTTTAATAAAATTATTTTTTATCCCCATATATTAAATTAAATATTTGAAGAACCGTTGGCATCCTTAACAAATTTGTAGACGTCGGTTGAAAATTTATATTAAAATTCAAAAATATCCTTCAAAAGTTGTTTTGATTATCTTTAAGACAAAAATACCCTTGGACTTATTTGTAACTTTAACATGGGGGTTTAATGTTAATATTATTTAAATTACTCAGAATAAATTTAAATAATTTTGTTAATAATTTTTTTAAATATTAAATAATCTTTTAATTAAATTTGGATTAAAAAAATAAAAATATAAAATCATCAACATATGTAAAGTAATTTAATCAAATTTAATTAAACATATTTATTAATTATAAAATAAAAATAAAAATCAAATCCATCTCCTAATTAAATATGATTTTATTTTTAAATTACATCTCAATAATATTAAAAAAATAATCATATCTAAAATAACTTATTTATATTAAGTTAAATATATTTATTAAATATAAAAATATTTATTAACGAAAATAAATAATTTAAAAATAAAAATAAGATATAAAAATATCATACTAACACTAGTAATTTTAAAATGTCTATTTCATCCTATCAACCCAATAAAAAAATTACTAATATAATATCTTGTTCCCTTCTAAAACACAAATAAATAAATAATTTTCTCTCAATTCACTTTTCACCTACCACCCAAAATACAAACAAACAACCATCACATTCTCCAACTCCACTTCCAAAAAACCTTGTTGCAAAAATATTTTGACAAAATGCTCCAATTCATAAACAAACAAGCCCTAATTTAAACTAATTTCATTAAATTTATTAATTAATAAAAATTAAATAAGTCAAAATGTGGGAGATATAGAATTGGAACCCTGTGAGACCTTGATGTGTGTGTGTATATAAATAAAAAAATTAAATTTATTTATTAATCAAAATAAATAATTTAAATAAAAATAAAATCTAAAATGTTATCCTAAAAATATAATTTTAATAATTTTAAATAAATAAATATTTTTAATTATTTTGAACAAAATAATGTTTTTTTTTCCTTCCTTCTTCCACATCCCCCCCCCCCCCCCACCCAACCCTATCTCTTCCAACCAGCACCACCCCCACCCCGCCAACCCCACCCCAGGCTTGGCCATGGTGGGCCGCAGCCAGCTGCCAGATCTAGCCGCTGGCTGCTGACTATTTTTCCATAGCCGGCGGTGAGGGGTTGGGGGAGAGGGGGGTGGGTATTATATATATATATTTATATGATATTTATTTTATATATTTATATTGATATTATACATATATATATTTATATGATATTTATATTGAGATATAATTTTTTTTATGAGGATTTTGTTATATATTTTTAAAAAAAATTATTTTTTTTAAAAAATTTTGAATGAAGGTTGATTAGGCAATTCAAATTTTGTGAATTTTTGATAAATAAGTCAAAATTTTGAGTTGTTGGGTAATTAATTTTTTTTTTTAATTTAACAATTTTGCCTGAATACTAATGGAAATTGAGGTGCTATTCCAAATGTATTAAAAAATTTAGAGTTTGGTCTTATAAGTGTCAACTTAATCACCGAAAGTGCAAACCCCCATCCAATGAGACCAAAAGTATAATTTTTTCAATATAACCAAACACTACATTAGCAAAAAAAAAAAAAAGAAAACTAAGGGCCCTATTGAAATGGTAATAATTTTATTGGGCTAGTTGCAATTTATCCTAATGTGATTTGTGAAATAAGTGTCAAACCTTATGTGAAAAAAAATATATATACAAAACAGCTTCTTTATATTTTATAAAACCACGCGCACCGCCTACCCCTCCGCATTTATTGCCCATTTAATGTAATTTTAATATAAAAAGATCAATTTAACCTTAATCATTTCACATATATACAATTCAATTTAAATAACTTTTTATTATTATATTTTATTTATTTTTTTATTTTTTTTCATTCTTTTCTTTTCTTTTTATTCTCATTTCTCTCTTCTATTATTTCATATATTTCTCATTTTATACACACACACACGCACACACACACATATATATATTTATCTATAAAATTTTAAATAATTTTTATTTTTATCTTTTTTCTTTCTAATTATTCATACATGTATACTTATTTTTCCTATTTATACTTATTCACATAAATATAATATACATATTTATAAATTTATCAATAAAATTTAAATTACTTTTATTTTTATCTATTTTTCTATTTATTCATTCCGAATTAAATAAAATTTAATATTTATAAATATGTATAATATAATTTTTTGTTCGTACTTATTTACATATATAGTGTATATATATATACACCACAAGAAAATAGGTTAATCACGCCATATGCTTTGCGCTAGTTTTTCTGAACTACCGCAATTAATAATATTATTTCTTTTACTTATTAGATTGCTCTTTATTTTTAACTTTAAAGGGTTTTGTCCACTATTTTTTAATATATATATATATATATATATATGAAATACCAATTATTTTTTAAAAACAATCTTATTTAATTTTAATTTTTGATTAAAAATCAATTAAGTTAAGATAAAACTATGATAGTAAAGATAAAAAAAAATTAAAATAAATCAATATAAATATATAAAATAATTATAAAGTTAAAATCAATATTAGTATATAAGTTAATAGAAACCTTTTAATTTGACTCATAACTTAGTTATCAAATAATTAAGTGAAGAAAAGAGTTTGGCATTAGTCATATGAAGTTAAAACTATAGTAAATTGATAAAATAATTATAAACTTAAAATTGATTTTAAAATATGAATTAGTGACAAAATATGAGGATGAAATTATAATGTAAAATAAAATATAGAAAAAAAATTATTGTATTCATTCTCAAATTTTTGTATAAATATAATTGGATATTCATATTATATTTTGCAAATAACAAAAAAATAGTGAATAACAAAAAAAGTTGTTAACCTTTCAAATAATCAAAATCAAAATTTCTCATTATTTCATATATTCTCATTTTATACATATATATATATATATAAATTTATCTATAAAATTTTAAATAATTTTTATTTTTATCTTTTTTCTTTCGAATTATTCATACATGTATACTTATTTTTTCCATTTATACTTATTATATATAAATTTATCATTAAAATTTAAATTACTTTTATTTTTATCTATTTTTTCTATTTATTCATTCCGAATTAAATAATATTTAATATTTATAATTATGTATATAATATAATTTTTCATTCAAACTTATATACATATATAGTATATATATATACACACACACACATACTACAAGAAAATAGGTTAATCGCGGCATATATTTTGTGACGGTTTGTCTCAACCGCCGCAAAATATTAATTTGACGGTGGTTGAGCAATGATTTATCCAAACCATCACTGAATTAGCCATTTAGTGGCGATTTTTTGAAACCGCCGCAAAATTCATAATAAATGGCGGCGGTTAGTGTAACATTCCCTAAATGAATAGCTTTGTGCCGATTTTTCTAAACCGCCAAAATTAATAATATTGTTACTTTTGCTTGTTAGATTGCCCTTTGTTTTTTACTTTAAAGGGTTTTGTTCACAATTTTTTAATATTTATATATATGTAATGCCAATTATTTTTTATAAATTTTTTTTTTGTAAATTTCTAAAATAAAGTATTTTATATTATAAGCTCTTCTACAAAAATATTAAACCTTTACCTAACAATTTATATATACATATATGTAATAAAATTTATTTGCTTCATGCAGCTATGTTATATAATTATCGCACACTTTTTATTTATTTCTTTTAATTCACTATTTGATACTCTTATTTTATTTATTCAAATGACAATTATTATTTTGTTTTTAAAAATAAAATAATGTTTGCTTGATAACATGTGAAATCGCTTGAGAGCTCTATATGGAAGAGATGAATAAGTAATTGAGCAAATGCAAATATTAACTTTTGGACATGCAACCAAGATGGTTAGGTGCTTGCTTGAGGGTGGGCATGGTTGCGGGATCGAAATGTGCTGCGAGCAAGTTGGGATGAATTTGCACTGGCTCGCGGTCGGGGGGCAGGGCCTGGTGGGCTGGTGTGGCGCTGGGCCTGCGCTTGGGTGGGCCTGTTGGGATGAATTTGCGTTGGGCCGGTGCTAGCAGCCGGGGGGCAGGGCCTGGTGGGTTGGTGTGGCTGGGCCTAATGGGTTGATGTGTGAGCTGGGCCTGAGCTCGAGTGGGCCGGTGTTGGCGGCCGGGGGGGCAGGGCCTGGTAGGCCGGTGTGGGTGTTAGGCTTGAGCTCTGGTAGCCCGAGGCACTGGTTCCTACTGCCATCTTGCGGGTGGGCCCGCCTGTGGCGCTCATGTTGGTGGGCGATGGCTCGGGTTGAGCCCAGAGTTCGGCGGCCCATCAGGCGTAGGCTTGATGTCAAATGGCCCATCCATATGAAGCAGCCCAAACAGGAGCCCTATGTGCACACATTTAGTAACAAAACTTTTAGTTATTTATTCCATTAGTAACGAAATGCTTATTTTTGAATTAAAATTTTATTTAACTATTTGTAACCAAATATTTTGTTACATAAACAATTAGTAACTATACTTAATTAAATAAATAGTATCATTATATTATGCATTGGTAACGAAAAAATAGAATGCAACAAAATTGCCAATGTTTTAGTAACTAAATATTTCGTTACGCTATAAAAATCTATTGTAACTACTACATTTTTTTGTTACTAATATCATATTTTGGTAATGATACATTTTGCCACCATAAGTCCATCATTCATAACGAACCATAAATTTCGTTACTAAAACCTTTTGCAACGGGCTTTAGGGCACTAAACTTAAGTAACGAAAAATTTGTTACCAATATATTTTGGGTAACGAATTTCAGCTTTATGGTAACAAAATTATTCGTTACTAAAAGTGTAATTTGTTGTAGTGAGTTCATATAAAGATTTGGGGCATTACAGACAACTTCAATTCATCAACTTTTTTGGTACATGGCCTTTTTTGTGTATATGTCTTTGAATAAGTCATAGGCAACTTGGAGACTCCATCATACTTGTCTTTGATAGTTCTCATAGTAAATTTCTTCAACTAGTTACTTGAAATCAATTTATTAGATAAACTTGTCGCTCTTTAATTGAAGACTTCTCATTTTTGCTTGACAATCTCTTTGTAGATGTTTCAGCTTCCTCATAAGTTTCAACTTCTTTCCTAATCACGCGACTCGTATCAGCTTTGTCCACTTTATTCATCAACTTAGTGATTTGAGAGTCTTGCTCTGAGATATACTTCACCAGATCTTCAATGGCCTTTGTCAAGTTTGCAATTTATTCTTCCAAGGTTGTAGGATTTGGCTCAACAATTGGTGTTATGCTTGAGGTGAATGAGAAACTAGATTTGAGCGAGAAGTGAATGGCAGATTCATCTTTCGAGTCTCCACTATCTTCATTTATGTCAGTAATATATGGTAACGGCTTCTCAATAGCTTCAAGTGAATGGACCAGCTCAAAAAGATGATTGGAACTTCTTGAACACACTTCTTGTGACAACAACACTTTCAACTGCAACACTTGAAGAACATATAGTAGTAATTTTGAATGTTGCAGTCTTATAGGTAGCCATATGATATTTCAAAACTTTTGATGAAGGGGGAAGAGATAAAAAGTAGATATTGTTCCATCGAGCGTGCCAGGTAACACAAATTCCTTGTCTTCAAAATGAAAATTACAAGACAAGAAAAATTTTATAATTTGAAATTTATTAATTTGATGATGCAGATACAATTTCTAATTTAATCCTCTAATTATCCTCTTCAAAATCAATAGTTTTGAACTTTTTTACTTTGAAGGCAAAATTAAGCACTTTGATCTCCTTCAAAGTTGACTTTGCTCTTTCAAAAATTAATTCAAGGGCCCGCACCATAATCTTTAGTCAAGCAATCAATTTGAGGAGTTCCACGATGAACGTCTTAATATATGCCTTGGACAATGTAGATCCCCTTAGATTTGATTGAGGTAATAACATCAATTTGAGGTTTTTGAATTGTAATCTCTAATCAAACACTACAGTTTGATTAATTCTGAAAAGAACTCTTTGAACGCCATAGATCTCCTTGAATTTGATTAAGAGAATTGTGGAACCTCCTCAAAGGTTTGTTTCTCGAATGTAATATTTATTTTGTTGCCATTGCTACTGAAACCAACCCTATTTATACTTGCAGGGCACGAGCTCTTGTGATAATCATTTGATGAAGTGGAGTAATTTGATTGACCCACCATGATTTGACTGGCAATTATTTCTTTAATTACAAAATGTGATTTGGACTTTCAAACTATATATTTTCTTCTCTTGCAAGATATCATTTGAGTGGCCTTACATGTCTTAATTTCATGCATGACAAGATTTGATTTGTCCGTCAATTAAATATTTGATATGATCTTGAAATTCAATTTAAAAAATTCTAAGATACAAGTAAACATTGATATGTTAGACAAAAAATTTTGTGATGTTTACAGGTAAAAAAAATTAAGTTAAGACTATTAATTACAATATCCTTCAAAAAAAAAAAAAAAAGAATTCGACTTGTTTTTATTATGTAACAAGCTCGTTTAGTATGACTACAAAATTTACAAAATCAATATTTTTAACTTGTTAAAAACATGTAATAATTCGTGGAGCTTACAAATGAAGAATTACTTACTTTTTACAAGATCTAAACTCTAATTGGAGCTCATAAATTTTGATATAAAGTTGCGCAATATATAGGTCATCTTCAACTAGAATTGTAACTAATTGGGATTGTCTCGTAATTAATTGTGGCCTATTTGCTTGTTTCTTTAGAAGCAAGGTTTCCGATTTTTATTATTATTATTTTTATTCTTTTCACATCTATTTTATTATCCTATTATGACGTCATCTAGATTAATCCATTCAATTAAAATATACATACATTATATATTTTCACTAAACACGTCTTCTCTATATAAAAAAATTATAAATTTAAACAATTCTTATCTCTATACCTACCACACACTATATTTTTTAATAAATTATTCAAATACATAATCCTTTTTATTCAAAAACCAATCACTCTTTTCTTCAAAAATTAAAAATGCTGAAAATTGAAATGAAAATTCAACCAAATAGGTCCTCAGTGTTCTACTTAATACAAATTTGTCCTATATGGGTACCTACACCATTGTTGGATTATCAACCATTAGTCTTTCTCGGATAAGAAAGCCCATGTGAATGCATACTTACAACTTAAATAATAATGATTAGTTGAAATAGAAAGATTATAACTAAAACACTATCTTAATTAGATAGCTAGCTGGATTATGTGAATATTAATATAATTAAGTTGATGATCGATAGTAATTCAAAGATCTTCTATCAAATTTAATGCTGATCAATTATAACTTTTGAATTTAGAAAGCATTTGATGATTTTATAGGTTTTTCAAAATATTTTATATTAAAACATTTGAGAGCCGATAAGATATCATAAAGTATTTGATAAAAAAATTTAACAAATAGGTTATAAACTCTTAAAATAGTATGTTAGGATTTTATAAATTCTTTGGAAGGCCAAATGTCTATGCTTTAGGTTGGCCAAATTATTTTTTCAAAAGTCATTTTAAAATGTTCATAAAAATACATAAAAAAATCTTCTCTCTATTTCTTTTATATGTCTTATATCCAATTCATTATTACTTTATATCCTATTTACTGTCAACACTATGCGATTATTTATCATTTTCATTATTTTTTTATTTTTATATAATTACAATGAAAATTCTAATTTCTTCTCCTTTCATAATTATTTATTAGGCTAGTATTATGGGCACGGGTTTAAAGTTATCATATAGGTACTTCTATCATTTGATAGGTATTTACAAGCTTATAAGTCTCTTAATAATAAATTTTGTATATTCACTATCATTTAGAAAAAAAATAAAACAACGAAGATATAATATTTGAAAAGTGAAATTTTACTTTTTTAAAAAGAAAAAATTTCAGAAGAATTAATTATCTAAGTCTTATGTTTTAATGCAAACATTTTAGTTATTGAGTAGTTGTAGGGAGGGACAGTTTAGTTATTAGTTTTCTTCCCTACCTTACTCGATGAATTGAATTTAAAACCACTCTTCTTCCTTCTTGGTTTGATTTAATGCTTTAATGTTTCCTCTTCTTTCTTTCTTTCTTTTTTTTGTCCCCCTTGGATAAGCTATTTTCCCTCTCATATTGAGAGTTGGCTCCAAAAATAAATAGAGTTTGAAGAAGTTGAAAGGTGAAACCATGGACTGGGCAAGCAGGGGCCAGTGGTTGGTGTAGAAGACAAGTACTGATTTGGTATTGTGAAAATTGGTATATACCTCCACCTTCGAACAATGGTTCAATTAATGATGAAAAAATAAAAAATAAAAGAATTTACTTCATCGACTTTTTAACTTTGGAAAATGGGAATTAGTTGGCATTTAGTTTAATTTTGATAAAGAAATTGAAAAAAGTATTAAAATTAAAATTTTAATATATATATAGACATTGATATGCCAATAGTATGTCCTAAGGACAATAATACCTATGGTGACAATGAAAATCTTGTCACAAATTATGGTGATAATTTTTATTGTCACTATAGGGGTGTCACTAATTGTTAATTGTGGCAACTTAAAATATTAATTTTTGTTACTATCGAATCATATTGCGACAAGATAAAAATTATTGTCACTTAAAAATTATTATAAGCGACAAAATAAAACATATTGTCACCTTTTTTTTTTTTTGACACTAAAAGAGAAATATTATTTCAAATCCTCAACAAGAACATCCAACAGGAAAGTGGGTGCTTGATCAACCCACAAGATCGATTCAGAGATAGAACCGGCTGCTCTTGCAATCCGATGAGCAGCTTGATTCGCTGAATGTCTAATAAACCTAACAGAGCAATCCAAACTTGCCAAAAAGGTTTTACAATCATAAATGAGAACACCAAAATAAGAAAAGTCACTAGAATTGTTTTTTAATGCCTTAACAACGATCTGAGCATCTAATTCGAAAACAAGTGGTGAATAGTTTATATTGAACTCAAGTATGAATGCTTATTAAAGTGTTCATTAAGGGCTTCATATAAGAGGGCCACACGTGCGCGCCGCCGCCACCCAGCCCGGCTCCGAGTCGTGGGCATTAGGGCAAATGCTCAGTCTCAGTCTTATCTTTTTGGACGAAATTCAATTGAATTTTTGAATTTAAATTTTAAAATTCAAAATACTTAACCAAACCGGGACTTGAGGATGAGAGTCAAGATTACCGAGGCTTGTAATTGGATAAGGCCGAGATTTAGCCTGGTAATCAGGATTTAGGCAGAGGTGGTTATGCTTAGTGCTGCTGGACGTGCGTGACGTGTAAAGGCGACGTGGCGTATTGCTACTGGACGGGTGACGGATGGGTGACGTGTTAGAGGCCATTAATTGGCAGACTCTAACTGCTGCTAACCCTAACCCTAATTTCGTCTATAAATACCCTACCTCTGGCAGAGTTGATAATATACGAAAAATAGCACACCTCTACTTACTTCTTACGTTATTCCTCTCCTCATATTCTCATTCTCTCCTTCCCTCTGGCTTTCCCTACATCCTATTTTTTTTTGGCTATTTGATTATGGCGACTGAGTACTATTCGAGGTGAACGAGATGGAGTGCACCTGATCATTCTGGACCATCTCATCCTGGGAGGAGCAGCGCTGTACCCGTTGCACTAGTGAGTCGGGGTGCTCGTTTCTTCAAGGCAAACTGAATTATGTGATTTGGTCGTCTGATTGATTCTGTTACGATACAGAATCCTTAAGCTAAGCTTTCTTTAACAATTCCATCTATATTTATAATTCTGACAGCATGCTTCACTGCTTTTTATACCTTGGTTCATATATGTAATTTTGGCTTTCCTTGGACTCGTATCTGGATTAATATATATATATATATATGCATGTATTCTGTTTTGCCTTGAATATGCTTATTATGCTGAATTTGGATTAAGCATGATATATTTGGATTTCATTTGATAAAAACGCATGTTATGCCCTCTTATGATTATCTGATTCATCGTTTTGATTGATAATCTGCAATTATGATATCTATTGTGGTGCTCTACTGCATGTTGGTATATCTGGAAACAACATCTCAAACCATATATATAAGGAAGCTCGCGAGCTAGGTCGTGAGCCAATATAAAGTTTTCGTAGTTTGATTTTATTAATTCAATATTCATTTGAAAATCAAGCTTAAATTAGCCAAATCAAATCGGTCTCAAGTTCTAGATTTTTTTTAAAACTCAATTTGATTCAATTGCACCATTAAGCTAGACGGTAGTTACCTGCAGATAAAACTAAATCATGCACTCAAAAGTTATTTACTGCACAAAAAAAAGCACACATTTGAATTTAGTTAAAAATGAACATGAAAAAAAAAAAGACAAATATCAGACAAAATATAGAATATAACAAAATATCAAGAAAATTATTTTACTTTGTATTTTTTTTTAAAGTAAAAATTAAGATCCAGTATACAGGTAGTGTTTTCCTCAGAATATATTCCAACGAAAAGTGACATTGATGTTCCACTTTCTCAACAATGGCGTGGGCTAGCTCCTGAAAAGAAGATGCCTGGAGCCGCCTTATCTTAATGCAACGCCAGTTGGCCCTGTTTTGTAAAAGTAATAGCAAGTTGCTCCTCGATTGGAATTTAAGCAGGTGATTCTCCGTAAGCAGGCAACAAGAAATCAATAAGGGAGACACGAAGCAGTTATGGCAGAAGCAGCGCTCTCATTCGCGGTGGAAAAGCTGGGCGATTTGGTGATCCAGAAGGTGGATTTCCTGCTAGGCGTTGAGGAACAGGTGAAGTGGCTCAAAGGTGAGCTCGAAATGATGCAGTGTTTCCTGAAAGACGCCGCTGAAAAGCAGGCCAACGATGAGAGGATACGTAAATGGATATCAGACATTAGAGAGTTGGCTCAAGATGCCGAAGATGCCATCGAGACTCTCATTCTCAAAGTCGACAACCCAAGAAGGAGCAGAGGACTGCTGGGAAGGTGCGCTTGCTTTCCAAACCATGTTTACCACCTCGACAGGTTCGGGCAAGAAATCGTGTCCTTTCGGGCTCGGCTCAAAGAAATTGACCAACGCCGCCAGAGGTACAGAATTCAATATCTTGGTGAGGCGCCCAGGAGATCAGAAGACGTTGAACGGCGCAGGTTGTCTCCTATGCAAAAAGACAAACACGTGGTGGGCTTGGACGAAGACGTGAAATTACTGCTTCAGAGATCACTTTTGGAGGAGACGGGAGGCCTTTCCATCGCCAGCATCGTCGGGATGGGCGGTATCGGGAAGTCAACTCTTGCTAGGGTGGTCTACAACAATGCCTCCGTCGCTGATCGGTTTGACCTCCGGGCTTGGGTTGTTGTTTCTCCGGAATTCGACCCCAAAGTGGTTATCAAGGAGCTGGTGCTGCGGCTGTTGCAGCCCAATGAAGACCAGCTAAAGGAGCTGGAGACTATGGAAAAATTGCCGTTGCCAAGCCTCAAGGACATGCTTCACGAACGCCTCAAGGGCAAACGATATTTCATAGTTGTCGACGATGTGTGGCGAGAAGAAGATTGGGAATCTCTCGCAAGTGCTTTTCCCAATGAACAAGGTACGCCATCCTTCGATGTTTCATGCTATGAGGTGATTCTTTCGTGCTTTTAACATTGGGTTTAAGTGATCAAGCAAGGCGTCATGGTGATTTGTAATTATTAGGATTTGAAAGCACTAGAATCATAAGGGATTATTTGACAAAAATCTTCTAATGTTCAAATCTAGGAGTGTAAATGAGTCAAGTTCGACAAAAATTACAGACTAGAGCTTGTGAGTTTGTTGAACTAAGAAAAAACAACTCGAGCTTGAACTCGAGTTCAATTCACCAAAAAATTCTAAATCAAATAAAAATGTTAAATTATTAATATATTATAATTATTTAAAAATAATTCATAAAATAATTTAAATTATAATTATTAATAAAATATTAAATTATTAATATATTATAATTATCTAATAAAGTACAATAAATATTTAAATTAGAAAAAAGTAAATTATAAATATATATTAATATTTAATTAATATATAAAAAATATTTAAAAGTAGGAAAAAGCTCATGAGTCTTTCGAACAACTAAAGTACAGCTCTAGCTCAGCTCATATTAAAGCTCGAGCTCGAGTCGAGTTAAAATCGAGCCGGCTCACATGCCACTCGACTCATTTTACACTCCCACTCAAATCAATAATTAAATCAACGAGGACAATAATAGAAAATAAATTAAAGAAAATTTAAGGTTACATACTTGTTGGTACGAGAATTGCAACACGAAATTGAGACTATAAAATAAGCAACATGAAGACAATTTACCTTATTCGAGCTATGTCCACGGGCGAGAAGAAGAGATTTTATTATTAAATTGAAAGAGGTACAATGTATAATAAGAGATTTCATGGTACCTTTATGAGTTTCTTTCAATTGGGTTCTCTCGAATGATTAAAAAGCATTCATGTTTATTCTCTTGAATGATGAAAAAGTGCTCACATTTATAAGAGAAAAATAAAGAGCCAAATTTGAGTTTCAGTCAAATTAGATCTCCAAGGACCAAACTAAATTTCAACCAAACTAGGATATAAGAGCCCAATTAACTTGGGGCTTTTGCAATACGACACAACAAATCTCCACCTTGACTTAGAAGTCCAAGTTCTATAACAAAACATCTCTTCAAAACAAGATACAACCAGTAATCTATCTCTCCCCTCTCTACATGCCCCTAAGAGCATTTATGCACAATTGCAAACTCGCACCAAGTCCTAGTAATGCTTGAACTTGTATAATGGAACAACTTTAGTCATCATATTCAAAGGATTATCTTAGGTAGACAACTTTGCAAAAACTACACCACTGGATATATAGTCACGAACAAAATGGTTCTAAATATCAAATATGTTTAGTTCTCTCATAAAATATTTAATTTTGAGTTGGGTGGATTGCGCTCTGTCTATCATAGAAAATGGTAGCAACATCCACCTTGAGTCCCAAGCTCTAAACTAAATCTCTCAACCATAAAGCTTTCTCACTACCTTAGTGACTGACCATATACTTAACTTCTTTAGTTAATAAAGTAATAGTAAGCTATAGAACTGCCTTCTAACTGATGAGCCCCCCAAACAAAGTGAGAAATATCCAATAAGAGTCTGTCTTTTATCCAAGTCCTCAACAAAATCTGAATCCATGTAGCCAACAATTCCACCTCCAAATGAACTCCATGCATTGTTAGAAGCCTAAATTGTGTTGAAGCCTAAAGTGTGCATTATCCTTCAAGTACCTCAAAATCTACTTGATAGCTTTCAATATTCCTTTCCTACCCAAGCCATATGCCAGCTCACTAAGCTAACAACATGTGCAGTAACTAGCCTTGTGCACAGCATGATATACATCAAGCTCCCTACTGTACTAGAATATGAAACATGAAACATGCATTCCTCCTCCATATCAAACTACAGTGATAAAGAAGTTGATAACTTAAAACGCGGTGTGAGTAGATTGTTCACAGTGCCTCTAAGACAAAAACAATTTCCACGCACGATGATCACATTGTATCTCCATTACCAGAATTTTCTTAGCACTGTCTAAATCTTTCATCTCGAACTCACTACTCAGATGCACCTTCAACTTATTAACATCTGTGATACTTTTTGCAGCGATAAGCTTATCATCTATATATATGAGTGAATAGATGAAAGATCCATCAGCCAATTTCCTATAATATACACAAGCATCATATCACTTCTGACATACCTAATAGTTGTCATGAAAGAGTCGAGCAGTTTGTACTACTGCTAAGAGATCGCTTCAAGTAGTAGGCACACATGGTCCTCCCTTCCTTCAACAATGAAACTCAGTCTCTAGTTATGCCATGAAAAGGGTTTCCTCAAGTTCTCCAAGTAGGAAAGCCATCTTCACATTCAATTGCCCTATTTCCAAATTAAACTAGGCAACCACTAAAAATAACAACCATTGGAGCTATGCTTCACAACTAGAGAGAAGACTTGATCGAAATCAACTCCATACTTCTGTATGTGTCTATTTGCAACAAGCCTTGTCTGGTACCTCACAACATTGACACCCAATGTTTCCTGCTTCTTCTTGAACGCCCATTTGCAGCCAACTATTTTCTTACCTATGGAGGCTTCACTAACACCTAAGTTTTATTCTTCTGTAGTGGCTCAATTTCTTCTACCATAGCAATAGCCCACTTTGTAGACTCACTGCAAAATGTGATATCTAAATATGAGATTGGCTCATCAAACATTGTCTCCTCAGCAATAGCAAGTGCATATTCCACCACATTAATCTCTATATATCTTGATGGTTGTCTAATTTGTCTTCTTAGGTTATCTCTCACAATAGAGTGTGTTTAACTGTTGTGGAAAACTGATCATCTTGAGAATCCTCCTGCAATGTAGAAGGAGCAACTTGTACATCTAATTCCACCTTCTTGATTGATCCCTATATACCTGCATTGGCATGAACTAGATTATCCTCTTTGGGATTAATCATGGCAGACTCATCAAAAACAACATCCCTACTAGTAACGACATGCTTTTGAATACTAGACTCTAAATCTCTTGATACCCACAGTGTAATCAAGGAATATGCATTTCTTTGACTTAAGATCTAATTTCCCATTACTTATATGCACATATGCAGGACAACCAAATATTCTAACTCTAGAATAATCAAGAACATTACCAAACCATATCTTCTTTGGTGTTTTCAACTTAATGGTTGTAGATGGTGATGGGTTTATTAGGTAGCATGCCGTAGAGACTACCTTTGCAAAAAAGTTCATGGACAATCTAGCAATTCAAAGCATACGAGCTCTCTATCAGAGTTCATTCATCCTTTCAGCCGCATTGTTCTGTTAAGGTGCCCTAACTACCATGTGGTGTCTCATAATACCCATCTCTCTTCCAATCTATTTTTCAGTCATCATCCTCACAACTTTAAAGTGGCAAAGACCTCACTCCTCTACTTCAATAAAAGTATCCAAACTTTCCTAGAGAAATCATTAATCAAGGTAAACATATTCCTAGTACCACATTTCAAAGGAACTTGAGATGAACACCAAAGATCATAATGAATGTAATCCAATGTTCCTTTAGTTTGGTGAACATCTTTGCTAAAACTAGTCCTTTCTGCTTCCTGAAAATACAATGCTCAATAAAATCAAATCTACTGGTGCCCTATCCATATAACAAGCCCCGCCTACTCTAAGTAATGAGTCTCCACTCGCTTATATGCCTCAACTGCATATGCCATAACTTTATGATATCTAAATCTAACATCAACAATGATGAAGCTGCAACTCCACCTTAAAATATAGACCCCTGCAAAATGCACAAATTTCCATTAATTTTCTTACCATTTATCACAACTAAAGCACCTTTGAGAGTTTCAAAGAATCATCTAAGCTAGTGAACTCATATCTAATGGAATCACTACTGGCACCCGTAGACATAAGGCATTTCTTTAAATTTGTAACTTGTCTCACTTTCATTAAAGTCCTAACCATACTGTCATGCATGCTAATTTTGATTGTTCCCTTCCCGAGAATCTTGCAAGGTACGTCATTGCCCATGAAAACTACTTCACTTCAAAACCAATCCTTAGAGAGACACATGTGGAATGAACATATGGTATCCATGATCTAAACGTTGTTTGGTCTCAAACCATCAAAACTAACTAGCACAAAACTATTTACATTGTTGGCCTCTACTACATTGACTTCAGCAGTTTTACCCTTTTCCTTCTTTTCAAGCTTCTTCTTTGGTATCCAACCCTCTACTTTCATACCTTTTTCCTTCTTTTCAAGCTCCTTCTTTAGTATCCAACACTCTACCTTAACATCTCCCAACATCCTACAATGATGACATTTGATTTTCTTCTTATATTGTGATCTACCTCTCAATTTTTTGTCACTATATTTTGCACATTGGGTCTATCCTTCAGGTCTCCTCAGTCTACCTTTGACGACAAGCCCCACATTGATTTTCTGGGGCACCAGATGTAATCTCGTCATCGATTGAGTACTTTCTCAATAATGCTTCCTACAAGCCCTTCAACAAAACAGTATCTGTACCATACAATACCACATCTTGAAAATTAGAATAAATGGAGGGCACAATAACAGAGCCAAATCCTCATTATCATATTTTACTTCCAAATTTTCTAAATAATTTATTACCAAATGAAATGACTTTTCCTTAGATATATAAGTGTTATGCATTTTAAAAAAAGTGATCAATTACTGAGTAAGTTAAGTGTGATCAAAATAAATTTAAATTAGGAATTGATTACTTGGCTTGAAGCATGAACAACAATTTAGTCAGGAATTATCTTGAAAATATTTAAATGAGATGTCCTAACAAGCATCATCATTTCAATTAAGAGGGCGTAATCCTACTCAACTTAATTATTGTAAAAGCTTATAAACTATTTTAGAAGTTTATCATCTCTTATGTCTTATCTTAAAATTAGCTATATGTACCTAGATACAATACACTCTAAAAGCTTATAAAATGGTGTCAAGATTCACAAAATGAGTATGTATAATCCATGTTTGGGTTTCGTTTGGATTTGAGTTAGTGTCCTCGTACATATAAGTAGGTGGAAGATGACATTGAACCGATTGAATAATAACCATGTCACTAGAAATGTTAAAGTCGCCATTATTTAACAAGTGTTAGTGATATCGTAGTCATTTTATAGTTGACATGAAGGGAGGTTACCAGCACTTCAAAAATGAGCCAAGATTTTCTTGAATATTTCTGTTTGGGTCTAAACATCACTTGCTAAATGTCTAAAACTAGTTTATAATTAGGTTTCTTATGCATTGAGAAAATAACTAATATTCTTGTACTATACAAACTTCGAGCCAATCTTAACACTAATACTCAGATTTGCCAAGCAAAGTCTGATGGTTCAATGATCATCATTAATTCATCATTTTGTTATCTTGACAGATAAAGCAAGTAGATTGCTGTTTACAAGTCGCAACCGGGATATTCCAAGGTGTGCTCAATATGTCCATGAGCTGAAAATTTTAGATGAAGAAAAGAGCTGGGAATTGTTCTTGAAGAAAGCATTCATTGATAATACTGATGGCAACTGTCCAGAAAAATTGGAGAATATTGGGAGACAGATCTTGAGAAGATGTGCTGGCCTACCATTAGCAATCACTGTAGTAGGAGGTCTACTGGTGAATCAGAGACGGTCCATGAGTGGATGGGAGAAGGTTTTGAAAGGAATGAACTTTCATTTGGGAAGGAGCGAAAGTAGTGTACCAGCAATATTGGAATTGAGTTACCAGGATTTGCCCCCACATCTCAAGTCTTGCTTTTTGTGTCTAGGCTTCTTCAAGGAAGATGCTACCATCCATGCAGAAAAGTTGGTACAAATTTGGATTGCAGAAGGCTTAGTCCCGCAGGAAGAAAGGGAAGAAAAAATGGAGGAGATAGCAAGAGGTTATTTAGATGAGTTGATCAATCGAAACATGGTTCAAGTCAAGGATACAAGTATGGATGATAAAGTAAAACACTGTAAAATTCATGATCTTCTTCGGGAGCTATCCATCAGAAAAGCAAAGGAGGAAATAAGTTTTCAGATACTAAGTGATGTTCATCATGGGAATAATATTACTCAACCTCGCCATCAGGCTATCTACTGCAGCAATACTGAAAGGTTCAGTACTATTTCCTCAAATAAACATCTTCGTTCTCTTTTCATCTATGGAGTCAGCAATATTGATGATATTTCATCTTATAATTGGAAGATTTCTGGACTACTCCTCAGGGTACTTGACTTGGAAGGTCTTGGATTGAAAATATTGCCCGACAGAATAGGCACACTGATTGGTTTAAGGTACCTGGGTTTAAGAAACAACAAGTTAAAGAAGCTCCCAAGCTCGTTGGGTCGCCTTATAAACCTTCAGGTTCTTGATATTACAGAAAACAATTATGTGGAAGTGCCAAATGTGTTATGGAAAATGGATAGCTTGCGTCACCTCTATATGTCTTCTGTCACTTGCGAGGAACCTTTTAATATAAGCACTTTGAAGAATCTTCAGACTTTGATCTACATCAAGATGGATAATTGGATGCGTGACGAGCACCTAACCCAGCTGACTGCTCTTCGAAAATTGGGCATTATTCTCGACAAAAAAGTAGATGTCAGCGAGATATGTGCTTCATTGGCTATGCTGAAGAATCTCAACTGTCTAAACTTAAGAGTAGAAGTAATACCATCCCTGGACGAGCTTGTTATTCTGCACTGTCTCACTCAGCTTAAACTGGACGGTAAGCTGAGCAGGTTACCCAGTATCAGTAATTTCCCTCCAAATCTTTCTTACTTAACCTTGAAGCTTACCATTCTGGAAGAAGACCCCATGCCAGTACTGGAAAAGCTGCCAAAGCTATTGTACCTCAAACTTGATGAGGATTCATTTTATGGCAAAGAAATGGTGATCTCTCATGATGGATTTCCTAGGCTTGAAGTCCTCCTTCTCCGAGAACTGCCCGAACTGAAAAATCTAAAAGTTGGAAAAGGTGCAATGCCAGAGCTCAGACGATTGGAAATCAAGGAATGCCTATCTCTGGAGAGCCTCCCGGAAGAGCTGAAATTCATGACTAATCTCAAAGAGTTGAAGATGGTGACGGGCACAGAAGTTGTGTCTAAGCTCAAAGGTGTAGACTCCCACATAATCTCCAACATACAGTCTGTAGATCTCATTGTCGCAGAAATTTCCATAGTAGACATTCTGCTAGGGTTCCTTAAATGGGTTCTAGAAGATGACGAAGGTGCGTCGGAATCCGAAGTTGAGGAAAGTGCGTCGGAATCCGCAGACAAAAACTCAAGCTGCTGCCACTGCTGTTGCTGGACCTCAAACAAGAGAAGCTAAATGTACTATTATATGTTGAAAATAATAATATTGATTCTTGAAGACTCCGTTCAAATTATTACTCTCTGTATAATCTCTAGAGGGCCAAATGTTTATTTATTAAGTTGGACGACTTATGTTTCCTGAAAAGAGCGTATTGGTATTTGCTAAACTATGGCAAAATTGTAAAATTGATTCCATAACTATACCCTACTAGCAATTTTCCACTTTAACTTTTCGGGTCCAAGATTGGTACACTCACTCCTAAAATTTGACAATTTGAGAATAAACTGGGCCCGAAAATCATGTGGCACCAGCCTACGCTTACGTACCGTCTGACTTGGCATCATGTGGCGCCCCATCACATCTCTCTCCTACGTGGCACGTGGTGTGGCAATTCAAACTACCACGTCAGCAAAATATGAAAATAATAAGTAAAAAATAAATTTATATATAAAAAATAAAAAAATCATGACATAAAAAATATAAAAAAAACCAAAAAAGTAAAAATGTACACATACAAACATATATACATACATATATAAATTTTCAATATATAAATATATATACATATAATATATATAGACCCCAACACCCCCCTTCAACTTGCACCACCACCATGGATACCATGGCCATTAGCCGGCAGATCTACCTGGTCGCATGGGCATGGCGGCCACAGCCTAGCACATGCAGCCGCCAGGCCCAGGCGAAGGCGGCCACCAGGCCGAGGCAGGCGACTGCTGGCCAGCGGCCAAGTTGAGGGGAAGGGGGGGAAGGGGTGTGGTTGGTGGGGGGTGAGGGGAGGAGCACTGGAGGAGGAGGGGTGGGGACCCTGGGGATTTTTCTTCTTCTTCTTCTTCTTCTTCTTCTTCTTATTATTATTATTATTATTATTATTATTATTATTATATTTGAATTCTTTATTTATAATAATTGAATTATTTTAGAATATTTATGACTTTAATATTATTATGTAATTTATAATTATATAGTTAGAAGGATAGACTTAAAATTTTATTGTTTAAGTTTTATTTTATTATATTTGAATTAATAAATAAAATATATTTATATTTAATAGAATTATTTTAGATGTATTTATCATTTTAATATTATTGTGTAATTTTGAATTATATAGATAATAGGATAGACTTAATCTTTTATTGCTTAATTTTTATTTCATTTTTAAATTAATAAATAAATTCAACAAAATTTATTTAAATTTTTAGATATGTTCACTATTTTAACATTATTAAATATGTACCTTAATATTATTAAAATTATATGGCCTAAAGTGATAAATTAGATTTTTAAAAAAATTTAGATGATAAATTCGTATGAAATAAAATTTTATAAATTTGAAGGATATTTGATATTTTAAATTTTGATGTGTAAGTTCTAAATTTTTTTTAGGACTCAATTCATTTAGTTCGATAATTTAGCATGTGAGATATATGTGTATGTATGTTTATAAATGTGAATATATATAAGTACTAGTAAAGAGCGATGCGCACAAAGCGTGGTGCCATGCCCGTTTGATTCAAATGAATGCACTCATTTATTTTTCAA
This sequence comes from Jacaranda mimosifolia, assembly GCA_018894105.1. Lineage (NCBI taxonomy): Eukaryota > Viridiplantae > Streptophyta > Magnoliopsida > Lamiales > Bignoniaceae > Jacaranda > Jacaranda mimosifolia. The sequence goes on from CM032125.1 coordinate 4,338,987, forward strand.
GCCACTTTTTAACAAATAAATAAAGATATAACGTATATTACATAACAAATTTATGACAACAATATGAACAACAAAAGAAAAATCTAAAAAAGGGATCATCTTCTACATGCAAATCAATGATTGTCTACAAGAAAACTAAAATGTTAGCAACCATCTTCAACCAGATTAGACCATTGATATTGTTCAGCAAATAGGTTGATGTGTCAGAGTCATGAGTCAAGTATCCAGTGGAACGAAACTGTATACATTGGCAAAACTCCAGCTAAGAATTGAAAATACAGAATTTTCATCATGTTCTCAATAACTAATGGACTCACTGTTTCCTGTCAAGAATATAGATGAAAAGTGAGTAAAGATTATGTGGCTCATTTCATACTGACAGCTCCAGAGACATATGTTATATTAAAGGTACTCATAGAGTATTAATCTAACTACTGATTTCATTTGATCAAAGCATAATGTAGCATATTTCGCATATAACTTGAAGATCCCAATAGCTAGTTGATAAAAGGAATCTTGTCTTTCAAATGCAACAAAGAAAAAAAAAAAAATTGAGCTCTGTACAATAGTAATCTCATCCCGTCATGAACAGCAATAGCGAGCAACCATGCGACCTCACACATTCTGTATAGCAGCAAACTGAAGAGCAACAGCATCCCTCAAAAGTTCTGTGCACTTTTTTAAACCAAAGATGTCCAAAATAATTCCACACATCCCAAAAAGCCAACCTCTGAAATGAAATTTTATCATATGAATCAACCGAAGAGATTGTTTCCATGATTCCTTCTAACACTAACCACAACACTTCAGCGTATTTCTAGCAAGTAAACACAGCAGCGGCAAGTATAATTAGCAGGCTCAACTCAGCAATTATTGCATCCTCATTCCACCAATATTCAGCAGCAAATCTGTTCCTGGTCAATAAAGCCGAGATTTATGTGCATCTTCCTAACCAATCAGTTCCAGTAAAAAAGCAGCAGCATCTCTCTCTGCTGCAATTGTCTTGGGATTCTGATGATGCCTATTTCAAACTCCATTCATCTGTACAGGAGCAGCATATCTAGCAAATGCTGAGAAACCTTGCAGTAAGAATCCTGAGCCCTATTTCCTAATCCCAATGATATTCAAAGCTGTTGAGATTGATTCAAACCAATTTTTAGTAAGTTAAAATCGGTTCCTACAAATGTGCTAGTAGTTGTATTGTTTGTCAGTTTCTTTGTAGGAGCCGGTGTGTTGGTTTCTATTTGTCTTTGTGTGTCAGTTATGCAAGGGCTTTGTTTTTTCTTCAACAAGCAGTCACATATGATATTTTCTCCCGAATCTCTGCAGCAACTACTTCTAAGGAGGCATGGCAGACTCTTAAAAGGGAATTTCAGGGTTCATCGAAGGTAATTACTGTTAAACTTCAATCTCTTCGTAGAACATTTGAAATGTTTCAAATGGGTACTTCTGAATCAGTTCAAACTTATTTGTCGAGGGCTTCCGCAATTGTTTCTCAAATGAGGGCATATGGTGAAAAAATTACTGATGAAACTGTGGCTTCCAAATTATTGAGGAGTCTAACTCCTAAATTTTATCATGTTGTCACTGCAATAGAGAAGTCCAAAGATTTATCTACTTATTCCTTTGATGATTTAATGGGTTCTTTGCAAGCTCATGAGGACAGGTTGTAACTCATCAACAAAAAATGAAGAAAAGGCATTCCAAGTCAAAGGAGAATCCTCTCATACTAAATCAGATGATAGAACTTCAAATAGAGACGGCTTTCGTGGTGGCTATCATGGTAGAGGTCGCAGTGGAAATCGAGGACGAGGAGGACGATCTGGTGAACAAAGGTAGTTTAAAAATAACCATAGACTAATTAGGTGGCATTATTGTGGAAAATTTGGTCACAAAGAGGCTGATTGCTAGACCAAGCAAAGAAAAAAAGGGAAGCATGCCAATGTTGCTGAAGAAGAGAGTATGTTATTTATGGCTCACTATTTTGATAAAGTCTTTACTGATGCCATTTGGTTTTTGGATAGTGGATACTCTCATCACATGTCAGGTTCCAAGTCATTATTTAGAGATCCCGATGAGATAGAGAAATCAACAATTCGACTTGGTGAAGATAAGGTGATGAAGGTTGAAGGAAAAGGTACAATTGCCATCAAAACAAATCATGGTAATATTAAAATTCTAAATGATGGGCAATTTGTTCCTAGCTTGGCTTATAATTTGTTAAGTGTTGGACAATTGATGGCTAATGGGTACAGAATCTTGTTTGATAATGACTCATGTAGTGTTGAAGATAAGAAGTCAAGTCTTACAATAGTTAATGTCCAAATAGCACAAAATAAAATGTTTCCACTTGAAGCCTCTCAAGTTAATAATTCTGCACTTGTTGTTAGGAGAATTAGTGAGTCTAAGCTATGGCATTTCTGCTATGGGCATTTAAATGAGGGTGGATTAAAGTTGCTAAGTCAAAAGAATATGGTTAATGGGTTACCTAAAATTGAGTCTTTTAAGTTTTGTGAAGGGTGTGTTTTGGGTAAACAAAGTAAGAAATACTTTCCCGCTAGAAAATCTTGGGGGCTAACAGTTGTCTTGAATTGGTGCATGCTAACTTATGTGGACCTATGAATATTGAATCATTTGGTGGAAATCGATATTTTTTACTGCTTATTGATGATTACAGTCGCATGAATTGGGTTTATATTTTGAGATATAAATCTGAAGCTCTTGTTATTACTTTTAAGAAATTTATGGCCATGGTAGAAAATCATATTGGCAGCAGCATCAAATGCCTTCGGACAGATAGGGGTAGTGAATTTATTTCTATTGAATTTAATGATTTTTGTGAGGAATGTGGTATTCACTGGGAGCTTACTGCACCATATTCACCAGAGCAAAATGGTATTGTTGAACAAAAGAATCGAATTGTGGTGGAAATGGCTAGAAGCTTACTAAAAGCCAAGGATCTCTCAAATTGTTTTTGGGTTGAAGCAGTTGTAATGGCAGTTTATCTATTGAATATCTCTCCAACAAGGGTTGTTATGAATAAAACACCGTATGAAGCATGGAATGGTAGGAAACCATGCGTAAGTCACTTAAAAGTTTTTGGTTGTATAGCTATGCTTTAATTAATTCTCAATCTCACCACAAACTTGATGAAAAATCTGAAAAGTGCATTTTTGTTGGCTATAGTCCTCAGTCAAAAGCATATAGGCTATATAATCCTTTAAGTGGTAAGATTGTTATTAGCATAAATGAGGTTTTTAATGAAGACGCAAAATGGTATTGGGGAGGTGCTTAAGGTGCTAAAAAGAATAACCAGGTTCCAGTTTTAGAAGATGTTATTGTTGATAATTCACCCTCAAATTCAGCAAGTCCCTCTCCTACAGGCAGTAATTCTTCTAGTCCAATCAATTCTAGCTTCTCTTCAACTGATGAAACTCCTCCAAGGAAATTTAGGTCCTTGAGAGAAATTTATACATCTTGCTCTTTTGCTTTGTGTGTTTAAGATCCAACGTTTTATGAGGAAGCTACACAGATAAAAGAATGACGCAAAGCTATGAATGAAGAGATGGTTGCAATTAAGAAAAATCAGACTTGGGAATTGGTAGATTTCCTAAAGGAAAGAATCTTATTGGGCTTAAATGGGTCCATTAGCTTAAAGCTCAACTTGTAGCAAAGGGGTATGCCTAGCAACATGGTATTGATTTTGAAGAAATGTTCTCTCCAGTTGCTCGCTTTGAAACAGTAACATTATTGCTTTCTTTAGCTGCTCAATTATCTCTTCCTATTTTTCAATTTGATGTAAAATCTGCTTTCTTGAATGGAGATTTGGAAGAGGAAGTTTATGTTTCTCAACCTGAAGGTTTCGTTGTTGATGGCCACGAGAATAAAGTCTTTAAGTTGAGAAAAACACTTTATGGGCTTAAGCAAGCTCCACGAGCATGGCATAGTAAAATTGACAGCTATTTTTGTGAAATGGATTTGAAAGAAGTAATAATGAGCCCACTTTATATTTAAAGAAAGAAGGCAAAGCTGATTTTCTTGTTATTTGTCTCTATGTTGATGATATGATCTATTTTAGGTCTAATGAACATTTTCTTGCTGACTTTAAGTCTTCTATGATGAAGAAATTTGAAATGACAGATTTGGGTTTGTTGCAATATTTTCTTGGGCATGAGGTGAAACAGGGTGCAGATGGAATCTTTATTTCACAGCAAAAGTATGCAACTGATATGCTAGCCAAGTTCCAGATGTTGTATTGCAACAAGGCTTCCACAATTGCATGCTGAAGATGGCACGGGAAAGACTGATGCAACTTATTTTAGGAAGTTGATCGGTGGATTGAATTATTTAACACACACTCGACCTGATATTGCATTTTCTGTCAGTATTTTGCCTAGGTTCATGCATAATCCAACAAAACATCATCTTGGAGCAGCTAAAAGAATTTTGTGATATGTAGCGGGGACTGCTCACTTTGGGATTTGGTATTCTAAAGTTTCAGATTTCAAATTATTTGGTTATACTGACAGTGATTGAGCAGGTTCTTTGATAGAAGAAGTACATCAGGCTATAGTTTTAGCCTAGGTTCTGGTGCAATCTCATGGAGTTCAAAGAAGCAAGAAACTATTGCACTTTATCTTCAGAGGCAGACTACATTGCTGCTACTTCATCAGCATGTCAAGCAATGTGGCTTAGAAGGATTCTTGTTGATTTAGGCCAAGAGAAAGTTGCAGCAACAAAAATTCTTTGTGATAACAAAGCAACAAATGCAATGACCAAAAATCCAGCTTTCCACAGCAGAACAAAGCACATAGACACGAGGCATCATTTCATTCAAAGATTGGTAGCAAATGGAGAAATAGTGCTGGAATTCTGTAGTACTAATGATCAAGTGGCTGACTTGTTTAAAAAGTCTTTGTCTCATCTCAAACATGATTATTTTCGTCAGCGACTAGGTGTCTATAATTTTGAATCAAGGGGGCATGTTGAGATTGATTCAAATCAGTTTTTAGTAAGTTAAAATCAGTTCCTACAAATGTGCTAGTGGTTGTATTGTTTGTCAGTTTCTTTGTAAGAGCTGGTGTGTTGGTTTCTATTGTCTTTGTGTATCAGTTTCTTGTACAACCTATAAAAGGCCTTATTTGCTGTTCACAATAATAGATAAGTAGGCTTCGTTTTCTCTTATAAATTCTATCCTCTTCAACAATTGTATTATGTTGTTATTCTGCTAACATGCACCAATTTTGGTGCACTTCATGCATTCTCACAGCCCTCATTTGCCCACATAAGAGCTTATTTAGCTAATCTTCATGCAACCATCCATGCTAAATGACAAGCCTAAGTTGGCTACCACTTTAAGAGTCAATACTGAGCTCACTCAAGCAACAACAATAGATCATTTGCTGCTATATTTTTAACAGTAGCATTAAGCTTCAACAATTTAGAGACCCCATAACTCCAGCAACTCCAAGAAATTGATCAACAACTTAAAGCTCCATAAAAATGAGCATCACACTTATTTTCGAATTCCAGCAATACTAAAGGCACCAACATTCCAGCATGAAACAGCGAAATATTTGAGCCAAGGCTTCGTACTCAATCAATTTTCAGCAGCAACTCAATCAGTTTTCAGCATCCCAAAAAACTTGGATTACAAATTAGATCAAATACGTAATCTATCAACATCCCAAACCAATTCTGATGATAGATTCAGCACCCCACATCCCTTCTTACTTTGCAGCACATGCAAAACACATGCATCTGTGCAACAAGCAAAACTCCATACGCCAACACCAACTCTTTACAAAACAACCTTTCATGCACGCCATTTATGCATAAACTGTGCAGCAACAACTGAAGTGCATTATCTTGAGAGCATTTTCAGCTAAAATGGTACACAACATTGATCATGAAGAGATTTACATACTGCACTCCCCATGCAAGACAATAAGCTCTTTCACCTACATCCAAAAAGCCTCATTGAAGGAAGGGGGGGAAGAAAAAGAAAAAGAAGATCGCAAAATTCTCTAAGCATAAAAGAAAATAGGATTCCAACATTTTTCACATTATTCTTTTGTTTCCTCTTACCATATATAAATTTTGCAAGGTCTCTATATCTGAGTGCAGCATGCTCAACACTTCGGGCACTGAAAGAAGTTTTCCTGACCACTGACTCTGTGAATTATTATTGCACCAAAACAAGTACTGTCTAAAAAAACATTAAATTCTACAAATAGTAAAATTATGGAGCTCTCTTGCATGCAAATGCCGCACTCACATAGACTATATATGGGGATTGTACTACAATTTTCTAACTTGAGCACCTCCAGCTTTACGAATATGAGGGATACCAATTTCTTTGCACAATAAAGAACCTCCTACAAATAAACAATGGTTATTGAGCAATACAAAGACAATATTCTATTACATCAAGTGCTTTTGTACTTTTTACATTGAGCCCTCAATGTTGCTTGAGCGAAGGCCCCCAATAAAATTAAGTTTACACATTTGAAAGTAGGTTAAAATGACCCCATAACATATAATATTGAGTCAAGAAAGTAAAATTTCTTATAAATGCTTCAGATTTCTTCGATTGGGGAGCTAAAAGAATGAACACATAGAAAAAGATATTTCTGAAGATCATAATCAGTTCAAGCTATGAATTCACTATCATATTGATAAGAAAAAAATTTATAGGTTGATTATGGATGATTCAAAGCACTGAACTCTATTCAGGTTTCTTCGCAAGAGTCTCCACCCCCTCTAATTTCTAATATTCCAACCGCACTGCCTGTTTAGAGACCTGTACAGATCTTGAAGAGCTTGAACTGCATGAAGTAAGTAGTTTAATTTTAAACCGATACAATTAGATGGCAAATTGCATAAAAATAGAAAAATATATATATATATATACTTTTGCCAATGCATAAAATGTATTTTGCTTGTTCAAATCAATTCTCAAGTGTCAATAAATGTTTAAATTCAAGTAGCTAAGCTCAAACTCATCCTCGACAATTGAAATCTTGATAAATTGTAGATTTTTAAGAAGTTCAATATCTATAAAATTAACAAATTCTCCATATAATCATATAAACATACCTTCTTCCTAAACTGGGCTTCGAGTCACCTTTCTACGTCCATAAGGATTCATAGCACTAATCATCAGTGATTCCTATGTGCATGATACCATTTTCTACTTTAATTAAAATGCCTTAATATTGCTAAGACTTTTAATTCTAATTAGAACGGAATAGAAATAATCGCATTGTTTAGAATGCCAGAAAGAATTTGGTTAATTACCAAAATTACATAGAATGCTGGAAAGAATTTTATTAGTTACTAAAATTACGTACTTGAACAAATTTAAAGCAACTGTACAGCTTAAATCTTGATACAGAAACAAATGTGATGTTCATTTATTCTATTGCTTCATCAAATTTGGTTGCTCCATACATAATAAAGACCATCTTTAGTCCGAACCCCAAGTTGATTAGATTGAGGAACCTTAATCACCCACCTCCTTGTTCTGGAGTTTGTAACACAAAATTTCAAGTTGTTTTTCATCAAAAAAAAAGTAAAAAAAAAGTAACACAAAATCAGTGTCAAAGCTTAATATTAGTTTGTCATCTCCATTTCTTTCTCTTATATATATTTTCTATAGGATCAAAATTTTGTGTCCCAATTCCCAAACCAAACCCACTTGAAATATAGAAGAATTTCTACTGAACAATCAGATTCTTCAGCATTTTATATTTGTCATACCTTAAACCTCTCTATTTCTGGTACTGGAAATCTAGGGGAATGCTGAATTTTTAGAAAACCCAAAATCTGATACAAATTTAAAACCCCAGATATTTATCTTTAAATAGAAAAATTAATAACACAAATATATTCCAACCATATCGCTGAATGAAAATCTTAAACCATGAAAAATCCCCAGAAAACCTCAATAAGAATGACGAAAACTAACTCAAACAAAAGGAGAAGAACAGAGGTTTCAATGTGAAACATCACAAACCACATCAATAAATAGGCAAAATCACATACGGGAAAATTACCATGCAATTGAAAAAGACTTAAGAATCGAGATTATAAATTGATGAAGATGAAGAATACTTACCGTTCCTCCGCGATCGCCAAGAGAGATGTTGAACAAATGCTTCGTTATTGCAAGAAAGACCAGTGTTAACTGGAATGCAGCAACCATCGCGTGTGCAGGTTGCACACTATGCTAATATGGAAAAGAAGATGAAAGTTTGATTCTCAAATTATTTACTTTTCCTGGTAACTCACATATCTGGGGAACTATAACTGCTTCAAACCCAACACAAATCATAGTCTCAAAAGGACAATCATAACCATAATCAGTCAAAGATTCTTTCCTACTCATAACTGCAAACATAGCTTGCTTTGGAGGATTAAAAATACTAAATAATATGAACTCCGTAAAACTTACTTTTCAAAAGCAAAAAGCTTCTCAAGTGCCGACTTATCCTGAAGATCTCTCTTCAATCAAAATACCAAGTATCAAAGAAATCAAAGCCAAACGACATCCTTACAGCAAAATATATTCTCACAATAATCCACTGAAAATGGAACTACGTTAGCAACTGAGGATGCACATTAAACAAATAATTCTAGCGAGTATCTCAAGCAAAGCAAATTCTGCCTAGTATGTCACTTCCACATCACTGCTATTAGATCACCCAAATCATTACCAATTAAGATAATGCTAAAGTTCAAAGTTTTGCACCTAGTAATAAGTAACTTTACAAATCAAATATTAGTACCCAGGTAAATACTTGGAAAAGATTAGAAATAATTATCAATATTAAAAAGAAACCAAAATTGGAATTTCACACATAGCAGTGTTGTCATTAGTCCACACACTCCAAAATCAACTAACACAACTGAAAAATAAAAAATTTACTTCTAGGGAAAAAAAATTCTTAGATTAATTATCGTACTTATTATAATATTTGCAAACAAAGAACTCTTTGGATCATGCATGCCAAGCCACCTAACTTATCACTTCAAAACTATAAAAAAAAAAAAAAATCATATCCTTACACCTCAATATATCTTTCCACATACAAAAATAAATCATTACAAAACAGTACTAACAAAAAAAATCCCCAGTTCAAAACAAAAAACAAGCACTAAGAATTCCTCAAAGATTCCACTCATTATATCACTTCCCATCAACATCAAACTGAATATCACATTAAAATAGATCAAGGCCAAATTTTTGCTCAAAACCATAATTCAAACACCATAACTTATATAAACCAAAAAAGAAATTTAGGAGAAAAAAAGAAAGACGAGATCAACGGAAGATCCCAGTGACAATATCGAACCTTGTGAATACGATATATGGAAGTATAAGTAGAATACACCTTGGGGGGTTGTGTTTAAGGAACCGTTCTAGCATTCGACCCACAACAAGTTGTTCAATATTTTGAGAACCGCCAGCTTGACCTTGCTGCTGCAGACAAAATTGCATACACGGCTGCCACATGGTAAACATCTGTTCCACAGCTTGTCCTCTGATTCCCTAGTTTAATGGTGGGGTCGGCATTGTTCTATCCTCCGGTGCAGGATGTCCTTGATCAGAAGCATTTTCCATATGACCCTCTTGTGCTTCATCTCAATTAACGGTAGGTCGTCCTCTACGTACTCGAATAGTCCACGATAAGGGGAATGGGTGAGGTTGCTCCCGTGACATCACTTAGTATATAAGATCTTTCAGTCCTATTAACTATGTGAAATCTGCAGTATTCAATAGGAGGCTCCATTAACATTCAAACTTCTAACGATTCTTATCATAATGTATAAGGGTATGTTGAGCACAAGTATATTATGAAACAGGAATATGTGTATATCGAATAATACTAGCAAGAAAAACCACATTGAATCATACATGAGTTCCTATAACATATTTGCTAAACTTACTCATTGTCTGACTATAGATGAACAAGTTAACCAATTCCAATATTATCTTCAGAACAACTCATTTCATTTCACTCTTTATAAGATTATATATGAAACATATATGTATCCATATGAATACATATAACTACATACTTTAAGTACTCTATATGTCCCATAATATTGGATCTTAAGATTTTCCAGGAAAACATTATTCCTTTCTTCCTCGAAGTTACAGTACAATTTTTAGGGCCTCATTTCCCACAAACGATCTTTCCCACTTATCCGGTATCAACGTATAATCAAACTAGTGCTCTTCCATTGTTAATAACTAATTCCCTCAGACATTTGAGTCGCAATCATATATATATATATATATATATGTCATTCACTGATCATCTCAAACAACCTTTCAGTTCCCACGTTCTATTATCACAAAATGCTCGGTCAACAACGTAACTTCAAAGATATCATTCCACCAAACATTTGTAAAGTCAAGTGCGTGATATCTTGAAGTAATGGACTATATACTGGCTGGCCATCCCAGTACCAATCCTTCACTTTTCAATATCATGCATTATCCCAAAATTCACATCTTAACAAAAATCTCAAGTCAAATATAATCCACACTAATTTAGAAATCCCATATTCTCAGGACCTTGTCCCAGCATAGCTCAGGTTTCCAAACCTAAGCTCTGATACCACCTCTGTAGCGTCCCATCCAGGAGGTGCTTGCTTCGGATCAAGGTGCTACTCCAATCGAATCTTTCAAAACCAATTACACTCTCCAAAATTTTCAACCTAAGAAATTTCATAATTTAAAATTTAAGCTAGTCATGCTGAAAATGACAAGCAAAACCCAAATTCTCATAACAAGTCACAATTTCTCAAATATCAATAATTTAACTTATATATACATCACTCATCAGGGACCCTAACCTGTCATACTTCGCAGTAGAAAAGATACTAACTTAACCTATGCCCCCTATTACAATTCAACCATAATAACTCGCATCCTTACCGTTATAGATATCATGATAACAATATTTATACTATGCCAAAAGGGTAACCCAAGCTCAGGATGCCTTCTACTCTTTAATCTGGCCAAAGAACAAAAGAAACAACATAAAGATGGTGAGTCCGAATGACTCAGTGAGGCAAGCATTTGCATGTATAGAAAGAATCAAAACGAAATGGAGTACAATATACATTTACAAGAAGAATATTCATTCTGAATCCAAATAACTAAAAATATAAGTTACGATAACTAGATTTGAAAATTCGAAAGAGTTTACAAAATCTACGAACTAAAACCAGAAACTAGTATTTCTTGTACCACATTTTATGAGATGACTCAATGTCGTCCCATACTGGCGAAGAGTCATTTCATGTTTAAATACATTACATAGAAAATCTCAAAGCTCGTAGACATGATTAGTTTTAAAGAACTCAGTAACAAATTGTTTCATGAAATACGCAGGTTTCAAATTCAGGATTTTGTTCAGTTTTATAAAACAGACTAGACAAAAATATTTTATAAAACCAATGGTACAAGCATATTTCACATGTACGACCGTGTAACGGCCTTCCCCTATTTCATTCCCAATTGTGTATAAAAGATACGACCGTAAAACGGCTTACCCCCTTATATCTCCTCAATCTTGTATAAACGATACGATCGTGAAACGGCCTGCCTCCTTATATCGCCTTGATACTATATAAACAATATGACCGTGTAACGGCCTGCCCCCTTATATCGTCTTGGTACGACCGTGAAACGGCCTGCCCCCTTATATCCCCTCGACGAGTGGCCAACTCGCCAAACCGTTGCAGCACGAATCGGTAAAATCGATCATCGCTGATCAAGCTTTAGGTCCCAGTCAACCCCTGACTGCCCAAAGTCCAGATCGCAAACCAAGTAAGCCAATAACACTGTTTTTATCACCAGTACAATGATACAAATCTAGGATAGTAATCCAAGCATTCCGCTGGGATTGGCACTCGTCGCAAATAGATTTTGTGTATAAGTATCTATAAATAAATTCAATAATCAAACATGCCGACAAGGCCATACAATATCAATAAACAATTCAGGTAATCCAACATGGCCAACTAAAGCTAGAACGGATAACAAGAGTGATGGCAAGGCCATAGATTGTACTGAACAATATTAGAAGCAAGAACTAATAAAATAAACCCTCACAGGAGTTCACAAAACAAACAACAGACGACAAACAAGATCTCAACAAATTACGAGTTTCAATACAAGAACAAGTACGGTACACAAGCACATTGAACCCTCACAGGGGTCATTTCACAAGAATAGATAAAATCAAGGCCAAAATGGCAGAGCCTTACCTCCGTAGTCTCATAAATGCAACCAAAATTCACCGTCAATAGCTTACAGATCCACAGGATCCACTTCGTTGTTACCTAGCCAAATAATATTTCACAGTCAACTTCACATTCAATCCTAAAAATCACAATTAAGCCCTTAATAATCCAACATTATTAAATAATCAATTAATATAATAGTTTTAGGCTTAAACGATACTTATCGGCCCAAAATGACTAATAAGGCCGTTATTACCAAAACAATCCCGATTTCCATGCCAAATCTAATAATAGAGCATAAACTAGTCCTCAATTATATTTAGCCTTCTAATCTATAGTTCACAAGAAATAATACCATTCCGAATTCAACAAACTTAATTATCGTGCATGAACGTTCAAATCTTATGCATGACTGTTCTGATCGATCATTTCCTTTATTATCTTTCGAAATACAAGGTTTGAATAAAGAATACATGTATACAAATACATGCAACAAGCCTAATTCCACTTCCGGACATTTACCCAAATATTGAATTATCGAAAAGGAGGAACGACGATTAGCCCGCATGCATGGCACCCCCTCGTCGAAACGAACAAATTGCCCGGTCACCGCCGCCGTGCCGCCGAAAATTTTTGAAACCACCACCAACAGCTACTCCTCGGCTCCAACAATCCAATGGTCCAATTAGTTTCTTATTACGACACCAGAAGAGTCTTCAAATGTCCGGAAAACCGCAGCCCCACCACCAACACTGTTGTGCAGTTTTTGAGAAATTTCTCCCCCCATGGTGGTCCGATCAACAATCTAAAGGTACCAAAGTAAACTTTGAGCTAAGCCCGACAAAATGGTACTGATTTCGACCATCAAAAGTCGCCGGCAAGATAACTCATTTCACCTCCCAATTCCGTCGGGTCTTCTTTAATTTCTTCGGTGCCCTCGCCGGAAATAAAGGATGGAAAATGGTTTTCGAGTTCAAGGTAACAGGGTGATGGTAGATGTAGGTTGTTATCAGGTGGCTCACGGTGGGGGTTGAGTTGTTGCCGGTGGAGGAGTGAAGGAGATGGTACGGTGATGAAGATGATGAATGGAGGGGGAAGAAATTGAAAATTATATTTATGCTTAAATAATTTTTCATAATTACAATTGAACCCCCAAAATTTTCTGCTAGCCAAACTTAAGTCCTCCAAACTAATGCTTACTTCAATTTCAGTCCCAAACTTAGTTAAGTCCCTTTGACCAAGAATAATTCCACTTTGACCCACAAATTTTCCAAATGTTGGACAATCAAGTTTTCCTCAATTTTCAATTCAACCCCAAAATTTCTAAATTTCCTACAATCAAGTCCTTTTATTTATTTTCGAGCCCTAAAATTCGACCAACTAATATCTTGATTTTTTAAATCCTTATTTTTCAAAAATTACCGAATTTTAGGGGTGTTACACACTAAATATATTGATCGCCAGTAAGTCCATATTAAAACTTATGATTTCATAATTATCATTTTAAATGTGTATATAAAATTACATAGAAAATCTTTTCCTTGTCACTTTTTTACTTTTATGTCTTATATACAATTCATTATTACTTTATACCGTATTTATAGTAAATATGCTAATATTTATAATTTTCGTTTCTTTAATTTTTGTATATTACAATGAAACTCTAATTTCATTGCTCTTTGTAATTTATTAATTATTAAGGTGTCCTTGGCCTGGATTTAATTTAAAGTTAGCACATACATGCTTATGTCATTTGATGGGTACTTAAAAGTTTGAAACTCTTTCTTTATTATAAATTTTATATATTTACTATAATTTAGAAAAGGAATAAAAGAATGGAGATAGGATAATTGAAAAGTGGAATTTTATTTTTTTTAAAAGAACAAAGTTTAGAAGAATTAATTATCTAAATCTTATGCTTTAATGCAAACATTTCTTGAAATTATTAGATTATTTATTTCTTGAGTCGTAGGTAAGGAAATTTTAATTACTAATTTTTCTTCCCTACCTTATTGAATTGTTTATAAATCAATTGTTATTCCTTCTTAGTTTGATTTATGCTTCTTTTCTTTTTCTTTCTTTTTTTTCCTATCTTAATAAATTGAATTTGGATAGGCTCTCTCCCCTCTAAATATGATTTTCTTTTTTGTTAACCATATAAAATTTGTTCTTTGTGCAAAGAAATTAAACAAATATTTCAAAAAACAATTTTGAAATATAAAAGAAAAAGAATACATATTAACTTCAAAATTCAGAATTGTTTTTATTTTTTCTTCATCTTATTAAAACAATTACGTTGAACTTGAACCATTAGTCACATTTACATAATCCAAATTAAACTTTATTTTTCAAAATCATCATCTCCCATCTTTAGACATACATTTTTATATAGCAGCAGTCAAATTTTAAATGCTTTTTTTTTTTCATATCAAATTCGATTCTACTCGTAAAATTATATTTACATTTTTATAATTCCATTATTATTATTTATATTCATATTAAAATATTTTTATCCCATAGTTTATCACAAACTTATAACTAATACATATAATAAATTTAAATAACTTGTTTTGTAATTATACAGTTTGAATTCTCTATTTTATTTTATATTTCATCTTCTACTTCATTTCAAACTTGGTATATACTTTCCTTCTTACTAGTTGGCTCTTTGCCTATCTGACAAAACATCGATCACCTTTTCAACTAATATTCATCACATATTACCTTCCTATTTTCTTGTAGCAAACAAAGAACCTTACGGCTTGTTTGGTTTCATTTCCAAATATTATCTTAGCATTTTTTACACATTTTCACCCGACATTATTTTCATTTTCATTTTCAAAACAAATTCTTTCCAATAACCTATATATCTTCTCTCTCTATTTTATTATCGCTATCTCTCTCCACTTACAACCTACTCAACCCAATATAATAATTACTTTTTCAACAATTTATCCAAATACAAACTCATTTTTAACTCATTTTCACCAACTATTTTTTAAAATTTTAGAAATAATGACAATAAAAAATGAGAATGAAAATAAAACCAAACGGCCCTTAGGTTATCCACGTCCATTCCACAAGCCAAAAAGAATTGAACACTTCCATTCTATAATACATGGACACACCATGAAATCACTCAGTGCAGTGTCAGACACGTATCGGACACCGACAAAGCCCCGACACATGTCGGACAAGGTAATAAAGTGTTCAAAATTAAAATAAAAAAGATAAAATCCAACACGGTGTTAGACATAGCTAAAGAATGTGTCCGACATGGCCTTGCATGGCGAGGAATTTTTTTATTAAATTTTACAAAGGGCTAATAAATAATATAAAAACTTTTTAATGGCAAATGAAGTTAGTAAAAAACCTCACTATGATCATAATATTCTAATAAATTTGGATGATTAGACACACTACGAAAAAAAGAAAATTTATAAAAAATAGTAAGTAATAATTGAAAACTTGGCACTAATTATATATATAAGTAACAAAAAAATTTTGTTCTATCACCAATAATAATTTTTACACATTTAATAGTGGCAAAAATTGTATTTAAGTTATCACCATTGATAATTGATAGTGAAACTATAATGATAAGCATAAATCCTTTCAAATGTTATTAGTTATAATTTTTATATTATCACTTATTTTTTTATGGCTAATATTATATTTTTTTATATTGAAAATTTTCATTATATAATTTACTTGAAGTCTAATACTTATTCCTATTTAGGGGATTCATTATTTATTTGAATTTAAAATATATTTATTTAATGTTTAGTGTTGATTTTTTTTTCACTTTGATTTGATATATATTTTATATTATATACATTAATAAGATTAACAAATACTTATATATAATTATATATATTATGGTAACCGTGTCAGTGCCGTGTCGTGTCCGTGTCGCCGTGTCTATATCCATACATCATAGCTTCCATTTCATGTATTCTCTCCCTCCCTCGCCCGGCCCGTCATCCCCCGAGAGTTGCCACATCCATAGCCATGTCTCCTTTCAGACTCCTGGAAATCAACATTATTTCCGCGCAAGACCTTCCGCCGGTGCCCAAAATGCTGCACACTTTTGCCGTCGCCTACATCCACAGGCCACACGAACCCGACCTGGAATTATAAGGCAGTTTTTCATGTTGATGACAAGTTTCTTAAGCAAGAATCGTCGGCCCTGACGATTGAAATCTATGCTTAGGGGCCTTAATTGATACATCATTACCAAAATAGTCCTAACAGTTTACAAGATCTAAACTCTAATTACAGTTCATAGATGTTTGATAAACATTGTAAAATTATAATTGAGGTTGTAATAATGTTCTACCTAATACAAACTTGTCCTCAGTAGGTAGCAAGGACGGATCCAGAAATGAGACTCTAGGGGGGGCGAAAATTATAAAACATAAAAGTTCAAATATAAGTTTTATAATTTATGAATTTGATTGTATATAAAAAATCTTTGAACTTTTTCCCATTGGTCAGCATTATATTGCTAAATTGGTAAGCGTTTTCCCGGATCTTTTTCTAATAAAGAAACATCAACATCTTTTTCCACTCTTATAATTTTAGATTGATGTTGTTCTTCGTTGCTGTATTGAATTATTGATGACGGAGTAGAAGATGACTAACTAACTCTTATATTTATCACTAGCTTTTCTCTTTAAAAATGAATCGATGGTATTAAGCTTGCCCATGATTATTTTGTCTCTTTGTCTCAATCTCGTTGTAGTCAAAAGGGATAGATTTTAATTGTTCTATGAGTTAATATAAAGTTGTAAGGGTTTTCTTTGGCTAGATCCCTATAAATATGTTCTCAAACAAATAAAATAGAAGTGCTCTAATGGGCCTAATCTAATTGTGAATTATTTAATTAAACATATGGCCCTAAAAATTTGTTTTAAACATTCCAAAACTAAAATAGGTATTAATACTAAATAATTAAATATATAAAAACTAAAACTTATTACAAAAATTCATATATATATATATATATATGTAAATATATATTCATATATATATACAAACTAACTTATTCAATATATATACATATATATATATATAAAAGTGGCCGTGGGGGGCAAAGAAGAACCACCAAAATGTTGCCCCCCCCCCCCCCCCCCGCTGCCCCCCTGTGGATCCGTCAATGGTAGGTAGACCTCAAACACTGGTCTGGATTAGTTTTTCTCGAGTCAAGAAAGCGCATGTCTGGGGCTATATCTATTAATAAAAAGAAATGGATATTAAGTCATTTGTCAAAATATTTTAGTCAATTTTCGTAATTAATAGGTGGAGAAAGCTCCAGTGGGTCTTATTTATACACGCACCATACGCACAAATGGTTTATTAAGATTCGACTGCTAAAAAAAGCCCCAATTATTTGAACCAAAACTTTGTTTTTATTCAAAATTAATTCAAATCGTGTTCTCTTCGTACATGCATAATTACAACTTAATACAATATATATATACACACGATATATATATATATTTGTTCTACAATTTATATAGTTTAAAAATTAAAAGTTTATGAAGAGTACGAAGTTCAAATAGAAAGAATGAAATTAAAGGCCTATATTGGTTAGCTTATATGTGTGATCTTTGAATTTCATCCATCATAAATATTAACTTACTATGTGTGTTTATAATTGTGGTAGGGGTGCAAGTTGAGCCAAGTTGGCTTGACTCGATATAAAACAGCTCGGCTCGAGCTTGACACTATTCAAGCTTATCGAGCTCGAGCTTGGGATCGAGTCAAACTTGAGCTTTAATATTGATATGGGATAGTCCAAACCTTTGGGCCCAATCCAGCAAGGCCCAACTGAGACTCAGGGCCCATACGTCTCGTGAGTTCACATCTCATCGACTTCATTCGACCGGATCCGTGCAGACCCAGTGAGTCTCCCTTGGTCTGCAGAAATCTTCGACCTCAGTCGACCTGGTCTCAGGCGAAGCTGAGGTCGAGACCCGTACAGTACCCCGCCACCGCATTTAATGCACTGGCAGGCGTCATGCCACCGCATTAATGGTGCATGTCGTTCCCCTCACCGTCTGACACAGCATGCGCCACTACAGTGTACTATCTTGTCCTTGAAACCTGGAAGGGCAGCTGGCAGGAAATACTCAAATAGGGGAAATGACCAAATACCCCAAGGCCCAAGGTTAGTGGCCCAGGCAGATAGCTATGGGCTTTCCAGACATTTTCTAGAAAGAGAAGGATTTATATACCCCCAACCCTGCTCTTCAGAGGTACACACTCATATACACCAAAAAGCTCTTATCCCTCTTATCGATTATTGAGGTCGAATCTTACTGACTTGATCGTCGGAGGGCCAAAGCCAAGGGCCACTCGGCTAGCCTAACGTTTATTGTGACTGCAAGATTCTTTCCCTACAAAAATAGGAACGCGATCCATCCGGGTCAAGTTTTACCATCGTTCTAGCCGGGATCCTAACCCAGCGAAGCGAACCCTCATCATTTTGCGCCATCTGTGGGAAACCTTGAATCCTCTGTCGGAAAATGGTAAACAATAGGCGAGCCCCATCGGGAAGAGATGAAAATAGGAGGTCCAACTCCCCCCCTATCGTCAGGACCTGGAGCCGAATACACAAGGACCAAGCGCTCCGCCTGAGTCTGTGGTCACACTCATGATGCCGCAGCTAATGCAGCTCATTAGTGAGCAAATTTCTACGCAGATTTCAGCACAACTCTCCGCTGCCCTAAACAGGCATACGGTGCAGTCGGAGCCGGCGGTCAGCGCCACGCCGCAGCCCGCGGCCCCAAAAAAAGCACGGCATGAAGAGCCTTCTCAACGGCTAGAATCGCCAAGACACCAGTTCAAGAGAGATTCGAGCCCTGGCCATTTCCCTAGAGAAGCAGCCCGCCCCCCACCGAGGGAGGAGGTAGCAGACTCCGTGGATCATGACGTGAGGCCCATTCGCGCCCCGCAGCACGATAGGGCCGAGCGTTCCAAACACAAGCCGGGTAGAGATGCCTCGCAAGCATATCAGCAAGAATGGGATGAGGTATCTCACCAAGTGCAACAGTTGAATAGGCGCCTGGAGGAGATCTCGAGAAGGAATGCGGATATGGTGGCCCTGCCAGACGGGCCGCAAAAGTTCAGAAGGGAGCGGGATTTTCCGTTCATCCAAGAGGTCATTGAAGAGCGCATCGCTGTCGATGCAAAGATCCCTACGGGGCTTCCAAGGTATGATAGCTCTACGGACCCGAATGAGCATTTGCTGCAGTTTGAGCATATGATGCAGCTGCATGGGCATAATGACTATATACATGCAAAGATGCTGGTGACTACATTCCAGGGAGTGGCCTTGGACTGGTTTGTAAAACTGGAGCCGGCATCCATCTTCTCCTATGACCAGTTGTGTGATAAGTTTCTGCACCAGTTCACCAGCAGGAGAAACGCAAAGCTTCCACACACACACTTACACACAGTGAAACAGGCTGAGGGAGAATCCCTTCGGGATTTTTTCACCAGATTCAACACAGAGGTGTTAAAAATCGATAGCCCGAGGATCGAGTTTCTGATCAATGTATTGTTCTTGGGCTTGAGGCATAAGGAGTGCGCCAATGCCCTGGTGCACGCGCAGCCCAGAACAATGGAGGAGCTCCTCGACCTAGCCAAGAGGTATATGACCCAAGAGGAGATGAACATGATGAAATACGGCAGCCTGGAAGCTGACAAGAAGAGGGGCAAAGAGAAAGATGATAGACAAAACAAGGAGGGACGCCGTTCCCCGATCAAGCGCTTCCATGAATACACTCCGTTGAACCTACCGAGGAGAGAAGTGTTGTTCGCCATTCAACACGACAACTTGCTCAAGAAGCCTCGAAAAATCACAGAAACCGAAGCCATGAAGAAGTCAAAAAAGTACTGCTATTTCCATAGGCAGAAAGGACACCACACCGAGGACTGCTTTAATTTGAAAGATGAAATTAAGAGGCTAATCAGACAAGGCCACTTGAAAAAATTTGCCGAGGAGCAGGCTCGAAGAGAGGAAGGCCTGACCGACCGGACTCCCTGAAGAGAAAGGTCGGTCAACCCGAGGAGAGAGGATAAAGGAAAGAGACCAACCCATGAACCCAACCCACCCATTAGGGGTGTCACTGACATGATTGCCGGAGGGCCCACAGGAGGCGATTCCCGAAATGCGAGAAAGCAAACACAGAGGCAGCTCGACTCAACTAGGCCACCCAGGGTCGAAGCAGTCTTTCAGCTGACGACCAGTACCGAACCAATTTCTTTCACCGACGCAGATCTGGACCACCTGGAGAAAGCCGACCGTAAGATAGATTGCCCGATGGTGATCGCCCTGGAAATTGCTAATTTTGAGGTCCAGAAGGTGCTGGTCGACAACGGGAGTTCAGTGAACATAATATTCTTGTCGACTTTGAGCAGAATGGAATTGGGACAGTTGAAATTCGATCCGGTCAGAACGCCCTTGGTCGGGTTTGGTAGGTCCGAGATTATCCCAGTTGGATCCATCAGTCTCTCCACCACGTTCGGGCAGGGACAGCACAGCCGAACGCTAATGATTAGTTACCTAGTGGTCGACGCTCCCTTCGCATATAATGTTATCATAGGCCGACCAGCCCTGAATGATTTCAGAGCCATTGTGTCCACTTGTCATATGAAGATAAAGTTCCCGACCCCAGCCAGAGTGGGTGAGCTTTTATGTAACCTTAAGGACACTTGGCGATGCTACACAATCTCAGTCGACTCAACTGACCAGAAGAAGCGACCCGCGCTGAAGCCCTTAGGAGACGCCCCTGTAGCGAAACCCGAGGAGGGATCCTCGTCGAAAAAGAGAAAGTTGGAGGACACAAGGGTCGAGCCCGTTGGGGAATTCAAAACGATCGAGCCTCGAACCAGGAAATCCAGAGAAAACCACTAGAATCGGGACCGAGATGGGAGATTAACTAGAATGCCTTATGGTCGACTTCCTCCGGCGGAACGTCGATGTTTTTACATGGAAGGCGGCGGATCTTCAAGGCATCGATCCCAACATCATCATCCACTGCCTCAACGTGGACCCAGCCCGCAAGCCAATGCGCCAGAAGAAAAGAACCTTTAATGCTGAACGGAGCCAGATTATCGATGAGGAGGTCAGTAAGCTTTTGCAAGCAGGTTATATTGTAGAAATCCAATATCCCTCTTGGCTTTGTAATGTTGTACTTGTTCCCAAGAATGAGGGAAAGTAGAGGATGTGTAATGATTTTACAGATTTGAATAAAGCTTGCTCTAAGGATCCTTACCCCTTGCCTCGTATTGATTTACTTGTTGACTCTACTGCTGGCTGTGAATTGCTTAGAATAATGGATGCATTTCAAGGCCATTATCAAATATTCATGGCACCCGAGGACAGGGACAAAAAAGCGTTTGTCGTTCCCAATGGAGTGTATTACTTCCTGGTTATGCCATTCGGACATAAAAATGCGCGGGCAACTTGCCAGAGATTGGTTAATTATATGTTCAAGAATGAAATTGGGAGATCGATGGAGGTCTATGTTGATTATATGATTGTAAAGACAGAAAAGGCTGAAGACCACCTGATCGACCTCAACCACACCTTCGGGGTTCGATGAGGCAAATTCCTAGGCTACATGGTCAGCCAAAGAGGCATCGAGGCCAACCCGCAGAAGATTCAAGCAATTTTGGACATTGCCCCACCTCGCACGGTTCGGGATGTCCAGCGCTTGGTCGGCAGGATCATAGCCTTGGGTAGATTCATATCTCGACTAGCAGATAAAAGCCTACCTTTCTTCAAAATCCTACGAAACACGAAGAAATTCGGATTCAAGTGGGACCAACAGTGTGATCTGGCCCTACACGACCTCAAGCAGTACCTCTCCTTCGCCACCCATGCTCGCCAAGCCCGAGGTGGGGGAAGTACTACAGATATATCTGGCAGTCTCTTTGGCCTCCATCAGTTCAGTGCTAACGACGACAAGAGCAGGAAACCCCCATCCAATATACTATTGCAGCAAGGCTCTCCAGGGACCCGAGCATAATTATTTAGAGATCGAGAAGTTCACTCTGGCCCTTGTTACGTCAGCCAGGAAACTGCGGCCTTATTTTCAATCCCACTCAATTTTGGTGATGACCAATCAACCACTAAAACAGGTGTTGTCGAAAGCCAGACACTTCTGGTCGGCTCACCAAATGGGCCATTGAGCTCGGGGAATTTGATATTCAATTTCAACCGCGGACCGCCATTAAAGCGCAGGTGTTAGCCGATTTCATCGTTGAAAGGCTCGACCTCCCGGTGCAGGGGGTCGAAAGCACCATCCAGTGGACCTTGCATGTCGATGGGTCCACAACCTCATCCGGCAGAGAATAGGGATATCCCTCCGATCCCCACTGGCCAAGGAATATGATTTTGCGGTGAAACTCGACTTCCCGGTCACTAATAACGAAGAAGAATATGAGGCTCTCATTGCAGGAATGCGCATGGCCGGAGACCGCAGGGTCGAGCAACTAGCGGCATTTACTGACTCTCAGCTCATCGCAGAACAGGTTGAAGGAAACTTTGAGGCGAAGGAACACAAAATGTCCCAATATTTGGCAGAAGTGCGCCAAATGAGACAAATGTTCAAAAACTTCTCGTTAAGCTAAATACCTCGATCAGAAAATGAGCGAGCAGACACGCTCTCCAAGCTGGCCAGTTCGACGAAAGGCACCAGAGAAAACATAATAACATTTTTTGTTGCCGCACAGCCTTGCGTCCCTGCCCCCGGCCAGATTATGGCCGGATGTCTTGACGAAACGACCCTTTCATGGCAGCACCCAATCAAACTTTATCTAAGTCAAGACAACCTGCCCGACAATGACAACGAGGCCCGCAGACTGAAAGGGTTAGCACCTAAATACATGCTGGATGAGCACGGACAATTGTACAAGCGGTCAATAGCAGGGCCGCCACTTAGATGTCTGGATCCCAACCAAGCTAATGAAGTATTACAGGAAGTACATGCCGGTATTTGCGGCAACCACTCTGACGGCCGATCCTTGGCACATAAGGTCATTCGCTATGGGTATTTTTGGCCAACTTTGTTAAGAGATTTTGTTGATTTTGCTAAAAAATGCCAATCCTGTCAAATTCATTCGAACATCTATCACCAGCCAGCCGCACCAATAACCAATGTTAACATCACCTGGCCATTCGACCAGTGGGGGATTCACATAGTAGGATCACTTTCAAAAACTTCCGGCCAGCGAAAATTTATCATAGTGGCCGTCGAATACTTTACAAAATGGGTGGAAGCCGAAGCAGTCCCGAAGGTCACTGACGCCGCCATTAAAAGTTTCATTTGGAATAATATTGTATGCCGATTTGGGCTGCCTAAGGTCCTAATATCAGATAACGGCACCCAGTTTAAAAGCAAAAACACGAGGAGATGGTGCGAAACCTTAGGGATCGCCCAGCACTTTACTTCGGTGGGAAATCCGCAAGCCAATGGACAGACTGAGGTTACCAACATGAAAGTCCTCGACCACGTCAAGAGTCGAATAGCGGGGACAGGGACCAGCTGGGCGGACGACTTCCCTGGTGTTCTTTGGGCTTACAGAACAACTCCTCGAACAGCCACAGGTCACAGCCCGTACAGCCTAGTCTACGGATCTGAGGCAGTGATCCCGTCAGAATTAATCCAGCATACAGCGAGGGTGATCCACTACAACCCGATAACTAACGTGTTGAAGAGGACGCTAGATCTAATCACTGTCGACGAACAACACCATGCAGCTTACAACACAATGCAGCAATATCTTTCAAAGATGGCAGATTGCTATAACAGGTCGGTGCGACCGTGGAGCTTCAAGGTGGGCGATCTCGTTCTCAAGAAAGTGGAAGTATCCAAGCCTGTCGGGAAACTCGACCCCAAATGGGAGGGACCGTACTCGGTGATCAAGGTGGCTAAAAATAACGCCTACCGACTAGCTGATGCATCAGGTCGTGAGCTACCTCGACCATGGAATGCCATAAACTTGAAAAAGTTTTTTGTATAATCGGTCTCCGATGACCTTTGTATTACTGAAGGAAATGAAATTGCAAAATGTCCAAACGTGTGCAGCAGAGCGAACTTTCTTTAAAAAGTCGACCCCGTAGTCGACGAGAGGCTTCGCGCCAAAAAGTCAAGGCCCGTGCGCCAAGACCAAAAAGTCAACCCCGTAGTCGACGAGAGGCCTCACGCCAAAAAGTCGAGGCCCGTGCACTAAGACCAAAAAGTCGACCCCGTAATCGACGAGAGGCCTCACGCCAAAAAGTCGAGGCCCATGCGCCAAGACCAAAAAGTCAACCCCGTAGTCGACGAGAGGCCTCACGCCAAAAAGTCGACCCCGTAGTCGACGAGAGGCTTCACGCCAAAAAGTCGAGGCCTATCCGCCGAAACCAAGTTATTCTCAAATGTTAGTTATTCTCTTATTGGATTTAGGGCAACTTGTCCTACTGAAGCTAAATATCAAGTCAGAAAAGCAAATCATCATCTAATGAAGGGCAAGAATAGAAGCTACTCGCCACATTCGTGGCCATCCGTCAAAACAATTCAACGCAAACGCAAACACGATGGTGGTCGAAATTGCAGTTAAAATTCCATAATAATTCAGTAAAAGCCTCATCAAGGCGATAATTCAATAAATGTCAAAGGCCACAGCAGGGCCTATACATCAAAAACAAAACAAAAACTGGGCTTAATTGGAGCACTGGGCTTAATTGGAGCTACCCGTCTCTTTGATCCTGGGGGCTGGGGCAGGTGCAGGTACACCGGATGGAGCAGAAGTCGGTTGAGGCTCGGGCGGCGCCATTGCGATAGGAACAGCAGCGGTCACGGGCCGAGAGGGGCCAGCTGCAGCTTGTAGAAACAGCCGCTCGGTAGCCGGGAAATAGGAGGCCACATCGACTATTCCCTCCGATATGTCGTAAGCTAGATCGCCAGTGAACTCGAACTCCCATGCCACTGCCTTCAATTTTTCATCAAGTTTAGCCCGTTTTTTCTCTTCGGGCGACAGCTCGACTTGCGGACCTGTCTCCGCGGTGGCTTCCCCGGCATCGGCACTCTCCTCGGCGTATGGACGCAGCTGCTCGTCAAGAGTGTAGCCCATTCTGTAACGTTCCTCGGGCTGAAGAGCATGGCCCAAGAACTGCATTTGCTGGATCGCCTTCTCGAAGGTGTCCCGCGCGTCATCTAGAGCCAGCACATCACTTGCATCCTGAAAAGCTAGGCTAATCATGAACTATTGCACGGCCTCCCGGCGCACCTCCGGTAATATTCGGGCGAACTCAGCCTTGGCCTCAACCAGATGCTCGCTTCGGCCAGTAGCTCGACCAGACTCATAAGCAATTTGCACGTCCAATTGCAATTTTTCCAGCTTCGCGTCCATTTTGGTCCTCTCTGTAACAGCAAGGAAGACCTGCTCGTCTTTCTCCTCCATCTCCTGGGCATACTGGCTAACTTGCTTCTCCAGCTCCTCGAGTCGCAGTTGGGAAGACTCCAGCTGAGCCTTCAAAGTTTCAACATCGCCACCAGCATCCAACTATTCTCAATCAGCAAGGGCCAGCTCGAAGCGGCAGTAGAAATTGTAGCCCAGTTGCCCGACCTGAGACATAAAGGTCACCACTGTCAAACCAACAAAAATATAAATACGCAGAGACGCAGAAAACGAAATCTCCCCATGATCATATGATATGCGAACTCACAGAGGGCAGCAGCCTGGCTCATGCCCATTATCTTCTTATGGTCAGGCAAGAACTGACAAGCCATCAGCACCTTCAAGGCATCCACCCCGGTGGGCCCCGACGCGAGCATGCTCGAGGAGTCGCTTACGGCGAGGCTCGGGTCTGTCCCAAACTAAGGAGACGGGAACTTTCGCAGGTTAAATAGTGCATCAGCTCCTCGATCTCCAAAGAGATTGTTCCCCATCGACATCCCCGACCCCGTGCTCTTTCTTTTACCTTTCCCCGCTGCAATTTTCTTGGGCGGGGGACTACTCCGTTCGCCCATTGGCCTTTTCCCTCGACCAGCAGGGACCCCGCTCGAGGCGGCTGCTGCTCGACCAGGCGATGGGGTGGGAGCCACCTCCAATTGACGTGGCTCGTCACCTATTGAGGACTCCCGTCGAGAAGCAGCCCCCTGTTTGCACTTCTTGTTCTTTTCTGCTCGGGCCAGCGCCTCGGCTCTGGATCTGTTCATGATCTCTGCTCGATCTGCGCACAGCAAACTCAACAGAAGTCAAAATCAAAAGAATTGCGCAAATCATCAAAGATAGGCAAATAATAAAGCACAAAGCAAACTCCATCTATCTATCTCATAATCAACAGGAAAATCTATTAGGGCCGGTGAAAGCTCGGCCAACACTAACTGCCTCTCCTTGATGAAGACGGAGGCCTCGATGGGTCCAAACCCAACAAGATCCCGCACGAATGTGTTCGGCCATGTTGGAGTCATGTGCCCGGGCATCTCGACATGCCCCCTCCACCAACCCCGAGGAATATTAAAACCCCCCTTCACTCGAACAAAGAAGTAGCGTTTTTTCCACGCCTGACCATATGAAGTGGAGAGGGCTACCAGAAATCTCTGATGAGGTCGAGCAGTGAGGTAATAGAACCCCGATTCATTGGTACTACCAGACTTACGAGACATGGGAAGATGAAACGGGTTGGAAAAATTATCGAAGTTGGCTGGTTGGTTGAACAGGCGCATTAAAACTATGAAGCTACAGAGAGTAGAAAAACAGTTGGGTAGAAGCTGGGTTATGCATACTTGAAGACCTCTAAGCAAACCTACTAGGCTGTTACTTAGAGGGAACCTAAGCCCACACTTAAAGGCGTCCTCGAACACAGTTATGCAACCTGTAGGGGCGCGATGCATTCGACCAGGTGGTCCAGGGGCTAAAAGTTGGTATTCAGGGGGAATATGATAGAGCTCCCTGAGACGTCTCAAGTCCCCAGGGTTCATAGTCGACACTATTTCGCTAAAATGACCGGGGGTAAATAGTCGACCTCGCGATGGGGGTACTTGACTAGGCCCAACCTCCTCCCCACCGCATTTGCTGCTCGAGCTGCTGGAACTAGAACCGTCACCCGCAGAGGGGTGCCCACACCTTTGGGATGGGGTAGCCTCACTATCCCCCCCCCCCTGACTACCCTCAGAGCTATATAATCCCAACATGATGTTTCAATAGAAAAGCAGATGATAACAAGTAAAACCAGCGAAACACTTACTGGAAATGGAAGTTAGATGCTAGAAACCGGGGGAATGAATGCGAAGGTTTGATTTAGAAACCCTGGGCACCCAAGAGTTTTTCTACAGGCTCTTGCGCAGATTCTAAAGCAGTAAAAGTAAAATGGCCAGAATTACAGTGGATATTTATAAGGGAAGGGGCGCGGTAAACCAAGCGTCTGCCATGATGACTGTAACTGCCAAGCCGTCCCACGCGAGCCACGATGTAACCGCTTAATAAATGCACCAAACCCTGGTTGATGTTCAGAACCCTAGTCGATTTTCGAAAACCCCGGTCAACTGTCAGTTGTGCCGTTTTCGCTACTTCCCAACGCTTCTCATCGGTACCTTCGGTCAGCCTTGCGAAGTGGGGGGACTCATGATATGGGATAGCCCAAACCTTTGGGCCCAATCCAGCAAGGCCCAACTGAGACTCAGGGCCCATACGTCTCGTCGAGTTCACATCTCATCGACTTCATTTGACTAGATCCGTGCAGGCCCAGTGAGTCTCCCTTAGTCTGCAGAAATCTTCGACCTCAGTCGACCTGGTCTTGGGCGAAGCTGAGGTCGAGACCCGTACATTACCCCGACACCAGATTTAATGCACTGGCAGGCGCTACGCCTCCTCATTAATGGCGCATGCCGTTCCCCTCACCGTCTGACACAGCAGGTGCCGCTACAGTGTACTATCTTGTCCTTGAAACCTGGAAGGGCAGCTGTCTGGAAATACTCAAATAGGGGAAATGACCAAATACCCCAGGCCCAAGGTTAGTGGCCCAGGGAGATACCTAAGGGCTTTCCAGACATTTCCTAGAAAGAGAAGGATATATATACCCCCAACCCTACTCTTCAGAGATACGCACTCATATACACCAAAAAGCTCTTATCCCTCTGATCGATTATTGAGGTCGAATCTTACTGACTTGATCGTCGGAGGGCCAAAGCCGAGGGCCACTCGGCTAGCCTAACGTTTATTGTGACTACAGGATTCTTTCCCTACAAAAACAGGAACGCGATCCATCCGGGTCAAGTTCTACCATCGTTCTGGCCGGGATCCTAACCCAGCGAAGCGAACCCTCATCAAATATGGTGGCTCAAAGCCTCATGAGTTTAAATATTTATATGTATAATATGCAAATTAAATAATATGCTAAAAAATATATCCCACATAATAGTATACTTTTCAAACTATGATTTATTTATTCACTTATATATTACTTATTAAATAATAATTAATAATTTACAAGATATTAATTTTTATAAATTGTAAAGGATAATAGTATGATATGTTTGATGAAAAATAAAACTTCTTTTGTTTAAATATGTTTGCAAAAATATGTATAGATTTATAATATAACTACACCCCTATGTAAACTAATTATACTAGGAAATTGTTGTGTCATGTCGTTCTCATTACACATATGAGATGTACCAATTATCCCGAGACTGTAGGATATATTATGTATGATACATAAATTTTTTAAATTTAATAATACAAATATGGAATATAATTTATCATTATCTTAAAAAATTAACTTTTATATTTTTAATATTCAGACTTTAAAAGTCAAAATAATAACTTACTTAAATTTTATAAAAATTAATAAATTTTTAGTAAGTTGAATAATTATAAAACATATGATTACTTTCTAAAAAATAATTATTATAACAATTAACATGTCATTGATTATTTTTCTTGTATTTAATAATATTAGCTCAATATGGATATATCGGAGTAGTATCAATATTATCAATATTTTATATTTTAATTTTAAAGTTATATTATTATTTATCACTTTATGTGTATAATATATGTAATTGAAGCTAATTTTTTAAATCTAATTGTCCAACACAAAATTCATCATATGCTTACAAATTTACTCTTGTATTCTAAGGTGTAATGTATATATATATATATATATATATATATTATATATGGGAGTGTTGGCATAGCTCGAGCTCGAGCTCAATCATGGCTCAACATCTAAAAGCTCGAGCTCGATATTCATTAATGAGTTTGAGCTTGAGCCTAAAATTAGAAGCTTGATAAGTGTGAGTTCAAACTCGAGCTCAAACTCACATATTTTATAAACGAGCCAAGCTTCAGCTTAAAATTTTTGCCAAGCTTGGCTCAAGCTCGACTTGTTTGTGGTCCAAAATGGTGGAGTTCGATTTGTGAATTGAGCTAATCTCTACGCAAGTAATGCACGACACAAGAATTATTTTTAATTTAATTCCTTAACTAAATTAACTTTCCCAGAATAGTTCACACAAGAATAGACCATATAAAAATAGATTCCTAGTTTGAATAAGGTAGACTTAGCATGACTCCCAATTCAAGTAAGATACGATTCTTAACATAAATAAGATCGTATTAGATATGTGATACGGGAGATAGAGGGAATCTTAGTTGGAGTTATCTTCTAGAAAATATTTCACATATGGGAAATATTTCATTCTTATCATTTCAATAATAGATTATATCTTTTAGATTCTTTTCTTTTTAGATAAACATTAGGTCGTTGATTATTTTTCTTGTATTTAATAATATTAGCTCAATATGGATATATCGGAGTAGTATCAATATTATCAATATTTTATATTTTAATTTTAAAGTTATATTATTATTTATCACTTTATGTGTATAATATATGTAATTTAAGCTAATTTTTTAAATCTAATTGTCCAACACAAAATTCATCATATGCTTACAAATTTACTCTTGTATTCTAAGGTGTAATATATATATATATATATATATATTATATGGGAGTGTTGGCATAGCTTGAGCTCGAGCTCAATCATGGCTCGACGTCTAAAAGCTCGAGCTCGATATTCATTAATGAGTTTGAGCTTGAGCCTAAAATTAGAAGCTCGATAAGTGTGAGTTCAAACTCGAGCTCAAACTCACATATTTTATAAATGAGCCAAGCTTCAACTTAAAATTTTTGCCAAGCTTGGCTCAAGCTCGACTTGTTTGCGGTCCAAAATGGTGGAGTTCGATTTGTGAATTGAGCTAATCTCTACGCAAGTAATGCACGACACAAGAATTATTTTTAATTTAATTCCTTAACTGAATTAACTTTCCCAGAATAGTTCACACAAGAATAGACCATATAAAAATAGATTCCTAGTTTGAATAAGGTAGACTTAGCATGACTCCCAATTCAAGTAAGATACGATTCTTAACATAAATAAGATCGTATTAGATATGTGATACGGGAGATAGAGGGAATCTTAGTTGGAGTTATCTTCTAGAAAATATTTCACATATGGGAAATATTTTATTCTTATCATTTCAATAATAGATTATATCTTTTAGATTATTTTCTTTTTAGATAAACATTAGATTTTAAATTCTTGTTGTCTTTTAAGAGTTAGATATTATTTTATACTATCTTTTAGAGAGTTAGGTATTTTTTTGTAATATCTTTTAGGGAGTTAGGATTTTTACAGATAAGCATAGATTTATCATATTCCTATCAGTTATAGAATTAGGATTTTTTGAAAGGCCTATAAATAGGCTCATATATGTAGCTTGAAAAAAACACAAATTGAGCAATAGAATTCCTTGATTTTCTCTCTACGATAAAGTTATTTACTTTGTTTTGAGGCTTATCGTGTATATGCTTTCTTTTATTCAAGTTATTCGTGCAATAGCTTGTTTTTCTTTTCTTTTTGTCTTTCCTCCTAGATTGTACCCGCTGCATCAGTTTGGTATCAGAGCAGGTTTGGCCTTTCCTAATGACTAATGCAAGAGTAACTGGTGGTTCGCAAAACAACCAAATGGTTGGTGGAGATCAAGCTTCCATAAATATGAAGGAGAAAATTCGTGCATTGAGAGAATTCTTTGATCGTAAATTGAAGAAGATGAATTTGCATTTGGATGCTCTCAGCGCAGACAGAAAGCCAAGGCCAAGGCGTGAAGCTGGGGAACTTGCCCAAGTACCACAATTGGTTAGACGTCATCCTATTCATCAATGTTATCAATATGCCAATGTTGAAGATTCAAAAGAGGAAGAATATGAAGATGTTGAGATGTTTAATATGGGATGAGGAAATCAACAAGATCGAATCCAACGCCCTGCTAGAGATGAAGATTTTTGCCTAAAGGTAGATCTTCCATATTTTAATGGCAATTTAAATATTGAAACATTTATGGATTGGCTTGCAGAAGTAGATAGATTATTTAACTATTTGGAGATTTTTGAAGAGCGTAGAGTCAAATTAGTAGCCTAAAAGTTAAAGGGAGTTACCTCTGCTTGGTGGGAATGTCTACAAGATTCAAGGAGGCGTGAAGGAAAAGGACAAGTCCAAACATGGAATGGGATGAAGCAATTACTAAAGGCTCGATTTCTACCCTGAGATTATGAAAAGTACATATTCTTGCATCAGCGATATAGCCAATGAGATAGATCAATGCATGAAAACACCAAAAAGTTCTTCCGGCCTACTGAGCAAAACAACCTAATGTAGTCAGACAATCAACAAATGGTGAGACACCTCAATGGTTTGAAGCCTACAATTCAAGAAAAGATTGGTGCGCAAACATTAGTCTCAGAAGCACGAAACATGGCGCTAAAAGCTAAGATGATGGAATACTCTAGAAGGAATCAACTTCAGTCCACACCAGTAAGCACAGAACAAAGGATATAAACTTACAACTCGCAAAGGCAATTGAGGAGACGATGTATGACAAAGCAGCAAGTAAGAAGTTAGAGGTGATCGAGACTCAAATGCAGATACAAAAGAACCCATAAGCTAAGTTGATTCTTGGAAAGTGCCACCGCTGTAATCAACTTGGACACTGCTCTAATGATTATCCAAGAAGAAAACATATCATCAACATCGTAGAGCATAGTAATCCTAGAGAAAAACTTGAAGATGGAGGCAAAGTGATATGCAAATCCGATAGTAACAACAGTAGGAAGATCTAGAGGATGGCCAAACTTTTATGGTTCAAAAAATGATAGAAAGAAGATATAACTCAATGCCACCAACTTTTTCGAACCAGATGCACCATTAATGGTAACATCTATGATTTAATTATTAATAGTGGTAGTCTAGAGGACATTATTGGTAAGAGTTCTGTTGAAAAACTACAATTGCCAATGGAGAAGCATTCAAATCCTTACAACATTCGGTGGATCAAAACTGTGGAAAACATCCAAGTGATAGAATGCTGCAAAGTTCCATTCCCAATTGAGAAGTATAAAGATGAAGCATATTGCGATGATGTAGAAATGGACGCTTGTTGCTTACTATTTGGTAGACCTTGGCAAGTTGACAAGAATGCACATCATTTTGGATGGAAGAAAATATACAAATTGCAGACAAATGGAGTGAAGATGACCTTGTTGCAGCTGAATAAGAAGTCTAAGGCCAAAACTTCTAAAGTGGAATGTAGATCTTTCCTAACACTAACTCATTCAGAGAAAAAGTTTGAAGCTGCCTGTAGAGAGACTCCACTAGTTCATTGCTTAGTAGTAAAGGGAATCTTAACTACTATGAAGGATTCACCAGAAAACCACTTCCTGAAAGCATACGGTTGTTATTTGAAAAGAATGACATTATACATAAAGAGCTACTAGCAAAATTATCACCAATGCCCCATGTTCAATCAAAGGTCAAGCATAAACTTGAAGAAGCTAGCACCAAGTATAAAATAGCTACTAATAAACATGGAGGCTTCTTAACTTTTGAAGAAGGCGATGAAACTATGGTTTTCTTGAGACGAATAAGATTCCCAATTAATACTTACAATAAGTTGCAACCAAAGAAGTGTGCAACTGGTCATATCTTGAAGAAAATCAATGCGCATAATTATGGTGGAATTGTCAAAGAATATGTGAAAGCGGCTTATCTTTATCCTTGTCATCCATTCGATAAGCGTTTATATCCAAAAGATGTTGATAACTCAAGGACGAGTTATTTTCTTAAGAGGGGAAGAATGATACGGGAGATAGAGGGAATCTTGGTTGGAGTTATCTTTTGGGAAATATTTCATTCTTATCATTTAGATAATAGATTATATCTTTTAGATTCTTTTCTTTTTAGATAAACATTAGATTTTAAATTCTTATTGTCTTTTAGGAGTTAGATATTATTTTAGATTATCTTTCAGAGAGTTAGGTATTATTTTGTAATATCTTTTAGGGAGTTAGGAGTTTTAGACATAAGCATAGATTTATTATATTCCTATCAGTTATGGAATTAGGATTCTTTGAGGGGCCTATAAATAAACTCACATATGTAGCTTGAAAAAAAAAACACAACTTGAGCAATAGAATTCCTTAGTTTTCTCTCTATGAGAAAGTTCTTTACTTTGTTTTGAGGCTTATCGTGCACATGCTTTCTTTTATTCAAGTTATTCGTACAATAGCTTGTCTTTCTTTTTTTTTTCTGTCCTCCTAAATTTTACCCGCTGCATCAATATGCAAACGAATTGAATCGAACTTGAACTAGCTCGATTAGCGTCAAAACAATTTGAGCTCGATTGAGTTAGACTGGGGTCGAGCTGTACTTTAAGCCAATCTCAAAACATATGTATTAGGAAGCTCATGAGCAAGCTCGTGAAACAACATATAATTTTTGTAGTTTGATTTTATTAATTCAACATTCATTTGAAAAACAATATTAAGTAAGCACAATCGAAATGGTCTCAAGTTAGAGATTTTTTTTGCAAACTCGACTTGATTCAATTGCACCTTAAGCTGGATTGTGGTTACATGGAGATAAAACTAAATCATACACTCAAAAGTCCTTTAATATGCAGAAAAAACACACATTTGAATTTAGTTAAAAAAATGAACATGAAAAATAAAAAGACAAATATTAAACAAAATATAGAATACAAAACTATATCAATAAAAATATTTCACTCTTTATTTTCTTTAAAGTAAAAATTAAGATCCAAATACCTCATAAGATATTCCAACAAGAAGTGACATTGATGTCCCACTTTCTCAACAGTGGCATGGGCTAGCTCCTTAAAAGAAGAGAGCGTGGAGCCGCCTTATCTTATTGCACCTCCAGTTGGCCTTGTTTCGTAAAAGTAATTGCAAGTGGCTCATCAATTGGAATATAAGCAGGTGATTCTCTAGAGGAAGGCAACAAGAAATCAATAAGGGAGATAGAAAGCAGTTATGGCGGAGGCAGCGCTCTCATTCGCGGTGGAAAGCTGGACGATTTGGGGATCCACAAGGTGCATTTCCTGCTTGGCGTTGAGGAACAGATGAAGTGGCTCAAAGGTAAGCTTAAAACGATGCAGTGTTTCCTGAAAGACTAGAGGTGTCAAATGGGCCAAGCCGAGCTAACCCAACTTGTTTAACAAGCAGTTCATGGCGGTCCCGGGCCAAGCCAAGCCGGCTTGCGGGCCATTCACAGTCCGGACCGTGACGAGCTAAAAATTGAAAAATCCGACTCGGCTCAAAACCAATCCACTATATAGGTGAATCGCTTTATATATGGGTCGGGCTAGGCGGGCCAACCCGCGAGTTTTTTTTTTTTTTAAATTTGAAAATGAATTTAAAATTTTCAAGTTTTTATATTTATGTGATTATTAATATTTTTTTCAACACTTATACTTTTTTAAAAGACTTAATAATTTATACTTATGTGATTTTTAATATTTTACAACACTTAAATTTTTATAAAAACTTAGAAATTTACACTTATATTAAAAAAATTTTATCAATTATAGTTTTCCAAAAACACCACCAAATAAAGTGGTGAGGGGTTTGGCATGGACCCCTCTACCAGTCATTAATCTAGAAAAAACAATTACATAGAGGTGGATTTAACCAAACCTCTAAATGAAAGTACATAATAATAACAAAAAGAAATAAATAACCTTGTAATATCTAAACATCTAAATATGTCCAATGATAAACCGTTGGTTCACTTAAGTGATATAAATCACTCTCGGATTGAGATGCGGTGGTGGATGCGGTTTCAAGCCATTCTTCATCGTCTTCTTCAAAATTAAGGCAATATGGTCTTCACCTTTCTCAAATTTTTGTTTCTATACTCTTGGTCTAGCCAATTCTTCCAAAGAATACAAAACTTGATCGAATCGGGTTTTAACCGCAATCTTGTATCGGTCAATGTGCACTTGCCCACACTAAAGGCACTCTTGGATGCCACCGGCAACATTTGAGGTGCAAGTACGTCTCGAGCAATGCATGAAAGAATTGGATACAGTTTAGCATTATTCTTCCACCACTCTAACACATCGAATCCTTCATAGTCTTCTTCACATGCATTTTGTAAATATAGCGATATCTCCGCGCTACTTTCAGGTCTTGAGCTTGGCGGTTTTTCATTCATCAAATTGCCTAAAGATGCAAACATTCCTCTTTTGCTAGTAGATGGTCGTTGCATACCTACATGCATTTGTCCTATCTCACAAATTTGACTATAAACACTATATAATTTTTTCAAAATACCTAAAATTCTTGTTTTTTTTCTTCATAGTTAAAATCCTCATGAAGTATAAAATCATTATATTTTTGCATTAATACAACACACATATCTAACTTTAATCTAGGATCTAAAATACTTGAAATAATTCGTATGTAGGGTACGTATTTTTTCATAATACTTAAGAAATTTTTTTTCCATTGCACAAATTACTTCACTTAAATGTTCATCATATCTATGATTATCAAATAATTGAGCAATTTCATATAGTGTATATAATAACAAGTTAGATGTTGGATAAAAATGACCGGACATAATTTTGGTTTTATCATTAAATGTTTGAAGAAGTGGAGCAAGAACTTCCACAATATCCCAATCTGCATCATGCAAAAATGGTTCACCAAACATTTCTTTATTATAAAATTCACTAATTATATGACGATAAGGCATGGCCTCACTAAGCATTTTATATGTAGAGTTCCACCTATATTGAGTATCTAAGTAAGGAATTACAAATCTTGTCCTGGGTCTTGACAAAATCTTTTATATTCTTGTGTTCTAACTGACGAAGCCATAATATGTGTTAAAGCACTTCTAATTTTACCTACTGAAAGATCAATTTTTTCTAAACCATAATTACAACATAAATGAATAATATGACAAAGACATCTAACATGGAAAAAAATACCGTTTTCTAAAAGGTCTATTAATTTAACTAATTCCCTTACAGCAGATGTATTATTAGATGCATTATCAAAAGACATAGACATAACTTTATCCATTAATTTCCAACCCCTAAGGTAATCTCTAATTGTTTCATAAATATAAATACCCGTATGGGGATGATAAAGTTGTTGAAATTCAATTATTCATTTTTGCATGCACCAATTATCATCAATCCAATGAGCCATAACACATAAATAATGCAAATTGCCTCTACCTAACCAGATATCGGATGTAAAAGAAACTCTACATTTCAAATTATCAAAAATTTCAGTTAAATTTAAAATTTTCGCTAAATATTGTTTATATCCATCATCATAGCAAGTGTTACGTGAAATAGGTTTATAAGCCGGTTGTAAATACATTTGATTATATCTAGTTACTAATTCATTTTCGGCATAAGTAAAAGGCAACTCATTTTGTACAACTAATCTAGATAAGTCTATTCTCATATTTTCTTGACTATATCTCCTACTTTGTTGCTCGCCTGATTTATTTTGATAAAGTTATGATTGACCCTCTACCCCCACACCCTCTTCATTCCAACACGGATGATAAGTGTCTAAATGTCTTTTAATTGTACTAGTTCCACCTTCTTTTTTATGTTTATAAACTGCACGATAAATTTTACAATGCACCGAACCGGGTGGGCCAATAGCTATACATTTCCATACATCACTAGTTAATCTTCTTTTTTTGTTCCCATGTGTATCATTATGTGTGTCAATATCATTAGGTGCTTGTGTTTCATCATCATCTAGGGGGTTTTCTTCATCTATTCTATCAGTAGTGAGATGATATTGTTCTTGTGATTCGGTATTATGCAAAGATGCGGGTGTTTGTACAATAAAATTATATTCTTCCGTGTTTGAATTACATTCCATATGATATTGGGCCGTAAAACTAGAAGAAGATGGAGGGGTATTAGTAGGTCTTAGGAGTGGATCTATAAATTGATGACTAGTACTACGCCTAGCGGGTTGAGTGGAGGGATGAATTGAGGGGTCATTTAAAGGAGAATGTTGGTCTAGAGCGACTATTAGTTTTTTTATTTTTAGAACTACTAGCAAGATTCAAAAATTTCTTCATTTTTATAATCAACTAAATATGAATAATTAACAAATAAAATTCACAAAGACTAACACACAAATTAAATTCTAAAAAAAGGATATATGTTACCGTAAAAGACGTAATAACAATTAAGAAATCGCAATTTTATACACCACCATTCACGGCTCCATGAAGTAGCAAATTGATAGACATCTATTCAAAACTCCACCAAATAATATGTACCAAATAAATTTAATAATATGTACCAAATAAATAAAAGATATAATTTATTTATAAATTATTAGATTAGAAAGAAACTGAGAAATTGTAGAATAAGAAATAAAATTTTAGAACACTTGAGGCTTGAGAGATTTGAGAAAAATTGAGAGATTTGATAGGAAATTTTTTTATTACAAATGACCACTTCATTTGTTATTTTTGAAATAAAAATAAAAATAAATAAAGCAAATTGCTGCCAACAATTTGCTCCAAGCTAAATTGACCTTTGGCCAAGCCAAGGGCCAATTTACTTAAAGTAGTTGTTACATATTGTAATGGCTACTTTCTCTTTTTCTTTTTTTTTTCTAATTTTATATTATAATGTATAATTTTTATAAATTTATTAATTATATTTCTTATGTTAATTCTTAATTTATAATTTATAATTTAAAAATTATAAATTCTTAATTATTGATTTATACATTTATCAACTAATAAATTATATATTATACATTCTTAATTATAAATTATAAATTTATAATTTTTCAAACTTAATAATTTGTAATTTGTAATTTAAAAATTATAAATCAATAATTTATAATTTAAAAATTATAAATTCTTAAATTTTTAAAAATTATAATTTATAATTTAAATTAAAAAAATATTGCATGCTAGCCCGCAAGCCAACCCACTTAGTCCGCGAGCCGGCCCGTTTAGCTCGCGAGATGGGCTAGCCCGCAATTCTTCATGGTCCGCGGGCCGAGCCGGTCGCGGGCTGTAAAATTTCAGTTTGGGATGGGTTTTCAAGTGAGCCAGTCCAGCCCAACCCATATTAAAAAATTAAACGAGTCGAGTTGGGTCATTTTTTTCACGGGCCGAGCCAATCAGCCCGCCCGTTTTGACACCTCTATGAAAGACGTCGCCGAAAAGCAGTCCAATGACGAGAGGATACACAAATGGATATCAGACGTCAGAGAGGTGGCTCAAGATGCCAAAGATGCCATCGAGACTTTCATTCTCAAAGCTGACAACCCAAGAAGGAGCAGAGGCCTGCTGGGAATGTGCGCTTGCTTTCCAAACCATGTTTACCACCTCGATTGGCTTAGGCAAGAGATCGAGTCCATTCGGGCTCGGCTCAAGGAAATTGACGAACGCCACCAGAGGTACGGAATTCAATATCTTGGTGAGGCACCCAAGAGATCAGAAGACGTTGAACGGCGCCAGTTGTCTCGTATGCAAAAAGACAAACACGTGGTGGGCTTCGACGAAGACGTGAAATTACTGCTGCAAAGAACACTTTTAGAGGAGAGAGGAGGCCCTTCCATTGCCAGCATCATCACGATGGGTAGTATCGGGAAGTCAACTCTTTCCAGGGTGGTCTACAACAACGCCTCCATCGCTGATCGATTTGATCGCCATGCTTGGGTTGTTGTTTCCTGGGAATTCGACCCCAAAGAAGTTATCAAGGAGCTGTTAGAGCCCAAAGAAGACAAGTTAAAGATATTGGAGATTATGGAGAAATTACAGTTGCCAAGCCTTAGGGACATGCTCCACAAACGCTTCAAGGGCAGACAGTATTTCATAGTTATCGACGATGTATGGAGAGAAGAAGATCGGGAATCTCTTATAGGTGTTTTTCCCGATGAACATGGTACCGCATCCTACCTACCTAATATTTGATGTTACTGGTGATTGGCTCTTAGTTGGGTGGCAATACTTGACACAATATGATAGCACGATAGGAGAAGTTCATATTTTGGTAACTTTGATGGAGTCATGTTTAACCTTAAATGCTATTTATAAATTCTACAGCAATAGTCCCTCAGACTTGGAAAGTAATAACGAAAATGGCTAATCCAATAGCAGATTCCGCAATTGCCATTGTTGAAACCAATGAAGCAAATGATTGACCCATCATATCATCCGAAGAAACGGAAAATACCAAAAAATTCGAATTCACAACTAATAACATTGATTCAATTGGCATTGATATGATATTATATTACTGATTGCTTGAATTGATAAGAGTAATCTTTAAAATATTTAAATGAGATCCTAACAAGCATTATCATTTCAATTAACAGAGTGTCCTACTAAAATTATTATAAAAGCTTATAAAATATTTTTTAAGTTTATAAACACTTACATCTTATCTTAAAATTAGTTTTAAGCATTTGAATACAATAAACTCTAAGAGCTTATCAAATGGTGTCGAGATTCACAAAATGAGGATGTATAAACTATTTTTGAAGGCAACATGACCAAAAGGAACATGTTACTAGAAATGTTATTTTTTTGTTTATTAATTTACTCACATAGAATTCATTCATGTTCGAATTTTGGTCCTCACACGTATAAAGAAGATGTCACTCAATAAATTGACTTGCTAGAAATGTTGTTTTAACAAGTGTTAATGATATTCTAGACATTTTATGGTTAACATGAAAGGAGTTTGCCAATACTTCAAAAATGAGTCGGAATTTTCTTAAATCTTTCTTTTTGAATCCATAACATCACATACTAAATGTCTAAAATGAGTTTATAGCTAGGTTTCTTAATTATTGAGAAAATAACAAATATTCTTGTACAGGCTAAAATCTTTTTACCCTCATGTAAAATGTGAAATTGGCGGTTTATCTCCTTGTGATAAAAAAAAAAAAAAAAAAAGGTTGAAACGACACCTTATGTTTTTAAATTGCAGCTGACTGCCCCCTTTCGTCTTTTTGAGTTGAATTTTACGTTGAATGGACAAAAATACCCTCATATATGTATAATTACTTTATATCCTTATGTTTTTCTTTTTCTTTTATTTAATCTAAATTAAATAATTTTATATTTATAAAATACATAAGATATTTATATAAATTAAATACTATCTAATATTTATAAAATTATATATACATAAGATTAAACAAAAGAAAAAGAAATATATATTTTATATATATGTATATAGATATGTTATAAATAATTATATATATATTATGCATATATGTATTTATAAATATTATGCATATATATAATTACATATATATTATGCATATATATATAATTATATACATATAAAAATATATATAAATACATATATGCATAATATATAATTATTTATAACATATCTATATACATATATATATAATATATATTTCTTTTTCTTTTGTTTAATCTAAAATTAAATAATTTTATATTTATGAAATATATAACTGTAGCACCCCCTCTCGGGACAGCACCCAAGTTGAAGCGCCAACAATTCAATCTTAAAGACGATTCAAATAATATCTAGAAACCTGCAGTTTAACCATCTCAAAGGAGAACAAGTCATCCTAGCCCGAAAGAACATTTCATAGAGCAAAATATATATGCATATCAAGTGGCTTAAGTTCCATAAGTACATCCCATAACATTCTTCAAGTAATTGTCTAGATCGGGTGATGACCATATACACAACATGGCACCTATTCTATTACAAGATAACATCCAAAACCAAGATATGAACTTTAGCTTCTCACTCAGTCCTGTTTGGAAAACAAATAACAACAAGAGAGGGTAAGTCCTAAAGACTCAGTGAGGCAAAAGAAAATAATAAAATTTAAAAGGAAAGATAACGAGGTACAACTATTGATGAACAACTTAATAACAACAAGAAGGGAAATGATAGATAACAATCAAAGACAGTTCGGTAACAATAAGAGTTCCAACATAAATCAACCTTTTACCGGGTACACACATGATATCAATTTAACAGACTGTATAGATACTAGTACCGAACGTCGGTACTGTAGGAATAATACTTCCTTATCGCTCCAATGCTCGAGCACTCAGCTCGGCAGGTAATTAACATGTCTTTTGGCATGGTCGACAGC
Source organism: Jacaranda mimosifolia (assembly GCA_018894105.1). Taxonomy (NCBI): domain Eukaryota; kingdom Viridiplantae; phylum Streptophyta; class Magnoliopsida; order Lamiales; family Bignoniaceae; genus Jacaranda; species Jacaranda mimosifolia. The sequence goes on from CM032125.1 coordinate 4,380,763, forward strand.
ATGCCAAATCCCAACACTCACAGTTAGCTACCTGTAAGTTAAGATTTTTTTGGTGGATTCTAGCCGGAAAGACCTGTGTTAGTCGGTCCATTTTGCCCAGACGTCTTTCGGACCTAGTTCTCAGGCCCATACCCCCCGTGGCGTCCCTCCGGGTGGAAACCGCCCATGGCATCCCATGGGTTGAAAGATATAATACCAACAGATAAAATTTTAACCTTCAGACAATAATATGAATAGAACGAGATATAATCTAAACATCAATATACTGGCCAGCAAAGTCGTTCCGGAATAATAATCCAAGCATTTCGCTGGAAAGGGCACTAAGCCAATACAACCGATAATCAAGTATGTCGTCAAGCCAAATAACCGATATATAAAACGAACTTAAATGTATCGACAAGATTTCTTGAACAACCAACATGATAGAAAATGAACAAGAAATACGAGGTCAGCCGGCAAGGCCTCAAAGGGGTACAAGGAACAAAATCGAATAATATGATAAAAGCTCTGGACGCCAGAATAGAGAAAAATCAGAATTTATAACAAACGATAGCCCTCATAGGGGCATTCATATTAGATAACAGATAACATATCAGATTTCAAACAATCAAAATACGGTACAGAAACAGAAAAACCCACACAGGGCCTTATCACAAATACCGATAAGTGAAATGAAGTGCCAAATTGGCAGACCCTCATAGGGGTTTTCAACAAGTAATGAGAAAGCTTATATAAAACAATAACCTAAAGTGGGAGACCCTCACCTCTTGTAGTTTCAGCAAAAAACAAATCTCAACTCACAATCTACTAATCGTCAGGACCCACTTCTTCTTCACCTAATCAGAGAAATAATCCCATAGTCAAAATTCCTATTCAACACTAAGCTTTCTAGAATTGCATCAAGCATTCTAACATTATTAATCTGTCAGTCAACAAGGTTATATAGGTTCACTAGGTGCTATCTACACAATCATCCCAATATCAACTATTCCTGAATTATTCATGATAGTCTATATCAATTCCAGAATAGCATGATCTTAATATAAATCACAAGATCATAATAATATAATTTTAATCCATACAAAATAGTCCAATTCCTGCATAATTAACCCTAATCAAATGCTACTTATTCTCACATTACAAAATCCTTAGTCAATATTTATTAATTCCCAATTTTGGCATTTAGCATGACACATCTAGGTCCACAAATTTAATATTTCTCCTTACCTGGGGATTGTACACACACATATATACCAATCATCCCAACATTCACATTCTCAGCATAAATACATAGCTTAAAATGGAAAGTACAACATATGCATATATATCAAAGTACAACCAACTAAAGCTTAATCCATAATCCTCTATTACCCAAATTGCTTATCTAGGCCTCGGAATCACAAACCAAGAACACCACTGCGATCGTCGAAACAAGGAGAAGAAACTGGTTTGGGGTCGCCAGAGCGCCGCCAGAAAATCTCGCGGTCACCACTAAAATGTTCCTCTCGAGCTCTTGAATCCAAACCCGTAATCAGTTTCCAGATCCTCAGCCTAGAACACCCCCAATCAAGCTCAACAACCACCAAATGGGTTTCTTGCTGCCGCCTATTTCTCTCTGATTTCCATCACTGCCAATGCTCCGATTTTCCATGCAATCACACCACCGTGATCCCCTTTCTCAGCTCTTCCCAACTATAGCCTTAAAATTGGATTTGGCCGCCGGAAAGTCACAAACCCACTAACCTACCGTGAACTCTCTCTCTCAGTCTCTCTCTCTCGCCGGAAGTTTCAACCGGGTGTGGCGGTGTTGCCGTGGAGCTGGTGAGGAGGAGAAGAAGATGGTTGGGTAGGTTTGGTTGGTAGCCGTAGATGGTGAAGGAGAGAGATGACACGGTTGGAGAAAAGTAAGGAGGAAGAAGATGATGAATAGTAAGAAAAATGAGAAGAATGAAGGAACATGTTGTTTTTGTAAAATTCATTTTTTTTAAAATTGCAATTGAGTCCTTAGTCTACTTAAGTTAATTCAATTAGGTCCTTAAGAAATTAAAATAGCATATAGGTCCAATATATAAATTAAATACTATTTAATATTTATAAAATTATATATACATACATATATATAATTATCAAAACTAAATAATTTCATATTTATAAAATATATAACATATTTATATAAATCAAATAATATATAATATTTATAAAAAATTATATACGTGCATATATATATAATTATATATATACATATATGCATATAAAATTATTCATAACATACTTATATATATATTATATACGTGCATATATATATAATTATATATATACATATATGCATATAAAATTATTCATAACATACTTATATATATATTAAATACAATTTATTATTTATAAAATTATATATGCATACATATATAAAAAATTATATACATATAAAAAATTATATAAATGCATATATGTATATTAAATTATTTATAAAATATCTATATACATATATATATAATATATTTTTTCTTTTGTTTAATCTAAAATTAAATAATTTCATATTTATTAAATATATATATATATAACATACTTATATAAATTAAATTTATTTAATATTTGTAAAATTATATATAAATACATATATATATATATATATAAAAAATTACCAAAACTAAATAATTTCATATTTATAAAATATATAACATATTTATATAAATCAAATACTATATAATATTTATAAAAAATTATATACATTCATATATAAAAAATCACATATATATAAAATAATATATATAATTATTTATAACATATTCATATTCATACATATTTATATAATATATATATATATATATATAACTACCCGCCTTGCCCTCCCCTCCTCCCAACCAGCTGCCATGGCAGTTGTCCCCCCTTATCCCCTTTCCCCCCAGCACAACTGGTTGCCATGGCAATCGAAGCCAAGGTTTTTTTTTTCTTTTTTCTTTTTATACATGACAGTCGGCGGCGGCTACTGGCCGTAGGCCTGTAAATGGGTAGGGTATTACCCTATTCAAGCCCAAAAAGTCATACTCATACCCATACTTATTAAAGATAATGTAATGGGTATGGGTAGGGTCTATACCCATAGATTACCCATGTACCCATATCCAAAAATTACCTATTATCTTATACTTAAATTTAATCTATTAACCTAAAAATTATTTATACTAAAATTAAATTTATATTAATGATAAACTTCTTATATGTAAAAATTACAAATAAGCAAATGAACAGTAGCAATTAAACAATTTTCTTCATTAAAAATTAAACTAAATTAATAAAATAAATAAAGTTAATATATTAGGATGGCAACTTTTTTCTTAATTGAAATAGAAACAGTAACAGTTGAACAGTATTCATTAATAAAATTAACAATATTAAAATCAATAGTGGAATAAATATTTTCTATAAAAACAGTTAATAAAATTGATTTTACTAGTGAATAAACTTTGTTAATAAAAACTTTATTAATAAATAAAAAATTAAAAATAAAGATCAACTAATTTAAATTTAGTGACTAAATTAAATTACATAAAAAGTTTTTTTTTAATTGTGCACCAAATAATATTTTTAGTATACACTGACAGAATTAGTATAGACATTAAAAATATAAGTCCAATAAACTATATCGACCCAACGGGTCTTGGATTAGATAGGGTAGGGTAGGGTTAAGATCTTATCCTTTTGGGTATTTTAGAATATGGTAGAATATAGGGTATTTTTGTTTGGGTATTTTAAGGTACGGGCGTGGGTAGGGTGATACCCTACCCATGTACAGGTCTAGCTAGCTGGATTTGACTAGCCAGATCTGGTTGGCATGGCTAGCATGGCAGCCTATATATATATATATATATATATTATAATACTATATTATATAATATTGATAAATATATTATAATATATATGTTGTATATAAATGTATAAATAATTTTTTATATATTTTTTTATAAATATTAAGTACTATTCAATTTGGACTGTTCATTTAAACAAAAAGATGCAACTGTTGATATATTAAGGGCATAATAGTCATGTTATATATAAAAAATACAATAACTCGCATTTTTTGGCTCGTACACTCCACTTATGGTCTCAAGGGGGATTTTCACAGCATTTTTAAAAACATAAAGCAGTATTTCAACTTTTTTTTTATCACAAGGAAGTAAACTGCTCATATCACATTTCACAGGGGTTAAATTAAATTTTCCCATTCTTGTACTATATACAAACTTGGCGCCAATCTTAATGTCAATACATAGATTTGCCAAGTAAAATTTTATTGTTCTATGATCATCATCTGTTACTAGCGACTATCACATTTTCTTGGATCATTTTGTTATATGTTTGACAGACAAAGCAAGTAGATTGTTGTTTACAAGTCGCAGCCGGGACATTCCAAGTTGTGCTCGATATGTTCATGAGCTGAAAACTTTAGACGATGAAAAGAGTTGGGAATTGTTCTTGAAGAAGGCATTCATTGATAATACTGATGGCAAGTGTCCGAAAGAATTGGAGGACGTTGGAAGAGAGATCTTGAGAAAATGTGCTGGTCTACCATTAGCAATCACTATAATAGGAGGTCTACTTGTGAAACAGAGACTGTCCAGGAGTGGATGGGAGAAGGTTTTGAAAGGAATGAACTCTCATTTGGGAAGGAGCGAAAGTAGTGTCTCAGCAATATTAGAATTAAGTTACCAGGATTTGCCCCCACATCTCAAGTCTTGCTTCTTGTGTCTAAGCTTCTTCAAAGAAGATGCAACTATCCATGCAGAAAAGTTGGTACAAATTTGGATTGCAGAAGGCTTGGTTCCACAGGAAGAAGAAAGAGAAGAAACGATGGAGGAGATAGCAAGAGGTTATTTAGATGAGCTGATCAATCGAAACATGGTTCAAATTAAGGATACCAGCATGGATGATAAAGTAAAACACTACAAAATTCATGATCTTCTTCGGGAGCTATCCATCAGAAAAGCAAGGGAAGAAATAAGTTTTGAGATGCTAATAAGTGATCATCTCAGGAGTAATATTACTCAGTTCTCATGTGACCAACCTCGCCATCAGGCTATCTACTGCATCAGTACTGAAAGGTTTTGTGCTATTTCCTCAAGGAGTCCAAATAGACATCTTCCCTCTCTTTTCATACATGGAGTCGGCAATATCAGAGACGGATCTAGGGGGGGGCAAGCAGGGGCCATTGACCCCCCAAGTTTATTACAACATACATACATATATATATATAAATTTTAGTATAATTAATTTAAAGAATACATTAAAAAGAAAAAGTTATTTAATATTAACTAAAAGTAACTAGTTTTAATTTTCATTCATTAACTTTTTTAAAAATCTTTTATTATGGGCCTTAAATTAAAAATTACTTTTCTAGATTTATTAAATTGAATTGCATTGAATTTATTTTTAATTAAAGATAAAAAATTAAATCAATTAATGAATATCTACCTATTTTATTTTTTAAAATACAAAACAAATTCTTAGGTCCATATTCGCAATCAGATAATCAAATGAAAACTATTAAATAGGCTAGTTAAGGCATTTCTATTTTATTTGTTTGAGAAAACATTACTGGAGTTTAGCTGATTAAATTTTGAGGGACTTACAAAACAATTAAAATCTCTCACTTTGATTTTAACAAGATTGAGATAAGAATAAATGTGAGTGAATATTTTTCTTTGTGTTTCAACAGCTACAAATGAAAGAACTTTTTTTGTTATGAATATTGTCAAGAACATATTTCATAATAAGATGAAAGCATGTTTTAGAAATTTTTTTCTCCGACTTTTTAGTTACTTATATTGAAAAAAACTGTTATTAGAAATATTCATATTGATTTGATTCATTTACAAATTTTTTGATATAAAGGAGCGCCGCACTCAATTTTGATGAAAATATGTATTTTGAATTCACAAATATGAAAATTATACTTAAACTTCTAGGCTTTATAATTTTGGCCTCCTCGCACTCTCATTTCTGGATCCGTCCCTGGGCAATATTGATGACATTTAATTTCATCTTACAATTGGAAGATTTCTGGACTACTCCTTAGGGTACTTGACATGGAAGGTCTTGGATTGAAAATATTGCCCAACACGATAGGCACACTGATTGGTTCGAGGTACCTGGGCTTAAGAAACGACAAGTAAAGGAAGCTCCCAAGCTCGTTGGGTCGCCTTAAAAACCTTCAGATTCTTGATATAACAGAAAACAAGTATGTGGAAGTCCTAAATGTGTTATGGAAAATGGATAGCTTGCGTCACCTTTACATGTCTTCTATCACTTGCGAGGAACCTTTTAATATAAGCAATTTAAAGAAACTTCAGACTTTGATCTACATCAAGATGGATAATTGGATGCGCGACGAGCACCTAACCCAGCTGACTGCTCTTCGAAAATTGGGCATAGATCTCGAGGAAAACTTAGATGTAAGCGAGATATGTACTTCATTGGCTATGCTGACGAGTCTTGACTGTCTAAACTTAAGAGAGAGATTTTTTGGAGTAGTGCCATCCCTGGACGGGCTTGTTATTCTGCCCCGTCTCACTCAACTTAAACTGGATGGTAAGCTGAGGAGGTTACCCAGGACCCGTAATTTCCCTCCAAATCCTTCTTTCTTAACCTTGAGACGCACCAATCTCAAAGAAGACCCCATGCCAGTACTGGAAAAGCTGCCAAGCTATTGTATCTCAAATTTGAAGTGGATCCGTTTCTTGGTGAAGAAATGGTGATCTCTCATGATGGGTTTCCTAGGCTCAAAGTCCTTCTCCAACAACTGTCCGAACTGAAAAATCTAAAAGTTGGAAGAGGCGCAATGCCAGAGCTCAGACAGATACAGTTGAAGGTTGTGACAAGCCTAGAAATTGCAATTAAGCTCCAAGCCGTAGACTCCAACATAATCTTCAAGATACAGTCTGTATATCTGAGTATTGCAGAAAATCCTCTCATTTCCGAAGAAGAGTTTCTGGCAGGGTTCTCTAAACGGCTTGAAGATAAGGGACTTATGTCGAAATCCACAAACAAAAACTCAAGCTGCCACTGCTGTTGCTGGACCTCAAAGAAGAGAAGCTAAAGGTGCAACTGGATGTTGAAAATAATAATATTGATCCTTGAAGACTCAGTCAAAAATTATTACTGTGTGCAAATTTTTATTCTTAGAGGGCCAAATGTTCATTTTTTAGGTTGGCCAAGTTATATTTCTTTTTTCCTTTGAGCTTAAAAATATATATATAGTTTTAGCTACAAACCATTATTTAGAGCTAGTTTATGGTGTAATCTTTCCATAAAGATGCTACCCATAACTTTTGGTTATTTTGTTCATTTTTTAATTAAAGATTTCTAAAGTTACTTACAAAAAGTTTGATTAATTATGTCACTCTACTTATTTAATATTGATATTTTAGTAAAATGTGTTAAATATTATAAGTTAAATTATAATAAAATATATTTTTACTTATCTGTTTTATTGGAAGTTATATGAAAGTTTTATGTATAGATATATCATGAGATTTACACTAAATATATTGATCGCCAGTTAGTCCATATATATTAAAACTTATGATTTCATAATTATCATTTTAAATGTGTATAAAAATACATACAAAATCTTTTTCTTATTACTTTTTACTTTTATGTCTTATATACAATTCATTATTACTTTATACCATATTTATTGTAAATATGCTAATATTTATCATTTTCATTTATTTTATTTTTATATATTACAATGAAACTCTAATTTCTTGAGTCGTATGTAAGGAAAGGTTAATTACTAATTTTTCTTCCCTACTCATTGAATTGAATATAAATCCATTGTTATTCCTTCTTAGTTTGATTTATGCTTCTTCTTCTTTTTCTTTTTTCTTTTTTCTATCTTAATAAATTGAATTTGGATAGGCTCTTTTCCCTCTAAATATGATTTTCCTTTTTGTTAACCATATAGAATTGGTAATTTGTGCAAAGAAAGAAATATTTCAAAAAATATTTTGAAATATAAAAAGAAAAAGAATACATAATTAACTTCAAAATTTAGAATTATTTTTAGTTTTTCTTCATCTTATTAAAACAATTATGTCGAATCATTAGTTATATTTATATAAGCCAAATTAAATTTTATTTTTCAAAATCACCATCTCCCACCGTTAAAAAAATATATTTTTATATAGCATCAGTCAAAATATAAATGCAATTTTTTTTTTTTCATATCAAATTTGATTCTACTTTTCTAAAATTATATTTACGTTTTTCTATAATTCTATAGTAGGAGATAGTAGGAAGCAGTCAGTGCGAGCTTGAGCCTATGCCATGGCAAGTGAAAAGCACTGGATCCTGACGAAAATGGTAAAAGGTGTGATTTCTAAGTCTAGAAATTGTTATAATGCCCTTTATGATCCTGGTGTCTTATATTCTTTCATGTCTATCGCACTTCCTCGAATTAGATATGCAACCCGAGATTAGGGTTTGATGAATAAAAGTTCAGACACTGTGAATCAGGACTACTAAGATAACGATTGGGGAGAGTATATCCAGCCAACCTCACACAAGATGCCTATCTAAGAGTACGAAGTGATACTCGGAAGGGATTGGTTGTGCGGTTATCAGGCACAAGCTGAACTGATACACCAAGTACGTCATTTACGAAAATAAGATACCCTAACACCATTTTGCAAATAGTGCCTCCCTGATGCCAGTTATATCTACGCTAGACCATATAGATTTTGAGGGAAGGCGGGCGAGAATTCTTGGTGTATTATCAACAAACCCCGAGATATGGGTTAAAGATGAGAAAGTGGAGGTGGTAGCTGAATGCTCGAAAGTATTCCAGAAAAAAGTGAGCTCATTACTTCCCCTACCCCACCTAGAAGAATTATTTGACCTTTTTCGGGGATAAGAATCTTCTTAAAAATGGGGTTAGACAAGGGTACTACCAGCTGAAGGATAGAGAAGGCCACGCAAAGCCCTTCCGCATGGTTCTCGGAACCTTGAGAAAACATCAGTTGTATGCAAAAATTTAGCAAGTGCGGACTTTGGATAAAATATTAGTTTTCTTGTTCATATCATATCCCAAGATGGGGTAGAGATGAATCCCTCTAAGAAGAGGCGTAGTCAATTGGAAGAGACTAGAAAACATGATAGAAGTTCATAGTTTTCTGTGTCTTGTTGGCTATTAATGAAGATCTGTGCAGCACTTAACTAAAATCGCTGAGATGTTGACTAAATTAACTCAAAACGGTCAACCGTTTGAGCAGAATAAGGATCTGAATATGAGACAGCGTGATGGATGGAAAGTCTAAAAGGCTATGATTCTTCCATCACCTATCACCTGAAAAGGCGAAAATAGTGGCCAATACCTTGAGCCGATGGGCTGGAATGGCTCATTTACTAGAAGCAGAAGTATTAGTAAGCCTACGAACAGGGGTTGTGTTGAAATTAATACAACAAGTAGGATTGCAAAGATAAGTGCAGTCCAAATTACGAGTCAAAATGCAACAAAACCCCAAGCTAAGGATATATGGATGTTGAAACAGAAGGAAAGGTTGGAAGTTCTAGAGATCCGAGTTTAATACCGAAGTCAAGGTATTTTTTTGTTCCGTAAGAAGATTATGTGTGCCAGAATAAAGATTGCTAGATGAGGCACACAAGTCAAGATATACGATGCATCTGAGAGGTATGAAAATGTATTGAGACTTGAAGAAACAATCCTGGTGGAATTTAATGAAGAAAAGAAATAGATCGGCTGACCGAATCTACTTATTTTCTACCAATCGGAACAGTACTCAAATGAAAATCTGGCGACCAGATTTTTTTAAGGGGGGGAGTCTGTAACACCCCTGAAATTCGGTATTTTGGAAAAATACAGATTTAAAATTCAAAAAATTGATTGGTTGGATTTTAGGGCTCGAAAAATAATATAAAGGACTTAGTTGCAAGAATTTTGAAACTTTTGGGGCCAAACCGCAATTTTTAAGGACCTAATTGCACAATTTTGAAAAGGATTGGGGCTTGCATGGAAGACCCTAAGTCAACTAGGGTTCGGCCATAATTTTTCCTAAGTTTTTGGACTCAATTGCGTGACTTAAATTCCTTGAGGACTAAATTGCAAAAATGAAAATTTGGATTTTTTTTAAAAAAAGCGGGCAGCAAGTTTCATTTCCATTTCTTCTCCATTTTTCTTTCTTTTCTTCTCCTTTCTTTCTCCTCTTCACCGCGACCAACCACCTCCAGCAACCACCGGCGATGGCCGTTATTTTTACGAACCAACACCGTAGTTGAGCTCTCCTTACCTCCAGCTCTCTATTGACATCCACCTACACGACTGACGACCATCGGAGAACCACCATGAGAGAAGGCCGAAAATGGGTTCACGGTGGAGCAACTGGGTTTTGAGATTTTCGGTGACTAAGATGGTTCTAAAGGGTGTTTTATGTAGTACTCTACGTGGGGAACACTGTGGAAGCATTGCATGGTGGTGGAACGCGGCGATGAGGGCAAAAATCGACGGTGGAGCTTGTAAACCGTGAAGACTTTGGGGCAGTTTTTGGAGGGTTTTCAAGCGGCCATTGTTGGAACCAAGGGTACTGTTAGGAAGCTCTCTGCTAGAGGAGTCTCTGGGTGGTGACGTTAAACTTTCCAGCGGTGGCGGCGACCAAGCAGAATCATCGCCTTGTCGCAGTGAACACATGCATGCGGTCTAATCGTGGAGATTCTTCTTCATTAGTGAGATATTGGTATATAACGATATCATTGGTGTATGTAATTGCATGTATATGTTTATACATTTTGATCATCGTAAAACATTGTATTACCATATATTATGATGGAATTGGTCGATCAGAACACTCATGCATAAAAATAGAACACCTTTGATCGATTAAATGGGCCTAGTGAATCCAAAATGGTATTATTTCATGTAAACTATAGGTTATATAGCATACTAAGTGTAGAAAACCCCAATTTTATGTAATCGGGATTTAATCAACAAAAGCTTGGATTTTTATTGATAACTGGATTATTATGATCAATATCGAGTGTCATTATGAAACTATATGTATAAGCAAACCCCGTATATGTCTATATATCCGATACTAATAGTATGTCTATGGCAGTAATATCGAATCAAACCCTAACCAATGTATCAATAGGATAATCGCTCAGATTTGGGGTTGTTGTTGGTATGATTCTAAGTGTTAGTGATCGTTAGGGTTGAACATGGATTTTAATATAAGGTTACCTTTTGAATAGGTGACGGAGGATTTGACCCGAGGACCAGTAGAGTCTAACTGCACCATTGACGTGATTAAGGTGAGGATCTACCGTTTTGGTACTTGTTTGAGTAAAACAATGTTATTGTGATTGAGCCCTGTGAGGTTTAGCTGATTTGTTACCTGTCTTTGCTATCGTTTTTTATGTTGGTTATCTGCTGAACCCTGTGAGGTTCTATCACTTGACATCTGACTTGACCATCATTTATCGTTGATTTCTGAACCCTGTAAGGTTCTATTGACTTGATTATCGATATCGTTTATTGTTGCTATTTGAACCCTATGAGGTTTTATTGTCTTGACTATCGTTATCGTTTATCGTTGATTTCTGAACCCTGTGAGGTTCTATTGTCTTGACTATCAATATCGTTTATCGCGATCGAACCTTATGAGGTTCCAATGACTTGATTATCGTCTATGGAATACTATTAATCGTTGAACCTGAGAATCATACTGTGTCAATCATATATCGAAATCGTTTTGAATCAATTGATTGTTACTATTCTCGCCATGAACATTTCATCGTTTCGTATGTTATTATTCGAATTGAACCCGTACCGTGTATTGTGGTTTTCCATGATGGCATTATTGGAATCGTATTGTAAAGTTCATTGTTCTGCCATGTTGGCAACTGATTGATTGATTGATCAAATTGAAAGATATGTGTACAAGAGAACTGTTAGGCTGATTGCCTTGCCAAGTTGTTATGCTTGAGCTACTGTTATTGTCGAGTTGTTATGCTCGAGCTACTAAACTGATTGTTTACTGAACTGTTATGGAGGCACAAGGATGTTCCGATATGCATGTTGTATTTAGTTTATTGACTTGCATATGTGTTTAGGTTTGCTATTCTTGTAATTGTATTATGCTCATGGTGCAATAAGGCTAGAGTGGTATCCCAGTCTAGATCGGGCTGATGTTCCGGGCAAACGAGCCACATTTATACCTCCCGACTGTGATCGGTTGAGATGTCCCTAAACCTCCTGAGCAGGATCGGTTGAGAGGAACAAGCTGTAGAGCCGATGGTCACAGCTTCCGACCTAGCAATTATTAGTAACTTGGTTTCTTTGATGTTTCCTTTTGGCAGTGACTTGTCGTTCTTATGTTAAACTATCATTGATTGTTAGCTGCGTACCTTGATTTTCGACTGGTCACGTATTGCTTTACGCTATCCCCATTGAGTCCTTATGACTCACCCTCATGTATTACTCATCTTTACTCAGACAGGTATGAGACAAGAGGACAGGAGGACTGACAAACCTGGTAGAGATGGTTGTACTGGAGCCTGTTTATGTATATATATGTATGACTGCGCTTTGGGTTGTTTTGTTTAGAGATGTTGTAATATGTTATGACTATTGATATACTTGTGGTTTGTAAGTACGAATCTTGGTACTAGTGATGATCTTTTGGTTTGAATGCTGTTGAACTTCTCATTATGGTATTTAGCACTCTAATATAGCTTTCGCATTTGGATTAGGCATGATGTAACGTTGTGATGTTGTTGATGTTATTGTTGGGAATTTGTGAAAAATTTTATGGGTCTATTGATTTTATTGATGCATGCTTAAGGAATGAACTGGAATAGTGCCTCAGCTTAGGTGTTATCCCGAGAGGAGGTGCTAAATTTTGTATTTATGAAATAAATAAAATATAAATTAAAATAAAGAATTCAAATTGTTGGCATTTGCCTATTTGGCAAAACATTGATCATCCTTTCAACTAATATCCATTCACCTATTACCTTCCTATTTTCTCGTAGAAAAGAAAAAATCTCTGATTTTCCACCTCCATTCCACAAGCCCAAAAGAACAGAACAATTTCATTTCATGTATTCTCTCCTTTCCTCGCCCGGCCTGTCATCCCTCGAGACAACGGCAAAAATTATCATATGTTCCCCATCATCTTGCCATATCCACAGCCATGTCTCCTTTCAGACTCCTGGAAATCAACATTATTTCCGCGCAAGATCTTCCGCCGATGTCCAAAATGCTGCTCACTTTTGGCGTCGCCTACATCCACCCTGACCACAAATTGACCACCAAGGCCACACGAACCCGACCTGGAACTATAAGGTAGTTTTTCACGTTGATGACAAGTTTCTTAAGCAAGAATCGTCGGCTGTGACAATCGAAATCTATAACCTTTCCTGGCTGCGTGAGCTCCCTATCGGCACCACTCGCCTTCTCATCAACCATCTCTCCCCGCCTCTGCAGAAAAACCCAACCTTCCGACGTGTAGCTCTTCAGATTTGTCGCCCTTCGAGGCATTTGCAGGGAACTCTGAATCTTGGTGTCCAGCTTGTGGGCAATGACATTAATCCAGGAAGTGAAATAAATAATTTTCCAATAAGAAATGATTATCAAATGGTTGAGGATGAGGAGGATAAGGTTTATCAAGATCAGAACCAAGAAGGAAACTATACCATCAAGGTCAAAGAAGCTGATGATTTCCAGGATGAGGAGAAGAGTATTCCAGACACCGAAATGGTGATAACATCCAAGAATTACGAGAGCATCTGTGCCACCCCAGAAAGCAGAATATCAAACAGGCCCGAACCAAGAACTTTAAATAGAGAATTCAAATTTGTTTTCACATGCTCAAATCCTACAAATAAGTTTTATGCATGCGAAGAAAAGTTTTATAAACAGTTCAATAATTGTAGACGAAATAATTCTTCAACAAATAGACCTTTCGATTTAAGAATTCAACATGCAAAATTTATAATTTTGATGCAAAAATCATTTATGCAGAAAAGATATTTTTAATGGAAGGAGAATACACATTTATTTACTACTTCATACAGAAAACATTTATGCCAAGAGAATATTTTCAATAGAAGGAAGAAAGAAATTTACTTACACCAAAATCTTAGGACCCAAAGTTTCCCTCAGATTTGATCTACCACTCATGCCTTCTCCACTAATTCTGCAATAGAAAAATAGGTTGTTAGTACCTAATAATGAAATTTTAAAGAATAAATAGAAAGATTGCTATTTTCTTATCTCTGCGTGTGGCTTCTTTATTTACTACTGTATGGGTATTTATACTACTAGGCTAGGTATGATGGATAAACTAAAATTCATATCTTATTGAGATAAGAATGTCACTCTAATCCTAACTCCTTAGATTTGATCATATCTCAATCCCAGATAATGATAACTCAAAACTGAGGAGATAATTCTAAAATCCTAACCTTATCAGGATTAGGTAGTGACTGAAATTCCTAGACTCGTTAACTTATTACGATTGGATAATTACTTAAATTCCCAAGCTCATGACTAAATATCTGATATCCTAACTTTTCAAGATTTAATTATTTTGGATCTTAGCTAACTAATACCATAGCTTAGTAATTAAATAATATGGAATATCTATGATGAATTTCTGCAAGAAAATATAGAAGTACAAAAAAGGAGGTCCTAAAATTTCATATCACCTATTTTTATATGGTTTTGGCTAACCAATGTGATTAGATACCTTATGGGGTTCAAAAACTATCAAAATAGAGTTTTAAAATGGTGAGAAGACCTCCCGAATTATCCATCTATTCATATATCCGAAAATTCCATAAAAAATAATTTTCGCCATCTTTAACTTGATAATTATGAACCTTATCCCGTAAATACTTCATAATAATTTGTGGGCTTATTCTCTACACTACTTATGGGCTTAATCATAACTTAAAATAAATTAAATAGTTTGGATTGTTATTACACCTAGCCTATAAAACACAAATACCATTTATGGGCTTATTTTTATACTATTTATGGGCTAAACAACTTAAAATGAATTCAATAATTTGGCTAACTAATACATATCAAGTCGCTAATTAAATATCGGCCAAAGATTAATATTTCTTTCACCATAAATTGGTATTCATAGCAGCTAGCTTAATCCTTAATATAAAACTCAACATATGAAGTTCCCATCAAATAATTGACTTAATAAATTCGGCATCTTCAATCATCACCAAGCAATCCTAAAAATCTAAAATTTGTATCCTTGGAATCGAAATGAGTACCTAAAATAGGATCCTTAATAATCCAAAAAGAATTCAATTTATAACCCATATTTATTTTCTATTAAAATCCTTAAATGTTGATCGAATCCCAAATAAATTTGTATGCTCGAATTCTAGGATAAGAGCAACCCAAGAATATTAGTGAAGAATCAAAATCAACTAATATTACTCCATTATTCATAATATCCAATATCATGTATATCCTTTTTTTTTTTTTCCTCAAAAGATAGAAGCTCATTACTAACCACACATTTTTTTATTCTAGATCCCATAATATCGAAGCCTAGCCTTAATAAAATCCAAGTGCTTCGAAAGGTATAATTAATAAAACTTCTAAGAAAAACTATAATAATTCATCTAACGACTGGGGTATTACAAATTCTATTACTATTATCTATATTCATATTAAAATATTCTCATCCCATACTTGGACACAAACTTATAACTAGTACATGATAAATGTATAAATGACTTGCTTTGTAATTTTAATCTAGTCATAACGGATACCACCCTTCTTATTAGTTGGCCGTGTAATTTGTCCATTTGAATTCTCTATTTCACTTTATGTTTCTATATCTTATTTCAATTTAATGAATGTATACCGAGTATATATGATATCTAATTAATTATTTTTATAAAAAAATATTTAATATATTTATTTTGTATTTGTGAAATAAAATAAACAATAAAATATAAATTAAAATAGAGAATCCAGACCGTTCCCATTTGCCAATCTGGCAAAACATCCATCACCCTTTCAACTAAATATTCATTCACACATACCCTCCTATTTTCTTGTAGAAAACAAAGAACCTCTGATTTTCCACCTTCATTCCACAAGCCCAAAAGAATTAAACACTTCCATTCCATGTATTCTCTCCCTTCCTCGCCCGGCCCGTCTTCCCTCGAGACGACGGCAAAAATCATCATCTTTTCCCCATCATCTTGCCACATCCATAGCCATGTCTCCTTTCAGACTCCTGGAAATCAACATTATTTCCGCGCAAGACCTTCCGCCGGTGTCCAAAATGCTGCGCACTTTTGCCGTTGCCTACATCCACCCTGACCACAAATTGACCACAAGAATCGACCACCAAGGCCACACGAACCCGGCCTGGAATTATAAGGTTGTATTTCATGTTGATGAGAAGTTTCTTAAGCAAGAATCTTTGGCCGTGACGATTGAAATCTATAACTTGGCCTGGCTGCGTGACCTCCCTATCGGCACCACCCGCCTTCTCATCAACAATCTCTCCCCGCCTCTGCAGAAAAACCCTGCCTTCCGACGCGTCGCTCTTCAGATTTGTCGCCCTTCGGGACATTTACAGGGAACTCTGAATCTTGGTGTCCAGCTTGTGGACAATAACATTAATCCAGGCAGTGAAATAAATAATTTTCCAATAAGAAATTATTGTCAAATGGTTGAGGATGAGGAGGATGAAGTTTATCAAGATCAGAACCAAGAAGGAAACTATACCATCAAGGTCAAAAAATCTGATAATTTCCAGGATGAGGGGAAGAGTACTCCAGGAGCCGAAATGATGATCACATCCAAGAATCACGAGAGCATTTGTGCCACCCCGGAGAGCAGAATATCAAACAGTCCCGAACCTGAGCCCGAAACAACAAAAACTGTTATTACATCTTGTAACTCCCTTTTCTCTACCATGCGACCTTTACCATCAGAGGTGGCCGCCGACCTGAAGAAGGGATTGTATTCCGCGGAATGGAATGACTACGGGAGCTCCATATTCGAGAACTGGACGGAGCTGGGCGATAAAAGCGATGATCATGTCCTGGAATTGAATGGCGGCCTGGAATGGCGCGAGCCGAATGGCGGCCTGGAATGGCGGACGGAGGATCAAATTCCATTGACGACTGATAAGCAATCACCGGGGACTACTCATCGGACAAGGCGATCGGACAAGAAAAAAGGGCTGCTGTCTTGTTTCGGAAATGCGTATGGATTTCAGTTCAGCTTCATTTGCGGTTCCAAAGCGATGAAGAAGAAGAAGAAGAACAGAGATGTGGACAAACAAAATGTTCACTTGATGACCCTTCCAGAGGAAAATCTACACAGGTTTTATGTCTGAATTTTCGTGGTATCATGCATGTACGTAGTTTGGGGGATAGGATATGTACCATCCGACTCTTGATGATCATTTGATTGAAATTTAGTCCTAAGGTTGCTGTCTTTATAGTTCTTTTGCTTTTTCCCCTGTTTTTGCCTTAATTTCTTGTGTGGGCATATGTGGGATAAGTGTTTCTGCCTATAATGATTCAACTTTGTCTTTGTGTAATTAATTGTTCAGTTTTTGATATAAAAATGTGGTCAGGATTTTATAATTCCAGGATCCCTGTTTTTGTTCTAACAATTCAGATGAAATCCTCTATTCATTGGCTATTCCATCTTCAATTTTATGTACTATATAAATGTTAAGTATATTAAATATTCTTTTATAGAAACATTTTAGTGTAAATTAAATACACTTCTGATACAAGTATATATAAATTGAAATGTACGACAAAAATTATTTGGAATAGAAAGTTTTTATATTTAACTTGTATTGCAAAAGGTTCTTTAGTGAATTGGAAAAGTACAAGTGCAATTCATGAGGATAATTATTTTTATGTTATTGATTTAATTCATAAATTGTAAAGAAGTATGAGTTAAATTACATGAAAATGCGCGTTTTTATTATATTTCACTGAAGAATTATATTGAAATTTCATGTGTAAATGAATCATGATATTTATACTAAATATATTAATCAATTACTAATTAATTGACGCCCAAACGTACAATTTGATAATTGTTCATTTTAATTTGCATAAGCATGTAAAACCTTTTCCTTATTATATTTTACTTTGTGTTAGCTGTAATTTACTATTTCAGGTTACTCTATATATGCTATATTTATTTTATTGTAAAGTTACTTTATTATTTATCACTTTCATTATTTTTCATTTTTTTAAGAACAAGACTCTATTGTTCTATAATTTGTGTATTAAACTAGTATTTTATGTATTCTGCATCGGTATAAAATCAACTTTTGTATATTTCCATCACTTGATGGATATTTACTTACTTGCAAATCTTATTGTAAAATAAATTTCATAGAATCATCATAATTTAGGAAAAGAACAAAAAAAATGGTGAAATAAAATTTAAGGAAAGAAAGATAAATTTTACTTTTAAGAAAATGAGAATGGATTAGAAGAACTAATGACTCTAATGTTGATATTAATTAAAGTTAGTAAATCATCTGATTTATGGTTATAAGAGGAGTTTTAACTATTAATTTCCTTTAATTTATGTATTCCTCGATAAATTGAATTTACTTTGGTATTTATTTCATCTCAATTTACTTTTGTTCTTCTTCTTCATTTTCTTTAATCATTTAGAGTTAATTTATGAAAAAAAGAAAAGATTTGCAAAAAAAAATTAAATATGAATATATATATATATATTAGCTTCCAAAATTTAGATTTATTTTTTTCTTTTCTCCATCCGATTAAAATAGTTACTTTGTGCCATCAATTACCTCTACATCAGCCTAAATTAAATTTTATCGGCTAAATTCATCCTATCTTAAAAAAATATATTTTTATATAGTAGTGGCCAAAATTTTAATATTTATATATAATGTATATCTATTTTCTTGCACATCAAATTTTATACCAATTTATGATCGGCTTTTCAAAACTATTTTTTGCTTATTATGTTTATACTCATATAAAACGTTTGGTTATTATGTTTAATATTGTATATACTCCTTCAATAATGATATTCTCATAAAAAGTCGTATAAAATTATGATTTAAATTATAACCAAAAAAAATGGCATTATTCTATTTTGTTGGAAAATTATATTAAAATTTCATATTTGTAGATGTATTATGATATTCACCCTAAATATGTTAATCATCAATGAAGCAATATTGATACGTATGATTTAATAAAAAAAAAAAAATTAATTTGCAGAAAGCACACATAATTTTTTCACTTCTCTTGATTAATGTGCGGAATAATGTGTAATCATTTGTTGAAATAATAAAAAAGGAAAAAACCTTTATTTTCTTTCATTTCTTTTAATTCGTCCTCTACAGCTGAAGAGAACTCATCTGATTGAACTATAACAGGGTGTTTCGTTTCATTTCCAAACCCCAATTTCATTTTCACGTGGGAATGAAAATTGAAAACAAGCACTTTCTCATAACTTTTTTTTGTAAAAAGTACACATTTTCTTCTCAAAATTTTTTCTAAACTTACCTTATCATCCTATTACACATCAATCAAATTTAAATTTGATTTAACATAAAGTACCCACTATCATTTTTAAATTAATAAAATATATATATTTTTTAAAAAATGAATCTTTTTAAACATAAAAAATATAAATTAACCTACTTTTCAATCCTATAACTTATTATAATCATTACTTTCCAATATTTCATCCAAATACATCTCAATTTTTATTTTCATTTAATAACTTTTCAACTTTTAAAAATGATTGAAAATGGAAATGACCTTTAAAAATAAAACCAAACGGTTTGTAAGAATCTACAAACAGTTGTTATAGTTCAATATTGCTTCCTTAAGCCTTTGTACTTCTCCAAAATGGCTGGAGAAATTGTACTATATGGGAAGATTTTAACAAGGATTGGTAAAGTCTAGAAACCAAATTTAAAGTGGCCACTGATCCATTGGTTAATCAGTAATATTGTTCTTACACTTGATGCGAATGCGTAAAATAATACATTTCAATAAAATGCATGAATAAGTATTTAATTTTAATTTATAAATAATATGAGCTGTAACGCTTTGCAAATATGTGTGCTCCTTCTACAGTTGCAATGTTTATAATGGTTTGATTTCTTCTATAAACATCATTATATCATTACGTAGAAAAAAAATTCAATTCTTGTAATGGACTTCCCAAAGATTAATATATGTGTGATCATTAAGGAATGTGACGGTGTGATCTTAATCAAAATCCATCAAAATTGAACCACATCAATTCTTTACATGATGTATGTTTTTGTGGCTATTATGGAACATCCTAATACCAACATTGATTAATTTGACATATGAAATAAGTTTGTCAAGATATATACTTGTTTCACTTGGTATTTATTCTTTTATTGCATCATAAATAAGTACATTAAATATTTATTTATAAAAATATTTTACTATAACTCAGACACACTTGATATATATGTACCAAGTGAAATGCATAATAAAACACTACTTGAAATAGAGAATTCAGATTGGTCTAACTATCCAAACAATACTCCACATATCATGCGACTTTTATGCACATCATAAAAACAAGGAATTGCTCATTTGAGGCCAACCAATTCGAAAGAATTTTCAACATCAAAGGAGTAATGGTCAAGAAACATCATAAGCAACAACAAAACTTCCCCAACAAACTAGCAACCATACATCCTCAACAGAACAACTACACACTCTATCCCTTTGCCGCCACCTCCCTCCACTGCAACTCGTGGTTCTTTCATCTTGCGACAGCCGGCAGATGGATCCCACAATCCCCACCCCGACCGTCTCCTCCACTGTCACCTCCTCCTCTATCTCCACCACCGAAGCTCCACTAGCAGATACCAAACCTCTCCAGCTCCTTGAAATCAGCCTGATATCAGCTCAAGACTTGGCCCCCATCTCCAAATCAATGCGCACATATGCCGTTGCCTGGATCAACTCTACTCGAAGGCTCACAACCCGAACGGATCAACACGGCCACACTCACCCAACGTGGAATGACAAGTTCATGTTCCGTCTGGACAGCCAGGCCCTGACCTCGGACAACATGGCTATAACCATAGAGATTTACATGGTTTCATGGTTCCGGGATGTCCTGATCGGGACAGTTCGGGTTCTAATCAGTGACCTCCTGTCTCCACCATCCGGGCTTCCTTTACAAAAGCACCCGAGAAACATCAGATTCGTGGCCCTCCAGGTCCGCCGCCCGTCAGGAGCCCCACAGGGCATACTCAACATGGGAGTAGCCCTTCTCGACAGCACCATGAGAAGCATGCCGCTCCAACAATTGTCAGCCAATTCTCCTGCCGAGAATTTCCGGGACGAAATCGAGGGAAAAGTAAATGCCCTCAACCTGGAGAAGCATAGACATGAGTGTGATGAAGAAGATGACCCGCAGAAGGAACTAGAAAAGAAAATCCATCTCTGGCGATCGATGAGCACTGGATCCGGGCTCGACAACGACGATTTTCATTTAAAAACTGGGTCAGTTTGCAATGGTTCAATAGTCAATGGATCAGTTTGCAATGGTTCCAAGGTGAATGGCGGCTCAGAATTGTGCTCTGACATCGGGCCATCGGCCTCTATCGTGGCGGCTGATCTAGCCAAGAAATTACAACCGCCGCCGCCAGCGAAGCCCGCAAGCCAGGTCAAAATGGAGAAAGATGAACCGGGTGAGGAAACAGGCAGCTCAATTCTGGAGGAACTGACAATTGAAGAAGCTAAAGCCAAAGGGTACAGAATAAGAAGTAGAGAGAGGTGGAGAAGGGAGATCCAACACATGATCGAAGATTCCGATCAGTCGGAGTTATCGATAGTTAGCAGCAGCAAGCATTCCAGGAGGAATTCTGACGGGGGCCTTTTTTCGTGTTTTGGAAATGTATATGGGATCGAGGTCACAATAGTGTGCGGGGCGAGTAACAATCCAAACAGTAATAAACACAGTAATAGCAGTAGTAGAAAAAAGAATAATAATAATAATAATAATAATAATAAGCAGCCTAGTGAGGCAAATTCAGCTTAACTTATTTCCATTTTTGTTTTTATTTTTTTTCTAAAATTATATGTTTTGGAACTACTTTATATTTAATTTAGTAGAGATTAATCGAATCTTAGCAAAAAGGTTTCCATGATAATTGAACTCATTTGAGTTGCTGGCTTTTTCTTCCTTTTTTATTTATTTAGTGTGTCTTATTTGGATTGGGAACTTTAATCCTGCTGCATAGCATAAAACTCTTGCCCAGATGGGATATAGATATATATTATGTACTTGGTGTCTTAATTTGTATTTTGGTAAGTATAATTAACTCAATCTTTCAGTCCTGTATGGAGCCATTGTTTCTGCATTCTTTATTTCTACTGAGCAAGACATTCCTACTCATGGAATGCACGAGCTCTCTAAAATATGTACTCTACTAGCGTTTTGTTCACCTTTGATTTGTTAAAGTTTGTTCTTCTCCATATTCTAGTCGGGTGATTCAGTAAATCGCCCATGATTTGTTCAACTGTTAGCCAGATTAGTCTGGTATTGAATAGATTAATCAAAGTCTGAATTTAGAATGAATATAGATCGATGTTTCCCATTATGTAATTGGCTTGTGTTTAACCACGTAGGCTTTTTATTATCAACATTGACTGGAATCCTCAAATTGGTCTGAAAATATGTCGAGTTGAGTTGATAAGTTCTTGGCTATTTTTTCTGACTATTTGACAAAACCCACAACTCATCTTAGTACAAATTTGCCAAGCCAGAAAGATGAAATCTTAAGAACAAAGCTATAATGAATCCAGAAAGCCCAGTTTAATTAAAACATCTGAATGAAAACAATAGAACAATTTGACAGAATCCACTGTTAATCAACCGATGATCTCAAGATGGATTTACATACAATTGGAGTAAAATCCAGAAACCCTCCGACTCCTGTTTTCAAATCACCATTTTCTACAAAAGAGGGGAAAAAGAACCCAAACCAAAACAGAAAAGAAAGGCAAAGAACATGGAAAGAAAAATAAGAATTCCTGGGGGAGAACTATCAACTCCCCCTAAGTGTCCACTGAACTAGTTCAGGGATCCATTCCTATTTCTAATCTTTCATCAAATTAAAGGTTTAACATCTGATTCATTAGTACCATTAATTATTTATTATGATTAATGACTGTCAATTATATATCAAAATTTCAAGAATACAAGTCTGAAATGCTAGTCTTGCTGCTAGTGTATCCCCTAGCCCGATTCTTCTTACCTCCATTACTATTACCACCACAGACTATGGTAAACTCGCAGCCATATGCAAAGCACGAAAACAGGCTGCTATCGTCGTCGTGGGCCGCCGTCTTCCGGCTGCGGTTTTTGCGCTTCTTTTCATTTCTCTCCCTATTATCAAGCCTCTGGTACCTTTGATCATATATCTGAGGAAGCTCCATCCGCCACCTGTCAATCTTGGATTTCAGCCCTTCCATGCTCGACTCCTCCACCGCCCAGTCCTCCAGCACCGAGCTGCCAGGCTTCGGCGGCGGCCCCAGCTGCGTGGGATAAAGCCCACAAGCCACAGCTGCCGCCACAACAGACGGAGAAGGCCCCACGTCTGAATTGCACAGAGATCCATTCACCATTGAACCACCATTCACGGCGGAGCCCCCACCATTAATAACTGAACCACCACCGCCGCCGCCGCCGCTGACCACAGAACTTTGAGGATAATATAGTAATGAGCCATTACACACCGAACCACCCCTTTTTTTCTTCCCTCCGCCCTGTTTCCTCGTTAGATCCGTCTGGTCACTCAGGGATCGCAATAACTGAATCTTCCTCCCATCTGGCGATTGCTTTTTCTCGTCCTCAATATTATTTGCCCTGTTTTCTTTGTTCCTTCTGCACAGGTTCTCGTCCATGAGGTCCTGGAATCCAACAGCAGACGCGTTGAGCTCGGTGTAGAGCGGCATGCTGCGCATCAAATTGTCCAAAAGTGAGACGCCCATGTTCAAAATCCCCTGTGGCCGGCCTGACCGGCGGCGAATCTGAAGAGCCACAAATCGATGGCTTGAGCCCTCCTGCCGGACAGAAGGAGGGATCAGGTTGCTGATCAATACACGGACGGAGCCGAGAGAGGTGTCCCTCAGCCATCCCACCGCATAAATTTCAATCATCACAAAAGATGTCTCAGAATCCAGAAATTTTTCGTCCACCCGGAACATGAATTTGTCGTTCCAGGTGGGGTTCATTTGGCCAATCTGATCAATCCGCGTGCGGAGCTTGCGGTCAGGGTTGATCCATGTCACGGCGTACGTCCGCAGATTTCTGGCCACCGGCGCCAGGTCCTGTGCTGAGATGATACTCAGCTCCAGGAGCCGGTATGGAACCCGAGACATTAACCTGAATTAATTAACTGATAAGGTACCCACTGGTGGTCGTCGGCCTGCGCCAGGACGACGAGCAACGCGGCCCGATTTGGGGGAGACACAAACAAATTTATGGGATGAGAAAGAAACAGGGCAGAGATGAAAATCAGATTTGCTTTCGTTCTTTTTTTTTTTTTTTTTTAGGGGATTTTTTATTTGATCGGATGGTTAGAGGCTGACAAGAAATGGCAAGGGAAAGCAAATATTTAGTTAGTGCTGGATGGCTATCCATGTTTTCAGTTCCACCAACTGCAATCAGAATCCTTTAAGCGAGGATGAATGTGGAACATTCCATGCAAATAATTGTTTTTTAGCTTATATTTTTTATTGCAATTGAAGGGGTGCACAACAAATGTCAATAAATCAGGATTCACGTCTTTCTATAATTCATCGGATGTGATTAACACAATTCTGATAAATCTCAGTCGTTAGCATCGACGCATTAGATTGTGCCATATCATGTGCTATATATTTGTTAAGTAACATTCATATAATTGCTCAATACCACCACATCCACAAATATGCAGCTTTGACTAATTTCTGCCTTTATTATTATCTTCGTTGAATTGACCGTCAAAGAATTTTCGCTAGAAAACTTATGTTATTCTAACATTTTATTTTGATTTCAAGCCTCATAAATCTTGATTTAGTTGACCCCACAACACAATTTCAACTCGTAAATATCAATTTGACTTCGAATCAATTCAAAATAAGTTTACTCTCAAATTTACGTCAGCAATGTTAAATTGAGAAACTAATGACAAAAGATCAAGAAGAGTCGCATTATAGAGCGGGTTAATTTGGTAACTCAAGTCGTGGGCTAATTTGAAAAAATATAGTGAAAAAAAAAAGTTTACAAAACTACCGTGGTTTTAATAATTTTGCAAAATTATGGTAAGGCGTAGCTGCACACTTGCGCTATTTTTTTTTTTTTTTTTAATTCAGTAATTAAGAGGGCCACGCTTCTTTGGGATTTTTCTTCTTTTTTTTTTCTTTTTTTCTTTTTAATTTTTAGTATTGTTTTATATATTTTTTTTTAATTTTTAATTTTAATGTTTAAATTTTTTTTCTTTTGGGAATAATATTAAGGTTGACATAGCATCATTTGTTTTATCTTTATTTTATGTAATTTAATATAGAATATTTTATCTTATATTTAAATTTTTAATTAATTAATTTTTTGAAATATTAAAAATGAGCTATAAAATATAGTATAAATTTTAAATTTTTTTATAAATATACTATTTTATAAAATGCAAGTGATTGAAACATGTTTTTATAAATTTACTATACTCTATATTTTCTTCAATTGATGCAATATATTAATTCGTGAAGGAATGATTGTAATGTTTGAACTTTGACCAAAATAAGTATGTAAAACCACAGTATATAATTATATATTAATACATTAATCAAGCATTATCATACTTTTTAATCATAAGTGATGCTTATAATTTGAAGGTATGTTATTATTTTGGCATATGAAACTATCACATAATATTTTTACCTAATCGGTTCTATTTATCTATTCCACTTATAAAATTCAACATTCACATAACTTTATCATATATATATACATATATATATTTATATATTGTCTTTTAGAATTAAACTCAAATGGGAGATGATTCATTTTTTTAGCATGGATATACATGGTTATTAAGAGGAAAAAATGGTCATTGTCAATGCCACTTGCATGATTGTTGATACTCGAGTCTCCTTATCCAAATAAAATATATACGAGTAGTCATTTATAAATAAAATATTATTTATAAATGATAAATCTTGATTAACGTGTTAATATATAATCATATACTGCAGTTTCACATGTCTATTTTGGCCAAGGTTCTAACATTACAAGCATCCATTCAAGAGTTAATATATTATATCAACTAAAGTAAATATAGAATAGAGTAAACTTATAGAAACATGCTTCAATCACTGCATTTTATAAAATAGTATATTTATTTAAAAAAATTTAAAATTTATACTACATTTTTATGGTCTCATTTTTAATATTTTTAAAAAATTAATTAATTAAATTTTAAATATAAAATAAAATATTTTATATTAAATTACATAAAATAATATTAGGGCTGATGTCAGCCCTAATATTATTCCTAAAAGCAAAAAAATTCAAACATAAAAAAAGGAATAAAAAAAAAAGAAATTCTTAAAGAGGCGCGGCCTTCAATGCAATTATGTTGCAGCAATTATGAATTTAGAGGCGTGGCCGACAATTGCAGCAATTATGAATTATCTAATTAAAAAAAAATGAAAAGATAGCTAAAGGCGTGGCTATAAAGCCACGCCTTACCATAATTTTTATAAACTTTCAAGAATTAAGGTAATTTTACAAATATTATTTTTTTCACAATATTTTTATAAATTAGCCCAAAATAATAACATATCTTGAAATTACAAGCATTACTTATGATTAAAAAGTATGATAATGCTTGATTAATGTATTAATATATAATCATATATTGTGGTTTTACATATTTATTTTGGCCAAAGTTCAAACATTACAAGCATTCCTTCACGAATTAATATATTGCATCAATTGAAGAAAATATAGAGTATAGTAAATTTATAAAAACATGTTTCAATCACTTGCATTTTATAAAATAGTACATTTATAAAAAAATTTAAAATATATACTATATTTTATGGCTAACTTTTAATATTTCAAAAAATTAATTAATTAAAATTTTAAATATAAGATAAAATATTCTATATTAAATTACATAAAATAAAGATAAAACAAATGATGCTATGTCAATCCTAATATTATTCCAAAAAAAAAAAAATTCAAACTTTAAAATTAAAAAATTAAAATATATATATTTATATATATATATATATATATAACAATATCAAAAAGAAAAGAAAAGAAAAGAAAAAAGAAAAAAGAAAAAAAAACTTCCCAAAGAGGCGTGGCCAGGCCACACCTCTTGAAGAATACATCAATCAAGAGGCGTGGCCCTCTTAAGTATTGAATTTTAAAATATATATAAAAAAAAAAAAAAAAAAAAAAGGGTAACGCCTTACCATAATTTTGTAAAACTTTTAAAATCACGGTAGTTTTATAAATGTTTTGTTTTTCCACTATATTTTTTCAAATTAGCCCAAGTCGTGCTTCTTATGTTATATTGGAATTTTTTGGACAAAAAATTGGTTTAGAAAATTTATCTTCAATTCATAAAATTTTAGCTATTATCTCAAGAGTCATAGTTCCAATGTGCATAAATCTAATCTGCAATACGGTACTGCATATGCATAAGTTTGTGGTGTAGCAAAAACTAAGTGCTCATTTGGTTTTGTTTTCAAACATTATTTTCATTTTCTGCTGAAAATAAAAACAGAAAGCTATCAATTTCTCTCATATTTTTATAGACATTTTTATTTTCAGCACATTTTCCAAACACACTCTTACACTATCTTTCCATTTTCACAATTTATTTTCTCCTACTCTCATTTGCACAACTTTTAATATGAAAATGCAACAATATCCAAATACAACTTATTTTCAACCCGACATAATCATTTCATTTTAAAAAAAATATTCAAATAAAAAAAAAATCAAAATCACACTATGACTAACTTTTTACTATTCTTTTTCACCAGAAGATGAAAGTGCCTCCAGAAAACAAAACCAAACGGCTTCTAAGAGATTATATTTTAGATGGGATCCTTAAATTAATATCAGAATCAAACCAAAAGAAGGTCCAAACCTCTGTGTCATCCACTGAAAAGTTAAAATGTTCTATGTGCTCAATTCTGAAAGAAAATTATTCAGAGTGAATCATAAAGTATTTGAATATTAAGATTTGAAATAAAAATATAGTCATTCAAGAAAATCCACTAAACTTTGAATAATATTTTAAAAATCAAAATCAATATGATTTAGGATGACACATTTACCGGTATAATGCACCGACAATCTAAAAAATTATGTGGAGTATACATCCGATATCATATCAAATACAACATGCCCTCATTACTTGTCCGATATATTATTTGATATGTTTATAAATTAAATAAAAATGACTAAATAATGTTGAGGATACACAACCAACAACATATTAAACACACAATTGACAACGTTCCCAATATGTTTCGAACAAATGAAATCCTATTTCTATATGTTGGAGAAAGCATATGAGCGATAAAAATATTAATTAAAAAGTTGAACTTTTTAGAATTACTTGTTATGTGGTTCAAGTTCACTCTCTTTACATTTTATATAAAAGTAAAATTAATTTTTCTTCTCCAGTTCACTAATCATAATACTGCAAAAATTCCAGCATAATCATTGATATTAACTTTTTCTACACCCATACCAATATATCTTTACAAATTTGTTACCAATTATATATCTAGACGTGTGTATAACTATATATATGTATATACAGATTAATAGTTATATAGTGTAAAAATATTTATATATTTTCAAAAATCTTATTAAACCCGTATCATTTTCAAAAACTTTTAAAATATGACGCATCGTAATATTCATATCACATCATGTATATATTTTATTCGTACTCGTGAATCATAGATCAATAGTTACAAAACAAGAGAGCTATGCCCAATATGTACATGGTTTGAAATTCACTCCACATCATAATCATTGACTATGTCTTATTGCTCCAAATGGTTGTCAACAATTACTTATCTATTGAAAACTTGTTAACTTAATAAACATAGGCCAGACCAACATTTTTAATAATTAACTTTAAAAATGTCTTTTTTTTCTTCCTTTTTTTTTCTTTTGAGGTGAAAAACAATTTTATATCATGAATTCAGTTGATGATATACAATGTACCTCATACAATTAAGAAAATGAAAAATTAAATAACATGTGGTTATCATAGAAAGTAAGCTATAAAATCAACTTTTGATCAAAGGAAAACATGGGTAGATGGGGTCTATACCTCACCAAGTTGGGGATCTTAAAAATAATTAGATTTTGGATGGTCCATAAGCCATCATCTCAAGTTATCTTGGATATAATTTATAAGGAGGATGCTTATCCTTTTCTTCTAAAGAACTCTACAATGAGTTATATTTGATTTTGATATAAAAATTGGTTGATTTATTTCGATTTAATAATATTGGGATTCTTTAAGTTAGGTTATATTGTTTTATAAAGACATGAGTGTTATATCTATATATATTTTGGCTAGGGCTGTCAACTGATCGGATTTTAATTCGAATTCAATTTGAATTCGATTCGAATTTTAGGATTTTTATTTGTTTAAAATCTCTTATGGATCATATCCGATTATAAATATCTTTAATCCAAAATAAGTGAATTGGATATGGAATTAAACAATTCGATCTATTAAAGATTTGACTACAAACTTTAATAATTTTTTATTAAATTAATACTCTTATATATGATATTAATAAAGATTTTAAAATAAAATATATATTATATTGACCTAATATCTGTATTAATATCTATATTAATGTCTATATTATACTATTAATATTGAGTCTTAACCCTAAAAAATAAGAGGGATAGTGATAAAATGTCAAATATAATATTATATAATAGTTCATCTATGCAGTAATATAATGTGAAATAGGGGTTTAGTATTCAATTATTTAATTTTTAGACTAATATATAATAAAAAGTTGTTAAAAATTCAAATATGACGTAAATTTATTTTATAGATACAATATTTTTATTCGGAATTCGGATATCCATCGGATTTGGATATGGTACAGACTAACAAATATCCTATAGAATATCAGATCGAATTCATATATGAATTTTGATAATAAAATTCAGATATGACTGATTCAATACAATTCCAACCCATTGACAACCCTCATTTTGGCTACATAAATTTGCATCTATTCATATTATGAGCTTCCTAATTTATCTATTCATATTATGAGGTTCCTAATTTGTATTTGTTTTATTCTCTTTTTAACAAGAGATTTCAATATTGACACGGTTTTTTTCTAATTTTTATTTTTATTACCCAAACATACTGTAAAAAATATATTGTTATGTAAGAATGATAAAAAAATTATTTGTTTTAATTTTTTTTTCCTATTATTAATTAAGTCAACACCAAAATTAACAGTTCTTAATTTCAAACTTAGATTGGCATATGGATAAAACATAATTATTGGTGCCGATTAAGGTATATCTAGGACTGGACCTGCCGATTCTAAAATTTGTGAAAATACAACTCTACATGCAGGTGGCAATTAAGGTGGGTTCATGGATTCGGGTTGGATCAAATAGGAATATTATATAAATTTGTTCAAATCATTTAATTTTTAATTCAATGAATTCAAACTCAACCTAAACTAAATTAGATTAATTCAAGTCGACTTAATTTAGATTGGGTTGATTCACCAACCCAAAATCCACCTAGCCCACTTATAAAAAGCATTTTAAAAAATTGTAGCTGTAGATCTTTGTGAAATTTAAATGAGGTTCGAATCATCCACATTATTAACTTTTACATCCAAACTTAATTTCAAAATATGATTTTGCCGTCAACTAATTGTGTAAATTACTCTTAAATATTATTTTAAATATACATATTAACTTCATTAACAGCATGTAAATAATATTTTATATATATGTAATAGATTATCATATTATTACATTCATAACATAATATAATGACATTCCATTTTTTAAAATCGTAAAATCAATATTCATTCATCGAAATTAAACAAAGTTACATGAAACAAATAGACAACAAAAAGGGCACTTCAAAATTTGTTTGTTTATATGTTATGTGGGTCAGGTTGGATCCGATTGATGGGTAGCCCAAAAAAAAAAAATTGTATTGAATGGATTAACTCGTGACCAACTCAAACCCACCCAGTTTATTTAAATTGGATTTTGAATCGATCTGATTTTAATTCAGCCTAATAAATATCAGTTCAAATCTAATAATTTTATGTAGGTTTCATGTACTGACGGTCGTATCAAGCGAGAAATTGCTACACCTAACTTTGCAGTTATCTATAATTGGAGTGTCAAATTGTTAAATTGATATATTATTATTATTATTAAAAAGTAAATAAATACCAAAAATGTATTTATCCTATTTAACATAATTATTACACAAAAAAATAAGCTGAATTGAATTCCTCAACGGTACGGTGTTCCAAAAAAACAACTCAACTTCAACAATCCAACTACCAAATTTCCTCGCTCTCTCTCTCTCTCTCTCTCTCTCACACACACACACACACACACACACACACAGATTTTGCTGTCTTCTCACTCAACTTCTTCCAAAGAAAAGTAAAAGCTCCCACTTTTCCTCTTCTCTGACTGACCAAACAAAATAAGCCTCCCAATTAACAGTGTCATCTTTCTCTCATTGAGTTTGGTAGCTCTTCTTTCTCATACATAAGAGGGACAACTAGGCAGTCTGCTTTTCTGATTTCTTCTGTTTTTATTCACACTGGGTGTAGTTTGTGTGATATCTGCAGTTTGTATTCCAAATTTCTGTTCATCTGAGATCATAATCTTGAGAAATATTACTGTTTTCTTGGTGGGTCTTCGGATTTTTTCTTTGATTTAAATATTTTCAAGAATAAAAAGGGGAAAATGTTTGGCTGGTGGGAGTGTTGTGACTCTTGTGACAGTGTTTATGAAGAGTTTTTGGGGGAACCAGAGCCCTTTTCTTTGCCTTCACCACTTCCACAATGGCCGAAAGGTAAGTCCTTGAAAAATATCTTGGTAAAGATTCATTTTGTTTTCCCTTCCTACATCCAGTTCTTGTTTGTTTTTGAATTGGGCTCTATTGTCTGCAATATATTATGTGATCTGATATTTCTTTGCTTCAAATTCTGCTTTTTTTGTTTTTTTAGCCCTTGTGGTTTGACATTCACCTTGTCAAGATTCTATGGCTAGAGCATGGTTTGAGCAAAATGATGGCTGCCTTTATTTTTTTCACTGAGCTATTCATTGAATATAGTTGAAGATCATGTAAACTACATAGAGAGTTGATTCCTGGTTGCCATTAAATCATTCCAAAATATATTTTACAGAGAAGTTTTTTAATTTGATATATTGAATATCACTGGATATGCAAAAATCTTTGTTTTGCAGTTTGTTGACTTGGTCAAGCTGTTTGAGTCATTGTATATGGAAGTATTTAGTAAAATTTTTTTGTTCAAGAAGTCAATTTATTGAGATGGGAGGAAGAATTTTCAATTCTGCCGGCCGGCTTGAGTGGATTAAATATTAAAAGCTCTGTTTTTGGCATGCTTCATGTGCCTCCAGTGTCGGCTTAAGATAATACTTCTCTATAGTCTTTTATAACTTTTCTAATGTAAAATTGACATACTTCTGTTTTTCGCGTGACTATGCTCAATTAGTTCCAACTTAAGTTATTTGGAAGTTCTGTTAACAGTTTTAAATTTTACAGGTAAAGGTTTTGCCACAGGGAAGATATCCTTGGGAGAGATAGAAGTAGTTCAAATCACTAAATTTGATAAAATATGGCATTGCAGCCGGTTACTTGGAAAGGCCAACAGTGTCACGTTTTATAAACCCGTGGGGGTTCCCGATGGATATTTCAACCTTGGTTACTATTGTCAGCCAAGTGATAAGAAATTGAGAGGTTATGTCCTTGTAGCTAAAAGCATTTCCACTGATGAGTCTCAGGGTTCACCATCAGGCTTTCCAGCTCTTGAAAAGCCTATTGACTATACTTTAGTCTGGAGTGCAGATTCTCATGACAATGGAAGTGGTTATGTATGGCTCCCAAATCCACCAGTAGGTTATAAATCCATGGGGTTTGTGGTTACCACCGAGCTTGATGAGCCTGATCCTGATGAAGTGAGATGTGTCCGAGATGATCTCACCGAAACTTGTGAAGTCGATGAGTTAATATTTGATCGAGATTCGCTCTTTTCAAGGGGCCAGTTTTATGTTTGGAATATTCGACCAAGCAGAAGGGGAATGCTTTCTAAAGGTGTTCCTGTTGGTACTTTCTTCTGCAGTACAGACGAGAGTTCAGAAGACGACTTAAGTATTGCGTGTCTGAAAAACCTTAATTCTTCCCTGCTTGGAATGCCCACCTTGGACCAGGTTCATGCACTTATTAAGCACTATGGGCCTACGGTTTACTTTCATCCAGACGAAGCTTACTTGCCCTCATCAGTTTCTTGGTTCTTCAAGAATGGAGCTCTTCTGTACAAAGAGGGTAGGGATAAGGGATTAGCCATTGATTCTAAAGGCTCAATTCTACCCGGTGGTGGGAGAAACGACAGGAAATTCTGGCTTGATTTGCCAGTAGATGAGGATGAAAAGGACAATGTAAAATCCGGCAACATTGAAACTGCAGAGCTATATGTTCATGTGAAACCAGCTTCAGGTGGGACTTTCACTGACATTGCAATGTGGATATTTTGCCCCTTCAACGGTTCATGCACTATTAAAGCAGGAGCTTTCAATTATACTTGCAAACGAATAGGTGAGCACGTTGGCGACTGGGAGCATTATACTCTACGTGTGAGCAACTTCAATGGAGAGCTTTGGAGAATGTATTTCTCTGAGCACAGTGGAGGTGAATGGCTGGATGCCTCCGAGTTGGAGTTCATAGAGGGAAATAAGCCTATCGTATATGCATCAAAAAGTGGCCACGCAAGTTACCCTCATGAGGGTACCTACATTCAGGGCTCCACAAAACTTGGAATTGGAGCAAGGAATGATTGTGCTAAAAGCAAATACAAAGTGGACTCTAGTACAAGATATCAAATTGTTGCTGCTGAGTATCTTGGAGACGAAATCACAGAGCCTCAGTGGTTGCAGTACATGAGAGAATGGGGTCCAACCGTTGTTTATGGCTCGACTTCTGAACTGGAGAAGGTGCTCAAACACCTTCCGTTTTTCATTAGGTTTTCCTTGGAAAATCTCGTAGAGTTGTTTCCTACTGAAATTTATGGCGAGGAAGGGCCAACCGGTCCAAAGGAGAAGGACAACTGGTTGGGGGATGAAAGATGGTAGCCATGTTTTCCCTCTAATCTTTCAATGGCTGATCCCATCTACCTGGTTTACTTTGTTTCTCTCAAAAAAAACGGTGAGCACTCTATCCATTTCTGTTATACGGAGTGCTGCATTCTTTGGCAGTATTTGCCTCTAGATTCTTGTATTTTAAGATCAAAACCAGGAATCAGGATTATCGTTGTCAATGTAGTTTGAGTTCTCTTGTAAGAACACTTTGGTATGTATTTGTTAGTACTATGTATTGTATACTTGTGTGGCAAAATTGCATCCAACCATTCTATCTTTGACTGTGAAATTGGATGGTAAATTACACCCTCCCTTAATGAGAGTAAAGGGGAAACCATTTCAATCCACCATCTGAATCTCTTGGGCGGATAGCTCAATCAACCATCACAATCTCTTGGGCGGATAGCTTTATTTTCCGAAAGTTTGATAAACCTAAGTCACATAATAGAAGTCAAGAATTCCTGCTTGAATTGCAGAAGTTTCTGCATCTACAATGACTGACTTCCATGCTATTTGAGGAGGGAATAGAGTAATGAGTCTATCGATCTCATATGAGCTACTGCGCCCACCAAGCATTAGTTGCAAGGTTAACTTAACAAAAGACAAAATAGCCATCAAGCAGAGCGTTGATATATTTCCTCTAGCAACTGAAACCCATCATGCAAACTTAAAAATAAATTTGAAGAAGAAAAATAGAAGTAGAACAAGGCTATATAGCACATATTTCTTTTATAATCATAGTTGCCTTTTGAAGGGTCTAAACATGTGGTTCCCCTGTAAAAAAGAAAAAATGTGTTGTGCCCATCAACACATAGTTCCAAAGGGCTGAATTTATCTATCTTCTGCCACAAGGAGGCAATGTTCTTCCTGTAATTCTAATGAAAATTAATGAAAATGGACTGGCACTTTAATTCCACAAGGGCCAATTCCCTGTAAGAGAATTTACAACCTCAAGCAACCAGAAGAGAAGGATTTCCAGACCAAATATGGTAATAAACCTAAACATATCAGAATGAACGGATAACTATACACAACTGTCGGGAATACTTACCCCCTTGAGATCCTCCCAATGTACGACCTGAGCACATTCCCCACATATAGCGCTCCCACCTAACTTTATTCTTTGACTCTTTAAGGTCATTACATGTGAAATGTTTGTGCAGTGCCGCAGGCCATATTTATATTGATGGCGTTGCCTGGCTCGTTCAAGTGCATAGTCTCGCTTGGGAGCAGCCTTTATGGTGGAAAGATCTCGCTTTTGATCAACGACAGGCTCAGCAACAAGCTGTTGCTTTTGCTCCGGAGCAGATTCTTGGAAAGAAATTTTCTGCTGCTCAGGTATGGTTTCGTCTGGAGCAAAACGTCGGACTTCTTCCCACTCAAGGGTTTTCCGGTATACTTCCCAAGCCAAGTCCTGCTCTTCTTTTGACAGTTTTTCATCTTCATTTTCTTGCAACATGGTCTCGTGTTCATGGTAATTCGAAATCCACCTGAAAGAAAGTAAAGTTCATGTTAGGTACATTCTTAATCAACTATTAAAATTAATCGAGTAATAGAAGTAGAGAATTTATGCGTGAGAAAAAACAAATAGCTCCTATAGCAAGAAATATGATTGGGCTAAATTATAAATGGTCCTGAAAAATATGTTTTATGTGACTATTTTTGCTCCATCCTAATCTTTTATTCGACTATTTTCGCAGATGGTTGAGCAAAAGAAGAAACACTTATTCACTTCTCTATTTACTCACATAGAACGTTTTACTTGACTATTTTCGCAAAAGACAGAGCATAACAAGAGTCAATCTCACTACAATCTTACACAATATTTACCAGCAACCATGAGCTGAAATTCACAAAGAAGTCAAATATTCTATACCTGGGATGATGTCTGCTTATCAAACTCTCAATTAATTTGTCTGAAGATGAACTTCCATGAGGAAGTGGCAGTTTCTGCTTCAATAAGTTTCCAACATGACCAGTTGTATTTGGTTCAGCAGCAACTCCAATCTCTTGTCCCAACTCAGGTATTATGTCAGCATTTTCATCATCACCAAAGTCAAACAAATGGAGTATTTCTTCTTTAGACATTGTTCTGTGCACCTGCTGTCTATCAACCACCCTTGCTGCAAGGCCTTCCTTAGTCACCTGTAGAATTATTCCCAGTCATGTTTTGTTCGAGCTAGGATTAGTTAGTGTAACTTTGATTTGCCACTACCTGACGCTTATAAATTTTTTCTTCCATTGTAGCATGTGCCAGCAATCGATATGCAAAGACGGGCTTCGTTTGGCCATACCTGCACACCATGAGTAGTACTCATTTACAGCATTCCAAGCATAAAAACTAAAAAGCTATGATGTAATGATTTTTGGATATTAATATACACGGAAGGGATCCATCCAACCCCCTTGCCATGGCACAAGCGGTCTTTTCTTACTAAATAAATAAATTCAATTTCTTGCCTAAAAGAAAAACTTGGCTTACACACCTCCAAACTCTATATATAGCCTGAAGATCATATGTAGGGTTCCAAGATCCATCAACTATAATTACTCGGTTAGCTGCATGAAGATTAATACCCAGAGATCCAGCCCTAGTCGATATCAAAGTGCATTTGACTCTTCTATTTAAAGGCTCGTTGAACCTCTCAACCAGTTTCTGCCTCTCGGAGCTTTCCGTTCTTCCATCTAACCTGTTGTAGATGCAGAAAAAAAAAAAAAAAAACAATACTACTTCCCTTCATAAAGCAATAAACCTTTTAAAATATGAGTTAATCAGAGATACAAACAGGAACCACAAGAAAGTAACTCACTGGCAGTTTCCATTTTTTAATTTTCTTGAATGTGGCAATGGTAATGTCAAGTTTATGTCAAATTTATGTCAAAATATGCCTCTTTTTTCATGCAAACATAAGTTTGTGCACGACAATAGTTCACATAAGAAAAACAAATAAGATAACCTAAAATGGCATGAAATGCATTATCTGCATTCAATTAATTTTCAATGAGTAACTTGAAGTCAGATGACAATATTATTATGACCGCTCCAAAGTTTACACTAATGCTAGGCAAATCAGACAAGCAAATATTATTATCTAAAGTTACATGCCAGTTTCAAAATGCATAAATTGCCACCACACACACCTGTACCAGTCCTTCCCTCTTTTCCAACATTTTCCATTTTTCCTTGGACGAGGTAATTTTGAGAGATAAAATTCAATCAAGTCCAGAGTCAATATACTCTGGCTGAACACCAGTGCCTTATCACCCATATTTGCGCACATTGTGAGGATATCAAGCAGCAAAACCATTTTGCCACCTTGGTCAGCCTCCTTATAACTATTTCCCATGAGAAGATCTCTCCACCAATTCTGTAGCAAATTGAGGCAAGAGACAATTTGGTCAAAAATCATGCCAGAAGGCATTAAAGAAATATGAACCTATCAAATTTTGGAGATTGCATTAGAACAGATTTAAGACTACTTAAAAGCATGGAACAGAATTAGCAAAAATTAAAAAGCATGAATAAAAGATTACTTAGCGAGAAACATAATTAGGTGAGTCTGCAACATTATAATATCATGTAAATGACAATTATTTAGTCAGCGAGGGGGATAGAGAAGGAAGTTTACACACCTCATGAAGAAATCCATTATCATTTTTTTTGTGAGGATTGCCCAGCTTCTCTGTAAGCAGTAGGGTGGAAGACAATTGAATAAAGCAGAATATAGGATCATCGAAAACATAGGTACAAGAATATACAGGAAATTCAGCCATGTCATTAGGGCAGCACTGCAGAAACTTTTCAGCATTACTTAGACACTACAAGAAAAGATGCAGACCACTTTCCAGCATAGATGATAAAGAGAAAGGGTAAAGTTGAATTATGATTTTCTAGAATATGCTAAAGAAACAAATAAACCAATTAATATATTCAACCTAGATAAGTTGTTGCACTGAAAAAATGCTAAGTTGCGGGTAAATGTACCTCCAGAGATCACATTGTACTCAAAATTCTCATCGCTTGAGCTGTCATCTGCAAGACAATTTTCTACATCTTCACGTTTAGCGGAGTCTTTGTTTTCTTTCCTCAGTTGTAAAATTCCAGGATGGTTCCATATCTACAGAGAACAACATGTAATATTTTTAACTTATACTCCTCAAAAACAGAAAGATCAATGAATTGCATTCATTATGAAAAATAGTAAAACATGATGGCAGTTGCAACTCTTCAAATCTAAAATAGTTCTATAACTTCAATGGTGATGCAGCACAGACATCAACTGGGTATTAATTAACTCTTTTTGGAAAAACACACGTACTAACATGACATGCTCGGAAATAAATGAGAATGGGATGCAAAAAAGGGACAAATTTGACAAAAGAACAAAAATTCTGCAGACATAAAATTAGGTAATAATTCTTGAATTTTCAAGGCATCAGCACTACACTAAATTCTAGTTTACCTATACCAAGAACTCTTTCAATATGAATTAAAAAATATGATCAGGCATCTTGGCATGCTCTAAGAAACATTCACATTCTAAACTTCTACAGCTCAAGAATGTTTTAAATTGTATGATCTTCAATAAGATGAAAAATATGAAACAAAGAGCACCTGCTGATGCATTTCTACCCTGATAATTTGAACTATTTGTTAATTCCAAAAACTGCATTGGATTCACTATGCTACCTTGCCACAAGTACTTTTACCTGGACTAAGATCACACCAAGAGTGCTCAATCCCAATGTTACTGAAAGGATTTAAAATTCATTAGAGTAAAGCTAAGTACAGTGTGCAATTTTACTAATTTAGTCAATGAGGTGGCAAGAATTCAAGTTCATGACGTTCCCAAATGTGGATGTTTTTGGTATTCATATGGAAGAAGATATTGAAAATAGTGTTTCTAAAAGGACAGATTGATTAAGTAGAATAGTTCCCTTGGGTTTTGGTAACAAGTGAAATCTTCATGTTGGAAAAGGAAATTAGCTACAGAATGCTATAAGAGCAGCAATGTCACATGGGGCTGAATGGTCACTGTGGGCGAAATAAGAATTTATGAATTCCAGAAACCCAAAAAAAGAAAAGATTAAAAACTGCGCATTTTGCTGAATTGCCTAGAAGTGGTCCCCATCGAATATAAACTGCAGGATAATTGATACAGATGGTTTTAGGCGCATTAACAAATGCCACTAGATATTTAATGGACCAAAATTGGTGGTAAACCTATAAAGAAAGGTCAACTTGACATTACACTGCATGAGATAATGCGAAAGTTTCTAAATCTTTGGGGTTCAACTGTAGGCACGATGATTGATAGAATGAGGGCAAGGGAGGATGAATATAGCAGCTCTAGATCAACGAACCGATAAATCTTTGTTATGTCGAATCAAGTTATATTGTACTTTAATATACTTTAGCCTGTATATTCTGTATCTAAAAAAATTCATTCAGCAATACAATTCAACAATTGCAGGCATATGTATATATGAGCCAGGAAAACTGATCAACACTTTCAAGCGAATTAGTCAGGTTTCAACTTGTGCCTACATTTACAAGCCTATTTAATTGTTGTCTCATTTTGAAAAGAAAAACCTACATGCATATAAAAGAATTTTGAAATTGGAGGCCGGTAAAGAAGCAAATGGAAAGCATACCTGAGCTAAGGCCTGGTAACCCGCAAAAAATGATCTTTTAATTATCTTTTCACCAGAGACCTTGTCCTTTGTGAAACCATGAACATCAAGGAATCTCTTGTACAGTTTTCTCTGTAATGGAGATAACTTCACTGAGATAACGAATACAGTTTTGGGTGGCAAATCTTTTTTAACCACATTCATGTCCATCCTCTGAACAAATCCTTTTAACTGTTCATACAGAATATGAGATCTTTGATTCATTATCTTCACATCTTCTGCAGTAGAATTCGTATGCTGACCATTTTCTATTGGATTTTGGAAACTGCAAAACAGCAAAAGAGTGATTAGGTAGCATGAAGGCTAAAAGGAGAGTTTCAAAAGGATAAAAGTTTAGCATTCTCACCGATTCCTAAACTCATGGCTGCTACCAAGAAATCCTTCTCTAACAAAATCAACCATCTGCATCAGATAAATGTCAACATGATCAGATAGTGGATTAACATACTACGTCAAATCCAAAAATGTTTTGAAAGTCATACACAATAGTACTCCATCAGATTGTTCTGCAGAGGCGATCCAGTTAAAGCAATCCTTCTCTGGCACTTCACTTGTTTCAATGCCTGGGTTGTATCAGCCCTGGTATTCTTAATAATGTGGGCTTCATCACAGACTAGGATATCAGGTCCATCCTGCCAACAAAAACAAACTGTCTTTTTAAGCATATAAGTACCAGCCAACAAATAGTAACAGTGGAATAAGGAAATTCAGTCATTCACACCGAATGAGGTGAAAAAAGAAAGAAAATGCATCACAAGTCAAAAACTCAAATTTGTAGTCCACTGTTGTGGAACTTTAGTCAATTTGTGTGCTAGAAAATGGTATCCTACTACAGAAACATTTGATTATTAATATCAAGAAAAAAGCAGACCGATTAAGCGTAATGATGATGATTTCTCCTACGCTTTTGACAATAGTGCTTGAAATGACACATTAGCAGAATGCCTTGAGACAGCAGTAATACCACATTAGGCAAATTGTTGGTAATAGGAAGGTAGCCCATAAAGCATGCAAATTTAGAGAAGACCACAGAGCCCATTATCAATGAGAACCCAAAGCCCTTCAACTTAAAAATAGCCAGAAGTTGCATCACACACAGAACAATAGCATAAGGCTTAACACTACCTATTATATGAACTGCTCCAATACAAAGCACACTGAGATCCAGATTGGCGAAAAGGTAGAA
The DNA here is from genome assembly GCA_018894105.1 of Jacaranda mimosifolia. Taxonomy (NCBI): domain Eukaryota; kingdom Viridiplantae; phylum Streptophyta; class Magnoliopsida; order Lamiales; family Bignoniaceae; genus Jacaranda; species Jacaranda mimosifolia. The sequence continues at coordinate 4,422,135 of CM032125.1, forward strand.
AATATGAGATGGACTCAAGGTAGGCTTCATAAGATTACTTCATTGGTACAATTATGAGGAGCACACACCATTATGAGATTTTTCATCAATATGTTTTGTAACTGAAACCATGGATGAAGGGTGATCAACATTTAGATCATACTGCTCCACATAGGGAGTGTGACAATTCAGAATAACCATACCATTTCATAATTTGCTAGAGGTGTAGATCTACAACAATTTCCAGTAGTTCAGAAAAGGCCTTGACAATGACCCTCATAAAGAGTCAAAGCCCCTATTTTAGGTAGCTTAACTTCATAGTACATTAATAAGCATTCAAAACAATCAGGCAATAAGGCCCTATTTTACTTCAGGTTCAGGATAAAATAGGATAAGAACCTTAGGATTAACACTCAAAAGATTAGGATGACATGATTATAGTCAAATTTTTTAGTATCTAATTTTTCTCAAATTATTTCTAAGCATCTAAAGTCATCTTTTATATTTAGCAACAAGCATCACTAAGGTAGGCCACACAGTTGGGAGCAAAACTTTTATTTTTTGAGGTAACAGGACAATATAATTGAGAAAACATCCAGCTATTAACTGCTGATATTTTCAGCCTGCATTAACAGATTATCTAATCCAGTTTCATTGAAAAAGGAAAATAAATGGTAATTGAGAATAAGAGAAAATACAAACAGTCTTCCTTATGCTTTCTGCTGGCAAATTCAGTTTCAAATAATGATAATCACCTGAAGTGCATGACTGATCTCCCTGGCCATGTCTCGGTCCTTTACATACTTTCCAAGAGACAAATTTCGGAAGGCAGTATAGCCAATTAAGAAGACACCGCCTTTATTTCTCCACTTCATGAACAACTCAACCCTTTTCTCTCTGAACAAATAGAGCCAGGAAGTATTATATCCACAAAAAGTTGTGAAATAGATTCATATTATGCTCTAGGGGCCTACATCACCTAAAAGCCCAAAGTTAAGCACATAGTCATGTGAAAAGAAAAGGTTCAAATGGAACTGGACAGGAATACTCTAGCACAACAAACTAAATTTATAATATATGAGAACACCAGCAAAATGCAATTCCAAAAACTAAACTAAAAACCACCAGAGAAAGATGCTTTAAGAATGTAACCAAATCTAGAGACCTTTCAGGCTCTGAAATAAACTCCAAAGGAAGACTTTACAATTATCACTACCACTTTTACATGCATTATTTGCATTTATCAAACAAAATTAACACAAAAAGACAAACCTTGGAACATCTTCAAGCATGAAGATGCGAAGAGGCTTTAACTCAGATGGTCTCCATTTCATAAACTCATGCCGCCAATTGTGTAGAACACTTACTGGCGTCACAATAAGTGCAGTTCTTAATCCTAAGTCCACGCTTCTCATAGCAGTGTACAGAAAAGCAATGACCTGCATGCACAAAATTGACATATTAAGAAAAACATCATTTTTGACATATTTTGTGTGATCTAAATGTGAGATAAAATGAACAAACTTTCAAATTCTAGACAACAAATAAGAATCCTGAGCATGTGGTGGCTTGTTCATCCTAATACAGAAAGAGAATCCAGAAGAAAATTGCATTACAAACATCAAGAAATTACAAAGTCTTGAGTCAACCCACTGGTACAGAAATTCTGTAGATTTTTATAACCAAATAAGAAAAAGCATGATACATATCATCAGACCTTTCATCCAGGCATTCCTTTAAAGAGAAAATCAAGTATGTGGTTGCATCATTTGAATGGAATAGAATAGACAAGACATTTGACGTGAAAGAATAATTTGATCTAGTTTAGGATTGCTACCTGAAAAGTTTTACCTAACCCCATAGTATGAGCCAGTATGCAACCAAGGCCTTTATCACCAGACCTTACTTTTCGGACAGACTGAATAATATTTTCCCAAATAAACCGGATACCTGCAACCTGAAGTGTAAAAGAAATTAGAATTATTAAACAGTTAATGTTTACACCATTACTGAATGAAGTTAATAAGTGCCAGGACAAAGAACATAAGAAAAACAGTTCAGCAACTGAAACCAAGTTGGAATAGAGACACATGATTACTTTGTCTTCCATTTTACAAAAAATCCATCAATCCAAATAAGAATCCACTTAATCATAATTCAAGGTAATACCAACATCTGATTAGTCATGCATACACAATTTTCAATAGCTAAGAGAAATCAAAATCAAAGTATGTTTATGCACCCAATCTTAACCACAAAAACTAAAAACAGAAATTTATGCAAAGATCAAACTTTCCAGAAGGTTCGACTCATGGGAAATGTGTTACATATGAAAGAAACTTTTCCAATTGTAAGAACTAGATAAAGAAGAGTTAGACAAGGAAGAACATCTCCACCAGTACCCAGCAAGTTAGCGATGCAGAGAATCTCAAGTCATATCCAAATCCTGCACATACATGAATAGTATTAAGAAAGAATAAGGTAATATTAGGCCAACCTGATGGAGTTTTAATTTCGCAGTGATGCTTGGAGGAATCCTGACTGCCTCTTCACCTTCCTCTCTCACCACGTTTATTATGCAACCTGCAGAAGTATCGCCCAGCATTTCCATACCAGTACCATCAAATGAATTCCCATTACTGACTACAGAACTCATCATAACAGACTTGGTAGAAAACCGTGCCTCCAAAGATTTAAGCCGCTCTTGACGTTCCTGTAAAATTACTTTACAGGTGACATGTTGATAGAGGAATTAGATATAGAATACTGGAGTAACTTTTACCTTCTCAATTGCAATTTTCTTCTTTGTCTCTTCTCCCAATTCAGCATCATCAATGATCCTCCGAATTTTCTTTTTACGTCTTTTTCTAGTGCTGGGGGGGATAGGAAAAAAAAAAAAAGGGAAGGATAATCCAATTGGACTGAAGGATTATGCTAGCGTTCAGGCAGAAATCCAATTTCAAAGAACATGGATAGTTTAATGAGAGATACAGAAGCAGCAAGGAAATCATGTAATAAAAGCCCTTTCAGTGTGCAGGGCTTTCGTGCCATGCATAAATTTTTAATTTTTATTCTAAAATTGAATTGAATATTTGCTGTGTATAAACTTTCCAGGCAACCCAAAAGGTGTGTAAGGGAATTGAGAACAACAAAGAAACGACTAGCACAAACCCTAACATTGAAATACTAATCAAGTAGAAATTATATATATATATACTTGCAATTCAAACTTTAACGTAATTGGGCTGCAGATCCATAATCATGTGTAAGAACTAACCTCTTCATTGTTATTTATCATATCTCCCAAGGACTCAAAACAAAACCATGAAAATAGATTGCGAATCCAGCATACCTGGTGTTGACACCAACATCAGCATCTGAATCATCTGAATCAGACTCTGAACTGGAGACTATTTGACCTTCTGATTTGGTGGCTTCCTCCAGATGTGACGATCTATTCCCAGAAACCAGAGCTTCGTCATCACTATCAATAGTAATTGTACAGCTTTTCTTATTGTCAGTGTTTAGTTCATCACATTCACTTGAATGCTTGGTCCCCCTTGGCTCAACTAAGTCCACGGAAGCCGAGGCATCAATCAAAGAGGCATCAATGCCACTCTTAGATTTCTCTCCATCAACAGCACTGGACAACTCATGCACATTATTATTTAGTGCTTGATCTCCAATATCATCTTCAGCAGTGCCATCCTCATGAGTCATGGAATCATCTAGTTGGCATTCCCCCATCCCATCAACTGAGGAAAGTTCTTGAGCAGCATCCTGATTAAAATAGAACCAAAAAAACCATACCAATCATTTAAAAGTGATAGCTGCAAGAAAGGGATAGGAGCATATTCTTAAAACAGATCAAATTTGAACTATGACCACATACAATAAATTTGGACCAATATAGAAACAAGACATAACACCAAGGCCATCATATCATAATTCTGCATAAAAAGTGATCAAGCTGATAGACCATACAAATAATTTGAGATTTAAGAGCAGCATAAGAATAAAAGAGGAATTATAATTTCTCAGAGAAGTAACTGTTTGTTTAATGAACTAATATTAAACTGCATTCAGATTGCATCTCTAAGCAGAAGTTCGAAAGTTGCTCCTTGAATGTTTCTCCAACTCTCTTGTTTTTTTTTTTTTTATTTTACTCTTACCATTCTAATTTGCATAACAGTTGAAACTGACTAGGCCAAGAAGACAGATCCAGTTTCGTCCTCTTGAGTGAACCTTGTCCAAGAGCTAGCAAGCACACTGGTTTAATTCAATAAACACATCTGCTTGCTTTATTAGCTATCCTTCAATCCTAAATTACAGGACAAATATTCATCACCAACACATGTATATCGTATTAGTTAGGGTTCTTGTGCACAATTGCACAAAACTTCAGTCTACATAAGACCATCTTATATACACCATATGCTTTCCCATTTTGTTTTCTAGGTGGAAAGCATTAAAAATGAGTGGTTACACTTACCTTTTATTTAGCCTCCCAATCATTCACCGGAGAACACCAACCCGAAAAGAGAGGGTGGATGTGAATTAGTAATGGACAAAGAGACAGAAAGGACAGAAAGAAAAAGAATTCAAGCAATTATCTTTCCTACTAATCAGTCAGTATTGCTCCATTCCGAATATAAATCACTAGAATTACCAGGCAATTATAATATCTGCCTCTGATTGCGTGATTTAAAAGCCCATTACATTAATTTGAAGGGCCCACACCCAAAAAGAGAGTAAGTACGATAAGAGGGGGGTGATGGAGAGACAAGAATGACAGAAAAATAATTCAAGTAATAATCCATCCTGCTAATTTATCAGGATTTACTATTCAAAACATGAATGTGTTACAATCAGAAGTCAATTCACAATATCTGGCTCTGGATTGTGTGATTTAAAGGTCCCATCAGATCAATTTTAAGGTAAGGGCGGCAATTCCTTTGAATTCCAGGGACCGAAAATTTTGATACTAAAATTGTCTGAATTGTAATGGCTATCCTAACTCAAGTCCTAGTTGATTCATGATATATGGCTCCAGATTGCATGACTTAAAAGTTCGATCTCATTAATTTTAAGCGGTCAGCACACCAATTTATTTAAATGCTAAATTTTCTAAATTTTGATAGAAATCCTATATCAAGATACCTAATTAATGCTCATTCATAAAATTAAATCTAGTGAACCAACAATAACATGCTGAAGAGGTTAACCAAATTATAACAATCCAGAAATCAAGTTATAACCATTGAATAAAAATTTTGTAGTTACTAAACAGAGAAAAAAGAGTGCATGAATTCGTATGTAACTAGAGGAAGAGCACCAAGATCTATGAATCTTTAGGTATATGAATCTTTAAGTGTTAGTATATTGTAATAACTAAATCCAATTCAAGTCAGATACATTTCAAACCAAGACTCACGTAAGTACACAAACTCACACAAAGATAGCCACTCAGATGGACATAGTGAAATGAACCAAGAATAGAACGATAAGTATATGCAACTCTAACTTGAAAAAAAGCAATTCACAGCTTTAATCAGCGATGCTGTGGCTCATCAAGAACCATGTGCCAATACAATATCAGTAAAAATTGCTACTAACCTAATAACCCGCTAATTGGACCTAACAATTTTTTGATGAAATCGACATAGCTCTAACTCGGTTGTGTGAGCCTTACAGCAAATCAATAGCACTAGGCCAACCAGATGCCAACAACTAGATGGTTTCCCTGGTGAAAATAATGTGGTATTGTGAATCTATATCTCTTGCAACCCCTCCGCACAAAAAACAAAATAGAGATTCACTGATCTCTATTATTATATAAGAACTTATACTCGTATAGCTCAAAAATTCTTGGAGTTTGGTATGTACCTATTATATTCTTCTAGTAACTATTAAATAGCCACAAGGAGGGCATAATTGGACTTTATTAGTTTTATGTGTTATAGTTCTAATACAACACCAAGTTCCTTTTTTGATCAGAAACTCTTCTTCACTAGCTAATAGCTTGTATTCTTTTTGCCGTAATGATTAGTACTTCAAATTTTTGAATGAAATCACTTTAATATATTTCCAGACTTCAAGAAATGTTAAAACGTTTGTCCTGGGCATGTGGAGGACTAAGTGCGAGAGACTTATGGTCGTCTAAAATTGATCACTTTGCACATTTGTGAATTCATGATATTTTCTTTCACAAATTATCCGATTCCTATTATGATTCCAGAGAAAAAAACAAAGATGAATATATATGAGAATGAAAAAATGGAAAGGTTCGGTAGAAGAGCTTTGATGCTAAATGAAAACAAATTAATGATGACATAACCAAAATAGCTAAGGTTTTACTAAAAGCTAGAGCAGCCGAGTTTCACCATTAATCTCAATTTAGTACATCGACATTATTATGCAATAATGATACTTGAATTTTGCCATAAATATCAAATTGGTACATATTGGTCCAGATCCTCTAACTTTTCACAAAGATAGATATCCAACCCCGATTTAATTTCAATATTCACTTAACATTTTATGATATATTTTATTGGTTAGAAGAATTTTATCAGGAATATAATAAAGAAAAGATTGAGCAACAGTAAACAACTTTTCTAATAAAAAATTATAAAAATTCATATTTAATTAACAAAATTAAAATGCATTCAATGGGAGTACTAACTTTGAAACTAAATTTATGATATGAAATTTTAGATTTAACTTTTTAAAGTTGAGATTATAATATTAGGAAAAAAGGATGAAGGAATATTGGTTTTGCTTCCATCAACCTTTTCTCCAGGCTTTGCTTTTATTAGACCCACAACAATATGAGCAGTCCAAAAAAATTACAACACAAAGACTAAAAAATTTGTCGAGTCGAAAGCAACACCTTTCACCTTTAAACAAATATTTAATATAGCTTTTGCAAATTAAATTTTAAATCTCAGAAAATACATTTTAGTATGAAACAACTTATCTTTATTTCAACATCTTTTTCTTCGTCAAAATCTTTTTATATCTCCTATATGGAGGTATATTATTAGACAGTTTCAAATATATGTTATTAATATGATAGCATTTAATTTAATCAAATGAATGCAAAAGTGAGAGGAGAATTAGATGTGAATACATTAAAAGGGAATATATGTTATCATAAGAAATTTAGATTAAAAATTAAATTGGCTTCATTCAATATTTATCAATTAAATATTTATGGTGAAACTCCGGCATTGTTAAAAACTTGTGAAAATTCAAGTACCTATTTGACATTCATAACAAGACTCCGATACCAAAATGGCTTTTGCTTCTAAAACAAGTTGCTGTTTACTATGCATTAGAAACTTAGTGCTGATGATAAGTAATCTTTTAGTAGATTCTTTAATCTGAACTTTAGTTATTATATATGATATATATGCTGAAGAAACAGCGTAGAATAAATATTAATGATTTTTAAATCCTTCTAATTCTGTACAACGAGGAAAATGAAGAAGAAACAAAGCAGAAAATATATTTCAATTGGTGTGAATATATAAACAACATTTCTGTCCTATTAGATTATGTTTTAAAAAGCCCCAGCTGGTGATGTATAACTTGGTATCTAACTGTACATTGTCACCTTCTATATGCCTTACTTCATAGAAAATATCTTTAAGATAGGAAAGAATGCTACTGAAAATTTCATTTTCAAGAAACCATAAGTTCAAGTTACTCGTGAAAATAACTTTTTGTGATAAGTGAATTAAATTTATAAATCATATTTCAAGACTACTAATCCAGTTAAGGAATAATTTGAAAAGAAATATTCAGAGAGATCTGCGAACACTACATCAACACACACTTAGACTGGTGCGGAGTAGGATGAATTCAGATGATTCAGACTTAGAATAAATCCAACCATTTTTGTAGCCAAACTTCACAATGACATACCCAACAATTACTTATAATGTTGACCTCTGTTTCATGGGATAAAACACGGTCAATAAAGGTTTATCCAACAATATGATCATTAACATATCTGCCAGTAAAACACCTAATTAATTATAGACCATCAGCTTGTAAAAAGTGCACATTCGAGCCATTATGAACACTTTTTGAGTACATAAACATTTGTCATTAAGTGCACAAGAATGTTACGCAGCCCATGAACATAAGCTGCAAATCATACACAATTATGTATTAGCATACAGAGTCAGTAAAGGAATGGTCAGAAAAGGAAAAATATGTTAACCAAAAGGTATATAACTGCATGATTTCAAGGTTTAGCATTCTTATGTTACATCTGTTTATTCAAACTTAAAAAAATCTCTCCTCTTGCCAAGCATGGTCAAGAAGAGACCACCTCAGTATCAGCTTCACTATGTAAACTTGTGCTAGCTGGGATACAATGTGGAAATCAATTCCTTTGGCTTGTACCTAACTTGATTAAACTTTTGACATTCAATTAGAGACATATTTCAACCAATGTAAAGGATCACCATATATCCTTTCATGACTTCCCTTCTAGGGTCTCCAAAATAATCTAGATACTTAAATGCAGCTTTGATTAAGAGGAAGGGTTAATATCCAAACTCAAAAAATGTCATTTCAACTTCATAAATTTACAAACTGCACAAATATCAAGATGCAGATAAACCAAACTCAATCATAACACGTGGTATTTTAGTCAACCTTTCCAGCTTATTCAGTTTGGCTAGGCTATTCTTAACTTAGCTCAGTTGAATCACAGCAGCATAATTATGCAGGCACTTTAAAGAAAATAAAGAATGCCACACTTGAAGCATCTTTTCACCAAATCATAGTAAAGACTTGGAAATAGATAGTGTAATAAACTAAATTAAAACAAATGAGGGGAACCTAAACAGCTGAAAGCTTTGAACTAAACCTCTTTGGGTTGCTTCCTGCATCTCCTTCGCTTCAAACGTATGTGAAGCTTGCGATCCACATTTGCATCATCTTCTTCTTTAACCTGTCAACAAACAGATATAAATCAAAAGAACAGAGACAGGGGTGAGCCCTACATATACACTACAACAGTGCCAAAACACAGTAAGCATTTTATAATAATTTATTAATATCATAAAAATTAAAGAAAGACTCGTACAACATCAGCTCGCACTCTAATGCAGTGAACGTCCCATGTAATCTACGGGGCAAGACTGAGTGGTATATTGATAATCAAAATTGATGAAACTGACTTCTCAAACATGAAAAAGGAACAAAATGGATGATTCACATTTCACAGTTTGCTGCATCTAGACATTTCTAACTGAGATGGATAAAAAATAAATGACCTTTTTCATGTTATTGCTATCAATTAAAAGGCCTCAGGCAGCAACAGAACAAATTGTGGCAGAAATACAACTGACTGACCTTTCTAAAGTTTCTTTTCTGTTCTTCAGTAAGATTCAGGTCTCCTTCATTTGCTATAGCATCAGCAACAAATGGATCACTTGAAGTGCCATCAACATCATCAATCTCCTCCACCTGACCATGTGGTACATAATTTCTTAGGTTTTAATGATCTTGGTAAACTTCCAACAACTAAAAAACAATGATGAGGTCATGTGGGCTGTTTCAGGACCCAGATCCTCTGCCTCAAACAACATTCTCACCTTTTTGGTGGTTCCCCTGAATTCTTAAACTACCTTTATCATAGAAACTCTCTCTTTCAACTAATTTGGAATGGCTTAACATATGCCAGAAAATGATGTCTAAGTACACCTAATTTAAGGGGGCATTCAACTAATATAATTATAAGAATTTTCATCCAAGTAGATTTTTTCTCTCTGCTTGAGTCTTCACTGCTACTATGATATCAGGGGGTTTCAAGTGGGAGTTATTCATACTAAAGCAGGAAGAGTGAGACTTAAAGCATTCAGCATAAAGCAATTTGAAAATGAGAGCAGTTCCTCCTCTAATCAGGCATATACCAAGAAAACCCAGAACTATAGTTATTTGGGTTCAGTTAGCAGATGGAAAGTGATATATGACCAAGCAGCCTTTAAGTAATGTTCAGGTATGACTGAAGATGTATAACGAAACAACTCCAAAACATTTCACCTCATCAACTCCCGGAAACTTCAGACCCAGTTCAGCAGCTTGTTGTGGGGTGCTGGCCAAGTACACAGAAGCCCAGTGTTTGCTGCCAAAAGTGATATCCTCCAAAGATGACTTATCAGAGCACATTTTGCTGAAAGAATTCCAATCCATATTCACACTATCATTTACAGCACTGCTTTCACTAGTCACAACCTTTTTTTCCCAGGAAACCACTGGCACCCTCTTCCAAGATTTTGCCGTGCCGCCTGCCCTACAAAGAAGATTCCAAATTTAGAATGCAAAACTATCCCATGAGCATATTAACTTGTCAAAAAGGCTGAGAATGTACCTTCTCACAGGCCTGTGGATCTGGAGATAATCTTCAGCTTTTGCAACTGATTCAGTAGCTTCAACAGGCACTTGAGTTCCAACCCAGTGAGTCCTATTTTTCCATGCTTCAGTACAGCAACCATTAGGAGCTTGCCTTTCAATCCACTTATAGAGACTGGAAATATCAACACCAGCACCATCAAGTTGCTCCTGCACAGAGACAAATGACAAACAGAAAAAACGGCATCACTGCTAAAGTAGAAAATTATCAGGAAGCAGAAATTTAACCTATGTATTGATTCCATTGTATTATGAATGCGATGATTAGTATAATCTATGAAAATCTACACACAAAAAAGAAAGAGCGAAGTCAGTTAAAATGAGGTCCTCTCAAACATGTTTAAGTGTTTGATTACAAATGAGCGCATATCCTAGATAAGAGATCCCTTCTTCACTTTTTCAGATGCTTGAAAGCATCAAACCAAAGAAGTCAATTGTCTGAATTGGATGGAAAAAGATTTATGATATGACTACTTCTTAATTTGACATGCATAAAAACAAATTCAAAAATTATATACCAATAAATTAGCGCTCTCAGTCTCAAGCTCGTCAAGCTCCACTTCCCACTCTTCCTTGAATGTTGCCATCTCTTCTGCAACAGCCTTATCCAGCTATCCAACCACCAAAATGATTCAAAATACAAGGATGACAAATAGAAAAGCATATAGAACAAACTTAGAGATCAGAAATAACTTACTTCATCTCCGGAGAGAGATTGAGCCAATTCTTTCCTAACATCAGCTTCTACTTTGACCAGGGATTCCTCTTCCAGCGCCTCTTGAGCTTCCGCAGCCTGAAATAATTAAATCTGTGACTAAATTAAAGGACTACTGTCACTTTCTTTGAAGCACGACAGGTGAAAAGTTTTTACTTTGCTCTCAACTTCTAAAAGCTCAGCGATGAGCTCTTCTATCTCCTCCTTGGTCAAGGGATCCTGCCAACATGTAAGAATGCAAATTTACATGCCGTGTTTGGGGGGGGGGGGGGGGTGGGAAGGGCAAAAAAACTGTAAAATTATGAGTTGAAAACATGTATATGCACACGTACACAGCTGGAGGGTGAAAGCTTACCAAGATTGAAAAGGAGGGGATCATTCTTCTGGAGTACTAAAGAGAGTATAGAAGTAAAATCTAACATCAAATATTAAGGCAGTAAAAAATACTTAATACAGTTAAACATAAACTGCACATACTAATGCCAAGCGCCAAGGGCAGTGATTCATAAGGATTTTCCAACATTGTACATCCGAAATGTGGAAAACGAGAAAGGTATTGGAAGAGAGATCGAGCCCAACAGTGAGTTCACAATATCACCCACTCAGAAGGGAATACTACCACAGAGATAAGAATCTGTTATTCATTTAGGAAGGAAGCAGCGGCATAGATATTCGAATCAAGCCAGCTACCATCAATTAAGGAGAAAATACAAGATGGGCATGAGGCAATAATTCCATATTGACCCAAACTAATCCAAATGATGCCCTATCCTAATTCCATCTTCATTCAACCCATACATTATGGTCCTCTTCAATCCTCTAATTCTTTAATATTTGTGTTGTCTCCAATGCGTAGATTTCCTTTCTTTCATTAATGAAGTGTTAAGAGCACCCTCCCCCACTCTTTCATTTTAAGGAATTGGTTAATGTACAGTAAAGAGTCCAAGTAATACAAATTCCACTTTTGATAGAACCAGAAATACTTTCACCAAACAATCCATCTTTTATTTATCTTGTCTCCGGAACTTTGTCTCTTCCATCATGTCATTATACTATAAAAGGTCCAGGTTATTCTGGCCAATTGAAAATCAAAAAGAACAATGGAGCAAAAAGTAAAGGTAAATGAAAGAGTAAATAAGTGGGAGCAAGATAAAACAATCGTTTCTATGTATACTCCTACTTTGTACTTTATCAAAACAGGAAAATACAAAATCCATTGAATCACATTTTATAAGAAACAATAAACAACAACACACTTTTAAGCACACTACATTAGAAAGGGAAGATGAGCATAGGCACAACATAACATCCGCGGGGTTGGGGGGGCGTGGACACCATTTCCATGATCTAAATTACACTTCCAAGTCAGTGTGGATTTTTTATTCAATTTTCTGGAAGCACATGATATCAGCGAAAAACTTTAAAGCATTTATTTTTTTGTGAAATAACACAAAGAAAAAAAACTCAAACAGAAAATTCAAAATACAAACAATTAAGATTAATCAAGAGGATGGTAAAGTTACAACCTTTGATGACAACACAACAAACGCTCTAATAGAAAGGAAAGATTTGTAAACAAAACAAACGGAATTTGATCAAAAGGGTGATGAATGTATAACCTTTCATGCAAAACGTACAACATCTCGACATTTTTCAACCATAAGAATAAACTCAAAATTAGAAAACAAAAACAAAGAAAGCGAAACCCTGATCAAAACGAGTATGAAAATACACCTCAGGATGTAATTCTTCCACTTCTTCTTCTTCCTCATTATCATCCTCCAAAGAATCGTCAGAAGAATCATTCCTCCCATTCTCAGTTTCTTCCTCATTCTTGTCTTCTTCCTTTTCAACCATTTCTTGAGCTATTTTCCGAATCAAAATTTAGTGCTAAAACATAGAAATACCTCCATTTGTTACTTGTGCTCGGGAGTGGGGTTTTAGCAGAAGATGAATTTGGGGAAATCGACACGATGCCGTATCACCCAAAATTTGAGAATCGCAGGTGGCGGTTAAACGGATTTAATTTTTCCTGATCCCAAAACCTAAACGATTTATTTTCTATTATATCTCATCTTCGTTACAATCTTTCCTTGTAATATTCAAATTAAATTAATTAATTTAAATAATTACTTAAGTTATGTTGTCTTGTGTTTTGGATGTTTTCTAGAAAATATTTTAGGAAAATAAATTTTTGGGAGAAAGATTGAAGAAATGTAATGTTTGAATATAAATTGTATGTTTTGGATTATATGTTTTGGGAGAATGAGTTTTGGGAGTGAGATTGTGGAATGTGAAATTTGTATTGAAAAATGTGATGTATGTTTGTTTTTGGATGACATCAAACCTATATTTTTTACTGTAGCAGTCAAAACTATATTTTTTTGTCAGATTTTTTATGTGAAAATGAAATTGAATAATATTTTTATTATAAAAATAATAATAATAAAATATATAATATGTATATATGATTATTGGATATGATTTTTTAATTGTAAAATTAATAATAAAATATTATGATATGTATATATATGTATATGGGGTTTTCATAATAAATCAATTGATTTGAAAGAATATTTTAAAAATTAATATTTGTTGTTTTGGCAAAGAAGTGACCCATATGTTTGATTACATTTTGCCAAAATGAATTTGTTTTGGCAAACTGTAACCAAACATGTGTTTCTTTTTTCTTTTGGAAAAACAGAAAAAATAGTTTAAAAATAAGTTGTTTGTTTTTTTGTGCTTCGGGAGAAGAGAAAGTTTATTGTAGATGTCAAATCAGTTGCTTTTCTGTTAGTTTGTAATGTGAAAGTGATTTTTTTATTTAACGTATGTATGTATATTTATAGTTTGATAATGTGTGTGTATATATATATGTGTGTGTGTAATGATTGATATATCATTGTAATAAAATGATGTGTAATTAATTTAATTAGTAATTTATTTTGAAATTTATATTTTTATAAATTTAACATTAGTAAATGATGTATTATTTGAAAGAAAATATTTATTAATAAATATTAATTACTTATGAAATCATAACTACATCTTAATTATAAAAAATCGGCTTATATAATAATTATATCATAATTAATATATAAATAATAAGTTATTTAAATAAATTAATTTAATACGTTACTTAATTACTTTAGCCCATTATTTAGTAAATAAATTACTTAGTAAAAAATTATTTACTTAAATTTAATTAATTTTCTAGGCAATTACTTTAATTATATTAATATATTATTAAATAAACGTCACACTATAATTAATTTTTTATTATTATAATTTTGAATAAATGTGAAGATTAATTTTTTTGAAGAAGCTTAATTTGTTTATCATATCAAATTAAAATATCTTAAATTATTTATTAAATGAATAGATATAATATTTAATGAATAGATTAAATATTAAATATAACTAACTACATTATTTAATTAATTAATTTAATACGTTATCTAGTAAATAAATTATTTAGTAATAATATAAATAATATTTAATTAAATTTGACAATTACTTTAATTAAATTTATAAACATAAGTTTTAGAATTTTATAACTAGTAAAATTTCAATATTTTTATTTGTGTGGGGGGGGGGGGATGACTGAAGTAAGAGAGTAATAAATGAATGAGTAATGTGAAAGGCAGAGTGAAAAAATGAGGAGGTAGATATGGTTTTAGGGTGTAGGGTATTTTGAGATTATTTTGGGAGGGATTTTTTTGGTATAAAATTTTTGTATTTTAGGAGAATGATTGAAAAATGTATACACATTTTGGGATTGTTTTGGGAGTTGAAAAATATTTTGAGAAAATGGTAAAGAACAGACCCTTATTGTTCTTCGACATTATTTTGGAGCTTATTAATTGGATATTTTGTTAATCTAATATTTAATAGCCATATGTTATGACTATAATATATTATTTAAGTCGATTCGGACAAGTTTACTTTAATATATATTAGGTTGAATATATTATTTTATCCAATTTAACAATACATGTACTTTAAGTGATATGGGCTTATTATTATTAGTCAAATCCGATATTAAAACTACTCATCTTAGAACTAGACATTAAATCGAGAAGATGGGATATTTTCATCCAACCTCATTTATCATCTATTATTGAAATTAAAACATCCAACTAATTATAGACTTCTACCACTTAAAATATGCGCTGCTACTATCACTCAAAGTGTGTATGGTATTAAATTAGATAGAATAATATATTTAATGTAATACCTCAAAATATCATGCTTAAATAATGGATCGATATAAAACAACTTGTACTTCATACTAAATTAATTGATGTATTTTTGAAAATTTTAATGCAAATCCAATGAGTTAAAACTTCTTGCAATGTTGTTATTGCAGCATTGAAAATTCTATTAAACTATTCACTTTATGTTCTATTCTCATATGATTATATCATAGTGCAGTGTTGAAAACACTTTCATTTTATTCAAGTGTCATACTTTTTAATAAAACATTAATATCCTAAATTGGATTTAATATGTTTTTATATGATCTTGTTTTACTATTATCTATTTAATCTTTGTGATTGTAATTTATAAATAAAATGATCGCTACTAAATCAATTGTAGATGATATTGAGATGCATTAATAATGTGAGCTTCAACATATCAATATTTTTCTTCTACTGAACTTGATTGTGTTTGTTTCTATTTTTCAAGAAGAGTAATCTTTCATCATTTTCTTAGAATATGTTGGAATTTTTCAATATAGGCATCTAAATTTGTAAAATATTTTACGTCCACTTCATAGGATATGTCGGGATTTTTGAATATTGGGATCTAAATTTATATAAAATAAGGCATACATTTGTTTGTTCTTTAGATTCTTTTTGCTTACTACATATTTGTGTGTGTGTATATATTGAGAAAAACTAGTTTGCGCAAAAGAAAGGCTTTGCTCTAATAAATATAATTTATTTGTATATTTGTATTTTATTACTGACAAAAATATTTGGCATGCTGATAATGCCAATACACAAGTGTTACAAATTGATGTGTATGGTCGAGTCCAATTATATATAATTTGACCCTGGCATATGTCCCAAAGAGAAAAAATTGCCTATAGAGCTCAACCTAAGATCATGGAACGATTGTGTTGCCACATCTCCCGTGACTCGAGCAAAGCAAACATTTCCCTACTCTTGGTTTGTTGCTCATAATACTCTTGGACCCGACCACAAGGTCAAGCAAGCTTGCATTATCATTGAGCATTATGATGTTGGGCAATCAACATATGATCGCCCAACATCAATAGGTAGATGGATTTGGAACCTAACAAATGATCTCCATAAAAATGCATGATAAATTTGAGGTTAACTAAATGTCACTGCGTTAAATGTGTCTGGTTCGTTACCCTCCACTTTTTGCAATCTTAAGGCGGCTGAAAGTATTGTTCAAGTGGCCAGGTGCAGATTTGTTAGCTCATTCTAAAAAACTTATCTCATCCCATGAAAGGGACATGTGATTTACAATTGGTTGGGGCAAACCTGTCAATTTGACCCTAAACTTATGCACCTAGAAATACCCATTTTCCACACTGGACTTAGGTATGCACACGTAGCCCTCAATTTACAACTACGTTCTCTAATATCAATTCAGAGCTTGATACTGATTTAAGTATCAAAATGTCTTAGTTGAGAGCCATCTCGACTAGTTTGATGTGTATCTTGTTTTACAAGTTTAGCCTCAAACCGGTTGAATTCCTCATATTCCATCCTAACCTTTCCTAGCAATTAAACACTCTCTACTAAAACTTGCATGGTCACAAATTAAATTAAAAAATGACAAGTTCTCATTTAAAACTATATTTGTGAAACTTAATGTTTATTTTATTTTTAGTATTCGAATCATTATATTAAAGGTAGTGCAAAGACATCAAGAAATATAAGTGTGACTAATTGTATGAATTGGTTTGACCAATATTAGGGATATAAATTGGTTGGATGGTGAATCATCCAAATATTGTGAGACTATGAAGCACATGTTCATATATCATAATGATGCATCTCACAATATTATGAGATATTAAAAAAACCAAAAAATGAAAAATAAAAAATAAAAAAACTTTACCATACAAGCCTAAAGGCTTTGTTGAAGTTGCCATTTCCATCCATTTAAATCATGTGGCCCTAATCCTTTGTCTTCTCACCAAGAAACCCCACTATAAATGTCGCTTTATTTAGTATTAGTTTCACATATAGCTTTGCTATTTGTTTTTTTAAAAGCATTAGACAAAGTCCATAAAAGTATCCAATCTAGCCATCATTTTTTACAATTTTATTAATATTATTTAAACAAACATTTTCCATGATTTAGCATGGTTATTAAGTGAAGAAGAGGTAAATATTCCTTTTCATTTTTCAAGATAGTTGAACAATTTTTGAGAGATTTACATGATACATGCGTAAAGATTGATCTTATCAATTTTATTTTGTCAGATAATAATGTTCAGTCCAAGATAATAAATAAATCCTTTTAAATAATTTTCATTCGATATTTTATGTATTTTAAATTTATAAAAAACTAATACTTACTAATATGTACAAGGTTAAATAGGAATAATTAGGCTTAAAAAGTCAAAAGAATACCATCTTAATATGTAAATCTTACCCATGGGGAATCATATATATATATATATATCTTTTAAACCAGTGAGGTTCAAATAAAAATGTCTATAAAATTAAAAAATATCACCTTGAAACGTAAACCTTGCTGTAGGAATCATATATATATATATATATATATAGTTATATCTCTTATAAATAATCCATTCTTTATATATTTTAAGGATATGGTGAATTTTCTAATGAAAAAGAGTTACAAGCATTCGTATCCAATAAAATAACTAGATCTCCTTAGTTTTTTTTTTTTTTTTCTTTTATGATGCGTTTTGCATCAAAATTCATAAAAGTCCAATAATTGCTTAGGCTCATGAGGTCCAAATTAATATGAAAATTTAAGTTAAAAAGTTACCATTTTAAAATACAGACTTTAGGAATCATATATCTTTTTTCATCTCTTATAAATACTTCATTCATTATTATTTATTCATTTTAAGGATATGATAAATTTTTTCAAAGAAAATAACTGAAGCATTTAAGTACAATATGATAAATAGATCTTCTCTAGTCATTGTTGATATACCTGTCATTTATCAAACAAAAAAAATCTAATAATTGCTGAAGTCCGTGATACCTAAATAAAAATAATTAAGATTAAAAACTACAAAAAAATAACATCCTAAAGCGTAGATCTCATAAATATTCATTATTCATTTTAGTGATATGCGTGAAGTTTTTGAAAGAAAAAGAGTTGAAGCATTTAAGTCCAATATAATAAATAGATATTTTTTAGTAATTCTCATTAGATATTCCATAATCAAATCATATAAATTTCTGATAAAGCTAAAGCATGTAAGGCCCAAATAAGAATAATTAAATTTAAAAATTTCAAAAGAATTCCATCATTAAACCATAGGCATTATTATAAGAATCATATGTATATATATATATATATTTTCATGTCTTATAAATATCACTAAGTGGTTAATTGATTTAATGATATGAAGTTTGAAATTCAAAGTCCAATAAATTCATAGCGTGAATGTGCTTAAAAAAAAAAAAAAACTCTTACAAATATTCCATTCATTATTTATTTTACAAATTGATGAATTCTGTAAAAGAAAAGTGTTAAAACATTTTTTCTTGAACTCTAGCCAAATAATTTTGTCTATATAAAAAATGATTTATTATATTTTACTGAACTTTTTATCTCAATTAACGATTCACATTATTATTTCACAATGATAAATAGATCAATTTCTTCTGAACAATTGATGCAGTAAAAGTAAATTCTGATTTTCCATAAATTTCAATATGGTTCAAATAGTTCTATGCTAAAGATAAATTGGTATATCAACACAAGCTCTCAATACCCCTCCTCAAAGATGGTAAACTTAGGGGCTTTAGTGAAATATTTCATATTTATAGGGCAAAAGGGAGAAAATATCATAGTTGAGGGAGTTTAAATGAATTTTACCTCACACCCGTAAAACTTAGGGGCTTTAGTGAGATATTTCATATTTATAGGGCAAAAGTGAGAAAATATCATAGTTGAGGGAGTTTAAATGAATTTTACCTCACACCCACGCATCTCCCACCCCATCTCATATTCTCATTTACGCACAGGCATGAAAACTGAAAAGTCTGAGGGGCCCCCACCCCTTGAACTAGCCGCGGGATTCATCAAATCCCTGATATCTCAGCCCTCCATGGTTTTAATCCAACGGTTGTCAGCAGTCTGGCGTGGTAGTGGTAGGGGGCTAGTAGTTATCAGTCACCGTCTTCGCTCGCTCACTGTCATAAACCCTAGAATCTGTACTGACCCCGCGGCCACCGTTTTAACGTGAACACCATTAAAATCAAAGCAAAAATTGGAAGCATGCTATAAAAAGGTAAAAAGTAGGCATCTTGATAAATCTAAGAAAGACTGGAAAAAGGGGTCCGTTGAGCATTTCTTTTCAGGTATTTTTTTTTTCTTGTTATTTCTTAAATTGTTTACATGGGATTTTGTCTTAGAGGAGAAAGATGGGACTTTTAAGAAATGCCGCTGGAAATTATTTGATGGGTTTCTGGTGTCTTTTTCATTTTTTTTTTTTAAATAAATTTTCTCCTTTGTATGGTGAAGGGAAAATGAAAAATATCTGGGGCATGTGGTGGCTTTGAGCTGACGAGTTGATCCGAGTCAACTGAGTTGGGACCGTTTTGTGGTCTGGGAGTGGTGTGGAGAAAGTGGATTTTGCTTGTGTGCTTGGAAGAGCGCGAATTTCGCGTCGTTTTGGCTGAGTTCGAAGGCCGGGGAACTGAGTTTGAAGGGGTTGATCTGGCTTCTAAAGGTCTTGGTTTCGTTTGGTAGGAGCATGACATAAACGGTGGTGTCAGCTCTTGATCAAAGAAAGGCCTCTTGGTCTGCCAAACCATAGGATTGGCTCAATTCTTGGTAGGATTGAGTTTTGCTTCTGATTTGTTGAGTCCAAAAGTGAGTTCAACTGGGTTGCTATTTTCATCCTTGGTTATAGAGCACTGCTCCATATTTGAACCATGTGATGCTTTTTTGAAGGAGGAACTGGTGCTGGTAATTCTCAGAGAAGTTTTGGTCTTTCAAGGTTGTTCCAATATAAAGCCCAAGAAGAAAATTAATTTGGGGACTTTGCCTCATAGGAAAAAGAGAAAACAATGCCTTCAGTTGGAATGAGGAGGAGTACAAGGGTCTTTGGGGCCAGAGTTTTGCGATCAGGGAGGCGGATGTGTACAGAACCGCAGGAGGATGGGAAGTACAAAAGGGCGGCTAATAGGGGGAATGAGTGTATTGAAGATCTAGGCAACTCTGCAAATGGAGGAGGAGATGGTGGTGATAACTTCAGGGGTGTGTGGCAGGAAAATGAAAATCAAGCTGTACTGGACATCGATGTGGAACCTAAAATTGAAAGAAGTGCACTGGAAGATCCAGTGGAAGTGAGAAATATGGACAGCATGTGTGGAGTTGTGTATAGGAGGAAAAGAAAGAGGGTGGAGTTGGCAAGTGCTGGCCTTTCAGAGTATAAGAGGTTTGGGAAGAAGTTTGTTAGGAGGCAGTGGAGGAAAAAATATAAAGCTGCTGAACCCTTGGAGATATGTGGAAACTTTATGCATTCTATCAACAGTTTTCCACTGCTTGCTGTCGCTGCTAATGATTCTTCTTATGATAGTAGGCGTTGGATTTCTTGTTTCTTGTCTTCTGTGCTGAGCTACATGACAAGGGTTAGAATCGGAATAAGGCAGTTGTCTGCATTTGTGCTTGTGGAGCCAATATTTGCTGCTTATTCCTCAGGTGGTGTGCTTTTTCTCCAGGTGAATTTTTACTATCCTCTACATAGTCAGTGCTGTTAGATCATAACAAAAGAAAAAAGAAGTATTTAGATGGGGGTGAAGTTTTGAGATGCCAATCCACAAACATCTTGCAATTACTTCGTGTGTTCTGTTTGATTGCTTTATTGTATAATATGATATCTATGTTTCTTCCTGTTACAGGATTCTAGCACTGCCAAGAACCCTGGTCTTTGCATAATTTTGGGATCCAGGTCTTTGATCCCAATGTTTGCTGTCGATTTTCCTGCAATTCCATTATGCTTTATGCAGATGCATACAAATATGCATCTTAGATACATGCATTGGGCTCGATTGCTTATAGCAAATTCATTGGATTCCAATGAGGAAGATGAGAAAGTGACAGGTGTGATGGATTATGCTAGGGAACCTCCATTTGTAGTTCGTTCTGGTAGAGATCACTCTCACTGTGCTGGAGCTGCATCTCAAGTTTCTCCTGAGGAAGATACATCTTATATTGATGTGTTAGCAATTCATAATGATGATTCAAGGAGGAAGGAGCTGTCACACTCAGCTGTTGGATTAACTAAATCTTCTATTCGAATTATGAAAAGCAGACGTAATATCCAGAAAAGGAGGAGTTCTTGTAGGAGGAAGAGGGGTAGACCACCTTTAGCAGTTAGAGCTCAAAAAGCTAGCGAAGCTTTGGGTTCAGATTTTTTCAGGATTAGACATCATGGCATCCATGCCCTTCCTGCGGCACCTAGTCGTTCACTCAGGAGTTTGGACAAGAGGAGTTTAACTGAAAACATCGAAGAGCCAAAACACCTGGGGCTGTTGATGCAGGATATGTGTTTTGCTAGCTGTGCTGCTAACTTGTTAATTATTGAACAAGACAAGTGTTATAGGGAAGAAGGAGTTATCATCACTTTGGAACCCTCTACCTCAGAACGATGGTCTCTTGCCATTAAGAAGGATGGGATGAAGCGATACAGCCTGACTGCACAACGAGTCATGAAGCCATATTCCTTTAACCGCCTCACTCATGCCATAGTATGGGCAGCTGGTGGTGGTTGGAAGCTTGAGTTTCCTAATAAACAAGACTGGTTGATTTTCAAGGAACTTTATAAGGAATGCTCTGAGCGGAATGTGCGGGCCCCTGCAGCTAGTGTTATTCCTGTTCCTGGGGTACAAGAGGTACCCATCCCTGTTGATAGCAATTATAAACCATATGTGAGGCCTGATTCATACATTACTGTGGAAGATGACGAGCTAACCAGGGCTTTGGTGAAGAAGAGTGCCAACTATGACATGGACTCAGATGACGAAAAGTGGCTGAACAAATTCAATGATGAGTTATATGCAGACAGGGAGCTTGGACGACCTATCACAACTGAGAGTTTTGAGTTGGTAATTGATGCACTTGAAAAAGGTTTTCATTGCAATCCAGATGACTATTCTAAAGAGCAAGCATTGTATGATTTTTGTATGCATCGGGAAAGAAAGGAAGCTGTAGAGGCTATTTATAATTATTGGATTAAAAAGCGGAAACAGAAACGTGCAGCACTAATAAGGACTTTCCAGGTAAACTGGATGTGCTTCATTATAGATATATTACTGAAACACCTAGGAATTGGTTTTACTTCTTTGCTGATCCATGAGTTCCCTGAAATAATAAAAAAATTATCTTATTTTGCAGCTTTATCAGCCAAGACGGACTCAAGTGATCCCACAGTCTGTTTTGCGGAAGAAAAGATCATTCAAACGACAGGCAAGCCAAGATGGGAGAGGCAAACAACGAACTTTCTTGCAAGGTACTTGTCCTTGGTAACTTGGAGTTCCTTAAGTTAATTGTATCAGCATCCTATTGGTTTTATTAATTTACTGGAACTCTGTTATTGAACATACCATGCATTAGCCTTCGCACATTTTGAGTAAGTGTTTATCTAGTTTAAATCAATAGACTTGTTTAAGTTTAATCAACATAACAGTTGAGTAAAATAATTCTCATTTAGGCTTTACTTTTTGTTATATTGTGTTGATGATTGGCGTTCGGGATGACTGGAGTACGTTTTTTCAAGTGCTTGTGAAGTTTGGCTGCCTAGCAAATGTTAGAATATGTTGTCATTATTTATTTATATCTTAGTGTTGGTCAAAGAAGTTTATGGCCTTAATGTATCTGATTAAGCACTAATTTCATTATGAAATCTTGTTCATTGTTTTGTTTTAGCTTCTATTAATAGTGAATTTGCATTTTACAGCAATTGTTGTTGAACGAGATGCTTTGGAACTACAAAATAACTCACAAAAAGTGCAAGAAGCAAAAGCTGCTGCAGACAGATCTGGAGAGTTATCTGTTATAAAGCGTCAAAGAGCGCAGATGCTAATGGAAAATGCCAACTTAGCTGCTTATAAAGCTATTATGGCCCTTAGAATTGCAGAAGCAGCTCAAATCACTGAGGCTTCCGGTACAGTTGCATCTTTTTTCCTTGGCTAACTTGCTGGAGTGGTGGTGATCTGATTTCATTCAAGATTGCCAAATCTTATGCCTCATAAGCATTTTTCTTTGAAGCCTTGATGGGTCGACCTTGAGGAATTATTGTAATTTTGTATAGGTTGTTGATGTATACTTGTATAATTATTACCAGAGACCTGTATGTAGTATGGATTTTCAGTTAGTTTCTTCAGAAGAGAGAGAGAATATAGGAAAATTCCATCATAGTTGGCCAGAATATATCTCTGTGGTGGTATCTTTCCATGATATACCATGCAGTTGGGTATGCCCTTGGTAATGTACAGTTTACATGGCTGCTATGATGTTCTCTATATTTTATAGGTTTTGTGTGCAATATATATTCTGGCTGTTCAGAGCTAGATATCTTCAGGTTTATGGATGCCCTGTTCAAGTTATAGCAAGCAAAACTATGCAATAACAAGTGTGTTCTGCTGTTAGGCGAGGCAGGTTGAATGCTATGCTTTAGACGGCGAAAATATAGTGGCTAAAAGCCCGACCTGGAAACCTGAGTAACATGGGATATGTGGAAGGTGTTGAAGGAATACAATATTTTGGAAGTCGATAGATGGTTTTTATTTGCTATATTACAATACCTTGCTTCTTGTGAAGAAATATTTTTGTCTAAATATCATGTATCGTAAACAATATACATCAATTATTTATGGAGTTTCTCTCAAAAATATGAACACTAAATGGCATCTTTATAGTTCAATTTTCTTTAAATTAAATTAAGTAGTGATGTTCAAATGGTAAAGTTAAATTATCAATTAGATATATTTTGAATAGATATTGTTAGTAAGTCCTTGTAAATCAAGTTTTGGTACTCAAAAAATGTAAGAACTTGTGTAGACTGAATTATGATCAATATGATTTGAAGATCATTTACCCTCTTCCTCCCCCTCCCCCCCCCCCCCCCCCCCCCCCCCCGGCCCACTTATTCAAATGTTAATTCCTGAAGCCCTTTGTGGCTCCAGGGATTCCTTCTCTCCCTTCTAAGCTGCTTATTCTCATCAAGATCAAACATAGCAGAAGTTCTATAACAATTTATAATCTGCCTCAACGATGATGAGAAGTCAAAATCTCTTTTTGCCCATGACACCATATACATACAAGTAGTAGTTTCCGCAGAGGAAAAAAAAATTAAAAAAGAAAAATAACTGTAAACTTATTTCTGAGACGCTATAGGTTAAAAAAACAGAATAACATAAAAGAAAAAGATGAATACTGAGGTTGATTTTTGGCTCTGCTTTTACTAAGCTTTCTTTCTGCAGAGCACAGTATGCTATCAACAGTTATCACTCAAAGAGGAAAATATATTGTATGAGCACTAGGCTTATTTGCCTTTTCCCAAGAGAAAAAGAGAGAAAAAATGAACCTTTACATTCAGCTAGGAAGAGAAGTTAATTAAACTTCAAAGCATTTAAAGAAACTTGGAAGTTTTTATAGTAACTATAGAAGGCCTATGACTGGTGAATGTGCAAATATCAATTTGTCTTTGTTTGCAGTGTATCCCCAGTTTTGACAAATGCTCTTTCTCCTGGGCTTTGCCTCACCGAGCATTGTTATAATGTCCCTCATTGATGGCCTGTCCTTTGGGAGCTTTGCTGTGCAAAGAAGTGCAATTTTGAGAACAAGAAGCATCTCTTCTTGCACATGTTTGCATTGGCCTGCAATGTCTGGATCCAATGCTGATTCTGAGGCAGCTTTGCTGTTGACCTTTCTTCGAACCCATTCGACTATATCAACGGATTCACCAAATGAAGGGTCTAAAGGCATTTTCCCTGTTAGCAGCTCCAGTAGCACCACTCCAAAACTGTATATATCACTCTTCTCATCAACCTTCAATGTGTATCCATATTCTGCATGAGAAAAAAGATTACTACTGCATGTTAGTATGAAGAAATTGAGTAATATCTTTATTCTTTAAGTTGCAGGTATCAGCTAAATTACCTGGTGCTATGTAGCCATACGATCCAGCCACCATCGAAACAGTCTCATTCTTGTGCATCATTGTCCTTGCCAAGCCAAAGTCAGCAATTCTTGCCTCAAAATCTGAGTCCAGCAGAATGTTATTTGACTTCACATCCCGGTGGATGACCGGTGGATGGCAGTCATGGTGAAGGTAAGCAAGCCCTTGTGCTACACCAACAGCAATGTTATATCTTGACACCCAATCCACCAACATTTTTCCGGCCTGTTTTCCATGCAGTGCTGCTCCGAGACTCCCATTAGGCATGTATTCGTATACCATCATAACATCCGTCTCATTGTGAATATACCCCAACAGTCTCACTATGTTCCTATGCCTCAGTTTTCCCAATAGGTTCACCTCTGCAAAGAGGTCGTCTCCTGTTTCAACATCTGCTTCTGATTTCCACAGCTTTTTAACTGCTACCACTGTGTGTGGCCTATGACTTTCAGCCTTGTAGACAATTCCAGCCCCACCAATGCCAATCACATTTGATTCCTTTAGACAAGCTAGTATGTCAGCACTTGTGAAATTAAGCCTCTGAAATGCTACAAGCCTCCATGGCCACTCTGAGTTGTTTTTCTTGAACCAATCTGTGAAGGAGTTGCCACACAAATACCATTTTTGGTATAATTGTCTCCCTGAAAAAACTAAGATACCTACAGCTAAAATTACTGATATACCTACAAGAAAGCCCACAACTATGTGCTTTATGTGGACTTTCCCAGGCCTAGGTGCATTGGTGATGCTTTGGGAACATGGTGGAAGTATAGCACCACACAGACCAGCATTGCCAATAAGATCACTTGGGTTGATGGTCTTTAAGATGCCGTTGTTTGGAACAGGCCCCTCAAGCTTGTTATAAGACAAGTTTAGCGTTTCAAGGGCTGGGGAGATGCCAAAATTTTCAGGGATCTTTCCAACAAGAGAGTTGTTTGACAAATCAAGAACAGACAGAGTTGGCATTGTGGCTATGGCTCCTGGGATTTCTCCAGAGAACTGATTACTTCTGAGATTCAAAGTCACCAGTTTTTCACATGAAGCTATACTCTGGGGAATTTTTCCTGAGAAATGGTTTTTTGAAAGATCAAGCACAGAAAGTGATGGACAATCCTGGAACTGGTCCGGGATGTTCCCTTGGAGGTTGTTAGCCGAAGC
The DNA here is from genome assembly GCA_018894105.1 of Jacaranda mimosifolia. Classification (NCBI taxonomy): domain Eukaryota; kingdom Viridiplantae; phylum Streptophyta; class Magnoliopsida; order Lamiales; family Bignoniaceae; genus Jacaranda; species Jacaranda mimosifolia. The sequence goes on from CM032125.1 coordinate 4,448,795, forward strand.
AATGAAGGTTTGGAGGCTAGGAATGGACAGAATGCCGGAAGGTAATGATGAATCCAGGCGATTTCCAGAGAAATCAATAAATGAAAGTGAAGTTGAAAGAGTAAAATCATCAGGTATTTCACCACTAAAATTGTTATTAGCTAATTCTAGCCTGGAGAGTTTTGGAAGAGTTCCAAGGCCAAATGGGATTGGACCTGAAAAATGATTGCTTTGGATCCTAACCCGAACCAAAGAAGAACAATTCGACAGGCTCGTTGGAAATGGACCAGAGAATGAGTTATTGAAGAGGATGAGTTTGGTTAGATTACCTGAATCACACAAACCAGGCGGGATCTCACCTGACAGGGAATTTGATGAAACATCCAACCATTGCAAGGGAGAGTTTCTTCCCAGGTTCAATGGCAAAGAACCATTCAAAGAATTTTTCCATAGTTCAAGAACCTCAAGTTTTATCAGCTCATCAAGCCTCCCTGGAATAGGACCACTCAGCTTATTACACATAAGATTCAGCAACTGCAGATTCTTAAGTTCTGCTATCTCATATGGTATCTGTCCTGAAATTTGGTTGTCAGATAGATCCAGATACACTAAAGATGTTATATTTCCAATTTCAGGTGGAATCCTGCCTGAAAAATTGTTCTGATATAAGTAAATTGTGGTTAACTTTTTCAGCTTGCCTAATTCTCCTGGAATTGAACCACTCATTGTCCCAACGGCCAAGTCAAGATACTGAAGATTAGTGAGGTTCCCAAACTCTGCTGGAATTGGACCTTCAAACTGATTATACCCCAGAATAATAGTCTCTAAAGAAGACAACTGGCCAAGCTCGGCTGGGATCTTCCCAGTAAGATTATTGCCTGAAAGGCCAAGAAACTTCAACTTCTGCAGATTCCTGAAAGATGATGGAATTGAACCTTCAAAGAAGCTGCCTCTGAAATCCAGGCTTTCTAGCGAAGCTCCACGGCCAAGATCTTCCGGGAGGAGGCCCTCGAAATTGTTGCTTGATGCATTGATGCTTCTCAGGCCTGTAAATCCTCCTAGCCCAACCGGAAAGTTCCCCACAAAGTTATTCTGGCTTACATCAATGCTCCTCAATGAAGTCAGATTGGCTAGTGACTTTGGAAGTGCAGACGAAAAGTCGTTGCAGCACAGATTGAGCTCCAAAAGACTGCTCAAATCTTGAATACGCAGAGAAACACGGCCGCTGAGGTTCATATTGGACAAGTCCAGCTTCTCTACATAGCCTTGAGAGTTGCATAAAACGCCGGTCCAGTGGCAATGTGGTGAGCTAGTTCTGCTTACATCGGCCGGCATCTTCCAGTCTTTCAAATGATCCAATGGATCAACCAAGCTGGACTTTATATCTAGCAATGCTGATAACTGAGCATTTGGAAGATCAGAAGATCCATTGGCAAAAACAGAACAGAAACCAATGGAACAGCAGAAGAACAAGAAAAAGTAACCCCTCATTTTGTTCTATACTTCTTCTTGATTATTGTTTTTTCCTCAGTTTTCTTTCATCATTTTAGGTTCTTGCAACAATGGTACTGTCTGAATCAAGGCAAGGGAAACTCAAGAGTTATATGAATGAAAATTAGATCAATGATTGGATAATAAGTTAGTTATCATCGTGATAAATTATTAACAAGGATGGGACCCCTGTCCATGTGTGTGGATTTTCATGTATTAAGCATGAATCTAATGATTAATTACTGATGGAGGATTAGTTTAATCTGAGTTCGTGAGGTCTCGGGATCATAACCAGCTATTAATCTTGCAGCAAATGACTGTAAAGCTTTGGACTGATCTATGATTGTTCCGACATTAAAACATGGAAGGAATGTGTTGTAAGTTCTGAAAAATATTGCTTAATTTACATGAGTTTGTACTTGTCATAATTGATCATTGGGTCAACTCAAACAAGGTTAATCAGACTTAATCCTTTTGATTATACAAATGTTTGAAGTTATTGTCTTTGTTAGGAGAATAACTGTTCAAGAATATGATCCCATCATGTGGGCTGTTGAGCTTTTGGCATTTTAGTGAAGCTGTCATTGTTACATTCCTTTTTTTCCCCTTAAAAGTTTTTAGTTTTCAATTATTATTTCTTTTATTTTGAAATTTAAGAACATTTAAAAAATATTAAATTGACATGATAATGAATATTGAACTAGAAACTTCTTTGGTCACCCGAAAAAATAATTTGTTGATGATGGGTAACTTTTAATGGTCATATGTAGTTTTTGATACCTGCCCATGATCCATCATGAAAGATGTTTAGTAACTTTAGTGACTCCCTTTTTTTTTTTTTTTTTTAAATATACTAGTAGTTGTTGAATGCAATTTTTGTACACATAAAATTATTTATTGAATCATTTAAAATTAATATATGAAATAATTTAAATTATGATTAAAGTTGAAATTGTGTCAGATGTTTTGATATGATAAAGAAAATAATGGAATATGCAATTTTGACAACACGAATTTATGGATTTGTGGATTTTGTGAAAAATACAAATTGAACCACCACTTTTACAAGGCAACTTAAAGAAGAAATTTGGAATATTAGTAAATTTAGTATCCAAACTACCTTTTTATACTGAATTCTCCATTCTATCCTTCAAAATGCATTACCCATTTTAGTTGTTGGAATAATTAAAGGGTAAATTATATAAAAAATCACAAATAACTTTCACTTTAAACACAAAAAACCTTTCTTTTTAGGGCTAAAATCTTTTTACCACCATGTGTTATACGAAATAGGCTATTTACCCTCCTGTGAAAAAAAAAAAAAACGGTGAAACGCCTCCTTATGTTTTTAAAATTTGGATCACTGGCTCCTTTTGTCTATTTGAGTTGAATTTTCTATTGAAAGAACGAAAATACCCTCATATATAATTACTTTATATCCTTATGTTTTTCTTTTTCTTTTATTTAATCTAAATTAAATATCTTATGTATTTATAAAATACATAAGATATTTATATAAATTAAATACTATCTAATATTTATAAAATTATATATCCATACATATATATAAAATTATATACATATAAAAAATTGTATAAATATGTATATGCATAATATATATGTGTATATAAAATTATTTATAACATATCTATATACATATAATATATATATATTTCTTTTTCTTTTATTTAATCTAAAGTTAAATAATTTTATATTTTATGAAATATATAACATATTTATACAAATTAAATACTATTTAATATTTATAAATTATATATACATACATACATATATATAATTATCAAAACTAAATAATTTTATATTTATAAAAATCAAATACTATATAATATTTATAAAAAATTATATACATGCATATGTATAAAATCACATATATATATAAATTATATATATACACATATATGCATATAAAATTATTCATAACATATTTATATACATTAAATACTATTTATTATTTAAAAAATTATATATACATACATATATATATAATTATTTATGACATATCTATATACATATATATAAAATATATATATATATATATATTTTTCCTTTTGTTTAATCTAAAATTGAATAATTTTATATTTATGAAACATATAACATATTTATAAAGATTAAATATTATTTAATATTTATAAAATTATATATACATACATATATATATATAAAATTATCAAAACTAAATAATTTCATATTTATAAAGTATATAACATATTTATATAAATCAAATACTGTATAATTATATAAAAAATTATATACAGGCATGCATATATATATATATAATCACATATATATAAAATTATATATATATGCATATAAAATTATTCATAACATATATATATATATATTGGGCAAATATATTTTTACCCCCATGCGTTGTACGAAATGAGCGGCTTACCCCCCATGATATATTAAGGGCATAATAGTCATTTTATTTATAAAAAATTACAACAACTCGCATTTTGGGCGCGTGCACTTTACTTATAGACTTGGGGGGGGGGGTTTCACTTGTTTTTAAAAACACAAGGCAGTATTTCAACTTTTTTTTTTTTTTTCAAAGCGGGATAAACCACCAAAATCATTTTTCCGAGTGGACTAAAAATATATATTTCCTTTCTTTTTATAATAGTATAAATATATATCCACATCGTCCAAATTTTTTCATCATATACAAAAAATTTACTTTGTAAATTATAAATACTATCTCGTTCATATTTATGATGGTACTTTTGGAAGTATGTTGACATTGAGGGCGGTATATATATTAATATTTTCGAGACAAAATCTGTATCACTATAATTATATGTATATGAAATGAAAAATAATATTAAAAAAATTATCATATTACAACTTTTGGACATTACTTCTTAGATGCTATTAGTACCATATACTAAAATCCACTGGGTTGGAGTCTATTCATTTCCCATTTGAATAACTTCATAAACTCTTTGTCCATAGCTTTTTTCTATTCACTAATTGATTGAAACTTGAACATGGCCAATTTGGGATACACAACATAAATGGTACTACAAACATGTCAAAGGATAGATAGTGTGTGTGTGTGTGTGTGTGTGTGTTATTTTTATTTTTTGGGGGGTGGGTGGGGGGGAGGGGGTTGGGGCTATTGGAAAATCAACCTAATTCCCTAGTTGTACCTTATCAAAATTGATGCATAAAAATGGTATCTTGAACATGATCAAAAAGGGTGTCAAAGAATCTATGCATGTTAGGGTTAGGGATATTAGTTAGAATCATCCAACAAAGAACAATCTTTTCCTTTCCCCAATTTAATAATTGTGTGTGCACATAATGCAAGAATCCCCCATCCCATCCCACCCCACCTCACCCCACCCCACCAGCCCACCAATAATAAAAACACTACTGGTATTACTTGGAAAAGCACATGCAGCCCATATGGCTCATTGGATCTTAGATGACTTTAAAATTTGAAAATAATGCAAAATTTTTAGTGATTGAAATGTGTGGTATGATGAGTTGATAAATGGATAAAGAAAACAATAAGAGTTGGAAAGGGGGCTGGAAACCATGTGACCAAATGGTACCTGAATTTGCAGCTGCAGCTTCCCTTGGGAATGGGATCATTTGCATTTATATTTCACCTATTACTGAAAAGGAATGGACAACCTTCTCATTGTCCAAAGATGCTTCCTCAAAATTTCCTAACAATAACAACAACAACAACAAAAACTGTATATCGCAAAATTATAACTATTAGTAAAGCACAATTCGAATCTATAGTCCTTTACAACAATTTAAGTTTTCAGAAAAGTTATAGCTATTAGTAAAATACAATTCAAATTTATAAATTTTATGACAATTTCAATGTCAGGAATAAATTTAGGAAATGAAGGGAGTTATTTTCAGGCATAAATTATTTTGGATCTTTTTATTTCAATTGCTTTTTTGCCCTTTATTACATTTTACAAATTTATGTCAAGTGTATACAATTTACAATCAAGTGTGTTTTTAAAGAAATATTTAATTAATACAGTTGGCATGATTTTTTCTTATCAGAATAGAAGATGAAATACAAATTGAAATGGAAAATTTGAACTTTAATAGACGGTAATATTCTTGCAGTCTCAAATTGAATGCTTATATGTACTTCTCCTTGCTTTGTGTCCACAAATAATATCCTATTTTTGTATTTATTTTAAAATAATCTTCTTGCTTAAATAATGGCATGATATTACTAACTTTCAATCACTATTTTTATTTTCAAGTTATAATATATATATATATATATATATATTTAAGTATCACTTGAAACTCCCCATTAAATTAGAACAAAATATTCAAGTTATGGGCTATTATATGTGCTAATTTGAGGATTTAAGCATAAGTCTAAGTGAGGAGCCCACATGCTTTTATAACTAACAAATCCATCATAATTAGAGAAGGATTTAGGAAGAAGCTTTTCGTGGGTGCTGGTAGCAATGATGATTAATCTTTTATCACGTTTATAAGGACCTTTTTCTTCATTTAATGGCCTTCACACATTTTTTCAATTAAAAAGTGTCACTTTTTGTTGGTATATATTTCCCTCTTATTTGGGCTAAGAGAGACTAGAAAATTATGTAGCATGAAGGCTTTAAAGTGGAGAAACTAGTAACTTTTGTGAACATTTATGAGATTACTTAATTGGGTTTCCTCTATTCTTTTTCTTTCTTTATAATTTAGCAAAAACAAGAAAAAGGTGATATTTATATGGGCTCATTCTTCAAACTACCCCACCCCCTTCCCTCCAATCCCAATAAATCATAGGGGTTCTTATGGATCTAATGGAGAAAATTCAAAAATAAAAGGCATTTTTAGTCTCCATCTTTTCTTAGTAACTAAAGTTTTGAAAGGTTATCAAAATTATTTATGATACTAAATTTTATTTCATATTAAAAAAATCAAATAAGTTGTCTTTCTCACCTATTAATCGCTTGTTCATGAGGATAAAATCCCCAAGTTGTTAAGAAGATGCTATGTGGAGAGAGATTTTTTAGATTTATTTGACGGATAGTACTATCTCACAATGTCAACTGTGCCAGTAAAAATGAAAGGTCCATTGCCGCAAAACATTGTCCTTCGAGCAAATATGGTGGATGATTTCATCTTGATAAAAAGACATTTCAATGTCTGAGAAACAAGGAACAAGGATATCTAAAAAATTTCCTTAAAATTTTCAACTTTTAATGCAAGATCTGATATCATCAAGCGCATTGTTACAAGTTGTCAAAAGATCTTATTTAACTTCATATTGTTAAACGGAATCGATCTTTTTACATATAATATATTCATCAATAATAACTTCTAATTGTCTTTGTTTGTGTGGATCCAAAATAATCATTAAAAGGGTGTTTAAATATTTTCTTCCTCCAATTTCAATCGCCATTAAGATATTGATATGTGAAAAATGAATTTGGTCAGATCAGATGACTTTGATATCACAAACATCGGAAATGATAGCAAAGCTTTTAATTTCGAAGGAGTGAAAAAATTTTAGAAAAAGTTTGAGAATTGGAAAAAATAAAAGTTGGGAGTATCTGTGAACAACACTGAGAGGTTGGAAAAAATAAATAAATAAATAAAACTTGGGAGTGTTTACAAAGGAAAATCAATTGAATAACGAACTTCAATTTTTAAGGGATTTTTATTGTTTCACATAAATACACAAAAGCTGCTGAAATTGGGGGTAAGCTGCTTCTAAATTCTAACTCTTTTTTTCAATTTAAGTTTGTATAGTTCAAAAAAGAAAAAATGCATTCCAAACATTTGTATTTTACTTAAATTCAACTAAAAATTAAGAATTACTTTTTTATCCAATAATGTCCAAAATGTATTCCATTTTCATTTTTTATTTTCATCATTTTCAAATTTTATAAAATTAGTCAGTCAAAATAAGTCTGAGTTTGTATTTAGATAGATTGTTGAAAAAATAATAATTATATTAAGTTTAATAAGTTGTAGGTAGACAGAGAAATAGTAATAACGATAATAGAGAGATAAGATATATATGTTATTATATAATGTATTTTAATAATAAAAATAAAAATATATCGAATGAAAATATATATAAAGTGGCGTGCCTCAATTTTCAAATAGTAGAAATGTGAAAATGAAACTTGAAAATAAAGCCGAAAGGCCAATGGGCCCCAAGTTCGATATATAATCCATCAACTTCACAACCCATTTAATCCTTGCTTTCACTATCCATATTCATTGATGGACAAGGATAATGGGCCCATACCAAGATCGGGCCCAATGTTAAAATTTAGGGCTGAATTTGGGCTTGTAGATGCATTGGGTTTGATAACTTGATTGTTGTTTAGGACTATCAATGGAGCGGATTTTAATCCGAATCCGATCCGATAATTTAGGATTTTTAACCGATAAAATATTGATGGATATGATCCGATTAAAAAAATTCATAATTTGAAATAAATGAAACGAATATGAATTTGACTCGATTCGATCCATTAATAATCCAAATCCGAATATATAGTATTACATGTATACATGTAGTATTATACATATATATACGTAGGGTTCCATAGCAACTCCAAAATGAATATTTGGACGAAAAAAGTAATGAGTTTCTATGCAATATATCAAATCAGTTGATTTTTCATATAAAATGTTAAATTTGGAGGTTATCTACATCATAATTGCATCACTTGTTTCTCTATTTTTGTAATAAAAAATGATGCAGGAAAAATAATGAACAGGAGCTGAATGTTGTGATATAAAAGAATGCAATGCAAATCTCAATTTGATTGAAATGAGTTTCTTTTTTTGATAAAACTTTAAGTTTATAATTAATTGATTGAAAAATCAAGTATATATGCATTTATAATGTCAAATAAGTACTATTATCAGCAGCAGGACCTAAAATATAATGATATAATAAATGAATGTGATTAAGTTATATTCTATTATTGCTTTTATATGATAAATAAACTTGAAAATTTATTCGTTAATATGTTGTGTGTATCTTTTTTTTTTAGGATGAATGTTTTGAATTTAGATTCTACTAATTTTTTAAAAAAATAACAAATATATGATTTTTGGGAGTATTCGGATTCGGATCTTTTTTCGGATATCCAATTTTTATATGGATCCGAATATGGTTATAACAATCAAGATCCTATAAGATCTTGGGTTGGATTCGGATATGACATATCATTATCGGATTCGGATCCAGCTTGATCCGATCCGAATCTGATCCATTGACAAGCCTAGTTGTGTTGGGTGAGTTTGAATTGCATTAATATATAACAAAATACTAATTTCAACTCGAATTTAGTATGATTCCATTCGACTTATTCAACTCTAATTAAATCCAATAATAACTTCGGGTCTAGTTGAGTTGATATGATTTTAATATAGTCAAATAAAATTCCTATAATTATTTGATATAAATCATTTGGTTATTAGGCTAAAATAATTGGCAAAATAGTATCGTTGCCTAATTAAAAAAGAAATCTACAATTTTATGGTGAGGTAGTAGTATATCAGAAAAAGAAATTCTATTTTAAACTCAATTTTATTAAGTCAAATGAATTTTAAAATTGCCACGAAATTTATAGCATTGTACCAAACATTTTGGACTAGAATAGAAGAAATTAGAGTAAATTAATATATATATATATATATATATATATGGAGAGGGTTACTTCAATATTTTACCATATGATGCACAAACATTGGTTCATGAGACTGTTTTTTTACCTTTTTACTTTTAAAAAATAAAAAATATTTTATATTTTTAGATCGACAACTATCTTTAGATTTACTTAATTATTTTAACATGTTACTATATGCACTCTACTTTCAATTTTCTTTTTTGACAACAACAGACAATAAAGTCCATATCTTACAAAGAGCATTTTTACAATTTTTTTTAAAAAAAAAATTCCTAAATAATCTAAAGGATATACTTAAATAAACTATGCCTTTGCAAGGTCATACTTACCACATTTGATGCCATAACTTTTATTTTTTTGGGAAATTGAATATTGAATATAATTTTAATTTCGATCATGAAGTAAATATTGAAAAAAAAATACATATTTTCCAATGAAGTAAATTATTTTGTTTTGATCGTAATTTTTACTCCGTTATTGTCATTAAGTGCAAAGAAAATATAAACAATTATGAAAATATATATTTTTTCTAAAGTAAAATTTACAACAACGTTATCTGAAACACGAACACTTTTCTCAATTATTTCGTAAAAAATATAAATAAATATAATAATAATAATAATAATAATAATAATAATAATAATTTATAGAGTGCAAATATAAAAAAATTATCTTGACAAAGAAAGACTTTGGAAAAATCAACTTATTAGTGGAGATTACTATTAAGCCAGCTAAAATATATCATAATTAATCCATAGCCGCGAACTGCCATCTCAACTAATTATTATATAATTCTGTCGATGAGTCATAAGCCAATAGAAAATGGAAAATTGATTGATTAATTGGATTCTTCCTTTTGATATTAATGGATTATCTGTCCTTTTCCACTAATTAAGACAAGACAATTAACTAATAATATGATTCATTATTTAATTATTACACACACACACACACACAAAAGACGTTTGACGCAGAAAAGATAATTTAACGATTGATAATCCTTATCTTAAACCTAAAGATTAATGATTAATGATAGTAATTAGTTTGCGTCAGTATCAATAAACCATCATATATACATGAATGGTATTAATAATTATAAGTTTTTTGTGGCCTAATCATGAAAGACAAAGTTTAAGGAAAGTATTTCAAAATATTATTAATTGGTCGAAATTCTTTGAGTGTTAATACGAAAGATTAAGGATGTCGAGTGATCAGCCGATTCATTAATATCATCTTCATACTTAATATTTGAACTATATCTTCAATTTTTAATAAAATTCTGAGTGCACGTTTGTGTAAATTAAGAAAAAAAAAACGACAAAAAAGGGTTGCGGATTAATACTTCAGGATGTTAAAATCAAATAATTTGGGACATAATTTGGAGAAATTTTCATTAATCATGCAATAAAGTATTGTGAATTAGTTGTACTAATTAATTAATTAAGTGATAATCATGATTCATGAAATCATCTCTTACCTAAATCAATGATTTCACACTGAGGACCACAAGGATTGGGGACCAATTAATTACAACTATGTTTTGATTTAATGAGTTAAGCTAAGTTTGCCTTTTTTATTTTCTTATATTATACTTTATTAATTTCATAAATATAAGAGTAGAGAATGTCATTATAGATCTTGATTAGAAAACATTCTCTCATGTGAATATTTTTATTTAGTAAATCTAATTTAAAAAATATAACATCTTTTGTAGTTCTAACATCTAAAACGAGACATGAAGTGTTGCAAAAATAGAAGAATTAAAATCACGAGACATATGTACTTATTTTGAAATATATTTATTAATAATGTTCAAATTCATTGTCACAACAGGAAGTTTTATTCTGAAAAACCATCTCAACGTGTGAAAGAAATAATGTAATTATAAATTATGCATCATTTAGTCTAAGATAATATTTAATATATCATTATATAGTATACGTATGTATATATACACACATATAGTTGAGTGAGGAGATAATGAAAATAGGCAACGTAATTATGAAGAAAGGATTATGATAAAAGCATAGAATTAGTTGTTGGAAATGCTAGTAATCATAGACTAAATTCTTCTCTTTGCTCTATCATTAATTAGTCTTTTGACAATCATTGTCCCTTTTAACAGCTAATATTGCAATTTTTTCACTGTCCTCCCTTTAACAGCTAACATTGCAATTTCTTAAACCCTACTCTTAACTAGAAATATGTACACGTAAGAGTGTGTGCGCTAGGATTGTCAATGAATCGGATTTGGATTCAAGTTTGAATCTAAAAATAATATGTCATATTCAAATTTGATCCAATATCCATCGAATTTATAGTTGGTATAACCATATTCGTGTCTAAATAAAAGTCGAATATCCATCGGATATCCAAAAAAATTTCAAATTTGAATATTTCAAAAATCATCATATATTTATTATTTTTCTAAAAATTTAGTAGAATCCAAATTCAAAACAATCATCCTTAAAAAAATACATAATATATTAATGAATAATTTTTCAAGTCTATTGAGTACTTAAAAGCAACAATAGAATTTAACTTAATCACATTTATTAACTAAATCATTCTATTTTAAGTTTCGTTACTAATAATAATACTTATTTGGCATTATAAATACATAGTTATACTTGATTATTCAATCAACTAACTATAAACTCAATTTTATAAAATAGAAACTCATTTTGATCAAATCAAGATTTGCATTGTATTATTGCCATATTATTGCATTCGGCTCCTACTAATTCTTCCCACATTATATTTTGTTATAAAAATAAAGAAACAAGTGATGTAATTATGCTGTAAGTAAGTTCAAAATCTAACAATTTATATGAAACGCACCTGGTTTGATATATTGCATAGGAGTTCATTACTTTTTTCATCCAAATATCCATATTGACATTATTATAAGACCTTGTATATACATATATATAATACTATATATGTATAATACTAAATATATTCGAATTCGAATTATTAATGAATCTAATTGAGCCATATCCATATTTGCTCCATTTGTTTAGAATTACAAACTTTTTTAATCGGTTCATATTCGTTGAATTTTTTATCGATTAAGAATTCTTAAAAATCAAATCGAATGCGGATAAAAATTCGCTCCATTGATATTCCTCTCTGTGTGTGATGGGACCATTACACCAACTTTCACTTTTGCAAAATTTTGCAATAATTGAGGAGAAATCATTTCCACTGCATCAAACCTATAGCTTTCCATGTGCCAATGATGGATTTATTGTAGTTTCAATTTTACTTTTTATTCGTGCTTTCTTCTCTTGTTAATAACTACTAGAAACTACTAGGATCATTTTCTTTATAAAAAGAAAAATATACAATATCATGTCAAGCAAAACTCAATCCGTAATTTAAAATAAAGTTCGATCTGCAACTTAATACGACCAATTCAAAAGTTGTTTAGAAATAAAATTTGTGATATATATATATATATATATATATAAGAAAAAGTTCAACCAAATGATCAATGAATCTGAATGTAGAAGGGTAATTGAACCATCATTAGGATTTCACAAGGAAAATGGTCTCTCTTACAAAGCTAAAAACACAAGAACTCCCACAAAATTATAGGAGAAAAGGTCAAGAAAAGAAAAAGTTTGGTTTTTCTTGAAAAGACAAAAGAGAGAAATGTTAATCTTGGGAATCTTTGGACAACTACATATATATATAATTGTTAAAGATTCCAAAATCCCATTATTATTCTCCCACCAATTGGCCAATCCCAACTAGCCATAGAACAAGAAGCAAAAAGCAAAGACAGACTTAGGTAATAAAAAAACATTAAATGGAAGCCAAGCATCAGACTTGCCTAGAAGTTGCATTTTTACTTCACAAAATTCAACCCCTTGGTGTCAATTGCTTCATATGTCCCATGTTGCACTTTTCCATAAACACTAATTGTGTCTCTACATCCACACATGAGAAATGATCATGATATCGTATCGATCGCTCTTTCATCGTCATCGTTGCCATCGTCGTCGCCGTTGTCATCATCATCATCGTCGTCGACATACTTCTTGACCTGAAAAACGAGTTGAAAAAAGTCAAAGAACAAAGAAAGAGAAGAAAAAGAGAAAGAAGAAGAAGAAGAAGAGAAGAGGGTTGTGAGAGGTTTGAACTTTGAAGAAGTGGATATTAGTACTTATATTGGAGAACGATTTTGCTTAGTTCATAGGGAAATAAACAAAGGCGACAGGTACAAAGGGTTGGGTAGGAAAATAAATTATGTTTCTTACATAGTAAAGGGCCTACAAGGTTAAACAATTTTTACTTTGTTGGAAGTGCATGGGATACTTTCAAACTAAAGAAAGGAACTTTGTTTCAAATTGAAGTCATGAAGTGGGAATCTGAGGGAAGCCCATGAAAAATTGTGGGTCAAATTTCCAATTTAAAAAGTGGGGGGCAAAAAAGAATGCATAAATAAATGTTTTGGGCCAAACTATAGGTAGAAAAAGAACAATCAAATAAGGATAATGATTGTGGGCGGCTTCAAGAGTATTTAAATTCTATAATACTCTCTTCTAGATAATAATTGAGAGAATATATATATATATATATATATATATATTGTGGTTGTAAATGCTATGATTAGTTGGGTAATTAGGTTAAATAAAATTTGCACAAGAATTCATTAATTTATAAATGTAGATTAGCGCAGAATATTGATATTAATTTATCAATCTAAATACCTAAAAAGTATATAAGTATGCTTATAATGCACATTGAATATCTCAAATCAAAAAACTAAAAACTCACAATATTCAACCATTTTAAGATCTTAAATATTAAGCCGTATTATATGATTTTAAATTAATTTATTTAATATGAGCTTCGTCAAAAGATGCTACGATTAATTGTACTCACTTAATTATTAATAGATACTTCAATGTAATGGTGTATTTGATAACTTTATTTTTAATTAAAAAAATAAAAGTTTTTCAACATCATTATACTATTAAAGTCACTAATAGCCATCAAGCCCACTAAGAGGATCAACTATGTGCCACATTGCAATGCAAAATATGTCCTATTGTGGGTCATTAAGTTGATCATGACAACTTTTGTACGGATGACAGAAGAGATTGAATCTTTATCCATTAAACAACATATGTTATTGGAGGAGCTTGTTAAGTCCGTGGAACTCCAAGTTTCCATCATTCACCTATTACTTTTTGACGAGTAGCACAAAGACTTTTCTTTTTCTTTTCTTTTCTTTTTTTAAATATTAAAATTTTTAGATGTGGAGAAGAAATCTTTCTTGGATTTGTCTTTAATCTCATGGGGGTATTGTGTGGAGGTCGAGAATTCTTCTTGTAATTGATTTGCCTAATTGGATACCATATCACAAATGGATACCCATTTTTGTTGTTTAGGTTAGAAATTAGATAAAGTAAAATTCCAACTATGAAAACTTTCATCTCACCCCATCCTATCCTAATCTCATTGTCAAGAATATAGATATTTTAATAAAAGAAAGTCATCATAAACAGTAATACTTACTTTATTTGATGTGATGAAAATCAATTATTTAAAAAAAATATAAAAAATCATCATTAATCAATTACTTTAGTAAAATCATTTAAAATATATAATGATAGTTCTAATAATTAAACTCGCATTTATGGAGTAAAATGATCTTTTAATAAAATATATAAAGAGGCCCAAAAAGCTTAAATTAATTTAAACATAATGATATATACAAATGTACTATACAATATATATATATATATATATGAAATTGAAAAACAAGACATCAAACCCATCAACGTCGTTGACTTAGAAGGTGAGTGGTGAAAATCACCTTCCCCTCAAATTCACAACCGACAGTGAACTCATAAAAAAGAAAAAAAGTATACACTTCCGACTTCATGATATATGATCAAACTGAATGCAGTTCCACCTAGACACACAATCATCATCAACTCATCCCCACCATAAGACCACATCATCTAAATGGAAAAAAGCTTGAAACGTCCAACAGTTTGACGTAAGATGCATATATGGTGATTCAGTTATAAAATTCAAATCAGTCACTGGAAGAAAGAGTATCCACAGTAACTCACATGAAGAAGGATGCAAAATTAAGGAAAGTAGGAACCCACATATCAGGTACTATAAAATGCCATTCAATATAAAAGCCCATATTGCATAGAGTCAAACGTGTTTACACTTCGATGTTTGTAGTAATAGGAACTCATGTCTATAGTATGGATGAAACATCAACTCTCGTTGGTGAAGATCAAAAGGGGATTTGGGACAAGAGTACGACAAGAAAGGGCAAAACTCCTGCCAAAAGAATTGCATTTACAGTTTGAAATGAATCCCTGTGGTAAAAGAAAGGGAGCGGTGATTGCTGAATGGAACAACCTGTAGTCAAAACAATGGAAACAGCAAAAAAGCTGATATGTGGCCCGAGACAAAAAACTGCCACCAAGCTTGTATATGTATCCTACTATATGAACATCTCTTCAAATTGTTTTGATGAACTATCGAGAATATGACGCCCGTATGTGAGGGAAAAAAGCTTTCTATGATCCCAGAACTAAAGCATGAATCTCTGCCCAGCCAGAGACTGTGTACAGAACTCCCGATAAACCCTTCCAACCAGATGAGTTTCCCTTGGCAAACTGTTTCTGTTTCTCAATCAAACCTGGAAACAGAGGGACAAAAGAAACTCCAAAATGATTTCCCACTTTTCTTAGACTTGGGCTTGAACCTATCACAATACCAACATCCGCCTCAAGCAAGCAAAGCAAGTCACCCACTGAATCTCCAACATATACAGTTAGAATCTTCTGATCCTTGCAGCTGCTCTGCAAGATATTTGTAAAAGCTTGAACTTTGTCAATGGGAGACTCAACCTTCTTAAGAATTTGGCCCGTGGATAAAGAATTTTCATATATGAACTCATTTGCATGTATATTCACAGGGTCCAAACCACCTGTTTGAAATCAAACCAAATTAGCATACCAAAAAATCCTGCATAGTTGGCAAAATATTAAGGCTAGTAAGTCCTTGGCGACACGCAATCCTAAGTTTAGATAGCCAGAAACAGGATAAAAGAAAGAAATCCTTTCCAGCAAGAACACGTACAGGTTCAGATTTTTATAAGAAGACAAAAATCACAAAAGGGAAAATCGAGTAGGTAAAATTGTAGAAGTAACTGGTGATTGTACACTGGGTCAGATGTTAAACCTCGCTACACTAAGATACGGTAATAGTAGCTCTCTTTAGTTTTACCAATTCTCTTTAAGGTCCACCAAAATTTATGGAAAATTGGTACCAATTAGTGTGAATTGTTTCAGTTCGTGTAGTTCAGAGTGCATTGTGCTTGTTCCATAATGTGAAACCCAGATCAAATTCAGTACACGGAAAATGAAATTACATACTGAAATAAATTCAAAACTGATTGAACCCATTGAAAAGCCATCAAACCCCATAATTCCACAGAAAAAGAACGTACCTGAGGAAAAAGCAGACCTGATGAGATCACCACACCAACAATAGGAAAGGATATGGATGTTTGTGGTCAAGTTTTCATTCCTAACAGCATTCAGGAAGAAACTGATACAGCCATCTTGGAGAATGAGGCGCTCTCCAGCTCGCTTTATGTCATCAACATTCAGACCCTTAAGTACCGCAGAATCAACCACTCTCAAGTTTGCTTTTTTCTCAAAATCGGAAAGCTGCTCAAGTGCTCTACACAGCCCTTCATAGTTGAAAATTTCCCCTGGAAAGCACAATTGTTTCTCAAGCTTTAGTCATTTTCATTCCAAGCCAATTTGGACGTCAATCCATAAGTAAAGATGATTGAGCATCAAAATTATCATTAGAGGGAAATATGGTAATGCTCTCACCTTTATCAGAAAGCAAGATGCTGTCTATGCACTGTTCATACTCCTCAGTATACTGCCTGGAAATTTCTCCCCATGTATTTCTTAAATCGGCTGAAGACATCCGAGTAAGTTGGCTTCTTGACTGACTTTGGTCTGATGATTTAGGGGCTGTTATAATTGCTATTTCTGCCAAGATGGCAGATGAATCCAAAACGCTGCATGTCAAATCAAAATCGGAAAATAACATGAGACAATGTTCTGCTCGATTATGTGCTTTAGATAGAGGAACAACAGTTTCCTGAGCAAGTGGCTGGGCTAGGAAGAACTCTACTTCCAGTTTCATAGCTTGATGATAGAGCTTTTCAATGATACCAAGCTCTTCCCCAGTTAAAGTCACACTTAGCTTATCCAGCAGGTCCTCTGTTTGCAAAGCTGCAGCCTAAAAGTCAACAAAATAAAATTGCTGAGATGTTATGTCCAATTTTTTGTTTGATGGGTGGAATGTTAACTGAGTGCCAAGGAGCCCGGATAGCTTTCTCATTGGAAATACAAACCTGAAAAGCATCAGAGGAATAAATGTCGATCCACTTTTGATATGGATGAATGCCTTCATTGCGATCAAGAAACGCCTGCAACTCCTTACCCAGAGCGGCATAAAGCCTCATACAAGGAGCCACAGCACCAAGAGTATAAGCTGCCAGTTTTGTTTTCTCAAATGGAGTAGCTAGTTTACCAGGAGCTTTTATCCCTTCAACCTTTCCTGAGGCTGTTGCCAGCAAAAAGTCTGTATACTTAACAGTTGCAATGCTGGGAGTACTCTCTTTGGGCAGGTCAAAACCCCACTCCTGCATTTTTCAATATGGACAGTCGTTACAGAATGGAAAGTTAAACAGAGCACTTCATGTTGCATCACATGAGAGAATCATCAGGGACAATATTGGTTCCTTATAGGGATGTAATATCCAATGAAATTATTGCCAAAATTCTAAAACAATCCAAAAGCTTTATACATTATTTTTTTTTTTTTATGTAGGATAATGGAACAAATAGCAGAATTATCAATGAGCATCTGATCTGAAGAGAACGCAATGAACACGACTCAACAAACAAGATTCATCTCCTTCTGGCCTAAGCTAACCACCTCTTTTGGAAAATTCATCTTTCACAACAATCCATTGCGAACAAGTTGTTATTTAGGCTTTGATGACATTCAAATGTCGCCAATGGGATTACAAAGATGATCTTATTTTCCAAATATTTCTAGAACTTATCACCAAGACCTAATTGATAAAATAGACAGCTAGTGGCAGTTTCTTTTTCTTTTTATTTTTTACAATAAAACAATATTTATTTTTGCGGATCTAATTTATACCATACACTATAGTAGCATTTCAATTAATAACAAAGATGCATTTCAATCAAACAGAAACAAAGAATTTCAAAGCAGAGTCCTAATGATGCTTACTTGGAGAAATGAATCATGCATTTTAAGCTCTTCAAGAACATCTTTCTGAAGTTTGGAAATCCCGACTTTTGCATCATCATCATCTGCATGCTCCTTCGCCATTTCATACCTGATGCACAAGTTTTCAACAAATATAAAAATTCATTTCGCTTTTCACCAGAATTTCAACATAGACAGAGGTGCAAAATAGAAGCTAAAAGACAAGACACTAGACCGGTGTCGACCTAGGTTTGCATTTGTTAATACGCCTGCACCTAGATATAGAAGGCACATGGTAGAAACTTTGCAATTGACTATTTGAATGCCATAGGTCATTGATTGCCATCTAAAAAAGCATATGGATCTCCGATGATATGCATTTTTTCTCATTAATCTTTCTTCATTTTGTGTCAGTTTGATAATTAACTAGTACTGCCACTTCACAGCCCTCTTCAGCATGAGAGCAGCAAGTCAAATCAGCAAGAGAAATGAACTTGTAATAGAAGAATGAAAAAAGCACCAGAAGAATTTTAAGAACAGGGAAGACAAGAAGATCGAAAACCAAAATCAACATGAGATAGCATCACAACCATGGCAGAGGGGTGAAGGTAATTCATTACTTATTATTTTGACGCTTGATTGTCTTTAAGCATAGATGATACAGGTACGCTCTTACATAATGGTGAAACAATGAATTCACCATTGATGTGAAATATTGCTGATTTGTGAAGAGTCTCAATGAAATAATTCTTTCCTATTACCTTCTTACCAACTTTTGACCCTTGAGGCTTGAACTAGAGGAGTTAAAAGTTATATAGGTGTTACGCCTGCTTTTTAGAACTTTACAATACATGACCTGGAGCTTTCATCAATAAACCATAGAATCAGTTTTTTCATTGATTTCAACCTTTCTAACAGTTCAAACAGAGATTACAACCACAAAGTTATAAATCTTCAAAAATTCACAGATAATAAAATAAAAACAACATACTCTTCTTTTGCAGGAAAACAAATGAATACATATAATTACACAATATCTAACACAATTACTGGCTGAATTATTCTCCCACATTTTCAGAGTAAACGAGTAATAATAAAAAGTAACGAGTAAAAGTCTTAATCGCCAAAACTGGATAAATATTGTTTGCATACTTAAAACTGTCCCTACTTAGTGATCCTGAAAGTGATATAGTGAACAGAAATATACGTTTCCTATTGCAAATAATAGAGGAAGGTAATAAGAGATTTCGCAAGTGCAAACGCAAACCGCTATTCGTATTGAAATTCACTATTTCCTGAAAAATCAACAAAAGAAAACTATCCGAATACTTTTTGCCTATATTTCCTCAATAACTGAAATAGAATCAAGAATAATAACATTCCAAAAAATTATAAAATCTTCAACAAGGATTACTACTCTATAGCAAGAAAGAATTATTATAAAAGAACCAAAATGGGAAAAAGAAATCGACTAAATATATCTGTGAAGATTACTAACGCTTTCACAAAGGCACGCAGGAAATGTACGTCCTGCGAGATACAATGGCGAAATGTATTGAGTTCGAGACTTCCTGCGGCCAAGGAGACCACAAAAGGAGTGTACAGAACTTGCGTCCACTCCTTTCGAAACTTGATCCACATTCTCCTTCCTATGCCATCTTCTATCGGTGCCGCCGGCAACTTCACCGTTGCCGACGATGCCATCAGGAATTTGATAAAATCACTGGTGTTGATGCGGATTCGTAAGATCGGAGGCAGTAAACGAATGCGGAAGAGTGAAAAAGTGCAGAAGTAACGGTTGAGGTTTTGAGAACAAATTCAGCGAGAGAAATGATAGGGTTTTGAGGAAATATAACACGCTTCGGATCAAAATTGAAGCGATTTTCCTTATTCTTCTTGAGATATTTCTGTTTTCTTGTTGCAGGCGGAGGCGGAGGCGCCGGAGATGGTGGCGGAGGACGGAGGAGAGGGAAGAACAACAGCAGAGGAGATGTATTTCACTTTTTTCAAGTTTTTAACTCTACTGGCTATTTTAGAGAGGCGGACGGATGAAACCAGGAAGTATTGGGCTATTTATAAGTGGGCTCAAAGGCACAGTTAATACCAATGGCCCGGCCATATTGGTTTTATTTTCATTTTTACTTTCAAAAATAAAATTAAATACATATTTTTGAAAGAAGAAAAAGAAGATTAGTTTATTAATTATTATGTTACTAATATATATATATATTAGTTTAAAATAAAATATTTTTTAATTATTATTTTGAAAAACCAACTAACAGTCAAAACGATTTCAGCTGTAACTGTCAAACGGTTTCAACTGAGTGAACCGTCAAACGGTTTCAGCTGTGACTTAAAATTCTTTCTTTAGCCTTACTTAGTGGATAGAGTTGGAGCATCGTAGTTTAGTACTTCAGGCTGATCTTGTTGTACCCTATGTTTAAAAATGGGAACTTTCTTGAATTCGAATTGGATTTTCCCCAACTTCAATGGGGTCTCGAGCAATCCAGTCTCTGAGCCGATTCTCCATTCCAATTTCTCTTCATTCTTATCGCCGATTTTTAGATGATTATTGTAGTAGTAGTAGTAAAAGTAGTTGGCCGCGGTGTTTTTCCGGTGGCCGGAGCGGCGGCTCGCGGTGGGAGTGGGAGAAGAACGTGAACCCCAATCAAAGGTCCAGATTCAGAGACGCTTATGTGACGGACGACTATGATGAGGAGGTTGAGTTTGCGTTCAGGAACAAGCAGAGGATGTGGTGGTCTGAAGATATTTATGCAGAAGATGATGGAGAAGATGACGAAGGTTTTGGGATTCTCGTAGCTTCCATTGGATTTAATTGGGTTTTTAAGGTAGTCTATGTTATCAGTTTCTGCTTGCTGTTAGAATTAAGATAATATCATCCATAATTCTTGTGATTGTCTACAAACCAATGATTGTTTTATGGCTTATGCTGTTAATGGGATTTCTCTTTTCATGGTGAAATTTGATGTTTTAGAGGCAAATGGCAGAAAGTGAAACTGCCATGTTATGGTGAAAGAATCTTCATATTTTTGCATATTGATGATACTAAAAGAAAAGGATTTAACTCTGCTTCTAGTCCTGTTTGCACTATATTCAAGCATGAAGGTGACTGAAGTACATTGAAAATGGGGCAATGTGATAATACATGATGGGGAAACAATCAATATAAAATAGTTCGACTTTTCATTTGACTGTATCCTACGTTTGATTTGCAAGTTTCATTCAAACTTCTGAAATCTATCCCTTTTGGTTATTAGTTGAAATAATAGTGAAAACGATCTCAAGAAGCAAGTACACTTCGGAGTTTGTTCCTTTCGACAACTAATATCTTTTATAGTTTGATAGAGGTTGATCGGAAAGTTGAGCTTTTGTAGAGTTGAAGTTTTGAAAGTGAAGAATTGGTTAAGTTATGCTAGTTTTTGCGACAAATCCATTAGGTGAATCCTGCTGATCTTCATAACTACTTATTTTGATCTAAATTGTGTTCTTTAAATAGGCATTCTTGTTGGGTTTATTTTTGGGGCATTTTGCACATGTTGTACTTTCTCTGAGAATCTATTTGTTCTATTCTTTAAAATACTCTATGACAACTTCAGTTAGTAGGTCTC
The DNA here is from genome assembly GCA_018894105.1 of Jacaranda mimosifolia. Lineage (NCBI taxonomy): Eukaryota > Viridiplantae > Streptophyta > Magnoliopsida > Lamiales > Bignoniaceae > Jacaranda > Jacaranda mimosifolia. Next base: position 4,470,873 of record CM032125.1, read on the forward strand.
TCACCTTACTTTGAGTTATCCAATATTACTAAACGCTTGTTTATGTAGACCAACATTATTATAGTATTTTTACCATAAAAGTTGGCAAGTTGGTGGCTGCTGGTGGTTCATTTCCTTCCAATATCACATAAAGCACGTTGTTGCTTGTTCGTGCCAATATTTTATGTTTGCATTTTATGATGCAATGGAGTTGGCTTTACTGCAGGTATTTCGAGCCTTTGGGTGGATGATTCCAGCGGTCGTCATCTCATTGCTGCTGGGAACGGGACCAAATTCTATCATTATGGCCTTAGCTCTACCCCTTGCCCAGTCAGCACTCTCTTTAGCTGCTGACACATTGTGGGGAAGGTCCGATGAAACCCCAAGACCAAAATCTAAGGGCAAGAAGAGGCCTTTCGCTGGTCGTACAAGACTGAGAAAAGAAAAGAATATTCGTACTCAGACAGGAAGCGTGACAGGGAACTATAAATCATGGGTAGATGCAAATAATGTTTCAGCCAAAAAGAAGACGAAGAATCCCCAAGATTTTGGTGGATGGGATGAGCTAGATAACCAGGTGAGAGTGGACACGAAACCTAATGTGGCATCCGTTAAAAATGGAGACGAACCAAGAGGACAAGAGAGAGTTAAAATAAGCAGGAGAACAAAGGGAGATACTCCACTACTCATGAGACTGTTGATTGCCATGTTCCCCTATTTGGGATTTTGGACCAAGTTATTCTAGTCTACTTGAGTTTGCACAGGAAACTGTTCCACCTTGTGACCACCACCTTCTATTTCTTCCACCTCGATGCTGGGCCAGTCTATTCCTTTTTGACAATGAATGAGGCAGAGCGGAACAGCACGACCCTTAAGGATTCGCTTCCCTTGGTTTCAGACTCTGCCATGGTCCAACTCGGATTGGTAATGTCTTTAATACAGTTCTTATATATTGGATGACTATTTACACTGTATGGTTAACACTATTTTTGTGTTCAAAACGAATGAATACCGTCTGTAATACTATATATGTGTTGCAGTTTGTATTTCTTAGTTACTGAACGTGATACGATCACATCTATAGTTTCTTAATAATCATCTTTGAGTGAAGACTAGAAGTTTTAATCTGTTTGGATTTGTTCAAGCTCTAAGCTCCAAGCTTCAACTTTTACAGTGGTCTGATTTGTAATTATATAAGCTCAAGTTGAACTTCAACTCTAGAGTGTTTGAGTAAGCTTATAAGTTTCTTAAATATCTTAGGACAAGTTTAAGAATTTATAAGATGTCGTAAAGTGTTTGTTAATTTTTTTTTTTTAAAAAAGAAAGAGCCTATAACCTCTAAGAATAAGATGTTAAAATTTAGAAGTCCTTTATAAAAAAATAAAGAGTTTCTAACTTATTTTTAAAATTTTAACAAACTCTTTTGATTTTAATGATATTAATATAAAATTGTCATTACTAATATCTAATAAGTATCGAGATCTTATTTTATCGAACACTAGAAGAGCTTAAATTTAAAATATGATATAATATTTTATAATTTTCAAAAATATTTTATATGAAGTACAAGTTTACAAGTATAGCCAAATATCATCTTATTTCATTTGATTCAAAATATATAAGTTCAACATAAATGTTATCAAGTTGAGCTAACGAGTTTAAAAGTTTCGATGGAGCTGGAGCTCATTGGCAGCTGTCTAACTAGGGTATTTGACTATAAGCCACAATGAAGGATGCTTGGCCGCTCAAAAAGCTTTGGGCTGCGTTTGGAGTTGTTTTGCCACAACATTTTTCCGTCTCACAAAACAAATCAAAACATGTTTTGAGTCTCTTTAGACTTTAGTCTAAAATGCCTGCCAACATAAAGTTCAAAATTCCAAAACATCGTCTTCCACGCAATTATTTTTTATGTTACAATTATCATTCAATTATTATATAATTATAAATATGTCTCTCAATGATCCAATCTATACATACAAAAAATCATTAATTTAAATGATTTCATCATTACCCCATTAAACTTATACAAAGTCAATTGATTTGACATTTACATATATAAAATACTTCAAAACATAAATAAATAGGTATCACATTTTTCCAATCTACTTTCCAAAATATTTTCACAGAACTAACAAAACAAACCAAAGCATTAAAATTTTGATTAGGTGACTGAACTGTCATGAAATTTTACAAATGTGAAACTTTTTGCATTATCTAAGGCTCCCACCCAGCCCATTGTCAAAGCATCACCAGCAAGGACATGACATAAAGACAAACTTAACTGCATTGACTTACTTCTCTTAAGGCAACAACTTGCACTTAATGTTCTAATAGTTCATCTGCTCTAGTTAAGTTCCCATAGACCATCACAAAGTAGAACATCAATTGTCAACCAGAGATTCATGTCAAATTATCCTTAACCACTATACATGGACATGTATTCTTTAACGTTAATAAAACGTTTATCTATTCATAATAAGTATCGAATCTCTAAACACACCCAGATCACACCCGAACAATGTGCGATGGGTGCTCGGGTGTGGGAGTATCAGTCGGCTCGATCCTCTTCATCTTGATAGGCGACAGATTGGAATGCCCATCTTCATCATCATGGTAAATATAAGCCATCCCTCCATGGCTGGTCATGTCCATTCCAGCTGTTTCATCCTCACTTGAAATCCTTAGCAGTCCTAGCTTGAAGAGTCCCAAGAATAGTGGTACCATTGTAGCAGTAACCCACCCGATGATCACCAAAATCTGGATAATTTGAGCAGCCAAGAGCTTCCCACCACCGCCCATGAACAGCCCATATGGCCTATCCGGCTTGCCGGGATACACTTCATTCACATACCCCTTCTTAGCAAATAGCCCGGTGAATAGCAAGCCCCACGCGCCACAGCCACCGTGCAATTGGGCCGCCTCGAGTGGATCATCATACTTCAATTTCTCAGCCAACTTGTTGAACCCAATCAGGACCCAAGCTGCCACAAAACCACATATAATAGCAGCCCATGGCTCAACCACTGAACACCCTGAGGTGATTGCAGCAAATCCCCCCAACAATCCATTGCACACATCAATCACATTCCAATGCCCAACCAAGAGCCTCTTCCCAAACAGGGTAGTCAGAGCAGCCGTGGAGCCGGCCAATGTTGTCGTGACAGCTGTCCTCCCAACCGCGCTCCATTGGCCATAGTAGGTCCCCCTTGTGCCGTATGACTTCATAATGGTGAGAAACGAACCGGGGTTGAACCCATACCACCCGAACCACAACAAGAAGCTGCCCAGGACCACTAGCGAGGCACTGTGGCCACGCAAGGCAACAGACCGGCCACTCCTATCGAACCGGTCGATTCTTGGGCCTTCAATGAATGCTCCCCATAGACCGGCAATGCCACCAACCATATGAACCACACCTGAACCAGCGAAATCGATGACTCCTGAGCCAAATAGAAGGTTTCCGTCCGTCTTGGTAGCACTGGCCCAACCGTCACTGGACCAGAACCAGTGTGAGACTATTGGGTACACAAAACCGGTCAGGAATGAGGAGTATACTAAGTATGCCACAAATTGTGTCCTTTCTGCAATGGACCCGCTAGTAATACCTGTTCACATGTATATGCATCAATATTGAATAAAACCAACCATTCAATCTGGGAAGAAATGAAGTACAAAAACTATATTTGTGAATCATATTCTCCGTGATGCAAGAAAAAAAATCAGGAAAGCAAGAAAAGATGAAAATATCCAATAATAGTAATAACAGTTGAAATTTTACATTAAAACTAGTAATTAATAAATACCTGCTGCTGCAATGGCGAAAGCCCATTGATATAGAAAAAAGCTGTAATCCGCCGCGGGAGAGGGGAATTCTTTCAGCCCAAAGAAATGCTTGCCGATGAACCCATTGGAAGGCCCACCAAACGCGAAGGCGTAGCCGAAGAGATAGTAGCTAAGCCCACCGGCGGCTGCATCAAGAACGTTGGTGAGCATGATGTTCATGGTGTTCTTGGCGCGGACAGAGCCGGCACATAGCATCGCGAAGCCGAGCTGCATGGCGAACACCAAGTACGCCGAGAAGAGGAGGTACGTATTATCGATGGCGTAAGTAGCGTCAGAGAGCATGGAAGAGACTGCATCGAAGCGGCTGCATATGAAGGCGGCGGCCGCCGTGGCGTTGGGGGCGGTGCCGAGAAGGGGAAGGAGATCTGAGGCTGTGCAGCTCACGGAATCAGCCATGCTGGCCTGGGGTCGCGCTTCTTGTTTCTTTTCTTGTTTGGGAAAAAGATAGGATGTGAAAGTGAATTCTTGAGTTGCCTCTTATAGAGTGGAGATTTTAGCCTAGCGTTACACAATTTTCAGAAATTTTGAAGTGCCTTCTTTTGCTATTTATTTGCGTCGTAAACTTTATTTAGTTTTAGATCAATTTTTATTAGATTAATATTAATTTGGTGATTCTATGAAATGAAATATAATCATATTCTACAATTTAATAATTTACACTAAGTTATTTGATTATATAATTATCTTCTACAATTTAATATTGATGTAAAAGTCAATAATATGGATGATTTAAATTGTAATTTGTTTTAAGTGGTTCTAAAAAAGGGAAAATATATATCAAATGTCTGAAAGGTATCCCCATTTTTATAATGCTTTCCGTAAGTGGGTTGGGAGGGTTTTCGAGTTGGAGGTGAATCAAATTCAAATCAAGTCGACCTAGTTGACCTGATTTAATTTAGGTTGAGTTTGAAATTAAGTTTATGTAATACTCTGTACTGGACTCAACTCAAATTCACATAACCCACCTAAATTACCCTAAACTATCATTCAGAATAAATTTGAATGCAAGTTTGATAAGTTATATTGGGAATTATGAGAGCTGGAGTTCTTTCCAATGCTTAAATATAAGAATGAAATTAGGTTAATTTTGCACCAAGAAAAAAAAAACAATTTAGCACAATTATTATGTAATCCTTTTTAGCCCTCTCCTAGCCCTAGTTGCCATCCATTGACATTGACCATTGCTTATACAAATTAAGGAGATGTTAAATTATGAAGGTGAGCTAACAAAACCTTGTTTGGAGAAATTAATTTCTTTGACTTATTGGTTTTTATTTAAAACAATTAGTCCTAATCTTAGCTCAGCAATGGTTTAGGTAAGAAAGATACTCATTATTAAGTATGCCAAATTGCAATTAGTCATAATCTAAAAAAATTAGATAATGGTTTTTGATTTTAATATTCATACTTATAGACGATTTGGGCTTTTTGAATTTGAGCCTCAAATATTACACATATAAGCTTGAAGACGATGCGATTCAATAAATTGATCAGTGAGAATATTATTTAATTTCAAAATAACAATCATAAAAAATTAATTATTTTACCACTTTTTCAAATAAAAATTTCTTACGTAGTTTAAATAATCCAAGGATTAAAAAACTATAGTTTGAGAAACAAAAACATATTAAAAAAAATGGAGTCCATAAATTTTAATTGTTAATTACACTTCTCTATTAGCCACATCACACTAATTAATTAAGTAAATATAATTATTGTTCCCTGTCAAAACTAGAGAGAAAAAATAAAATAAATTGTAGAATCCACAATTTTATAACATTCGTTAATTATTCAATTTCCATTTAAATACTAATTTTGGTTGAATTTTTTACTTAAAATATTTTCCCATAAATTCAAGAATATAAATGAAAATTCCGTTGCTGATCATTGTAATAAATTTAAATAGTCGTGTTACTTAATAATTCAACCACAAATATCTTAAAATTTTAAATTTATTTATATAAGGAAATCTTCATTGTGATCGTAACAATAAATACATATAGGTATATATAAAAAATAAAACCCTAATTTGATCAAATATAATGATAAGCATTCTAAATCTCTCAATATTTAGATTTTTCTATTGCAATAAAAATAAAAACATTTTATTTGGTATTTTTCTTTATTCAAAAAATTTCAGACCATACATAATAATGAGGGACAAGGAATAATTCATTCAAATAAAAATAAAAAAATCCTATAATTTGTCTTACCATTCGAATTTAATTAATTAAAATAAGCTTATGTCAGCTTGACATGATCAGGACCGTAGATTGGCAATTAAATAATTAACCCACTTGCCCTAATGTCCAACCTAACTTAAAATAAATCAGAATATCAAGTTTTTCCAATGCACACATTGAAAGATTCAAAGAATCTGAAGCCGTTTCTGTATATTAAAATATATACAAAAAGAATCTACAACCAATGAAAATTATATGATTAATTACTTAATAAATAAAATAGATACTAAAAATTGGAATTATTTAATCAAATTTTATTTTTTTATTTTCTAATTACGTGTATGATGTTTATTTTTGTATTATTTCTATGCAATAAGGATTTAATAAGTACGAGGCTGTGCCAGCACTCATGGTTATGCACATCTCATCATGTATACATATATATATATATATAGACACACACACACACACACAAATATACTTAAATACTTTTCACCTAGAAAAACAATTTATAAATACTTTACCTTTAAAAAAAATATATTTATTTTGCTCCCATTATAACTTCGCAAATCTTTTCAAGAATTTTGATAATGAGCTTTTAAAAAAAAAAAAATCTTTTTAAATTGGCTCAAAATATTAGTAAATGCTCGATTAAATTTATTTACTCCCTACATGGCTGTTGTTGTAGACCTGTCAAAGTTGATTATTTTTCAAACGGCATCATTAAATATTTTATTGGACAATATTAAAATAACTTTGTTAAAATATTTCCCTACATTTGTTGATGTGATCATTTCTTGTAGTTAAAATTGATAAATAGTGTTTCGCATTTTCGGAATTTGGATCTAGAATCTTTTCAAAAATTAAGAAAATGCATCCCTATTTTAATAACATGTCTTAAAATGCCCTTTTTTTTTTGTCGAATAAAAAGGCAGGGAAGGAGCGACTAGCGTAACAAGCTTTTCTCGGTGTAATCATATGAGTTCTCGACTGTCGAGGAATGTCTGGTTTGAACCATAGCTACTGCCCAAAAGGCAAAGCCTATAACGAACTACTATTGCAAATGGGTTCGAATACGTGACCTCCTCATGGGAAGTTAATAGTCCTATCCAACTAGGCTACCACTTCAATCGTATTTATCTTAAAATATCATTCGATCTTCTTCGACTATGACTGCTGGTATTTAATTATTTATAATAACTGACTTATAAGTGGACTGCGCTCATTAGGTCGGCAACCATCTTAGTGGGCTCATTAGCCTATCCTAGTAGGTCCTATTTATTTTATTTTTTTTATCATAATTACTTAAATATCCCTAGAATATAAGTGATTATATCAATATTATTTATTTAAGTGTTATTAGGAATGAAATAGAAAGATGGCGTGCATGTGCAAGTGACCTACTTGCAAATATAGCATATATTAACACCAATAGTTGAATCAGCTGAGTATCTCGTGAAGAAAAGCCAGGCAGAATCTGCGAAAACTTGTCGATGTTTCAAGATTTCTAATGTAGCAGGTGGAATCTTTCATTTGCAGCACATAAAGACATGATGGCTTGTATCAAAATTATAAAAAATAAATCATATGATTTGTCGAAACCCTTGTGATGACAGGCCTTTATAGCAAAGAAGGATTTTTTTTTTTTTTTTTTTGATAATTCAGCAAAGAAGGAATTGAAAACTTAAAATTAGATATGTAACTTCGTTCGATTGACATTTGAAAGTCAACTATGGAGAGTAATGATGTTTGCACACCCATACCACGAAAATAATATTAAATTAATAGTAAAATTTACATTGTGCTGTCCTAATATTATTACAATTTAAAAATAATTTATTTTTTTTTTGAAAAAAAGAGATTATAAAATCATAAAATTTTATTTTAGAAGCTTATTGTTAAAATTAAGTGTTCACCATTAAGCTAAAAGCATTAGCTATTAGCAGAGACCAATTTTATTTCCTCATATATTTGATAACGCAAAGCACCGTATAAGGCTACGATCAGTTTGAGGTGGCTGTGATCTTTAGGCACGATGGATTGAATAATTAGTCCCCAAATCAAAGAATAATACAAATAATAAATCCAACACTCATAAACACCTTTATCTGATAAAAATTTATCGAATACTTTATGTCACCTTGTGATCTTATCAAGTATTTTGAAAAGTTTATAAACTCACTTAAAAAAAATCTTAGAGGGTGTTTGGCTAAATTTATTTAAAATGTTTTATAAGTTCCTACATTTTATAAAATATTTTTGGAGCTTGTAAGATATTAAACTTCTTTTAAAACATAAGTTCTTAAAATATTTGAATAAAATAAGATCTTAAAGCTTCTAAGATGTTAGTAATGATAATTTTGTAATTAATATGATTAAAATTAAGAAAGCTTGTTAAAGTCTTAAAAATAAGTTAGGAATTCCTTTACTTTTTTTCGAAAGTACATATAAACTCCCAACATCTTATTTTAGGAGTTTAGAAGCTCTTTCCTGAAAAGGACCAAACACACTTAGATATCTTATAAGCTCTTTTCTAAAAAAAAAATTACCAAACACATTTTTGTACCTTATAAGCTCTCAAATATTTTATAAGCTGTTTTGTAGAGCTTATAAATTTACCCAAACACCCTCTTAGTTAGCTTTGGGACAGTTTAGTCTCAGGAAATCATAACCCTCCATCTTCTGGAGCCCATATATGAAGTATTGTAAGGTCTCATAGCTTGTCGATTCGCTTTAGGTAGAAAAAGAAATTTTAAAAGAAATGCAAGAAAAACAAAGTGACAGGCATGTATAGCTTGTATTGATGGTGATATCTGCAGTGTGAAGCAATAAATTTAATCCAAGAGGGTAACAAGAACACACTTTGAGCATGGCCCCTGAAGGAACAAGTAGCCATTTGCTTAGTCAATAAATGTTAGTAATTAAAATGATAAATGTCAGTTTCAAGAGAGTCAGAGCCACACAAACAGCATTATAAAATCTAGGAAACTACTTCATAACAGAAAACGCTGATGTCTGTGTATGGTGTGACAGCGCCAACAATTGTCTCAATTTTTCAGAAGAAGAAGATTCTTGCTGAACTCTGAGACAATATAATTATAAGCAAGAAAGTCCAAAGTGCTGATGTGATATTTCTACATTTCAATATTAGCGACAAGGAGTAGGTAAACTAACATCAACTCAATGGATGAGTTTGGTTCATTACATTCCAACCCAGAGTTCATAAGTACGAAATTTGTTTGTGACAGTAATTTGTGAATCACAAGAATTTGTTAGGGACATGAGAGGCGCTGATTTACTCTTAAATGAATATTCATGTCAACTATTCAAATTCACTTACCTCAAACTTATGAACTTCGCTGATACAAAGCTATATAATTTATTATTGCCCCATTTTGTGAATCTATTTATCGTTTAAGGAAGCTAACCCAACTTAAATAATATAGAATAGCTTTCTTATGATTGAACGTTCTTGCAAATACATAAATCACTAGATTGTAATCTCCTGTGAAAAGTATGTTTCCATAAGCAAAAGCTCCTATCATAATGAATCCTACGATAAAGAGAGACAAGCTCGATTTTCAATCAGTTATGAACCAATTCAAGCATTCCACAATAGAAGATTTTCATGTTCACGTCCAAAAAAGGAACCCAGGCGCGCTATATGTAACCTTTAATCAGACTCTATGCTACTTATCTAAAATGAATATCCAAAACGTCATTTTGTCCAATGATTGCAAACGAGTTCAGACTCATATAATTTTCAGAACACTTAATAACATATAATTTAGAGATTGTAAACAAAATGGCACCAAGTTGCTAAGAAAACACTGCAAAAGCATAGTGATGGGCAATGTTGAGGATAATATGAACTTGTATGTTCAAAGTAAGAGTAAAACTACTGGAAATGTTACATGAGTTATATTTACTTTTCTCACAGAGAGCCACAGAATTACATAATAACTTGCAGCAGAAGCAGAAGAAAACTTGATTCAAGTATGGAACCTAAAAACTCACATTCTTTTTGACTTCAGTTGTCCTCCAAGTAGGACAAGTCCTAGAGTTGTGAAAGCAGACAAGATCGTTGATGAATAGAGAAGTGCCAGCAAAGCTCCACGCAGTGACTGCATTGGTCGTCATTTCATGATTATGAGTAAAGATCGTAAAGAAAAAAATGTATAAAAATGAGATAATTTTAGGCACCTTTGCAAGAACCAACGCATTATCATTTGCATACTCTAGTGAGCTCTCCGGTATACTTTGGATGCCTTGACTTAATTGCCATGAAAGAATCCTAGAATTGAAATTTCAAGAGATAAAGTGTGATTTTCTCGAACTTTGGTTGATGTATGGAGAATAATAGTTCAGATGGAGTGATTACCCGAAGATAAAGCCAATGACTGCACCGATATATGCCTTTTCTGGAGTCAATTCAACCTGAAGCTCACCAAACTGCAGACAGACAATATTACGATGATATCTTATGATGTAATAAACCAGAATAAAGAGTTTCTTTCATGTGCAAGACAATATACCTTGAGAACCCTGCTTTCCTGTTTTGGTTCTTCATTAGCTACCTCAGGAACTGGACTTGCAGATAATAGCTTCCCTGTCCTATTCATCACTTTGGCAATCTATGCTGATTAAGAACTATCCAACAATAAGTTTGAAGATATGCAGAAAAATAGCTATATACATTAGCAATTCGCCATAAGTTCAAGGGTGTAGGCAATAAAAAGTGAAATTTCTAATTTAAACAAATTGCAAATTTTCATCAATGCTTATCTCAATTCCTTGAAGTTGCTCTCTATCTACAGTCCTAGACATAATTCACTTCACTAATTACTAAGTGCGTGACCATTTTCTGTGTGAAATCAATGAACGAAAAAACAATTGTATTTCATACTCCAATATTAAAAGAGTTCTTTAGTTGTAAAGAAATATGGCAAACAGATACAAGCATGAGCCCAAGTGATTAAAATGTTTGAAGAAACTCTCATGTTTTGCAAACCATTCCACCCTGCACGAGTTTACTGGGGGTAACTCCAACAGAATTCTCACTTAACAACATCAAAAAAGAGAGGTGGCAATTTAAGGCTTCAGATTCATTTTAAACTGTTATTTCTAACCAAAAATCATTTATCAGAAAATTGCAAGTTTCACCTAAAATGTAACATCTGGAAACTGGTGGTCGAGAATTCTACAGTGAAAAGAAATTGAACACAAACAATGAAGATATTGAAAAATGAGTTGAGAACTTCTCTGTCTTGCAAACTTTCGTAAGGCAATTTATGCATAATAAAGTATACTGTAGGTTGTGATTTCACCAGGAATAATGCATGTTAATGGGCTATTATGGGGAATGCTTGTTGCTGTGCAAATCCAAGCAGAATTGGGAAGAAGAAACAAGAAATTCGAGCAGAAAAATCCATGTAATTTCAGGACTCCTGTTCGTTATTTTTGAGGTGAAACATTAGCATGTCTACACAAAAGCCAAAAGGTCCTATTCCTACCATTTGTAGTTCACCTTGACCATACTGACCCATGGACTGGAACCTCCTAGAAGCAGACAGCAAGCGCTTGCCAAGTGCTAACTAGCAATAAGACCAAAATCAGTGTGAAGTAATTGAAATCATTTTTTCTGGAAGACCTGATGATCGTAAAGTAAGATAGTGAATATATCATTCCACACTTGCCTGATTTATTCTTGCTGGTGAGAGAACCCACTAACAGAGGGAGTTTGCTCACTAGGTTCGCTGAGGTTGATGTATCTACAAGTTCCCATGCTCGACTTATGTTTAGTAGCATCTCTCCCAGCTCTTCACCACACTGAAACACAAAGTTGATTGGATAATCTCTCAATGAATTATTGAGATTAGCATTTCAAACATTTGAAACAGCTCAAATAAGTTTCCATTAACATATACCGGCAAGTAGTCTCAATGGTAATATGGGAACATCAATATTATCATATGTATATTCTGCAATTGACGAAGAGAGGTCTCTATCACTCTTTAAAGACTATCATTCATCTCAAATGCCTAGGTCTTGCGAGTCACGTTTGCCATAATACATAACTATGAATGTTAGGTGACACCAAAATCTTTCATTAATAACTTATAGAATTACCTCAAATTGATTACCAGGAATACAGAGTATAAATTAGTAGAACTTCATCAATACTAAATTATTTTTGCCAGATAAAAACACTTTTAGAAATTCATCAGCACTAAAACATAGAAGGTTCGGAAACTATTCAAAATGTACAACTGTAAACAACTGAAAGTTTTCCCTATTATGCATGGCAAGTAGAAAAATAATGTGTTCCTGATATCTCACTAGAACCAGATCAGGACAGAAGGATAACTATGCCAAACCCACAATTCCTCATTCTTTTCCCTCTCTGGAATGGATGATATAACCTTTCTATATATGCTTCTAGCGGCAGTTCACACCGAAGAATTTAATCTTATATAAGTAAACATCAAAATAGTTGATATTGGTTTAATTTGAAGGCAAAGTTCATTTAGCCCAAATTTATAGTCTGGACAGGAAACTATAAGTACATAAAGCATAAATGTATATATGCCTGTTGTAAGCAGATACAGGCAAATACGCAGACACCTTTGACAACATATAGCTTTGAGGTGAAGAACCAGAAAAGGGTGCACAATGTTGCAAGATTACATTAATTGATGTTCTCACTCATTCTTTTTTCAAAAGAAAAAATTTCCTTGTGCCTTCATGATAGGAGCATCTACTTACATTCTTAAGATATGAGTCTTTTCCTTTTATATAATGAGTGGAAAATACTGACCTCATCTTTGACAGTGCCGTTTGAAAGATCAAAGGCTGCATCATTCAGCTTCAACATTTAAAAAGAAAATAGTCAGACTTTCCCACAATAAGAATGAAGAAAAAAAGCCAAGAAATAGTAATGCAAGGTCAGGAACTATTTCCATCTTGTAGAACTAAAGTACAACCTCCAAGGTTCAATATGCAACCCCCAACGGCCAACCACAGTTTATACACATGTTTGCATCATTGTACTTAGCCCCCCTAGATAAGTCAAAACAATGATCCAAGGGGGGCAAGATGAAATAAAAAAATTCACCTCCACAGCAAAAGGTACACACTTGGGAGCCATTCCAATATGAACAAAGTATTGCAGAAGCTATTTATGAACTAATATTATATCTTGTGCTTCAGCCTTTCTAATTAATTATACCATTTTGTTCCACCATAACAGCATATTATCTTTCAGCCATAGAGTACAGAGCTTGAAGCCTATACTTTGCACTAGGCTAGTGTACTTCTGAATTGGTATTTCAGACAATGCAGGGTACAACCCTTTGTTCTGTCTGATCTTTTGGTAAGTGCAAGGTACAATCTTTAAGGCATAATATACATATATCCCCAAATGTACCTCACACTACGACAGCAACTATGGTCCAAACACCAACATACATCAGGAAACAAAGAACCCACTAAAGCAGGGTACAATCTTTAAGCCACTTTGCAAGCCACAAAACAGAAAAACTGTATGTACCACACATCAAATAGTAGCTCAATTCCTCTAATATTGAACTCACATCTAGCCGAAGATCTCGTGGTAACTGCTGAAAATAATCTGCTGGAAGAACAAAAGAATCCTGTACTCCCAACAAAAAGAAATCATGAATTTGATCAAAGAATTATGGGGAAAAAAAAAAAAGGGTATTAATTATTTTGACCATACAGCGAGTTCTTGGAGGAGAATTTGCGGGTCCGGGTCAAGGGATTTAGAGGAGTCTGATGATTCTGTGAGAGCAAATGAGATTTTTGTAAGGGATTTGGACTTCAGGGTTTTGCAGTGTGGGCGAGAGGGGACATGGAGGGAAATTTGAGGGAAGTGGCGGGCATGAGTGGAAGACAATTTGGAGAGAGGAAGAAGACGCAGAGCTGAAAGAGAAGCAGTAGCCATTTTTGAAATGTGGTTGTGAATGTAAGCCAATGAAAAGATTTGGCAGTTTTTGAAGTGTTAGTCCCCTCAAAATTATTGTTTCTGGTTTTGGTTCCAGCTAGGATTTATCCACTTTCTTGTTTTTGACACGTGGCATACTAAATGATTGCGTAAGTGTAATATCACAATACCAATACATTTTAAAAATGATTTATGGAGCGATAAATTGGTCTAATAATATTATTTTTATTTATATATAAATTTTTAATATATATTTGTGTAAATAAATAAAAAAAAACAACAACAAATAGATAGCATGGAAAAAGTGAATTAAGATGATGAAGCACAAATTCTCAATTAGTTTTGAAGATTTCTAGCTTGTGTTTTGATTCTTTTACATTTTCATTTTTCTTATAACTTCTTTGAAGATAGAGGGTTTTTGTTTTCGTTTTCTTTTTCTTTTTTCCCTTTTGAGAATATTTCTTGAAAATATTTCCTTCCAATCAACTTCAATTTTCTTCGCTCTTTTACCTCTCTTTTCACAAAGAAACAATCATTTCTTCCCTTCACCCAAGACAAATGGACAATTGTTTTATATCAAGTTGTTTGAGGAATCCTAAATATTGTAGGGAGTGAAAACTGAAAAAAAGAATCTTAAATCTTGTCTGAGTAAAAAAAATTTATTAATAATGGATCGTATTTAGTAAAAAGTCCTAAATAATGGATTCTCGACAAGGATGTTATACTGCTTTCTAAACTTTTATTTAAGATTTATATCAGTTGATGATACCATAGGAACAGCTAAAAACATATAGTGGGGTTAAGATGAAATTTTCATAGGGGCATCGAATCTCTCTCTTGTTGGAGAAAGGAAATCAAACCAGGAATTTTCCATTCAAAATAATTTGCATTGCATCTCCAGCCAGCCATACTGATACATTGATGTTTTCTCATATCAAATCTTTGAAATCAAATACAAAATGTTCATACAGTTTCTTCTAAAGAAAAATAAAGTCTAAGACACAGTAGCACCTGTTCAATGTATTACCTGTAAGAAACAACACTAAGAAGCTGAAACACTGCAAACACATAAATTTTTTTACTACTTTGAGCTGCTTGGCTTTTTGCAGGATGTTTTAAGCTGGCGCCTATTTCCATCATTTACGCTCCAATCTTGGCGACTTTTCTCTGCTCAATCTGACCTGTTAAAGGACACTGCATCTCTGTCCAACTTATAGGAACCATTGTTGCACCTACAGCGAGTTCAAGCAGTCCTGATTAGGATTGTTCAAGAATGAAATAAATGTCGTATGTTAAATGAGCATCATTTGAGCATTTTGAAGCTAAATGGAAAACCAATAATAAGGTAACTTAATATCTAACAGACTGTTAATATCCAATTTGCCAAACAAAAATTAAGCAAGAATATTAACAATCCATTCAACATGGTATGAGACACGAATAATGCAAGGCGACTCATACAAAAACATTTGCCAATATGGTGCTGGTGGGCACAAAGACGCATTAAAAATCTCAGGCACAAGGTTGAAACAGGGAAGAGAAAGGAGTCGTCGTGGAGCAGAATAAAGAGGAGAGATGAAAATGCTAGGTGTAAATACGCTTACTAGAGCATCATGAAAGTTGAAAGCTGGGGTTTTCCCATAAAAAAGTTGTGCATGATGTATATTGTTGCTAATAGTAAGAAGAGGCGGAGGAGAGTTGGGGTACCCAAAAATTTGAACATTCATTGGTAGGCAATACATGAACTTATCATCAAGGCCTATTAATTAATCAAAGAGAGCATCATTTTTAATTAGACAGAACTTTCATAATAGAAACATACATCAGAAAAGAAAAGAAAAGAAAAGAAGTTTGTACCAGCTGCACTTTCCGCAGAAACAACACCGAGTTCATTTTTTGCAGTTGATAGATAATAAGCTCGTGCATCGCCAAGAGACAGCTTTTCAAGGTAAAACATTAAGGCTAACAAATTACACTGAACGATAGAATCAGTATGCGAAACTCAATTGGCATACTCAATGTCAAAACCATTTCCAGGGAGAGAGAGAGAGAGTAATACTATGAAAACAGAAATAAAGAAAGATCTCTAAATAATATATATCAACTGACGAAAGCTTAAATCCCCATGATAGGCTTCATGCTAACCAGCTTTGGAAATTTGGTTGATGTTTGCCACAAGAACAGTAGAAGTGTAACTTTGTCAAATATTTACCAACATGATCTAACCTACTCTATAAGAGGCAGTTTACATGCTCTGATAGTGAACGTTGATTCATCATATATAGAATAATTCGAACATAAAAAAAATGTTTCTCTTAGCATGGAGGATACAACTAAAGCTCTAACAATATCACCCGGGCGGAAGGAGGAATGCATTTCTACTTTGTCAATCTCGGTTGCCCTGACATCCTGCTGCCTGTCATAAATGAAAAAGTTGGTGATTGGCATGCTTCCATTTATTTCAATGATTCCAGGACGAGGTATACATCACTCAATTAACAGAATGTTAGGCACCGGGAAAAAAACCTCTTGAACCAAGAGCAACAATGGCCAAGTGGAGAGTGGATAATTGCATCTTTGAGACATCAAGCTACCATCATTTGGTTATCATAATTGAAAATGTTTGAGAAAACCAAAATTTGAAGTTGGGTCCGGTCTTCTTATCAGTAACTTTTTAAACAACCAAAAATGTCAACCAAAAACATATTGCATACCTAATAATGCCAGTAAATTTTTCTCGTACGGACTTGGGACCTACACACATTATATCAGCTGAAGCCATTTTAGCCATCACTTTGGTAACCTGCCACAAAGATAATAACAAATCAACAGATGAGATAAACCCCCAAGAAATTAGCCACAAATTTGCTCCAAAATACAATCACAAAGTTATTTTTCACTATATTAACTTACAAAAGGAAGCAACAATAGAAACAAGGAAAATTTGATAGGAACATAGAAACAAAGTTACAAAGGGACAGTTTCAGCCTACAATTCATACCACATTTATACACACGTCAATTCGCCTCTAAAAATCTCCACATAGATTGCCCAGCAGGAACTCAAATTCCAAAAACAAGCAAGTTCTACTCTAGACAGTCTAAATTACTTCTTTACACTAGAAAAAGATATCGAACCACAAATGGAAAAGAAAAAGAAAAAATCTTCAGTACATAAAAGAGCCATACTCTTGCAATAACAATGGCACCAGGCTCTGGAACCGGACCGTGCGCCTTATGACCTTTCACCTCCACAGTAGGCCTCTAATAAACAACACCAAAACAACCCACAAATAAATTTCCAAAAAAATTGCAAAAAACTCATAAAAATTGAATCTTTGATTCAAAAATCAGCATAAAAAACACTTATCAAGACTTGGGTTTTGTGAATTGATTACCGGGTCTTCGGAATCCACAGGAGGAGGAATAAGGGAGCGTATTCCGGTGAGGGAGGCGTAGACGGTCCTATCGTGGGGTGAAACATAAGCACCCTTCCCTGCTTTCAGCTCTGAGGCTTTTCCCAATACTTCACCTGGTGTCACAAAATTTTCTTCTTCTCTTTCCTTCATTTTCTACTTCTGTATGTGTATATAGATATGTATGTATAGCCGTATATAATTCTTCGTTTTGTGAAACTATGAAAGCCCTTCTCACATTTGGGGTGAAGTTGAAATCTCTGCAGAAGAGTATGAAAGATTTGCCGCTCTTTGTCCTGTGTTCGTTTTAGGCTTTTTTTTCTTGTTAGGGGTTTGGTAGAAATATTCTTGCATGGTATTGGGCCTATATGAAACGGTCCATTTGAAACGATTGTAGCAAAATTTTAATGTCTACATAACAAATGTGAGGATTCTCAAGTTTATTTATTCATTAATTATTACTATTACAAGATTTAAGATTTTATGATTATTGGAGATTGTATTTTTTTTTTACTTTACACGTGGTTGTGCACTAAGAATTTGTTCAGGTTCGAATTTCAAATATCACATATACAAATATGGAATCAATATAGTAAATTAACCATTCATCAGGTTTACGTATATTGCTACTTGAATTAGGTTGAATCACATTATAAGGATTGATAACTATTATCCAAAAATAATGAAGTTTTTGTAAATTTTTTCAACATAAAAATATGGTGGGATGTACAAACTTGCATCAATACAAGTGAATACAAAAATTACACCAATAAGAAGAGATATGTTGTAATAATAAAAAATGCGGCATTACATTTTTTTCACTACTAATAATTACTTTCTTTTAAATAGAATGTAGCCATTTCCTTACATGTTTGATGCTTATTGGTACATACATTCCTTTCTCACCAAAGACAAAACTTGAAAAACAATGTGGAAATTAGCAGAAAACATGGTTGGAAATAGCACAAATATTACACTCTTAAGATAACTAGACAAAGAATTTAGCATATTGGGTTTTCTTCTCCCCTAAAATAGTGTTGTCATTAAGGGCATTGTGGGCTTTTCCCAGGCCCACCATAGTAAAAGTGTGTGCCCCATTCATTGTTGTAGGAGCTCTTGATGTTGTAACAATTTGTGTTCTCGGCTAAGGTTGATATGGATTGGGCCGAGCTCAAACTATTGTCCGAGTCGACGACTTCTAGGTTTCTAAAGTAGCTCGCTTTGGCAAACCCATCATCTGCAAAATGGCCTGAGCCCATTTGGGTTGATGTGTGCTCGTCGTTGGGCCTAGAATTGACGACCTCACCTCCCCACTCGACCATCGTAGCATGGTCCGCTAAGTGGGTAAAGAGCTCGGTGGGCCAATAGCCCACTAACGTGTTGTCGCCAAAGCCCATCCACCAATTTCCTAATTTGGGATCCTACATGCATAATTTGCACAAGGTTAATCGAACGAAGATTTTAAGATTTTCCCCATGAAAAAACTATTAACAACTTTGATGTTCTTTGGCAAAATATAAGGGTGAGGTATTGAACCTTCCATATGAGTATTGTGACGTCGTATTGACTTCCACCCACTGACGATATTGGTGAAATAGCAGCTCCGATAGCTATTCGACTATTTGTTTGGATAAATCCAGAGCACAAAAGATTGTAGCATCCAGTCGCTTGATATGCATCACTCTGCAAAAATCATAGCTAAATGCATCATTTGAAATTCTTCTTTTTTTTTTCAAAAAAAATTATTCCATAAGTATTTGCTTTTTGTTGATTGTTGTGACATGTTTTACTGTAATTCACTCGATCCAATCAAAAATAACATGTCTAACTGCATATGTAATAAGGATGATCAATTAATGCAGGCCCCTAACAATGTACTATGTATGAATGCACATGACAAATAGCCAGTAAATACCCATTTTGAGACTGCATATTTAATAAGGGGATGTACATTTTAATGAATGCTAAGGCAGAAGAATGGTAAGGGAAAATAAATGCAGCCCCAATTATTGAAATTTCTGGTATCCACCATTCCTCCTTTATTTAATATTATTTGACACCCACATGCATTTCCATTTCAATTGAAATCCTCACCCCCACACCCCACAAAAAAATAAAAATATCTAAAGTATTTTTCTTCATAAAATCTGTGGACCAAGAAATACTTATATTTGTGCAGTGGAAGATGAAATGTCTCTTTTCATGATTTAATGTAGCACGACTTTGAGGTAAAAAAGGGGGGTTAAAGTACGACATTACATATATGACCTCTAGACAAGTACAAATTTCATTTTGGACCCCTTTTTGCAATTTTCTAATTTAAATCTAGTTGAATTAAAGCTAATTAAAACAAACCGACCCTCTTCCGAGTTGTATTTTTCTAAACATATACTTTATTTTTCAATTTTTTTTTTCTTCTAATCATATACTTATTTGTGCGTGGATTGCGCAAGAATTTAATTCTTGGTGGCATTAACGAATTAACATTAAAAAAAAAAACTATATTTTTGAATCTTGAAATTTGACTTACATAGTACTAAGATAGTGGTTGGTAGGCATGATTTTATAACATGACTTTGAGGGGAAGAACCCTTATATTATATTGTAAACTAGAGCATATCTCGAGGTTAACTAATTAATCAAAATGGAAATTGAGATACTCAAGCAAATGAAATTGACTTTTTCTAGTTTGAAATTTTGCCCCTTCCTAAAAGACTTATATTTAAATGGTTTTGACCTATGGTGAGGCGTCCTCAATAAAATAATTATTTTATTTTTCTTTGGATAGGGAAATCATCTCTAATATGATCTGAATACCCCCGCAGCTTCGAACGCACCCTCGATTTAGGGTTAGAATTGATGCAATTGAAGTTACTTTAACCACCACGTCACCCTCATTAGGTCATAGGCCGTACAACTGAGCTTGACGAAGCTTGAGTGTGTGTGTGTGTATATGTGTTATAAAAAAAAAAAAAATGGTCTAATGATAATATGATATCATATTTGCACAAAAATATGGTTTCTCATAAAAATTAAATGAGATTACTAGTATAAGATAATTAAATGATAAGTACGAGAAGATAGGAGGGAACTGACCGTCCAATAGGTGAATAATCTTGGCCTGCTGTCCCCATACAGCTCCGGACTAACCTGACTAGTACAACCATTAAAGCTTCAGACAACTCAACTTCGTTAATGCATATATATTTATTCTTAACTACATTTTTTCCAACCAATAAAAACTAACATTGAATAGGTGCATTCTTAGCCATTCCTACATATAATGACCCTTGATGTATGGGTCCATTGCTGATTAATTAGTCGAGTAGCATCGATTTAAATTTGAATGACGATTCTAAGTATGTATGTATGTATATATATATATATAAAATAATAATTTGATACAATAGTTTTTTTTTTTAAATTTACACACGCACATCAAGAGTCCGCCGGACTCGAACTTCTGACCTTCTACATTATGTGGAAGACTTATGCCGTTGGGCCAGAAACCACTCGGTTGATACAGCAATATAAAAATCGTCGTATTATGAACGTAAGCATATTTTTCTTTTTATATAATATATAATATAGATAACAGTTTCAAGACGTAATATGAAAAATTATATATGACAATCTAATTTAAATTAATACTAAAAAAGAAAGTCAAAATTGCACCCCATATATGACCCCTAAACAGAAGTTCCTTCAATTAATTAATTAAGCAAATAACTAGTGAGCATAGAGTGTTTTAATTATAATTTCTAAAAGTAAATTATGTATAAACATAATATACATATATGTCTTTCTCTATATACAAATACACACACAAACAGGTGTACGTGTGTGTGTGTGTGTGTGTGTGTGTGTGGAATGGGGGAAGGGGGTTACCTGCCAACCAGCTTCAATGCTGTTGAGATCAGAGCCATCAAAGGAGCCAGACAGAACCCAAATCTGGGATAGGCTGAATTCATTCACCTCTTCAATCGATGGGTCCCACACGTTTATTGTCGCTCTTGCCCCGTAAACCTCTTCTGACCTCGTCGTGTATGCTATTGCGTGCTTTTAAGCATTTGCAAAAACAAAAATGCGACTTATCAAACCAACTTGCTTTTTACTAATTCTGGTAGATAAATGAATCAAGTTTTAATTAATTTTTTATAATTTGATTTTTTTTCATAAGTAGATTAATTAGGTAAATCAGAAAAGAATTTGTATGTATGCATAAAAAAATTCACATAAATTTAAATTCATTGATATAAGGGGACTCTTTAAGTATGAGTTTTAGAGCAAGTCTCATGAATTGAATGCAGCTAAGGAAATATTAAAAATTCTTGCTCCAATTTAATTTGTTTAGACTCAATTAATATTTACATAAAAAAATAAAATAACATTTCTCTCATCACTTTTGTTATTAAGACTGAAGAAATTTTCAAATTATTCAAGATTATACTTAAAAAGTTTTTTTTTTCTTTATTAATATATATGCACATACAAGTGTAAGAGCGATGTCGTTGAACTAAACGGCCACTCAATAGTATTAAAAAATTTGGTTCAATTCGATTTAACAAATCAAATTAGAATATATCTTTTTCCTTTTTTCATAAAATTTAAAGCTTGACACAAGAATTATTCAATCTCGACAATGTACTCAACTCAATTGTAGCTCAATCAAGCTTGACTCATTCCCAACTCAACTATAATTTATCCAAGCTTGACTTATCGAATAAACAAATCAGAGTAATTTAAATACGATTTAAAATCAATAAGAAATTTAAATTAATTTTAAATAATAATTTATTCAACCCAACTTAATTTGTTTAAACCCACAATTCAACTACACACTAATCATAAAAGACGAGTACTTTAATTTACTTGATATATTTAATTAAATTTGATGAAACTAATCTAAGCTAAAATTTCCCAAGTGACGTGATGTTATATATCATGGTCCTTAATTTGGTGTGACATTGAATATACGACTTTTCAACTAGAAAAATGCAATTAGGAAATATACATAATTTAATTGTTTTCAAAATAACATTCATTAATATCCTATAACGTACCATTTTTGCATTTCCTAATCACGATTTTAGCCACAAAATTTCCCAATTTCTAGTTATACCAACTTGTCATTTATATTATATATATTACCCCCATTTTCCTTTCGTGCTTTCACACACACACACATGTGTATGTGTGTGTTTTAATTTGGTATGATCAATGCATGTACAAGTGATGAAGGAAGAAATCATATATATATACACACATATATAGATACATACCTCATGGCCATTGCCGCTGACAACATCTGGGGCATCGGCACGGCGGCCGGTGGCCGCCGCCGGCATGTGTCTGGTTTGTTTTTTGCCGAAATCATACAATGATTTAGCCCTCAGCACGTCATGCACGGTGCTCCGCCGTATCGGCACGGTGCCCTTTGGGCAGCGCCGCCCCTCTTGATGCCACATTTGCCAGACCCCTTTGGATCCATTAACACTGCCGCTGCTATTGGATTTGTCTTTTAGAGCATCCGTTTCGGCCATTCTCATTGCCTTTGGCATTTCTGGTGGAACTCTCTGTTTGAATATTCACACATTGTTAATATTGTCTGGATATATATATGTCCAATGATTAAACTGCAATTTATGAGCAGCATTAGCTACTGTGGGCTTCTGCCAAATTCGATACGAACTAGAATTTCTGATAAGGGTTTTGACAAATTCCATGAACTAAAATTTTCGATTAAGGGTTTTGACAAACTCAATTAGAACTAGAATTTTCATACTTGGTTTGAATTGTAATTTTCAATATTAGGGTTTTGACAAAATTAATTTCAACTAGAATTTTTAATAATGATTCTGCTAAACTCGATCCGAACTAGAATTTTCGACCAGAGAGATAAAGAGGGAGAAAATGCGTGCATTATATGAAGAAAAAGGAGGTGGTTGGTTGTTGAGAACTTAATTATTGAGCCATGAATAAGAGAGAATAAGCTGAAAGTTAGTATGTTTTTGTGTTACGTTTCCTCAATTTAATAAAAGGTTCTTTCTTTTGCTTTTAGTGTGTGTTGTGTGTGAAAAAGAGAGAAAGAGAGAAAAAGAGACAAAAGGGAGTGCCAGTGGAAGAGCAGACATATATGTGTACCTGAATCTTGTGATTCTTTAGAAGAGGATGATCTAAAGCTGGCTGTTTTCTTTTGTGGACACAATCTATAATATCTCCATCTGGGCTCTGAAAAAGATTCAACCCCAACAAATTTTAACATCATTAACATATCAAATGATCCATATATATACACATATATACATGAAAAAAACACACACACACACTGTGTGTGTCATGTGTGTGTGCTTACATGGATCATATATACATATACCTGAATGGTGAAGACAGGAGGCTTGTTAATGTTGTCCAAATGCTTCTGAATCCTGGCTAGTCTCAAGCTACTAACTTGTCTGTATTTAGTGTAGTTTAAAGAAGTGGAAATGGCTACAGATTCTTGGGAGAAAAGGGCAAGAAAGAGTGGCAGAAGAAGAGGAAATAGAAGAACTGATGATAAAGAAAACCCTTTCTTCCTTGAAGCAACAGCTCCCATTTCATTCAGTGCCAATAACATCCCAAAAAAAAACAAATGAGAAGAGAAGAAACACACACATACACACACTCTATAACACCATTAGTGGGTAAAAACAAAAGGGTCACACACTAACCATATACACCTCTTAATAACCCCAAAACAGACCAACATCAATCAGACTTGGAAAATGACCTCTATTCAATTCTTGACATATATATAATATATATAGTTAAGATATGTATCTCTCTCTCTCTCACACACACACACACACAAAGTAGATTTTGATTGACTGAAAGGGAGGGAAGAAGGTGCTGGGAATTAAAGGGAGGTGGGTGCAGAGCAATTAAGCTGAGAGCTGCACACAGTCCCAAACACATTCAGCATCAAAATCATGATTGCCTGCAGCTGCTGCTGCATACACACACACACACACACATATATATATATGTATATATCTGCATTAGATTTATATGTATCCAAATATGACTTCAAAGTTTTTAACTTTTCACACACACATACACACAGTTGAAATCAAGAGAAGAGAAGAGAAGAGAAGAGAAAAGGCAGAAAAATGGGGGGAAAAAAAGGGTATAATCAAAGCATTATAAATCGTTCAAACCTACCCCTCCTTTATTGCACCCCACTTGAATATATAGAAGCATCTATCTGTCCATCTGTATCTGCTTCTACCACCACACAATCTTCCCACATTAATTCTCTTCTCTCCAAACCCTCTTTTATGGTTGCCCCTTAGCTTTCTTTTCTTGCCAAAGTAACAATATGATTTATTGTTACTATGGTTTCTTTAATTACATTTTTTCTTTTCTAATTAATGGTGTGAAGTTATTGCCATCTGGTATCTATGCTTCCACCTGACCTGTCACAGCCACCTAATTAAGTGTCTATCATTAATATTTTTATAATTTTTAATTTATACAAATCGCAATAGAGTTATACTATTAATTAATTAATTATAATGTCATGTAATGAAAAAAAAATGAAAATTTTATTATATATGTGCATTTGGTATGCTATTCTTGGAAAAGATTTATGTGACCTAAGTTATTTTTGTTTGATTTATTTTGACAAACATATAGTTCTATCTTTATTTTTTGTTACGTGGAATTCAAGTCTAAGTATGTGGGGCTGCTTAATTGATATTCTTTTTTACAATCCACTATTAAAGTTAAATAATGCAAGTATATGTCCCAGTAATCAAAAGAAGAATCCAGGCAAAAGATTTTAATGTCAACTTCAGTTAATTCAGCAAATAAAGTTTGGGATCTCTTTTTGTTCTTTTGCATGTGTACATGTTTATCTATATATCATTACACACACACGCACACGTGTGTGTGTGTGTGTGTGAATTGGAAATTAAGATGGTATAAACACATTGGAAAAGCCCTTCACTTTGAAATCAAGAATTCATATCCCCCCAAAGAAGCTTATATAATAGTATAAACGTATGCTAGGATTCTCTAAATCTACTGAAATGTGATTGAGTTCGAGAGTATTTTTAAAAATGGATATGAGTTTGATATGTCGGAATTGGATTGATCTTAAATCTTTTAATTATTCTAAAATTCGATTAATCTGATGGTTCGAAATTGAGTTGATCTTGGTCTGGTCAAATCAATTTGACTGCCGTAAAATTTGAGCATACAAATTAGGTTAGTATTGTTGAAATTATTCGTGATCTAGTAAGCAATTTATCAGTAGATTACACTATTTATCATGGACAACTATGAAGAGATTTATTCAATACCCAATGTCAAAATAATTAAAATAATTAGTAGAACCCTTAGGTGTGTTGGACTTAGGAAGAAATTAATTAATTAATTAATGATGAAGAAGACAATTTTTTTGAAAATTTTAGAGTAACGTACGTGGGTGAGGCTTCTATTCTGTTTTCTTGTGAGAAAATTCCTTGTTCCAAGCTACAACGCCATCACCTCCATGTGGGCTGCATCTTAGTACACAATATTTTATGCACATAAAAATTAATTAATATCCTAATATTAAATATTAATTAATATAATTATGTATGAATTAATTAATATTTTGGGCTTCCATTAATTCTCGAATCTCGAATGAATTCAGCCAAAATAATAATCTAGATGGGTGTCAGCTTCTTTAACTCTCCAAGCCTGGAAGTCTGGAATTTTGACTCACACAGTTTAATGTGCACAATGACTTCAATGTCCTCTCTCAAAATTAAAAATACATTTGTTATAAGTAGACCTAAGTGAATTATTATGAAATGTTACAACTCAGCTAGATTCAAATGACCATTTCATATTTCCATGAACTCAACAATAAAGTTTTTAGAATGAAAAATTAAATTTAAATTCAAATTCGATTTCATTGAACTTAATCAATTACACGATGTATACTTATATCTTGAAGAATTTTATATAATAATAATTGCAGCGACTTTTCCTGAATTTTATGTAAATACAATTAGACCTCCTTAAATTTGAAAAATTATACCAGCTCGTAACTTTCTTGAAGTGTGGTAACGTTTAACAAATATAATATATATCGATCAAAATGTATATTTTCGTTCCAGTTCCATTGCCAATTCATATCTTATGTTAATTGGAGTGAGTGGACATTTTTTCCCCCAACTGCAGCTATGATCTTATATTGACTTTTTTGAGTAATTTATTGTTAATTATAATCCTAATTTTTTTCAATTGACAATTATTTTTCTTTACAATTTATGTAAGTTTCTTATTATATTTAATGCCATATGCATTAAGAAAATATTTTTAAAAAAAATACTTTTTCAATATATCTTGTGAGGCTGCAGGAAATGTCACCCATCAATTAAGTCGTTTCTAGTCACTTTCCTTTTTCTTGACTTCAATGTTGATTTAGAGTAAATAATTAATGACAGCCCAATGCTTGTATTTTGCTTTCCAGTGTGTCAGTCTATTCCATACAAGTAATTTTAATTCAATATTGATATATAAATGAAAGTTGAAACCAATAAGAGGGGGGGAAATAGAAATTATTCATCCAATAGAAAATGAAAAAAAGTATTAATTAATATAGAATGAAGCGGCATAATAGTAGTTCACCTCTCAATTATAGTCGTATTAAACAGTTAATAGAATTAAGATGACTTTTTTCAAATTTCACCCTATATAAGTGTAGTATAGAAATTAGAAACTGACTTAATCATTGGTAGAATCTTACGTGAAAATCTCGAATTTTCAAATATGACTAAAAAATTTAAGTATTTTGATTTATTAATAATTAGTGCTAATCATTGCTTTTGTTGTATCATGTATGCATGTATATCCATTTTACTAATTATTAAAAATAAAGAAGTAAAAAAAAGTGCTATGGTTATATATGTTAGTTCAATGAGTGCCGAAGACAAAAAAAATTATTGACACATTGTTGGGCTTTTCAACCAATACTTCAATATTCAATTGAGAAAACAATCAGGTTAAGGAAATCTCTCTCTCTCTCTCTCTCTCTCTCTCATTTACAACATAGCATGCCAAGGCTCATTAAAGTTTAAATCTGATACATACACATGTGAAACCAATGCCACTAAGAGCTTATTTGCTAGCTTTGATATTGTATGATAGACACATTATTCAACTCAATTCTTATGTTTGGTTCAAAAGCTCATTTGCTCTCTTTGATATTGTATGATAGATATATTATTCAACTCAATTCTTATGTTTGGTTCATTTTTAGAAGTCCTTAATACAGTTAGAACCCGACATACATTTAAGGCCAAACTTGGCTTGTGTATATGACCCTAGGATGTGATATATTTTCCAATCAAAGTTAAAAATAAATTATAGTTTATCAAATGGAATAATCATGACAAGCAAACAATCAAAGTTGGATATTAGGTTATTTAAAATATGCAAACAAACATTAGATAGAATACACAATAACCCACTATTTATCCTAATCTTACATATCATGCCTAATCCAAACACACCAAGCAAATGAGCTCTAAATGAATTGACCACTCAACTGAAAAATTAATTTGGTTGCTAATCACTGAGTTCAACCATTGAGGAAATTAAATTCCAATGATGTATTTATTTCATTAAGTTATAAAAAATATATTAAAAGTAATCAAAATTACAATTCGGAGGCCGAGCCCCACTCCAGCAATCAAGGTGCGACTTAAGTCAACTAACACAAAAAATATAGAATTCACTCAACAATTGCCTTTGGGTTCCTAACTCCATATGGGGAAGGAGCGGCGTTGTTTGTGAGGTCTCGATCATTTACATGAACCCACTTTTCATTCCATTTGTGGAAATTTTCTGATATATAAACCGTTCCTAACAAACAATCGGCTCATCTTTGAGCATGATGAATCACTTTGTAATAATAAAAAGCACATATAAAAAGATCCAAATATAGAGAACCAAAATATCACCTAAATTCGACAAAAATGTTTAATGCAATTAACATTTGAAAATGTTTCAAGTACAAAAAAAGAATATACTCAACGAAAATAGTGAACTACTTTCAAAATGTAAAATCTATTGCAGCAATGAGTTAATTATTCTTAAAGAGATTTCTCCCAATGGCCATTTAGCATACTGGCACAAATCTCATACATATAATATGAAATTAGGAATTCGAACCTACTAAACCTTTAACGTGCATGTATATGAACAGAAAAAAAGTGATTTTTTTTCCAAATATTGATATGTACCTAACAATGATTAAGTGATCCATTTTCAAGAATAAGAACAAAGTGTGAGTAGTCATATTGTATATCCAAGTCAAAAGACTTGTAAGTGGATAAAATAGCACTTAGTTGCAATAGACAATCAACTGCGAGTTTCAGTAGGCACTCAACTCAAGCACAAAACAAGAAAAACAATGAATTCTGGATTTGGATAAATAAAGGAACATTATAATTTCATTTCCCAAAAGATTTTGTTGTCCCACAAATGTTATTATATAGAAGCAGGAGCTCACTCTGAGTTCCATCGAGGTCAAAATGGCACTAGGACAATTATACCAACAATTACAAACAAAATCGAACCATTTGGGACAAAAAAAGGGGCGCCTCTTCAATAGCGGTATATAATATTTGCGTATATATTGTGTAAATGCTCCTCGTCACCTCAAGATTCAAGAAACCTTGGACAAACATTCATGCTTGTATGAATAGATCACACTTTCAATTAGCCACTTGCCTCGTCACTGTCATCACTGTCATCACTGTATCAACAGAGCCAGATATGCAGTGAGCAAATGTAAAAAACATTTTACATGTTGAAAGAAAGCTCTTCGGGCATTAATCGCATTCATGTTTATCCAAATTGGGATCATATAACAAGAGATGCAAACACAAAAGAGCACATCATGCACATTAATTTGTGATAATAGGTTGAATATCAGCACTTCTGATAAAACAATTTAAGCAGTATCAAGTGAAGCCTAAGGAATGGAAAACAGAATTGTATAAAGAGTTGCAGAATTAAGTTACATATAAGGAAAAAGCAAACCTAACAAAAGACAATTTTTTTTTAAATAATTTAGAACTCACATATAATTTCTTGTATAAGGGAAGTAAGAGAGTTGTGTAAAGAAAAATAACAGAACAAAGCATCCAATAAAGACCCTGCAAACGTATAATGAACAAGACAACTCACCTGTGTTCCGGGAGCTTTGATATTCTTCTAGCATCCAAGCCTGTGATGTATTTTTGTGCTGCTTGAACATTTTCTGTGCCTGAAAAACAGTAGCAGAAGAATGTTTGCAAAGATCCAAAGCAGGGGAGAGAATATTGCAAAAGGAGAAAATTTAGAATTGCAGAGTCAGATAATTTTGAGGGCAACAGGAAGCAACAAATACATACCCTTAGCCAATTGGAAGCTGTGCAGAGCACATCTTTCTGCAGCTAATCTAACAGGGGTAGATCCATCCTTTAAGCATTCAGCAAGCGCAGGTCCAAATAAAGAAATATGAATCATGATCCCCTGTGGATTAACCTACAAAATATTTGATATTGAGATTTGGTAAGTATTAAGATGCATTTAATAGAATACAGAATATGGTGCTTTTGTATTGTTGATCATGTACTTTGGCAACTGCCTTCAAAGCACTTAAGGCCCTTCTTCTGACTTCACTTGAGTCATCTTGCATTGCCAGTACCAAATAGTTCAAAGTTGCCGAATGTGCAGTGGTGTTTGAAGGATCACTCTGGATTTGATATAGTAAAATTCTTCCGAAAGCTCGAACTGATGATTCACGAACAGGGAACTACACAAAAACAAAAGTATTAGTAACATAAGGCATGTCCAGAGAAATATATAACTTGAAGTCCATCAAAATTCGACCATGCAGAATACTCCCTTCCAATTTACGTGGTACTGAAAATTTATATGTTTTTCTTTTACAACTTTCAAGCTTTCACAGCCATCTTTGGCACAATAATAGTATGAAAAACCCCTATTGCTAAATCACTCGTTAAATTTTTTGACAATTCATATTAACTTCAGTTAGTGCTACATCTAATGTGAAAATTCAAGTTAAAACTATGACATACCTTTTCATCCTTCAATGAACATCGCAGACAATCAACAATGGTTGTAAACAATGGAGAAGCACAAACTATGGCAGCATTATGTCTAAGCATGGATGATATGGCAAGAGTAGAGCCATGCCTTCTAGTCCAAGTAGAGGAAGAGGCTGAATCTGCTACTCCCGTGAGTACTTCAGAAATTTGAGCATTTTCCAAGTACTGTTACACAAATTATCATTGCTCATCAACTCCAAGAAAACATTTAAATGGGCTTAAGAGCAATAAATAAGTATTATTTCAATTGGGACCAGACTTTCTAAAATATAATATATATGTAGTTTCAGGTCCCACGGACTTAATAGGGAATAATTAACGGAACATGCTATATTGGAAAATTTATTACAAAAGTCAAAGGTTGAAAGACAAAAGAGAGGAAAAGCAGGATTTTACCTTTTCCCTATTAAACAACTTAATGGATTATCTCAGGGTAAACCCCATCAACCTTTGTGACCAGGACCTGTCTGAATCTATTCACAGACATAAATCCATTTTCATACACGCCTGTTCTCGTCTTCTACTATTTAGCCCCCACCCTCACATACATAATACATGCAGTAAAGTTTTCATGCCATATGGGTTTACTGAACAAATAAAATGAAATTTGGGAAGGAAATGTAATTATCAGGACTTTTGGGGAGGTGGATGTAACTATACACTTGACTGAATATCCAGCTGGAATGAAAGTTGGGGAAAAAAAAAACTTATTCTTAAACTAGTTACAACACTATATATTCTTACTTCAGATTGTAATAATAATATTCAAAGGGTATTGCCATTCACCTGTAATAAAATTCCCAAGATGCTAGCAGCAGAACTTCGTATTTGATCATCTTCACTATATATCATATCCTTTAGCTGAGTGTGGACACGAGTTATAACAGCACTACTTAAACTTTTTCCAGCATTCGTTATTACGCCTTCCAAAGCTGTCAGCATTGCCTCCTGAATTGCAAGATCTGATGCCTGCTAAGCAGTAATGAGTAGGGTCATGTTCTATAAAGCTTTCAAGCCAAATGCAGGAAAGTTAAAATTATGATCATTACCTGCAGACCAGACAAAAGATCACCAACTAAAGGATCAATCCTAGTACTGATAGCACTAAGCTTCCCGAGCGCAAATGCAGCACTTGAACGA
Organism: Jacaranda mimosifolia; assembly: GCA_018894105.1. Taxonomy (NCBI): domain Eukaryota; kingdom Viridiplantae; phylum Streptophyta; class Magnoliopsida; order Lamiales; family Bignoniaceae; genus Jacaranda; species Jacaranda mimosifolia. The sequence continues at coordinate 4,502,547 of CM032125.1, forward strand.
ACAGTCCTGCACAAATATTCCATTAAGCACAATATAGCAGCCTTTTTGCCTTTAATTGCCATGCAGGATCGACCCATTTATCAAAGCTTTAGGGCTCCGCAGCAAAGAGCCCAACAGCAAGCATTCAAATTGTGCAACTCCTAATGAACTAACCTTGTATTGTCCTGTAGGCACTTGACAAAAGTTGTTTGAAGTTGGGGAAGAAAAGGCTTTAGTGCAATCCCACCCTTCTGTATCATGATGCTCAAAGTTGACAGAATAGCAGTCTTTACTTGCCAAGGAAACCGATCCCCTATGATGCGAATCAGTGGTCTACAAAAATAACATACGCGACTAATGTCAACCTTCAACTTACTTTAAAAACATAAAAGGTTCACATGAGGCATATTTCAATGAGGAAACTGATGATTATGAAAAGAAAAAAATGATAAGATGTGCGCAGTGATATATGTATACATGTAGGATATTAGAATAGCTCACAAAGAAAACAAAGAACAATAAATCAGTACTACATTTTCTTCATCATAACCAAAATTTCAGAAAGAAATGGAACATGTATTGAATAAGGTTCTAGGGTTTTGTACGATAAAATTGGCGATTGATGAAAAATCCCAAAAAATTCCATAATAAGAAAAAAACACACTGTTTCCCATAATAATAAATATCAATCAGGTAACCATATTGATAATTTTCCAAGACAAACCTAATGAAAATCAAACACATGATCAGAAATAGAACTCCATTTTCCTGCAATTAAATCTGTCTAGGTCTCTAGGATCCATATTGATTATTTCTCAGGAAAGCCCGAAAAAGTTCATGTAATTAGCAGCTAAGCAGACATGTAGCTTAAACACATAAATCAGAAGTACCCCCAACATTACCCTGTAATTGGAATGACGAATTCTCTAAGGGCTTTTTCACTTGTCACTTCAATCAACTCTCCAAGACCCAAAGCTGCCTGCTCTCTTAGTTCAGCTGATCCACTTATAAGGCCCTGAAAATATAAAATTGCATATCAGCACATCTAAGAAGCCTAATATACAAAGGATTAAAAACACAAACATTTATAAGAACATATGACACCATATACATCAGATGCTTCATAAGCATAAACCGTTGAAATCACATGTTGAGAACAGTACTGAAGAAATGCTAAAAACCATTAAATGTATAAGTTTCATCCTCACCAACTAAACCAACCATAGACGAAGAAATTTTCAGTTCATCAAGAATGGAGTGTGCTGTTCCTCACATGGAAGAATTCCAAAAATAAACAAGAGCATGACTTGTAATTGAAAAATTATTTACAGATTAAAACAAAGGGAGACAGTAGCAGGCATTGATTGGCCTGTCATAACTACAACACGATAAAAAATTTGGAGAAAGTACGGGAGGTAAGGCCAGTCTGCCAGCAGTTTAGAGTCTTAGAACCACTGAAGGCTATGGTAAATCAACATCAAGTACATGAATCTCTTTGCAATATTTGTTATCTGGTCCCAACATCGCGGAACACACCATGCCCATATCTTCTCAAGTGAAAGTAGCAATTATGAAATTCAAAAAAGTGGTCTTAAGCTTTTCTATATCATTGAATGGACTAGTTGAACGGGAGGGGCATGCTAGTGGAGAGGCCCACAGCATAGAGTGGCTTCAAATGACTGACACACTAGTCATAGGGCAAGAATAATAGATAGGTAATGTGCTTTCTGTGGTCCCAATGACAAAAATTACCTCATCCAATGAATTTTAACGATTTGTTTGAATTCCTTAAAAAAACTAAATAAAAAAGTCAGGTGGGGTGCCAGATGTAAACCAACAAATTTATTCTAAAGACTGCAAATATGTAGATTTTAAGCTTCTATGAGATTCCATTAAGTACCTGGAGAAAGATAGGTAGTACAGGTTGGAGTGCTTTTGGGAGACAGAATCCAGGTATCAGAACTGGTCCTCCCTGAATCAGTTTAAAAATGGTCATAACTTGATTACAAATAATTAATCTTCACAGATGAAATAAAATGATAAAACTTTCTGTATCGTGAAGGTTTCTTGCATCTATTGCAATCAGAATCAACAAATTGTTGAAACTTACCTTTTTCTTTCGGCGTTCTTTGTCCCTGGATGTAGACACTGCATCCCGAACCAGCTTCATATATGAAGGAAGAACCTCTTTCGGCACTGAACTTACAACCCTCAACAACGCTTCCCAAGCAACCTGTAGAAAACATCATAAGGTAGAAATACAAATTTATATTGAAAACAAAAAGCTCCATTTAAACATTACCGCAACTGTAGCAGAATCTGGGTCACTAAGCAAAATTATCAAGGTAGATATCTTATTTGGTGCTTCATCAACCAGATAGAATTTGCTATTTTGGAAGAAGTATCCAATCAGATACGAAGAACTTCTTCTTATCGAAGCCTGGAACAACAAATAAGCATTGGATTAAGATTTCTTCATCTGACTCTAGTTATGTTACTCTTTGAGCTGGACGCAATGGTGGTTCTGAACAAGATTACAAGTCAAAGAAACAAAAACCCTGCCTGATTATCTGCAGCGCCTTTAAGAAGCTCCGAAAGCAAAGACTCAATGCCTTCCTCATCAATAACCAAGACAACTCTTTCCGCTGCCTCCTTTGCCAACTTTTGAACATCCTATAATTCCAGAGAAAAAGGACAAACAAAATGTACAGTGAGACACATAAATGAACATCACTTAACTACAAAAAAGTACACAAGGATACAAACTAGACCAAATTAGACTAATCCCGAGGCAGAGAATGCGACATCCCATGCAAAAGTAAATATCTAACTGTTGTAGGCATTTCATTTAGCAAGGACGCAGAATATTTGGTGAATAGTATTTTGTAATTTCAAATTATAATTATATGTCTCCACAAGTAGACACCATTTCGTATATATCTGGTCATTAAATAAAGTAGACTTTATGCAATAAGTTAATGAATAGTAGGGTTATGATGCATTCTGATTATTAAGATGTATTAGGGTCAAATTGTTTGATTTAGAAGTCAAAAACCCCTTTGTACCCATTTTTTCTCTTTGGCTTGGTTGCAATTAACCATTATCCAAGGGCAAACATAAGAATAATGGGAGTAATATGTGGCAACTCTGTTCTCATCTTTATAAGTATGCATATGTAATTATCAATACTTCTAGCAGTACCATGGGAAGATCAGGAAACTACAAATGGAGAGAGGTGTTTTGATGTGTGTGGGTGTAAGTGAAGGAAATGAAAACCTTCATTTTAAAACCTCCAGCTAACAAACAAAAAAAGCAAGTACTGGACGAGGTACTTGTATCTGAACTGTAACTTTCAACTTCAAGTTGAGAGACTGGGGAAGTCTGAATTGGATAGCTGGGTCATAAATTGAAACAGTGTTTCCACAAAATCAGGAAGCGCTGCTTCATTTGTGGGTATAGCATGTGTACATCAACTGTGTGCTTGCGATAGTTTTGATTGAAATTTGAAATTAAACTTAGCATGATTTTGTTTGAGATTTTCATGAATCCAACTTGGATGGCAGAAATGGAGGGTGACAGCGCTCCTAAGCTGGATAAAAGCAGATCTCCCCTTCAAAACTTTAGTCATTTCCACTGCCACCCATAGGCTGAGCAAGCCTGTAGGATGCTGCAGTTTGTGTAGCAAATATTGTTGCTGCTCTGTTCTTCATGCAGGTTGTCCATATTGAGTGTTATGTGGACTGCGATGGTGGTGCTGGGTTGCAGTTTGTGCAATTGGATGCACAAGCACAACTGCTGGTACTCTACTTTGATGCAGACAGGGAATGTAGGGCATGCAACATAGGATGACAGGACTCACATCTTGACAAACTCTGAAGCAAGGTCGTCGCTTGCAGTGTTTGATGAAGTGAGAGCAGCGTATTAGGGGTTATAAGGTTGACCGAGTGAGCAACTATAGATGAATTTCCAGTATATTTTTATTCTCCCATCCTGTTATCAACCATTGTTCCATGCACTATTCACCCAAAGCTTTTATAACCATAAGTTGGATCACAGCCATTCATTTTTGTTATCAGTTAAGTATTATGTTTTATTCACTACAAAATGCATGTATAGCACCACATTTGCATATACTAGCACTCAATGGAGTTAGTAGCTCAACAAGTGATTCTTTTCTTCCCAGATAATGGAGATGATAGACAGACCATACCTGATTTAGGAAAGTAAGGTACAAGACAAGTACAAAGTTTTAAAGGCAGATCAGATATGATGCATGCTACCTAGAGTCTAAGACTACTCCTGGAGACATGATAGGAGATGAAACTTGGGTGATTCATCTCGATTCTGTTTCAGTTTAACGCCTGAGGGTTCCAAATGGTATTTTCGAGACAATTATTTAAGCTTGGACATTTGGCTGATCTCAAGAGCTATATTCTTGTGCTTCTAGGCTTGACAATGAAGTGTAAGACTATTTATGAAATTCGTTACTTGGGATTGTACAATATTTTTACTTTTCCTTACCTACTGCGCCTTTTAAGGAGATCCTGTCCAGGACTCAATTTTTTATTATTATTGTTTTTGTGGCAGAGAGAGAGAGAGAGAGAGCACCCACATACCTCATCACCATCACCCATAGCAGCAAGTAGAGCAGGAAGGACTGTACCAAGGTGGAAATCAAGACCAGGTCCTGCAACCTCTGCCAGAGCTCCCAAAGCGTGTGCATTGAAGGCACTGTAGGCAAAGCAAAATATGTTGGTAACCAATACAGGGTTCTATCTATATGTAAAGCTCAAGCAATCTGCAAGTGTTTGTACGTACGACAGTGGAAGATGTACAAGCTTAGGGAGGATATGAGGTAGCACAGCAGTGGTCCTGACACTATAATCAACAAAGATAATTTAGTGCACAACTTGAAAAGAAGAAGAAGAAGAGTTGGGTGGGGGGGGGGGGGGGGGGGGGTGGAGGTGAGTGTAATACACAAGCAACAACAGAACCCAACAACATACCTCAAGATTTGTTTTAGGCCATCAAGAGCAGTTTCAGAAGTTCTTTCATCTTCCAAAGCATGAAGAAGTGTGGGAACAATTTCATCAATTGCTTGCATACCAGCACTCTACATTATCACAGGGCAGAAAGAACTTTCATCATATGAACTTATGCATTTAAGCAGAGAATCTTCTTTATAAGTATCTTGAAAGGCATACCTTGTACAGGGTACTGAATGCTAAGCCTGCAGACTCACGAACTTCGGGCATACTGTGAAAGTAACAAAGCAAAAGGTCACCAGTATAATATGTGCCACATTTTGCACTAAAATAACTACCAGGAACGATGACAGACCTATCACAAAGAGCAGTCCGGATTGTTGGGATCAGCTCACCCATGAAAGTCATTAACTGACTCTTACCAGCACTAGCCATCACTTCACTCAGACCAATGCACACACCCTGCACATCAATTGGGTGTAAAGTGTTAAAAGAAACAAAGATAAGACAAGGCAATATTTCTCACAAATTCCAAAACTCCCAACATTTTTATCACTATGTATTACATTAGTTGCTACCTTGTTCATACCTAAACTGGTATTTATGCAACAACAGCTCAACCACATGCGCAGATGCCAGCAATTATTAAGTCGAAGTGCAGTTAACCAAAATATAATTTACGGGAATATAGGAGAAGGAAGAAAGACGCACTTGTCTTCTGCTAGGACTTGGATCGCTAAGACCCTGTGATAAAATAGGAACAATTAGAGGAAGCACTCTGTCACCAAGCTTCCTCACAAGCTCACCTAGTGACCGTCCAGCAACCTGAAAATTAAGAGCAGAATAGTTAAGATGTTAATAGCATTTTTCCTATAATGCATTTCTTAGATAATCTCATCAGAATATATAACAGACCTGTCGCCTCTCTGAAGATGATGAAGCCAATGAAGTGATTAACGTGTTCATTAAAACTGGCATTATTTCCTTCAGAGTTTTTGGAGTATTTGCAACTATAGTTTTCCACACATGCAATGCAGCCTGAGTAGAAGAAAAAGTTAAAATATCAAAATACTACCACGGAAACGAACTAAGAAAGCAAAACCAAGGGCAGAAGTCACAACAAAGATTTGACATCATGTACCTGGCGAACAGTTATGCTGACATCAGTACGAACCATATACAGTGCAGCAAGAACTTCATTACGTTTATCTCTTCCAAGTACTTCAATAATGGCCCGCCCATGTGCTTCAGTACTAGCGCCTTCATCATCACTGCCACCTTCCAGAAGTGCTTTTCCAGAGGTTCCAGCAACCTAAATAAGATGATAAGATTTCCAGGAGCTTCTACATACTAAAAAGGCCAGAAAGGATATGAAGGGTACATACCTTGAATAGAAGATCACCTAATAATTCCACAGAACTCTGCCGAATACGCCAATTATCATTGAATATGCCATCCTCCACAGCAGGAAGGAGCAGCGGCAGAGATCTGACAAGGCAAAAAGCCCAAGGCCATTACAGAACATATTGGTCAAAACTATCAAAAAAGTGTTTGTGATTGTTCCAAAAGAAATGGAAATGGAATGCTAAACCAGTAAGAATGCAGTCACCTAGTTAATAAGAGTTATGGCAATAATTCAACATTTTTATGCGGGAGAACTATATTGTTTGGCTAAATATAATGCTAAAGCAATTATCCTCTTGCCAGAACATATTGTGCATATCCATGGCAGTACCTGAAGCACATTTTTTCCTTACCATCCATGGTTCACCAGTGCATCCCAATTTTTTCATCCACTTAATACCGACACTCAGTTAAACAATCTCTCATCAGTGTTCATCATGCTCTTTCCTCTTAAGCATATTTTAGTGTTAAAGCATATTTCAGAGATCGGACATACACATCCATAAAACTTGCCAGATGATTTTAACTTTGAGCAGTTTCTAAACATACTTCATGCGCTGCCTTCTAATGAATATGGATCTAAGTAGTGTCACAGGAAGAACTAAACATTTCAGTAGTCCCAGATTATGGAAGTAAAGAATTTTTAATTGTTCCTTAAGTTGCAAATTTCCAGCAAATCATATGAATGCAGGATTGAGAGTCATCAATTAATCTACAGTTATAAGCACATACGTAGCAGCATAATGCTCAACCAGGACATGCCCAGCACTGAGGGCCGCATCTCGGACAGACTCATTCTCATCGGCAAGACCTGGAGGAAAAGAATGCATACGTTACCAAATGGTCCAAGTAAAAATGGCAAGGCAAGCTTTTGACCAAGACACCTTTGGACTAGACTCATCAACAATAACTAGAGAATAGAGGAATTGATTTCAAGGAGCCTACCGTCTAAAATAGCAGGTAGAACCTGTTGCAGGTACTTCTGGAACTGAACACCTAAAGCTCTCGGCAGATACTGCATGAAGCATATAAGTAACATCAACTTATACAGATTGTATGCAGAGAACAAAGATATACAGAAATCAGTTAACCTATATACTACTATCTAAGCCAATATCCACCTTGAAAAGTGTCAAATAACCATCTCGAACTGAAGCTTTGGGATGAGAACAATTTCGGATAATGTCAGGAAGTATGTCCTCAAAATACTCTGTCCCAAGTGCAGCCAATACCTAGAAAAGGCAGACAAAGCATAACGCAGTTATTTATATTAAAAATAAAAAGAAGAACCAAGAACTCATTCATTGACCAATGCAGATGCCTAATATCAAAATAATAAACCAAATTCCAAGGAAGTCCAGAAGTCTCAAGCAACAATCGAGCTTCTACAAATAAACACATCTCCTTTAATGATTTGACACCACCAACTTCAAGGCTTCAAGCCAGTACATTTACAATTAAAAAACTAAAGCAGGATGGAACGAGTATAGCTAAGAATCCTTCAGTGCAGTTACCAATAATAGTACCGTATTGTGTCCATAATGGAAGGCAGAGATATTAATTTAATCAGTGATTGGCAATGTAACATCTTAATCTTCTTTCCCCCAAATTCTTTTTCTCTGTGCTAGGCTTCTCTTCCATCTTTTTGCTTATTAAAAAAATGTGAAGCATGAATTACAAACCACTGCTTATTACCTAAAATGTTAAGCATGGTTTACAGCAATCTATCTATGCTTCTTAGCACATAAAAATTTGTAATTTCAGGTCTGGGCATAGGTCACAACCAGAAGCACCAAAACCTACAGTCAATTATAAGCAACTTGTGATAATGCCATCCATTAAAAGCTGACTCAGACTCTGACTGCATGTATACTGAGACTATAATTCAACTTTTGGCTTTGTAAGAACAAGTATGCACCTGTTCCCACACTTCAAAGAGCTAACTAATGATTCAATCATACTATTTCCTGAAGGAAACTCTATGTTGCATTAGCATTAGAGGGAAATACAAATAGTATCAATTAGATTGACCTCTACTTAAACAGTAAGCTAAACAAGCGATTCGAGCAGTAGCCCTACAACAATGATAGAAACCCTCAAATACCTATTTTCAAAGAGTGCCAAACATAACCTCAGCTCTATGCCTTCAAATGGAGAAGCACAAAAACAAAATAAAACAAACCTAAAACAATCACAATACTTAATTCATGCCAATGGGAGTAAAACATGCTTCTACATGAAAGCAGAAAAAGAAAGGGAAAAAAAAGATGCAACAGGAATTCATAGATAATTTTCTAACCTCGCTCAGCCCTTGAGCAGCCCCAGACCGCTCAACGTTGCTACCATCAGACTTCAGAGTATCCAATAACCATGGAACGAGGTCAGGGAAGTTCTCTTCTCCCATTCCTCTTATAAGAGAACCAAGGGCCCTCGCAGCAACTGATCGAACTTCAGGAATTGGATCAACCAGGACCTGGTATATGACAAATAATTAAAATTTAATCTGCAATCCCACCTTCCATTTGTTGGCTACTTTAGTCATTGCTGAAAGATACCTTTTTGACTTCAGGGAGAAGCAAACTGATATAAGGAATCATATCCTTGGGCTCTGTTACTAACGAACACATGTTTCCAACTATTTGGGCAGCTTTTTTCTTTGTTTCAGCACTCCTTTCCCTAAGCCCTCGGTGGACTATGGGCACCAAGAGTGCAAGAGAAGGAGCATCTACAGTATTAATGAAGGTTGTCTGCAGTATTCAGAAGGCGTCAAAACCGTAACCTAATTAGGTAAATTAATACAGTCAACCATGAAAATGGATATGGCTGATGTATTTACCTGGAGAAGAATATCAAGCGAATACTTTGTATAATCATTGGGATCCGTGAGGCCCATCAGAAGAGTGGGGACAAGGGCAGATATTTCTGGATTTTTAATCACACTTCCAACCTAATTGAAATCAAAATAAGATTAGTACAAATCCAGTGATTGAAACTTGAGTCATTTTTATTTTACCTGCTGGAGGGCAGTTTGCCCAGCCGACTGAACTTTGGGATGAGTATCAGTGAGAACCTACAGTAGAATCAAGAAAGCAGCTCATATATAGCAGCTCATGAACTTGCAGTATGCAATATATGTGTTACATGTGTACAGAAGCAGCCAAAGATAAAGTCAAGAGGAATTTTTATGTGACTGCACAAACCTCAGTCAGCTTCGGAACAATTTTGGGAAGACATTGAGACAGTTGCTGTGGAGCACAGTAAGCCATAGCACCTAGTAGCTGTACACTGCTTTGCTTTGTTCTCCAAGCTCTATCTTCAAGGCCCTGACATGGGAAGTATAATAGTTAGACTTGACCTACATACTTCACAAAAAGAAACTGATACCCATTTTTCTTTTCCTCCCACAAGAGATTGTAACCGCAAAGAAGAAAAGTAGAAACTCAAAATGACTCAAAGGTGGGATGCTCCAAAGAAGCTAGTGAGACAAAGGATGAAGACATAATGTGAATCTTATGAAAGTGATTAAACAAGCTTAACCAATTCCTACAATTACTAAATATGTGGTTTCCTCAATGCATTAGCAAAGAAGATACTTTGACACTCAACAGAAAATTTTTCTGAATTGCCATAAAGTCATCCGTAATCTTTTTATACTAAAAATAAATTTATTCAGAATGAAGCAGAGTTACAAGGACAGTACAAGGTGTACTCAAAAACGTGGAATAGGTCAGCATAACCACTGTTAAGATGGTTTATAAATGATGTGTTAATTCAGAAAAAAGTAGCCACAGATGGGGATCTCCAGTGTTTGGCCATTCAAGACCAGGCATTATTTAAGCCTCCAAAGAGTACAAACAAATTATGCCACATCTATCCAAAGTTGCTATGCTCCAAAGAACTCAAAGATACTACAAGGTTGCATAATGATAGAACGTGGAAGCACATACGTGGTCAAGACACGAGAATACCACATAAGTTATATTTCAATTAAGATGAAGAACTAAAAATAAGGAAGACCGGCAAGTATAACAAGATTTTTGAACAATGAATTTAGAACCACTTGGATTTCAAGCCAAATACTTGCCTCCTCGCCTCTTCTTACACTTTCTAGATCCACAAAATTATTAAGTCGAACTGTTGTTTTCTTTGACCATTTTCCCCTGAATCTGTATGTGGTATAAAATTTAACAGTAACAACAAATATGCAGGACAATCTCTAAAGAGCTCTGTACCATGCCATGAAGCTACAAAACAAACCAAGATTTGAGAGTGCAGGAATATAAAACCACAACTTTTATCATTATTTTAATATATTAACATTAATAAATTAGAAATGGCACCAAAGAGAGAGTCGACTAAAGACACTGAAGCCATCAGATCCATCTAGGGCTGAATTTATTCATGTATTCAATATCCTGTGCAACACATTTCAATCTGGAACTTGGAGGAGTCTAGGTGTTAGTAAACAGGTAGATAAGAGGCATGACCTCAGTTTTATCAACACAACGTGACTTGCATAATGTTATCTTTGAAGGTAAGAAGACCATTGAAGTACAAGTTTCATCTATCTTTGGCAAGTCCACTTAATTAAACAGATGGATCAAGCAGCTAACAGTTCAGTTAGACTTCTGGACTCTTGTATATCTGAATCCAGATACTCAAGCAACTTAGCACATCAACTCTGGAAAGTCTACTTAAGAAAAAAAGAATATTGTCATACTTTTTCAACCAATCCCAACTATTTGGACAAGGAGACTAAATCGTCGAAATTACTCCCACTTCCAACGACAATTTGTATCCCAACTTATATGAGTTGGGCATACTATCAGACATTTATAATCAAAGAAGCCTCACATTATCAAACTCAAGCAGTTCAAGTTGTTGTATTTAGTAAAATCATGTCCATTAAAGGAACTGGTATATGAAATGAAGACCTTTAAAAGGGATGGAAGAACAAGTTTGACTCCTTGAGCAGTAAGTTGGGACATCATTGCACGAGCTGCACCCTCAGCAGCTTCTCGAACAGCAACAACTTGATCAGAGAAGGACGCTAGGAGTAGGGGTAACATTTGAATCACATATCTGAAAGAAAAAAGAGGTGGAGTGGAGTTTGTTGTCACTTTCTTTCAGAGTCAATAGAGATTCATACCATAATATCTAGACACTTACGGTTCAAATAGTCTCCCCAGCTTTTCACAGAAACATTCAAATGCTAGCAAAGCTCCTTCTCGGTGCTTAGCAAAATTTCTGCAATGCAAAAATATAAAACATATAGTCTTTGAAGAATTAGATGGTCTTCCTGAGCACGCCTTTTATTTGTTAGGTAATAAGACGAAGCTACCTTTTTAACATCCTATGTCACTTCGTCAAATTCAAAATTCCAAAAAGATTAAAATTAGATTTAATTATAGCGAGCTTAACTCCGGCAATGTTTGATATTGAAGCACATTTTGAAATATTGCAACGTTTACTCTTAATTTTTAAATATGTAGCAAAATCTCACGCCTTGTTCTCCTATGTTTTGGCCATTTTCTAGAAAACATTTTGAGGGAATGGGTTTTTGGGAGAAAATTTGGAGAATGTGCCAAGTGTTTCTTTTTGTTTTGGGGAAATATGAAAAATAATTTAAGAATGAGTTGTTTGTTTCTTTATGTTTTTAGGGGAGACAAACTTTACTGTAAATGTCAAATCAGTTGCTTTTTTATTGGGTTTGTAGGGTGAAAGTGATTTTTTTATGTATTATATGTATGTATATTTATAGTTGAATGATGTGTGTGTGTGTATATATATTTGTAATGATTGAAATATGAGTGTAATGAAATTATGTGTAATTAATTTAATTGATTATTTATTTTGAACTTTATATTTTTATAAATTTAACATTTGTAAATGATGTATTATTTGGAAGAAAATATATATTAATAAATATTAATTATTTCTGATATCATAATTATATCTTAATTATAAAAAAATCAGCTTATATCATAATTATATCATAATTGTTAATATCGACTTATAAAAAAATTTAATTACTATACATTAATTAATAAACTAATCACTGTTTATTAATTAAAATATAATTATTTAACTATTTATTACTTATGATTTACGTATAAATAAAACTTAGTTATTTATTTAAATAGAATAATTTTTTTAATAATTTATATATATAAGACTTAATAACAATTCATCAAATTAAAAAAATAAATAATATTATATTATATTATATGAAATTATAACATCTTAAATTATTTATTAAACAAATAAACGTAATATTTAATTATACGTAAAATATGAAACATAATTAATATATAATAACAAGTTACTTAAATAAATTAATTTAATTAATTCAATATATTATTTATTTACTTTAACTCATTATTTAATTCATACATTATTTAATAAATAAATTACTTAGTAAAAATCAAATAATTTTTACTTAAATTAATTAATTTTCTCAACAATTACTTTAAGCATATCAATATTAATTTAATAAACTTAATAGATTATTAAATAAATATCACCCTATAATCAAATTTTTTATTATAATTTTAAATAAATGTGAAGATTAATATTTAATGAAGATCGTCTTTTTTGAAGAAGATTATTTATTAATTATATCAAATTAAAATATTTTAAGTTATTTATTAAATGTAATATTTAATTAACACATTAAATATTAAATATAACTAATACATTATTTAATTAATTTAATACGTTATTCAATAAATAAATTATTTAGTAATAACATAAACAATATTTAATTAAATTTGTAAACATAAGTTCCGAAATTTTTTAACTAGTAAAATTTTAATAGTTTCATATATATAAATATATATATATATATATAATATGGATGAGTGAAGTGTGAGGGTGATAAATGAATAAGTAATGTGAAAGAAAAAGTGAGAAAATGAGGAGGTATGTGTGGTTTTAGGGTGCAGGGTTTTTGGAGTGAACTGAGAGATGTTTTTTTGGGATAAAATTTGAGTGGTTTGGGAAAAAAATTGGGGAATGTGCCTTCATTTTGAAATTTTTTAGGGGGTTGGAAAATATTTCTCGAAAACGTAGGAGAACACAGCCTCATATTTTTCAGAATGTATACAATTACAAATATTTGTTAAAAATTTATGTTATTTGAAATTACTCAAGTGCACGTGTTTTTCGTATCACCTTATCTATTATTTCTAAAATACCTTCATATTTTTCTGCCAAAATTAAAATTATAAGAAAAAAATAATAAAATATTCATATTGGTAAAAAGCTAATAGCTGTATAAACCACAACAACAAATATATTGAACATAACAAAAGCATGTTGATGACAAAAATGAGAATTAACTGAAGATAAAACACGACTAATAATGAAATAGCATGGAAGGAATAAGATGTGTATATCAGGGCATTTCCTTTAAAGTACATCCAGTCAAAGTATCATAATGTAATCAAAACCTGCGTCCTATCAAAAAATTAGTACCAAAAACTAATAATCATTATTTCAAGGATCCAACCATAAATTTCTTTATCTGTCCATGTAAGATTATCATTATTTATCCTCACAAGCATGATCTAATCCACGAAAATGCAAAATCACATATTTGTAAAGAGATTTTTAAGCAAGAAAGACATGCAAGTTCCTAATTGATTATAGTTATAACTATCAGTAGCCTACATGATAAATCCTTAGAAGTACCAGCAAATAAACAAAAAAGAAAAAGAAAAAAGATCAAGCCATTTTAACTACATTATAATTGATACAATATCGCACCCAATAATGCAATAATATATAATGAATGATGGTAGCATAAAGAAATGAGATGAAACATTTTCATAAAAGCAGACCTGTCTGAAAGACCATCTCGCAATGCTGACATAATATTATACTTCTTCAGACATGATATTCCAAATCCTTTAACCACCCCAGCTAGTCCAAATGCTGCTCCACGACGCTCACCATATTTATCACTCTTCATCAGCTGATCAAGCAGTCTAGAAATAAGAGCCGCTGCTTCTTCCTGATTCACAAGGTGCCATATTACACCATAAGTATAAACTACTTGAGAAAAAGTAAATATAAACAAAGAAAATAGACACATTGTCAGCTACTAAAAAACAAAAGGGATCAGCAATTATAAGGCCCCAGCCCCATACAACACAATTAAAAGGAAAAATGAAAAGATCGTACAGCAAAGGCCCTGAGAAAAGACAGAGCATATGAGTTTGGGTTAGCTGTTTTCTTTATTCTGTTTTCTTTTCCTGGACTTCTAAGTTTTGGCCCAAAACATTCAGATTCCAAAACTTCAAAATAACAAAAATAAACAACAAGCACAAGATAATACGTAAAAGAATTGAAAGTTAGAAGTAAAAAGAATTTAAATTACGTGCAACTTTGAGTTGTATATACAATTTGAATAGCTTTTGTTTTGAATCAGTTACTTAATAAATTGAAATCATGATCAAAAAATTAATGGCGATTATACCCTACAGTTTTATCAGAATTATCAGCAATAATTACTTCAACAGTTCTAGTTCTGCAAAAAGAAATTGAACTTATAAAATGTTCTTTTGATTATCAATAACCCAACAGGAACAATCAACAACTTCAGTTTCTCACTGAAACAAATGCACAAAACATTTTGACATACTTTTCTTTGAAACGATCGTATATAAAGTCTGCAATACTTTCATCAATGTGGAATATAATTGCCAGCTAGAATAAAGAGTGAAATATTCCTTGCACCGTACACATTGACCCGTAAGAATATATACTCTAAATGAGATATTATTTTAATTGCTAATCAGTGCACGCATCATGTGCATGGTATGAGTATTAGTTTACATGACTCCAACTAACTTGGCTATACCCCCAAAAAGCCAAGCTAAAAAGGCAGCCATAGTAATCAAAGGCGAGAGACCCATTTTCAAGGCGAGAGGCGGTGAGCAAAAGGCGAACGAGGCGACAAATTAAATAAAAAAATTACAAAAATATATATATAGTGCAAAACTTCCAAAAGAAACATGTTTTAAATGACAAAAACCATATCAAAATATAAATAATGTAAAACATATTCTCAAGCTACAAACGAAAAATAATATATTTTAGATTTTAGAATAAAGTAAAACCAATATGAAAATGAAATTATAAATAAAACACAAAAATTGAAAAAAAAAAAAAGTAAAACATGAAATAAAAACAGCAAAAAATAAAAAAGAAAAGCAAAAAAAAAAAATTTAAGAAAAAAGAAAAATAAATAAAAGTAATTATAGAAATTAGAATATAGAAAAAAAGTAGTTTATTAAAATAAGTGAAATAAAAACAGAAAAATTAAAAATTTAATTTTAAAAACTGAACTTAAAAAGATTAAACAGAAAATAGGATAAAAAAAAGGAAAAAAATCGAAAAACAGTACCTGCTGGCGGCGGCGTGGCAGGGGTGGGGTCTGGGCAGCTTTGGGAAGTGTGTGTGGAGTGGGCCAGTGAATATTTTATGTTTTAAAACTTAGGTTTAATTAGAATTAGGATTTTCTGTGAGGAGGGTCAAGCGCCCGCCTCACAGCACTGGGCGAGGCGCAGCAAGGCGCCTCGCCCAGCAAAACACAGGCGAGCGCATTTAACAACAGTGAAGGCAGCACCAAAACATGATTAATTCACAACCTGCAAAAACTATTTACTATCTGCCGAAAAATCAGGGATTCAAAGATAGGTCATAACAAAAGCAACAATTTGTTTGACCAAAGACTTATTTGGAAATTGCAAAATACCTGCTTTGATTGCATTAATGGTGAAAGGCAGCTAGAAACAGCTCGTTGTACAGCCTCAGAAGGCGTATTCAACACATCCAACAACTTGTCCACAACAGCATGAACCTTTGGGTCACCCTGATGTATGGCATAAATGAGTGGATATTTCAGTAAAAAATCCATTTTAGTGTGAAACAGCTTTCGTAAGGAAAGGTTAAGACCTTTGCCAAATGCTTCGCCAGCGCTCCTGTGAATATAACCACACCTTCACGTACTAAATCGTATTTTTCCTCATCTGACGCCTGAAAAAGAATTTCATCGATAACAAGACCAGGAATTAAATTTTGTTTATTCAGTTGATTCATCCCCCAAGAAGGGTCCAAAAAGGGAACATGATGGTGACCAGGAAATGCAAATCCAACTTAACCCACGAATAAAAAATATAGAGAGGATATTTTAAAGTACAAAAATCCTTGAGCAGGAGAAAAACATTATGAAAGCCCAGCAGGCAACATTTGGAAAGAGACTGACCTTTTTGTTCAAGTAGTTCTCAAATATGGGAAACAACAGGGAAACATTGTCTCTTCCATGCTTGTCAATAATCATAATACCAGCATCGACCATTCTTCCACGAACATCAGCATTGGGATCAGCCTGCAGTCAAAAATTCATGCAGCATGTTCAATTTCAGTCAGACAAAGAAAAATCAAAGGAAAGAGGGGATAAAACTGCAAAATTGGCATGTTATATAGCAAGTCTAACCAACACAGTGCTCATTGAATTCACCAAAAACTGCATATTTGATTCCAACCAAATAGGTTTCATATTATCCAGTCTAAATAATTCAAGAACATCAAGGAAGCAAATTCAAAGTTAGTTGAACAATATTAACATAGGTTCGCAAGCAGTGAAGTATAAGTACCAAAGCTCGTGATATTAGGAATGTCATCACAACGGGAAGATCTTTGGTTCGAAGAACGTCTGCCACACAGAGTAAAGCCAGAGCAATCCCTTGTCTACCAAGCCAACCAGCATCAATGTTGTCCTCACCAGATCCAACATCACGGAGATATAAAGAAAACAAAGTTGACAAAGATTCCTGAATTATTTCACAATCGGAAAAAAGTTAAAAACATATTGGTTATATGTCGCACATTAAAAAGTTGGATAAGTATGTTACCTGTATGGTATCAGGGTTTTCATCCAAAACAGCTGCAAGTGCCTCTGCTGCAGCAACTCGAACATTATAGTTAACATTTGAAAGTGCTTTAAAAAGTCCCGAGTAATCTGTACCGAAATCATGACGATAACAATCCCATACATCCTCAGCAACTTCTGCAACTGACTGAAGACAGAGAAATTACAAAGTTATTTAACTTCATACTGGGGATTTTTTAGCTTTCAAGGAAAAACGGAAATTCAGAAATATAAATTTTGTTTTTGGCCTTGTGTTTTGTAATGACTAAAAATTCTAGCAGAATGATTCAATTACAACTCAAGTGTCATTTCACCCAAGTTCTTCAACCGAAAAATTTATTTCCCTTGTCCCCCTTTTACTCAATTTTTCTGGAAACAGAACCGAGCCGAGGAATCTATTTTCAAACAAATGTCACTTATAGACCATATAAACAGAATCCAACAAGAAAATTTGAGTAAGTTAACAACATCAAGATAAGTATTTGAGTCTATTCTATCTCTTTCCGCTCAACAAGTGTGGTAGGTATTAATATCTGGGAACATGTACAGAGGCTGAACTAACACATCAACAATGAACAACTACATCAAATTAATACTATATTATGAATCAAAAATAGGATTCTGAAGTCCCTGACGAATAATCACTAATTCTGATACTCAAAAGTTGAGCATGCCTCTAAATATATCAAGAACAACCACAAGCAACAAGCCAGATGAGACATAAAAGCATTTGCACAACTAGTCTTTAAAAAACAAAGTGGCATGAAACAAAACAAGTGACATCAAATTATCAAAATTAAGCCACAGGCGTAGCAGATACCTATGGTAAAATGCCTTTTTCTAGAACCACAAAGTAAAAACAGAAAAATTTCAGATTAGTCCTAGAGCTTCTGCAAGAAGTGGCTCTTGATAAAGGAAGAGAAGTAGAACAAGTATGCTGCCCTACATTCAACCATCAAATTTAAGGAACAAGGATCCAGCAAATATCTAAATGGAAACACAGTTTCAGAAACATCAAAATAAACACTCTGGCTCGATAGAGTAAAATACTTCAGAGAGAATGGCAGAGCGGACCACAATATGTCAAAGTATGAGGAATAGAACACATAAATATAAATTAAGTATAGCTCAAGTAATCTATAATGAAAAAGAAAAAAATGTTACACCTTCTCTGTGTCATGCAAAGCAAGCCATATGCTGGTTGCAACCTCAACATTTTGAGGAATTGAACAATTGGAGACAGCAGGAATGCACTTAACAGCATTTAAGCAAGCCATTCTTACATGAATGTCTTTTGCATAAACACCACACAAAGCCTGTCCAAAGAGCATGTGAAATAACATGAGCTTGGAGGTATTAGTGAGACAGGTTGCCAAAACAAACTAAAAATAACTAAAATCATACAGGTGCAACTTCATCTGGTTGTAGACCAAGACACAACTCATTCAATGCTGGGCCAACCGAAGCCTGGTAAGCGGGGACAACACCTAGAACATGGTACAAAACCTGCAAAATATAACATGAGTAACATAAACCAAGAAATTAAATGGCCATAGCACAATGTGCTGTTGGTATCCGGGTCGTAACTGATAGCATTCGAATCCTTGGTAGAGGTAGAATAGGATCCATATGCAAAAAAAGTATCTGGAGAACATCATCATGAAGACCTGTCTTCTTGGGAGAAAGCAATATCCTCTCAATTACCTGCATAAAAAATTGATCTATTACAACTAGTAGAAGCATCAAACCAAAGAGTTAAAAGAGAAATCAAGTTATGGCTTACCGGAAAAATAAATGTAAATGAGTCAACTGGAAGAGGTCCAGATTTGCAAGAAATGGTTAAGCCACCAACTAAGCGTTCAAAAAGACCCAAGGATGGTGCTCCATTGTCCTCCCCGTCACCAACAGATGGAAAAAGGTCCCACAGGACACTTGTTTCTTCTGTGGCAATCAATCGTAAAGCAGTTGCAATCTCCAGAGCCCAATTGCATAGAGGATGAACAGTACATTTTGAAAGTTTCACCAATGTCTCAAATGCAACATCACCAACAATTGGGGAACAAAGTAGAGGACTCACAAACTTAACCTGAAAAACATATGATATTAAGAGAAATATAAGCTCAGTACAATACTAGATTACATATATTCTGAAAAGATTACAGGCTTGGTGAACTCATGCTTATTAAGAAAAGATGATGTTACTTTCCTCAGCAAATGGATGATACCAAAGGAATTTAGACCAAAAATATCAAATAGCATGTCTTAACTGGCCCCCACTACGTTTTTAACTAAGACAAATTTCCTCATTGAGCCTGCATTAAGAAGGGATATTGCAAGCATGTCCGCACATGTCCTACACATGTCAAGAGTATTTTATGTCTGAAATGTGTCAGAAGTAGACCACTCTATCCCAAGGAGAAAATCCTTACTGTTATAAACTCTGTTGAGAAAATCTTGAAAGAAAATTCATTGCAGAAAAATGTCATGATCAGCAGCATCTAACATATCCATAAAATCCTTTCCATAATCATGCACACTACTGAAACAAAAACACACACTAAAATCTTCTAAATAACAACATTTTCCAACTAGGTAATATCTGTTACAGCTATCACCAGCATAAAATCTAAGAGGCTAACATTCCAATCAAAAAATTGTAACCATACAAGAACGAGAACTAACCGAAGAAGGAAGCTGACTATGTGTGAATATCGGATTAGCTATCGCCATTTCTCCCAAAGCTTTGAGCATCAAAGAAATGTTCTGCTGAATTGACATGACCTTTTCACGAATACAACACTCTTCTTTAAGCTGCAATTCACGAGCTTCTTCTTTCGCTGTTTTTGTCTTCTCTAGAAACATTAAAAGAAAAGAAGACAGGTAAATGTACATATATGCTAAACACAAAAGTAACTGAAACTACAAAATAGTAAAATAGAAATACTTGCCAGCTTTCTTCATTGATTTTGCAGCGTCTTTTTTCCCAGTTCCAGCGAACTCTTTAGCGGGTACATCCCGCCTTGTAGAATGATTTGAGACGGCAACAGACTGATTAGAGCTAGCTTGGTCCTGAAGAATGCTTGTGTTACTAAGGAACCATAATATAAACATCTTTATACTTTTCACTGACAACTTCACATGCTATTACCATGCTGTCATCATTATCATAAACTCGGAACCGTCCTTTTGCTTGCCTCACATTCTTGGAGACAACAGATTCCGCAACATAAACACCTAGCTCAGTCGAAAGCACTCCCTCAGGAGTACGAAAAACCTGAAAGAGAATGAGGACACTACCGAAGGTGAGTGCATTCACTAATCAAGCGCACCTTACAAGTAACTATAAATAGCATTAACAAGAGACTAATGCAATAAGGCAGACTTTACAGACAGTGAAACATATAAGCTATGTGTGGATACTGAAGCAAATGAAAAAACAATCAATCATAGCCTCGCACTGCCAATGCAAGAAAAAGACGATCAGAAAAATAGCGAAATACATGCAATAAAGTTCACTATCAAGCACGCCTAAGAAGTAACCAAACAAGATGAATTCTCCATATCCTCTAGCGATTATTTATGATTGTTAAGTTCACAAGAGAGAAATCCGTAAGCTTCCCAATATCGCACTGGTAATCTTTTCACTTCCAACACTTTAAGCATCAAATTCAATGACCCTTTTTTTTGTCTGGTTATAGATCACTAAGAGAGGATACAACCAGAAACCAATAAACACACTAACACTTACACTTCTCCTCCTGTATGATGAGTTCAAAGTAAGACAATGCCACAATTCTTCGAGTTGAAAAGCCATCTCAAAATTAAAATTTACAAGTAAGCTCTTTCTTACAAATTGTGGAGCAAATTCACTTGTAAACACCAGAATACAGCAACAACTACTAAGACATTCCAAATCAAATCACATATTCAGGGCAATCCCTCTCACCAAATTGCATCCAATGCCTGAGACTGCTTATGCATTCTGTGAATATGACAATAGCCATTACCCAAGAACAGGAAAAAAAAAAAATCAACCAATAACACTCATTTGGTGAATATAAGATGCAGTCGGATTTATCAAGAATATCACTTCTTAGGAGCAGTCACACAGCAATACACCCTTTGAGCAAATCAAAGAAATAAGCCTCTGCAATTCAAATAAACTGAATCTCAAGCATGTCAAAAATCAGAGTGAATGGAAGTTCAAGACATGAATATCAACAGCCAGACAGCCATGAGATGCAAAATGAGTGCCTACAGTACGAGAATAGATATAACATCTCATAAACAACTAATAAAATTCTCATAACCATAATAAACAATTAGAAACTTTTGTAATCGGTCAAGAACAGAATAATAAACAAAGCATGACCTGAATATCAACTTCTGAGAGTGTGTCATGTGCAGTACGATCTGGGAGATTGACAAAGTGCTGCAAAAGTAAATTACATGGTAAGAGCCACATTAACCGATTAAACCTTGTCCATTAAAAATACTGGCTGAGAGAAAAGAAAGTGTAACAGACCTTTTCAAACTGTGCATAAGTATCTCCTGGTGCAATAGACATCAGCGTCGACAAGGAATTTATAGCCCCTTCTTTCTTAAGGTAATTAGAGTTCAATAATCCATCCGAACCTAATAGGCCCTTCATGGCCACAACAAAATTAAATCAAATAATGAACCCGATATCTGCCATGAATTCTCATAAGTAGAAAATTTGTGTCTTTGCCTCCACTTATGAAAAAGAGAAGGTCCATAGTGGTTCCAATCCAACAAAATCAAGCCATTTCAAATTGGTTGATTTATTCATCAACCAAAAAACTTAAGAAGTTTTGATTAAAGAAGAAAAAACGAACTTGAAAGAATACAGTTTTATTGAATCGCTAAAGCTAATGAATCTGCACATAACGGCATAAGAGAGATGGCTAAATAGAACGTGTACTAAAAAAAATATTAGTGAAAACAAAAAGTTGGGTCAAGAAGATTCCAATATCGCCAAACCCACAACACTGACATTATCTAAAAGCCAGCTAGAAGCCACAAATGTCAGTGAAAATTACAAAGCAGACGGTAACATAACACATTTCAACTAAAATGATGCACCGTTAAATTTTAGGGAAAAATATCCAAATTTTCAAACATATTTTTACAAAGCCCTCCATAGTCCACATGCTTGGAAAATAAGGCCATAATTATAAAATACACAAGTGAAATACAAATAAAATGGCATAAAAGCAAAAGATTCTTGAAGATAACGAATAGTTACAATACTAGCAATTACAGTACATAATAAATAGGGAAACATTAGCAGAGACAATCAATTAATTTTTAATTGGAGATGCGAGTCACCTTGCATGACTCAGCGACATTAGCAGTAACAAGACCAATCACATCAAAGCCCAACTTCTGCAAACATTTCTGCACTCTCTGAAGAAGGAAAAAAGGAATATGAGCACAATGATAGAGTAAAGGATGATATATATACAGGTTTATTGGGGAAAGGCAGCAGAATAAGGACGAAGAAATCATAGCTCTTGCAAATCTCATAAAACTAATAGAAAGATACCCTCCAAACTGCATCTTTTTTTCCTGTCCCAACGATATACGGATGATGCGAGCAAAACAGGAGCTTCACACAAGCATCTTGGGAACTAGCCGATAATGCAGATGCTATTACAACTAATGCCTTCACCAAAACCTCAACTGGTGGAAGGAATGGGACTTGAGAATCTAGCACATTTTCTCCATCACTGAAATCCAAATAATTTTTATAAAAGAGAGACATCTCCGGTTAATAAGAGATCAACAGAACTAAAGCAAGATATGTGAATCATGAAAGAAGCAAACCCAAAATGGTAAAGTGAAAATAAATTGATTTTACTTTAATCACATAGGAAACTACCAGAAGATATCAATAATGCAGCAATTTTAGAAAAAACTAAAAAGATGCATAACTATTTAATGACATACATTGCAAAATAATAAATGGTGACAGACAGTAAAACCACCAAAGACGTGTAAAGGGAAAAATGACAGAATACACGACTTCTAATTGATTGAAATAATACCAGTTGTGAATTCAATACCCAGTAGAGCAAAGCAGAGAATGTTAGCAGGCTTGAACAAAGATAATATATGCATCTTAATTTCAAAATTTGCCTATATCATTATGGAATATGTGAATCAACAATTGTCAATGAACCTTCAGACGTCATCTTAAGAATCTTTCTTTTTCCACCATCCATACCTCAGGGAAGGAAGGTCCACATCATTTTTTAATTTTAACCATAAAACTGATTAGACATTGTTCCTCAAGGCTCAGTAAAAGCCAGCAAAGTGACAAATGAAAACAGCACAAGAGACTAAAAGAGGCAAATGAAGACTGACTGACTATAGAGTTCTACCTCATCTTCAGAAGACTAGCTTTTTCACCAACAACAGAGAGATAACTCGAGAATTCTAGCAAAATAGCTTCAGATAACAGAGGAGATGCAGCAAGAATCTTCCTGGTAGTGCCATGGGCTGCTTTCCTTATGTCCCAATTTGGATGGCACAGCAAAAACAATACGAACTGAAGCATAACAGCAATCAATTAATAACCACAAAATTATTGCAATGTAAAACTGAATAATGCCATTTATCACCTGCAGGAATGCCTTGGTAGAAAAATTCTCCAACAGTCTGCAACACAACATACACAATTGATTTCAACAATTAGGTCTTAAATTTTGTCAGAATATACTACAAATTTATTTTCCCTAGATCCCAATTGAAATTCTGTCTGGACTTTTAAGTGCAAAATATTCACCACAAAACTATTAACACTTATCGTCAATTTAGAAAGAATGCATTCACAAGTATCCATTGCTTTCCCAGTGAGCCTCAAATTAGTTTTAATTCAAAAGATTTAAAAAAGAAAGATACAGTAAAATTTTCTGGAGAAACACACAAGAGAAAAGCTAAGGGCCCGTTTGGTTTCATTTTCTGGAGCCATTTTCATTTTCTAGTGAAAATGCATCGTGAAAAGTTAGTTAGAAAATGTGTTTTTGAAAATGGAGTTGTGTTTGGATGTGTTGTTTAAAATTGTAGGTTTATATAGTTGTGAAAATGAGATGTATTTGGATGTTGAGTGTTTTTGTATTAAAACTTGTGAAGTTTTTGAATTTGAATTGATGATGTGATGTGTAATTGTTTGAAAAAATAATATTATAATTTGAATTTGAATTTATAATATTTTTGTGGTGGATGCTGTTTGAGAAGTATTAAAAAGATAAAAAAGTAGATATAGATAATAATAGGGGGGAAATATGTATGAAAATGTAAAAAGGAATGTTTTGAGAATGAAAACATATGAGAAAATGGTGTAGAAGTTGATAGTTTTCTATTTTTATTTTCAGCAGAAAATAAAAATGGGGTTTGAAAATGAAAACAAACGAGCTGTAAGGGCCCATTTGGTTTTATTTTCATTTTCATTTTTCATTTCCATCATTCATAAAATTTGAAAAAGTAGAGAATGTTAGAAAAGTAATGATTATATTGGGTTTAGTAAGTTGTAAGTAAAGAGAGATAGAAATAACAGAGAGAAAAGATATATAGGTTTTCGGGGTAAGATATATAGATTATTGGGGAATGTGATTTGAAAATGACCTAGGGTGAAAATGAGTAAAAAAGTGATGTGTTTCAATTTTTAAATAGTAGAAAATGTGAAAATGGGGTATGAAAATGAAACCAAACAGGCCCTAAGAAGTTGATGAATCAGGGCTTAAATAGGGTTTCCTCTGCACACCATACCAAATGGCAAATAGCACTCTATTTTGAATGGAAGGGAAAATAGCTAAACAGTTGGCAAATTCAAACAAGAACAAGATTTCTCATTTACTAGTGCAGTTCAATATTATCATATAATGAATAACGCACACCTTTGAGGATAATCAACAAGCAGAACCTCGACAAGGTCAACACAAGTCATCAAGTCTTCAACTGATAATTTTGAGGTCTGCGATCCAAAACAAGGTAAGCTCAAGGGTGATAGAAAAATGTAAAGAAAAGTAAGGAAATCTAAGGTGTCCCTTTTTCATAGAGTCATATAGCGATAGAGTGATACATTTATCTAATTCAATTGGCAATAACTTGCTATTTTATCTTAAAAAGAATATAATAAAAAACTAACACTGACCAAGGAGATTGGAATAATTGTAGGTTCATTCTGCAATATCAACTGCCAAATCTTCTCCTTGGATACAGTTTCATCTAAAGCAAATGGATGGTATGAGAAAAAGGAAATACTGAAAAGGAATAGGACCTCATGATGGAGGCATGTAAAACAATAAGTAACTGAAATGAAGCAGTTAAGATGGTTAATGCACAGAATAGAAGCTAGCCAAGTAAGCACCTGCTTTGACATCAACAACAGCAATTTTCACCACGCAAAGAAGTGCATAAATACCGTCCAATCTTTGTGCTGCTTTAGTGAAACCAGTTTTGACTAGTTGGAGAAGAGGCGGCAGTAAGGATGACATCTAGAGCATAAAACAAAAAGTTTGAGCCATAAAATGAAGAATGCCTGAACACCCAAAGACCAACAATATAGATTATAAACCACAACACCACATATAATCTCACCCGTAGAACTGCATCAGTATTTTTGCATATTAATCGCAGACAACGAAGGTGGCCCCTTCTTAGTGCTTCCTTGTCTTTGAGCCCAGAAACAAAGAAGGTAACTAAATCTGGGGAAACAGCATCTTCTGATTTTACAGCCCAAGCAGCTAAACATGACAAAATAGCAAGCTTCACCTCTTCATTTCCTGCATATCAACCGGTTTAATTTGAAAAGGGAGAAAACAGAATCAGAACTTCAATTGGCAGGTTGAGAGCATAATATCATTTCTAGAAGGCAGGAATGTACAGAAATTAAAGTCAAATCAACTAGACAAATATGAATTGTAAGCAATCTTACACATACATACGTATACAGGGAAATATAGTTAGATTTTAAGCATAACACCTACCGTCATCCTTGTAACACGACAACAGAAATCCACACACAGTTGGTGACAAGCTACTGAAATATTTTCCTTCAGGAGCTTCAGAAATTTCTCTCAGTGCATTAATCATGCCAACTCTCTGGTATGGAAATGTAAGTCTGCCTTCCGAACCTGTTCATATCCCTAAATATGTGAGAAGCACTAACCAAATATATAGCAATCCGCCAATTGCAAAATCAAGAATCACTGGTATCAGCCCCGCTAGTAAGTTATTCAAGGAACACATATATCCGAACACTAACCTCCCATTACAGATTTGACAGCATTAAACATAGCTTCTACAGCATCAGGACTACTAGACTTTTGGCTCAAGCACCTAACTATGGCAAAAGCAGAAAGTCTTCTTCCCTCATCTGCATGCCTAGCCTGTGTCAATACCACCGGTAGGATTTCAATGGCATATTTACTTAAATCAAGGTTGGTAGATTGCGAAAGAACTCCAACTGATTCAAGAACAAGCTCGGGATTTCGTTTCAACATCTTGATGGATGATGGTAGCATAGTGTTCTTAAAATCTTCATGTGACAGACGAGTAAATAACGGAAGAAAAGCTTCACTAAGGGCCTTCATGGGCTTCTCCTTTGCATTTAGAACTGATTTAACATATATGTCAAGAAATATGTCCTGTAGAACCAATGGAAAACAATAAGCACAAATAATCACAAAATCTTGGGAATCATTACAGTCCTATTCACCAATATCAGTTGTATAAGATAGGAAAAGGAAATTTACCTTCCATTTATCAAATGAAGCAGGACTTGAATTCGAATATTCAAGAATCAGATATATTAACTCTGGATTATCTTTGTATGGGATCCTTCCATCTGTCAATTCCTCCATGTATGTTTTGTATACGTCAGGTTTCTGAAACAGCAAATGGACATTATATATAAAGGAATTAAATAAAGCAAACTTCAGGAAAAAAGTCGAACAGAAACCATTCACAGAAAATAAAGATGAGACCTTAGTGAACAAATGAAAGAAGGTTTTCTTGCAAGCCCTTCTCACACGAAATGATCCTTGCATAACAATATGAAGAACTGATGCCTGCGCTTGGGCTACTCTACACAATGCGTTCTTTGATACCAACGCAAACTGACTATAAATTAAGAGGTGACAAGACCACTTTAGAAGCCTGTAACCTCCTGTCATTGACTGGAACTTTGAATGCCGTTCCATGGCCTGTACAAGAGTTGCTGCAAAACTTTTCATAAATACAGCCTCACTTAAAGCTTTAATGATAACATCGTCCACAGCTTTCCTTGATCCACGGTCATCATAGATAGATAATGTTTGGAAAAGTAAATCAACCAATAGCGACACAAACTCGGTAGTCATCTGTGAAGAGTCTGAAGAAATGCATGTCAGAGAGTTGAACATTGTCTACATGCAAAAACTGGCAAAAAGAAAATCCTTTTTACAGGAAATGCCAGCAATGATTTAAACCTATTTGCGACCACAATTTAACTTTTATATGATAAGCTAATTAACACAATGGTAAGATATCAGTCCCCATAGACAGAAGATTAGCAACTTCATATGAACACGAATATAAAAAGCAAAAACACATAATGCAACAAGAAAATGTCAATTTGTGCAGTTTTATGCACAATTAAACTTCATCTTCAAGATTCTCTTTCTTTCAGTCAAAACATGAGTGGGTCATCACAGATCACATCCTGAGAACACCAAACCCTTGGACCACTTGGGGTGGTCACTAGAAGTAGTAAGTTAGCAAATCAGACTGCCAAATCTGCAATCTACCATAATGTTCATGAATGTTTCCCAGCTGTTAGTCTTTTTAATGAACCACCTCAAACACAAAAACAAAAACAAAAAAATCACTATCATCTATCACAGAGACATCGGTTGAGCATAAAAGTGGCAACAAATCGTTAGCTTTAGTTTTATACAGTTCAAATACACATTATTGTTTAACATAGAAAAATTCCCATCCAACAAATTGCCAGTTCTTGGAATATATCAATGCTTAATGATAGAGAATCCTACCCCAAATGTACCATATTCAGGCCTATCAATGAGCTCAAGCCAGCTTGAACCTCATGGGCTCACTTTGATAGTTTTCAAGCTAAGCTTATTAGGAGTTCAAATAAATCAACATTGATTGGAGCATGGCTTTAAGTTCAAACCAAGGATGAGCGAGACTTGACTTCTCTTGCATTGGCTTAGGCTAAATAAAATATGTAATATCAAATTATATGTGAACCTTCATAAAAATTACATAAAACACCACACATATAAAACTCATACTCCAATTGTAAGGACATATAAGAGAAGTTGTAGTTTATCATCCAGTTGTCTTTTTTCACTTAGCTACAAGATACTAGTGTCTAATAATTTGAATTTGTTAATTAGAGAGAGAAACTATTAATTGAGAAGAAAATTTGAGTTAGTTCTAAGTTCTAACTCAAATTTAAGCTCATATTTAACTTCAAACAAGCCAGACCTTCAAGAAAAATAAATGCTTGAAAATTCCAGGCCTTGAGAAAAATAGTTAGTATGAATCCAAGTAAAGAGATAGCACACGCTCAGCTTGATTGATAACCCTAACCATAATTTCCAGGTTCCCTAGATTATAATACCCTTCGTGTTCTGTGAATCCTATCAATATAGTATAAGCAATTTATCACATCCTATCTCTCTCTTTGTTTGTGAAAAAGAAACAACAGTCAGCGGTTCCAACAGAAAAATGGTGCTCAAGGCATATTCTACCAAAAAATGATTCCTCCAACCAGGCATCAAGAGAGAACAGATACTTCCTACGCACATCTTTCTCTTCCAATAACACGTTCTTCTGTCCAAGAATGCAGTCGCTGATGTTACTCTCTACATTATTCCAACAAAAGTAGGTTATTGCTTGTACATAGCACTGGCAAGTTGACAAATAGGATCTGGCTGATGATCAATTTCACTCCGCATTGGTGTAAATGTTGAAAATGGAAGAGAAAGCAGTGGGTCAAAAGTGTATGGATAAAAATGGATTGAGTTTTCAACCCATTAATCCTCTCTGTTGTGTTTATTATTAATAGAAATAGAGTATGATAAGAAACTGATTAAGTAGCTTATTGTGAGAAGATATATTCATGCCCATTGTTATTTAAAGTTAGATAGCATTCAAAGAACTCAATTACATGTTTCTCAAATTAATAAATGGAAATCTGCACCCTCATATCAATCCATCAAACATGCGTTAATACTACTCGATCGAGCACTCTTGTAAAACAGCTCCTACCCAAGAAAAGGAGAAAGTTCCAAACTGTCCGAGGATATATTGATGGAGAAAATGCTTGCGCAGGGCAGCCGGCAAGAGTGCTCAAACACAGCCACTCGCGCAAAATTTCAAATTCTTTCAAACAGAAAGCTAACAAATTCAACATGGCACGCATCCATCAACACAATTCAGACGTGTATTGCATTCATTTGTGTCACCCAGAGCATTGGCAGTGGTACCTGAACTGTTGAGGATTGAAGGAATCTGGTGGCGGAAGATCTGAATGCGGTGTCTGGTTGACGGCGTGGAGATAGAGGGAGCAATAGCCATCAGCGACTCCATTGGATTGGTACCGTTGGACGCCATTGGAGTGGATCAGCTTTGGGGGTTCTGATTTAGGGTTTTAGAAGTTGCAAGATAAGTGGACAAAATAGGAAATCAAAAATGAAGAGAAAATTTGTTGATGATGCCATTAATAGTCTTAAAAACTAATTAAACCTTTTTTCTCCTTTTTCTTTTTCTTTTTCTTTTT
The DNA here is from genome assembly GCA_018894105.1 of Jacaranda mimosifolia. Classification (NCBI taxonomy): domain Eukaryota; kingdom Viridiplantae; phylum Streptophyta; class Magnoliopsida; order Lamiales; family Bignoniaceae; genus Jacaranda; species Jacaranda mimosifolia. Next base: position 4,532,662 of record CM032125.1, read on the forward strand.
CTTTTTCAGGTCCTTCTAATCTTTTGGCCTTCATCTAGTTTATATGGCTGATGCCTTCAATACTTTAAATTTTTTGCATTTCTTTAAAGGTTAATTGATTGAAACTGTAATACATTTCATTGATTTTTTTTTATCTACAATTAATTGACTTAGTGTTGTGCTATTAACTTACTTAGGGGATAAAACATGTAAATTGAGCTTATCTCGAATATTAAATTTATAGGAGAAATTGAGTTGAATTTAAATATGTTGACGCAGAATATATTTTGCATAGAAGAAGTTTGGGCATCTTATTTAAAAAATTTCAAACCCACTTTCACTTAATCGTTCAATCCCCACTCATATCTTTTTTAGTTTGGACTCCGATATGAAATTTCAATTTTGATTTCACTCCTGACTCCCCTACCCACTTAAAATGGTTGAAATGGCCTAGTTTAATGTGTTTTTTTTTTTTTCCGCTTTCCTTTATTTCCTAAACTCTACTGTCCGATACTCATTTCTCTCTTTCTCTTTCCCATCTGTTTTCTGTTCATCTTCCTACGGCGGAAGGAAGCTTCTTTCTCCTTTTTTATTTTCTTTTTTATTTTTTGTAATCGACTACAACATACTAGCAAGAAAGCATACCTACTTTGTCTCCATCGTCACACGGTAAAGAAGTAGTGTAATTTTTGGCAAGTAACAATTATTTTAATTCTTTTTTTTTTTAGCCTGAAAATGTTAGGTAGTGGAAAAGAACCTCAAATTCAACTTTTAGGGAGTTGTATGTACAATTGAGAACTATATTTCATGTCCATTTTTTAGAGCATGACTCCATAAGACCTTAGCCAGATCGTAAAAGAACACAAAGATTTCCATCTCAAATTGATATTTGGGCATTGAGGTGTAGGCGGTGTGGTAGAAATGAGCATAATCGTCGTACATGCAAAGAAGCTACAAGTAGCTAGAATAGCTTGATCTTTGTGACGTATTTGCTTACCATTATGTTGCATATATATGCTTGTTATACATTCTTGTCATTACTGTATAACTAATATATTTTTTTATTCATTATTAATCTGCAGCGCATGAAGGAAATACAATCAATGTAGGAAGGATTGCACGGTGTTCAGAAACCAAAGATAGCTGCTAATTTTTGCTTTTTTTAAGCACATGTTATATCTAGAGTATTTGGACTATTATATAATAATATTAGTTGACATTTTGTTGGGATGTTTGGTATTAGTTATAATGTAATATATATCGTTTTCTATTTATAATAATACTGGATATTCGAAAAAAATACCCAATCAGGCATTTATATACTTCAAAAATGCATTTATATACTGAAAATATAGTTGTTGTGTACTTACAATTAGGGCTTCTATATTTGCTTTTACAAATAACGATTTTAACCTTAATTCAATGGGTGGAGCAACCCAATAAAACATAGCACACATTGAAATGTTTGGTATTGCATATAATGCAATGTATCAAGTTTTTTAGATATATTACCAAATCTATTGGATACCTTAAATGCAGATAAAAATACCATTTTCTATTAAAAATGATACTGGATATGCGGAAAAAGTACCCATTTAGGCACTTATGTACTTCAAACATCCGTTTATATACTAAAACTGCACTTGTTGTGTACTTACAATCAGGGCTTCTATACTTGCTTTTACAAAGAACGATTTTAACCCCAATTCAATGTATGGAGCAACCAAATAAAACATAGTAAGTGTTGGAATGTTTGGTATTGCGTGTAGTGCAATGTATTATGTTTTTTAGATATATTATCAAATCTGTTGGATACCTTAAATGCAGATAAAAAAAATCATTTTTTGTTAAAAATGATACTGGATATGCAAAAAAAGTACCCATTTTAAGCACTTGTGTACTTCAAACATCCATTTATGTACTGAAACTGCACTTGTTGTATACTTACAATCAGGGCTTATTTACTTGCTTTTACAAATAACGATTTTAACCTCAATTTAACGTGTGGAGCAACCCAATAAAATATAGCACATGTTGGAATGTTTGGTATTACATGTAGTGCAATGTATCACGTTTTTTAGACATATTACCAAATCTATTGAATACCTTAAATGCATATAAAAATAACATTTTCTGTTAAAAATTATATTGGATATGCGGAAAAAAGTACCCAATAAAATATTTTGATCATACTTCGTGGTCTGATGATCATGAAATAGGCAGATTAGGCAGAATGGAGAACGTTCCCACATGGGCTGAGAATGATACTGAAAATCTGGAAGAAAGTACCCAGTTTTGGCACTATGTACTTAGGCACAGGGTTTATGTACTCAGTTTGTATATATTGTGTATTTGTGGTAAGGGATTATGTACTTGCTTTTTTAAATGTTGATTTTAACCTCAATCGACATGTGCAACAATACATTGGTGACCCCACAACTTTAAATCCATGATCTGTCAAATATGTGGTCGTGATAGTACGAGTTGGAATGGTTGATAACACAAATACCCATATCCTACCACTTGTGGTGTCATTCTTCATAGTATAAAGCCCTTATGCATAAGGCAAATGAATCACTCCGACACTCCCTTCCTACACCACCGAACCTATCATCACCAAATGAATCCTTATGATCATACTTCGTGGTCTGATGATCGTGAAATGGGAAGATTAAGCAGAATGCAGAATGTTCCCTCATGCGCTGAGAATAATACCAAAATTCTAAAAAAAAAAAAAAAAAAACCTAGTTTCAGGTACTTATATACTTGGGGACAGGGTTTATGTATTAAGTTTCTATATGTTGTGTATTTATGATAAGGGATTTTGTACTTGCTTTTTTAAAATCGATTTTAATCTCAATCGATGTGTGGAATAACACATTAGTGACCCCATAACTTTAAATGCATAATTTATCGAATATGTGGTCGTGGTAGTACGTGTTGGAATGGTTGAAAACACAAAAACTCACATCCCACCACTTGTGGTGTCATTCTTCCTAATACAAAGCCCTTATGCATGAGGTAAATGAATCACTCTGACACCCCCCTCATATCCCACCAAACATATCATCACCAAATGAGTCCTTATTATCATACTTCGTGGTTTGATGATCATGAAATGGGTAGATTAGGCAAAATGGAGAACGTTCCCTCATGCATTGAGAATTATACCGAAGATTTGGAAAAAGTACCCAGTTCCGGCATTAATGTACTTAGGGACAGAGTTATGTACTCAATTTGTGTATATTGCGTACTTGTGGTAAGAGATTCTGTATTTGCCTTTTCAAAGACCGATTTTAACCTCAATTGACCTGAGGAACAATATATTAGTGACCTCATAACTTTAAATGAATGAATTGTCGAATACATGATCGTGATAATACGTGTTGGAATGATTGGGAACACAAAGACCCACATCCCACACATTCAACCACTTGCACTCTTATTCAGAGTAGTATAAATCATTGATGTATGAGCTAAACAAATCCTCCCGACACCACCATTGAAAACCAGTGAACTTATCATGACTATATGAGTCCTAGGACTAATACGCCATGGTCTTCTGATCACATAATGGCCAGGTTAGGCCAAATTGAACCCAGTCCCTTATGTGCTGAGAATGATACCAAAAGTCCCAAAAAAAGTATCTAGTATTGGCATTTATATACTCTATAACTGTGTTTATGTACTTAATTTGTAAATATTGTGTACCTCTTATACATGTTTCTGTACTTGCTTTTCCAAAGGTTGAGATGAGGCTCAATTCAATGCGTGAAACAACACATGATACTATAACACGACAAAATCGTGTTTGTTGAAGAAATGGTCGTGATGATACATGTTGACATAGTTGGAAACTCAAACACCCACATTCAACCACTTGTTCTTTCATTCATAGTAGCATAAACTATTGATGCATGAGCCAAATGAATCCTCCTGACACCACCATAGGAAGCTACTAAGCCTATCATGACTATATAAGCCCTAGGACTAATACGTCATAGTCTTATGATAATACAATGGCCAAATTATGTTGAATTGAACTTGGTCCTTTATGTGCTGAGAATGATACCAAAAATCTGCAAAAAAGTACCCAATTTTGGCATTTATGTACTTCAGAACTGCAATTATGTATTGAATTCGCCATATTTGTGTGCTTATTATGAGTGTTTCTGTACTTGCTTTTGTAAAAGTCGAGTTTAGGCTCAATTTGATGATTGAAACAACACATAAGACACTTTAATACAATAAAATCATCTTTTCTTCAAATAATGCTCGTGATAATACGTGTTGAAATGGTTGGGTACACAAACATCCACATTCAACCACTTGTACTATTGTTCATAGTAGTATAAAATCATTGATGCATAAGTTAAATGAATCCAATGGCTTATCTAATTAAATTCAATTTAATCTCTTATGTTCTAAGAAAGATACTAAAAATAGACAAATAAATACTGAATTTTGATATTTTGGTTAGGGATGGCAATGGGTCCAGGTAAATCGAGGACCCGCCCCGGATGGGGCGGGTTCGAAGTGAAAAAAATAGGGTTCGGGGCGGGTAGCAGGTCTTGATTAGCAAGACCCGCCCGGGTCCGAGGCGGGTTACGGGTTTAGGTGGACCCACCCCATATAGTAATTACATTATATATAACATATATATATTATATAACATATATGTTATATATATAAGTATAAGTATTTAGTAGGCTATAATACTATATTAGAAAATTAGGGCTTCCCTTTTTTTTTAACTTGTTTCAGTTTTATTCTCTTAAACCCGCTACTCACCACAGCAAATTTTGTACATTCAAATAATGATGAAGAAAAGAGGGTAAAAAATATACATATACAAAAATACAAAAAAAAAAGAAGGGTTAGGCAAGTCCAACCCACCGGATTCTGGGCCAAATGGAGGGTGGGGCGGGGCCAAATAGAAGGCGGGGCGGGGCGGGTTTTAGGTCTCTCACTTGTCAGGCGGGGTGGGTCCTGCCAGACTCGCCCCGTTGCCATCCCTAAATTTGGTATTAGATTTTTGTATTTTTGTATTGAAATCGCATTGTTTGTACTTATTTGGCGTGTTTTTGTACTTACTTTTTATTTGGCCGAATTTATATCAATTCGATACGTGAAATAACATGGAAGACCCTCTAATACAATAAAATCATGTTTTATTCAAGTAATGGTCGTGATAGTATATGTGCAAATGATTGGAAACACAAATACCAACATCCAACCATTTGTGTTCTTATTGATACTAGTGTGAAGTATTGATCTATGTTGTAAATGTGTCATTTTGTATCACCATCAAAAACCTAACAATATATCATGAGTATATCTGTTGTAGGACTAAAAAATAATTGTTTGATCATCAAAAAATAACTAAAATAATTAAATTCAAATTAATTTCTAATGTATTAATTAAGAATGATACGATATATTGAGAAAATAAGATATATATATATATTTTTTTTAATTTTAGTACTTGATTCTAGATATATTATGCGTGATTTTCATAATCTAATACGTCTTTGGAGTGTTTTTATAGTTGCTTTTTCTTATGGCCGAATTTCGCTTGCTAGTGTTGCATTAGAAATTAATCAAATTATTAGTATTGGTATCCATAGATAATACTATATATGCCTTGAAAATTACTAATGTATCAACAGTTTATAACACATACCTTAGTAACAATATTCATATGCATATCAATTTTCATCTGAATTTTTTTCTTAATTTTAGTATGTATGACAAGCATCTATATAATCCAAATAACGAACATCCATATTATTCAAATTACTTTACAAATTAGAAACATCTCATATCGTCATCCAAATACTCAATACGAATACTAAATTATCCTAATAATAACCATCTAAACATCAACATTCAGCGTGGAATGGAGCAACCTGTGCTCATGAGTCAAAATTGTTGCCCTCTACAAATCCTACCTCGATCGGGACAATAATTTTATCATTTTTATCCTAAAAAATATGGAATGTATAATCAGCAACTGCATAATTAAAAATAAATATAAATAAAAAGATGTAAACATTTCAACATATATAATTAAGGTTCAGCTACTGCAAACACAATTAGAAAGTACTGAAAGTTTGCATTTTGATACTATAATTACTTACACATAATACTAAACTAGTTACTAAAATCATATTTGGAATATATGAAATTAAATAGATGTAATCAAATTAGGGTTCCTAAAAAATAAAATCAATATGCATTAACTAAAATGACAGGAAAAACAAAGGGGCACTTATTTAAAAGTACCAAAAGTACTTTCCAATTTCATGTTCAGTCCCCACTTGATCTTTGTTAGAAGAAACTCCCTAGTTTTGTTAAAATTTTAGAGATCACTCGCTACTCACTTGATTTGACAAAAATGCCCTTAAGTATAATATTTTTCACTCATTTTTTCTCACTTCTTCTTCATTCACACAAGCAAACAGTAAACCATATCATACACTCATTACCAGAAACAAAAAGAACAGAAAAAACGCAACAAGCTCTACGGCGGGAGCAAGAATAATTGTCGAAGCCAACAACCACCAACCCGACATTTGCACTGTCTTCTTCTCTTTTTATTTTCATCATTTTCGGGTTTCTTCTTCTTCTCAATTTCTTCTCAGTTCCTTCTGAGTTTTTTGTATTTTTTCGACGATGTCAACCAGTAGTGAATGAGAAGTGTTCAATCAAGTGTTGGAGAGTTGCTGCTACAAAGACTAGCTCCATATAATGTCATAAATATGGTCTTACTGCATTTGACATTGAAGATGAACATTGTTGACATCCTGGTAAACCGAAGGGATGAATCAAGCAGCAGTGCAAAGAAGAGCAGTAATGTTTTAAGGTAATACTTCTACATAATCTAAACTGTACTGCAGTTTGTAAAGTTTTGTACTTGAAGTGTTCTGAAATTGTACTCTGTTTATTTGAAAATCTTTCTCTGCTTGGAGCGTGCTACATTATACTTTATTGCAATTAAAATTGTACTTCATCTCACAAAAATTGTACTCTATTATATAGGTTTTATACTTCAAGTGTTCTACTAATGGATTATCTAAAATTGTACTACAACTTATAGCAGTTTATACTTGAAGTGTTCCCAAACTGTACGTCTTCTATCTAAAATTATACTTTTGGTTTTCTGAAATTATACTTCATTTTACAAAAATATGTACTCCCTTCATTGAAGTTCTATACTTCAATTGTTCTATTTATTGATTATCCAAAACCGTACTGCAATTGCTAGGGTTTTATATTTCAAGTGTTTTGAAATTGTACTTCACTTTATTTAAAATTGTGCTTCTATTTTCTGAAATTATACTTTATGTTATACTTCATTTTACCTAAACATGTACTCTATTCATTGAAGTTCTATACTTCAAGTGTTCCGAAATTGTACTTCATTTTATCTAAACTTGTACTTCAGTTATCTGAATTTATTATTTAAGTTTTATACTTCAAGTCTTCTACTAATGGATTATCAAAAATTGTACTGTAATTGTTAAGGTTTTATACTTCAGGTGTTCTGAAATTGTATTTCACTTTATTTAAAATTATACTTCATTTTATTTAAACTTGTACTTCAATTATCTGAATATATTATTTAAGTTTTATATTTCAAGTGTTCTACTAATGGATTATCCAAAATCTTACTGCAATTGCTGAGGATTTATACTTCAAGTGTTTTGAAATTGTATTTCTTTTTATATAAAATTGTACTTCTGTTTTCTGAAATTATACTTCATTTTACCTAAACATGTACTCTATTCATTGAATTTCTATACTTCAAGTGTTCTGAAATTATACTTCATTTTATCTAAACTTGTACTTTAGTTATCTGAATCTATTATTTAAGTTTCAAGTGTTCTACTAATGGGTTATCCAAAAATTATACTATAATTGCTAAGGTTTTATACTTCAAGTGTTCTAAAATTGTTCTTCTTTTTATATAAAATTATACTTAACCTTTTACGTAAAATTGTACTCCATTATTTAAGTTTTATAAAGTTCTATTAATTTTATACTTCATTTTACCTAAAGTTCTATACTTCAAGAGCTTTACTTATTGATTATCCAAAATTGTACTGCAATTGATAGCGTTTTATACTTCTATTGTTCTGAAATTGTACTTCATTAATTGAAATTACACGACCATACTGAATTATTCTATATATTGTATTTTATTTTACCTAAAATTGTACTTCATTTGTCAACCTCAAGGGATGCAGTCAGGAGGAAATTGGTTCGACCAATGCATCGCACAATGAATTAGCTTTAATTAGCAACTCAATTGATGCATGGAAGAATTGCATATATGGAGAGGGTCAGATATTCAAGGATGCTCAGGAGTTCAGAATTATGCTTAAGAATTATGCGGTGTCTACTTTGCGGTCATTTAAATACAAGAATTATGTTGTCCGAGATATCAGCTATTTTGTACCACAATCTGGGAGAATTATACTTGATTTTGTGATATTTGTACTTCATTTCGGCAATTATGTATTTGATTTAGCGTGAAATTAGCATTTTTACATGTTATCCAAGATATCAGTTATTTTGTACCCCAATCTGGGAGAATTATACTTGATTTCATGACATTTGCACTTCATTTCGGCAATTATGTATTTGATTTAGCGTGAAATTAGTATTTTTGCATGTTATTCGAGATATCAGTTATTTTGTACCCCAATCTGGGAGAATTATACTTGATATCTTGACAATTTTACTTCATTTAGGCAATTATGTATTTTATTTAGCGGAAAATTAGCATTTTTGCATGTTGTCCGGGATATCAGTTATTTTGTATCCAAATTTGGGAGAATTATACTTGATTTCATGACATTTGTACTTCATTTCAGCAATTATGTATTTAACTTAGCGTGAAATTAGCATTTTTGCATGTTGTCCGAGATATCAGTTATTTTGTTCCCCAATCTGGGAGAATTATACTTGATTTCATGATATTTGTACTTCATTTCGGCAATTATGTATTTGATTTTAGCATGAAATTAGCATTTTTGCATGTTTTCTGAGATGTCAATTATTTTGTACCATAATCTGGGAGAATTATACTTGATTTTATGACATTTGTACTTCATTTTGGCCATTATGTACTTCATTCCTTAATATTTTTACTAATATTGTTGAATTGAAATTTGTTCCATGTTTTGCTTTTTAAGTCTTGGTAATTAATAACCAGACTCTAAAAATGTGTGTAATATTTATCATATGAATAAAATAATGTTAAAGTTTTAAAGTGTTAACCACTAGTGTTCAACGAATGAATGTTATCAATCACAGTAATGTAAATAATACTTATGCTTTCAAAGATGTAAACAAATGAGCATTTGACGATAATATCCACCCTATCACCCGTACAAATACGTACTTCGCCTGATTCGATAATATCAAAATATTGTACTTGACCATCACTATAATTATTAGAGACTAATTATTCAATTGCAATAAGTGTACTTCAATATAACACTATTTATACTTTATTTGTTATACGTTTGTACTTTATTTCCCTCATATTGTATTCAAATTCACTACCCAGTTTTAATTTAATTGAAGTGTACTTCAACATAACACCATTTATACTTTATTTGTTCTAAGTTGGTACTTCATTTTCCTCATATTATACTTAAATTCATTGCCCAGTTTCAATTTAATTGAAGTGTACTTCAACATAACACCATTTATACTTGGTTTGTTCTATATTTGTATTTCATTTCCCTAATATTGTACTCAAATTCACTGCCCAATTTTAATTTAATTGAAGTGTACTTTAACATAACACCATTTATACTTTATTTGTTCTACGTTTGTACTTCATTTCCCTCATATTGTACTCAAATTCACTACCCAGTTTCAATTTAATTGAAGTGTACTCTAACATAACACCATTTATACTTTGTTTGTTCTACGTTTGTACTTCATTTCCATCATATTGTACTCAAATTCACTGTACAGTTTCAATTTAATTGAAGTGTACTTTAACATAACACCATTTATACTTTGTTTGTTCTACGTTTGTACTTCATTTCCATCATATTGTACTCAAATTCACTGCCCAATTTCAATTTAATTGAAGTGTACTTTAACATAACACCATTTATACTGTGTTTGTTCCACGTTTGTATTTCATTTCCATCATATTGTACTCATATTCACTGTCCAGTTTCAATTTAATTGAAGTGTACTTCAACATAACGCCATTATTGCCCTCGTATTATACTCAAATTCTTTTATTGGAATATGAGCACGACCTCTATAATCAGTTTTTCCTTTATAGGGATCAGGCAATTCAATCTTTGAGTTGGGTGGTTCATCTGCTACCTGGATTGTGCTGATGTCTTCTGTCTCCTGGGGTACAAAACACCAGCACATTAGATACGAAGTATCAGCTATTGAAGTACAAAAGATCAGGACATTAAGTACAAATATCACAAACATGAAGTACAAAAGATCAGTACGTTAAGTACAAATATTACCAACATGGAGTATAAAATATTAGCACATTAAGTACAAATATCACCAACATGAGATACAAAATATACTGCAGGCTTGAATGTTTTATACTATAGTTGCTTCTAAAATATACTGCACTTTTATTTAATATATACTGCAGGATTAAATGTTTTGTACTAAAATTGCTTTTAAAATGTACTGCAGATACACAGACTACATACTACACTTTCAGTTAATGTATACTGCAGGCTTGAATGTTTTTGTACTACAAATGCTTCTAAAATGTACTGCAATTACACATATTATGTACTATATTTTTGCCTAATGTGTACTGTAAGCTTGAATATTTGTACTACATTTGCTTATAAAATGTACTGAAGTTACACAAATTATATACTATAATTTTGCCTAATGTGTACTGCAAGCTTGATGTTTTGTACTACATATAATATACTACCACTTTCAGATAATTTCACCTTATAATTTCAGGTAAAACGAAGTATAAACCCCAAAAAGGTGAAGTACAACTTTCATGCCTTTCAAGTACAAATTAGAAACTTCCCATCTCACAACAAAAATCATATATATATATATATATATCAAATGAGTTCAAGTGTTTAGCAACTACAAAAGGAATAAAAACCCTAAACATGAGAAAATAGGCAAGAAATAAGTGTAACAATGAAAAATCACGGACATTTAAAACTGTAAATGCAGAAAATATACCTTTGTTTCTTTTGCTCACTTCTTTTTGTACTTTGATTCTTGTTGCCACTGTTTCTCCTTCCATTGTCGCAGAAAAATGACAGAATTTTTGGTGTTTTTTTTTCTTCCCCCTCTCTTCTTCTTCTCGCGTCAATGGCAGAGGAACGGCTTAGCGCCCTTTTGTTTGGCCGCTTGGAGTCGTCGATTTCCGAAAAAAAAAAGGAAAGCGTTCTTCTTGAAGAGAAAACACATTTATCATGTATTTTTGTTTTTTTTTTCCAACTACAAGGATATATGGGTCTTTTTAAAAGATATGGGGAGTGATTTCTAAGTTTTATAAAAAAGTTGGGAGTTTAGTGTGTAAAAATTCAAATGAGAACTAATCACTAAAATGAAAGTAGGATTAGAGATTTTTTTCTAATTAACCCAAAAACAAATAAATTTAAGATTTTTTTTTAAATATCACAACCAAGAAATCTCTGTGAAAATAAAATATAGATGACAATCAAATTAAGGTTCCTAAAAAGTAAAACTAACATGCATTAACTAAAATGGCAAGCAAAACAAGCAAATTTAAGAGATTGCTTCTCTAGTACCTCACAACCATAAAATCTCTAAGAAAATAAAATATCTTTTTGCTAAGTGAAATACCCTATCCAATCTTTGAAAATATGGGCAAAATTGAAAGTCTTCTCTTGGGCAACAACAATGGCGGACGAAAAATTGAGAAATAAGATAAAGAAGAGAAAACATAAAATGGAGAACAGAAATGGAAGAGAAATAGAAAAAAGAATAACAGTCTTCTTCTTTTCTTAGCAAATAACAAGAATGAGAACATAAATGGAGAGGGGAAAAAAAAGAAGAGAAATCGTGAAAGAGAGATTAGAAAATATGGAAGATGAATAGAATGTTGGGCTTTTTTGTGATTTTAAATTGAAGACATGGGTATTTTAGTATTTTTCACACAAATAGGGAGTTGACTCAAAGTTTAATTTTGAAATAGAGAGTGAAGACAAAGAAAAAACATGTGAGGGCTAAATACAAAAGCAAAGTTAGATTTGGAGATTCAAGGTCAATTAACCCAAGAAATTCCAGTTTATAAGAATTTCAAATAAAATAGTTTGTATTAACATTTTTTATTCACAATAAATTTTGTTACTTTAATAAACGAATATGAAAATGCATAGTATATTCTCTAAGTCAAATTCTTAAATTTAGATTTTCTTTTTTGGGTGTGTTTAAATACTCTTAAAAGTCATTCGACTGAAGAATGTGTTGAGGTATTTGTTTGAAATCAAATTATTAAAAAAAAAGATAGTATGTATTTGAAATATCTATTTTAATGATATATTAATGTACCTTACTATAAGGCACATCTTATATTGATTATTGCTTGAGATAAGTTATTATTTATAAAATTTCCTGAAATGGGTAGGGTCAACCGACCCCCGTCGACTAGAACTAGGTTTAGTAGCCATTGTCCCACAACCTATGTAGCTCATCAATTGACGAGGTCAATCATTATGCAAAGTCGACCTACTGAGAGACAAATGTCACTGGAGGATAAGATGTTCCTGAGGAGCGATGCATTCAAATATCACAACCCCTTTAGGTCAACTAACTCTTGCCCCCAAATGCAATCGTATTTAATGAATTTCCTATTCACACTCAATATATCACTTCCATATTAAATACAGCCGAACCAACATTCCAGCTGCATTAAATGTGTCGTCAGCCATTCACCACTCCATTAAATATGGAATATTTGGCCCATATTTCTGCAGCAAATTTTTAAAATTTTAAACTCATAAGCTTCACTTCAAATATAATAATAATTTGAAACTAAATGTCTCACTATCCCAAATTGCAACGAACAAGTTAAAACCAGTCCAACATAAATACTCACAAGAGAAGCAACTCATCAACATAAAGACTTATTTGAGTTTTTGTTTTGTTCTATTTCGTTTGTGTGTGTGTGTGTGTGTTTCCTTTAAAAAAAATCACTATTTCAACTACTACGATTCAGATAACAAATGTTCATCATATGACTTTTAATTTTTCATCCCCCCAATCAGGCATCAAACTCAAAATCATATAATTTATAGTATTTATATTCAAAAAATGATGGTTGAAACTACACTGTACAAACATGAAATGAAGATGATACTGGAAAACTATTGTGATGCATCATTTACTGGATTATCATTTGCCTGCCTGGCAGAAATGACTCTGTCAAGGGTCTCATCAGGGACTTTGATTCCACTCGTCTCCAAGTCGGCCACAATCGCAATAGATGCATCAAGTTCCCCAAGATCTAGACACAGGTTGATGATTTCATCATACAATGGGCTGCAATAGGCATCAAATTAGCAACAAGAAGTCAATTTGAGATTTTAGATGAGACTTCAGTTACAGCTAAAAGAAATGTTCAATCAGAAGTTGGAAGAAACAGCTAAGTTCATTTATTTCATAGCTTTCCATAGCTTATTTCATCTTCGAATCAAGTTTATCATCTGAAGAATATCTTTGCACTATCACTAAAAAAGTCATTACCTAACAAATAACTATAGCCCATTCCCTTCAATAGATAGATAGGCGTCATAACAAACCCAGTTACACAATTGTCTAGCCTCATTGAAACGCTTAGGACAAAAAGATTTTGTTTCGGAGCTGTATTTAGCCAAACGTTTCCATATTCCCACAGTCAATTTCAATATACATGTAATTTTAGATTTATAGTTCTCTTCTTCAACTAGAAGAGCAATAATCTTTTACCAACTAACTATTTTGCCTTTTCATTTTTTGTTCAGTTAATTTTGTCAAAACTTGAAAAAGCAACTTATATCCCACTGAAACCCTTGGTACTTACCTGCCAAAAACATAACCGAGACAGTGTGTTGCCTGCAAAATCTGTAAGAAGGCTGAAGGCATTGGAGCTCGTATTGCAGCTCGAAGTACCATGGCACAGTCCCCTATGGTTGGTGTTCCACCCAATTCAATGACCTGAAAAATTATTCAGTAACTTGCTTATTTGTGAAGCCACGTGAGATATCCAGAGGTAATGTGACATTCTAAAGGATGGAAACTGCATTATTGTGGATAAACAAGGTAATTCGGTTGCCATTCACCAGCTTGCTATGAAAACAACGCTCAATATGCAATAATCATTGGGGAAGGAGACCACAAAAACAGTAGAAAAAAAGATGCTGAATTCAGAAAATTTAAGAAACACAGTTGTGCATCAATGTTGCATTATGAGATATTAGCCATACAGCAGAACCAACAACTGGAAAAACCTTATCAATACTTGGAATTGGATGTGGCATTTAAATAATCAAATATAGATTCTGCTTATGTGATGAGAAAACAAAGCAATATCATAATAAATGGAGAGTGCGATCAAGAAATAATATTACCTTTGTCATTACTTTAGTAGCCAATTCAACTTCCCACTCCTGTGACCATCTTCTTGGAGCTTTGTTCTTCAATTCCTTCTCCCATGTCCAACCCCAAGCATCAGCTATTGTATACATGTCTGATACATCAAACACTTTCCTGTTCCTCAATTCCTTAAATGCTTCATGAACATCCTCAGGAAACCAATCATCGTCATCATCATCCTGCATTTATTTTCGTATTAAATAATAGCAGATTTCTTATCACTGAAACTTAGAATTACAACATTATATAAATCATATTATGTTCCACCATTGGTCAGACATCTAAATGGCCATTAAAAAAGGCAGAATTAACATCAAAGACTCTCAGTAAACAAAGTCCAAGACAAAGAAATAGCCATCACTCTCACTCTCCTTTTGATCTTTCCTCCCCTTCTAAGTCAAAAAACATGTAAAACCAGCAAAACTATCTTCAGAAGTATATGGGTTTAGGTGGTCAGCAACAAGGGAAGAAAAATTTATTAAGAATTTATAGAAATTCCATGAGCAGCAACAAAAAGAAAGCATCAGGAACCATCAATATAAAAACACAGAAAAGAATAATAGCTCCAGCTCATAATACGAGCAATCTATAGCAAGATAAGACTAGGATAATATAAGATATTACTATGGACACAGACAGTGTGGCCATAGTACTGATTGTACAATATGAAATTTCTCTGCTTTTCAGCAAGATACTCGAACCATGTGTCAGCAAACCACAGAGAGAAAGAAGAACAATAAAATAATAGAATAAATCATGGACAGGTGCTCCAGTCACTCATGTGCCAAAGAAAAGATCAAATGGCAACTGAGTGATGTCACTCAAAGAGCTTTGTAATACCAAATTCAACAATTAGGAGGTAAAAATTTGAAATAAAAGAACAATAAAAGAATTCAACATGCGCAGAAAGTTTTTAAAATTTTATGTACTCTTTCCAAATGAAAGCAACAAGTCACAATCAAGCTCAAGGCAAGACTTAGAAAATAATCATTACTGTGAGATAAGGAGATTTATTAAATCGAATTTGAGGTGTTCTGTTCCTCTTGTTACTCATTATTTGTTAAGAACATTCGGCAAACAGCCATCTGCATGCAATAATTTAGAAATGTCCAAATAAAGAGTTCAGGTTTTTGATCTTGCACTAACTATTCTTTCTGGCATTGGAGTGTAACGAAATGAAACAGTAAATAATCTAAAATTTCCAAAAACTGTTTAATGAGATTAACTGAATAAAAAGAAGGTTAGGTTAATTTTCAATATGTGCACAAGGCTAGACAAGAGAGAGAACCCTAGATTTCCACATAAAGGTATCTGGTAGCCACATATTTGTAGTTTCTCATATTAAAAACTGTATAAATCAGAAATTTGCTAGGCAATAGACATAAGACTGCTTAAGTATATCTATCCGGTTTGCAATTTATCCTCTTTCTAGGGATCAATTGTAATCAAGTATATTTAAGATACAATGACTAAAAGGATAAGTTATTGTACCTCCATCGATGCCCGGGAAGATTTTTTCTTTGATTTTCTTGATGAGCTAGTACTCTGGTCAGCGTCTTTCAACAATTGCACTCCAATCATTTGAAGAGGTTTGGCAGCTTCAACTTCCTTATCTTTAACCCTGTTGCCTACTTGGCTTTCAGTTTGTTCCACTTCCTCCTCCTCCTCATCAACCTCATCATCGTCAGCCTCTTTAGCAACATCATCACCTACATCAGCATCATCTGAGACATCCAGAACGTCATAATCTTCGACTTTCAATGGCTTGCTATGATTTTCACTCAGGCCCTCCCCAAGAAAACGGCGCCTCCAGAACTCTGTATTGCCTTCTTCCAACTTAATCCGTGAAATTAACTCATCCAACTCTTCATCAACCTATAATATAACAAACAAACTTCTATCTTTATTTATAGGACTGAAGCAAAGAGCATTTGGTTGTATAAACTAGGGAACTGTGGGATGAATATATGGCTATAGCAGGTTCTAGAAAAAAGCAAGTACTAAATGAAATAGAAATTTGGACTATAAAATAAATGATGATCTGATATTAAGATTACCTCTTCTTCTTCCTCTTCCACAGGGGGAACCCAAAGGGGTCGACCTCTAGAACGATTTATTCTCCTTGCTTTCTGCACACGCTGGTAGAGAACATTTCTAGTGCCATCAATTGGCAAACCTTGAGCTTCGAGCTCCTCCTTCAGCTCTGAAACTATCATTTTACTAGCTGCTTTTGGTTTCAAGGAACTTTGTTCCGGACCTTTAATGATTTTCTTCAATCTCTCCTCAACTCTAATGTAGTCGGATTCAGAAACATTGCCTAACACTACAGGTCCTTCATTCCGCAAGGTTTTCAAAAGTTTCCGATGATGTATTTTCCATTCTTCAAGACATCTTTGTTTAAAAGAGGTTTCCATAGGATTAGAATATATAAAACCCTCAGCATCAGGATCTAAAGGAGTTTTTCCTCTACGTGGAACCCATCGCTTGCGTTCACCTGTAAGCCCACCTTCTGCAATGTACCTGTTGTCAGGCTAAGTCAATCACATTTCTTACAGTAGTTAAAGCTGAATAACAATGTCTCCAATTTTACTTCCTCATAATGATAAACAAAACTATATCCACACCAGGAATCTGAGTCCTGAGAAACAACAAGCCTAAAGGAACGAAGTGGGTGATTCAAAAAAACAAATAAAATACACATAGAGACACAATGCTGCAGTTATCACCCAAAGCAAAACAAGCTAAGATGACAAGGATGTCCAGTGCAACAATATAATAGACATACTGGAATTCTTAATTTATCAAAATAGTAGCAAACTATGTTGGGCAAATTTAAACATGCAACAAATGTTATCCTCCCACTAAGAGCTGTTCAATAAGATAGACAAAGAGATCGAACTTACACCACTGGCAGAGTTTGAAATATGCATTTCTTTTATTCTGCCTAATAAATTGAATCCTGTCAAACTAAAAATAACCTGCTCAAGCAAAAACCATTGCCCTGTTCCCTGTCTTTTCCCCTAACCACTACTCTTACTTGGCCTAATTTGTGGATTTCCTTTCTCCTCTTTTCCTAGAAACCTGTTGTTTTGCAGTGATATATATTGACGCACAGTAAAGAATCTCCCAGGGAAAATTAAAAGAATCCATTACAACCCACATCCAAAGTAGCTATTTTGACATTTATAATTGTGTAAGAATAAGTAATATCATTAATATCCAGGTTGGAACAGGATTAGTGATCCGAAATAAAAGAGAGTGATTGAAATTTGCAATGCTTCTTCTTATTGCAAGTCCTCATTTATTTTCTTCCACAGCAAACAAGCAGCCAACCATATTTTAGGCAAAGGTAAATTAGTAATGGAAGGAGAACCCTCTTATTGTTTTCCTTAACATGCATTAAGAAACAAAAGAGAAGTCAAAAGATATATGCATTCAGTTTCAAATATTGATCAAGTATTTCTTCATCATATATAAAGGCACACAACAAAAATTGAAATGGTACAAAGATAGCTATCTAATGATGTTATTTTCCATTTGAAAGAATTAAAACCTGGCAATGTAATCAACTTCATGCCCAAGTTCAGCTTCTTCTTGCAAAGGTTCAATCCATGAGCTAACTAGTGTCCGATATTTCCGGCTCAAGATCATGGCTCTAGGCGGAATTTGTTGGTTATCTTTTGATATGGTTTCAAGAGCTTCTAGTAACTCAACAATTCTTCCTGATTTCAAATGTAATAATCAGTTAGAAACAGTTTCATTGATGCCTCTCAAGATAAGATCAAAAAGCAATAGCAAAAATGTCTTTTTAGCTACTTTTTGTGGACCAGCTATTGTTTCATTGACTTGATGCATGATGATACAATCTTCTTGACATTTTATCTAAATGGTGTTTCCCACCAAGACAATTGATGTCATAATGGAACATTCACGACCATGAGTACATGAATGTGGATGATCACATCAGTTTTATTGTCAATTCAGTACTAGAATTATTTTATCATTTAAGTCTATGGATTTCATGTTTGTGGTGATGATTAATTACATTATTGCATCCAAACAGAAACAGGAAGTTCTGTTGATAGATTACATATACATATATAAGGTTTTCGAGAGATCACATCCGTCGACTTACAACGCAAATGATTACATGATTTACGTAAAATAGTATGGATACATCTGCAGCTATCAGTTCTTATTACCAACATTGCAAGCTAGATACAATCCGTGATTCAGTAAAATCTTCTTATCTTCCTCCCACTTTCTTTTCCTTTCTTGGCTCTTGAGCATTTTAGATGTTAATCTCAACAAGTTCGCCTATTAGCTTCCTTCTCTATAATGGAACTCAACTTACACATGTCATGTATATCTTAGTTGAATTACAAGTTACAGGTCTATAAATGTTACTGAAGATAAAGACAAGCTAATTCTCAGAGAGAGACTGGCAA
Source organism: Jacaranda mimosifolia (assembly GCA_018894105.1). Taxonomy (NCBI): domain Eukaryota; kingdom Viridiplantae; phylum Streptophyta; class Magnoliopsida; order Lamiales; family Bignoniaceae; genus Jacaranda; species Jacaranda mimosifolia. The sequence goes on from CM032125.1 coordinate 4,551,726, forward strand.
CACAGAAACAAAACTATAGAAAGCAGAGAGAGAGAGAGAGAGAGCACCTTCTCTACACAAAGCACGAAGATATAAAGAAAGTGGATCTCCAAATTGTCCTTCATTATGTAAAACTTTGGTCCCACCCTCAAAGTTTTTGAGTGCACGAAAATGCCGAATGGCTTCTCTTGTTACACAATACTTTGTAAAGCACTCCACCAACAACCTAAACAAGAAAATTTTGGAAATCAATTGCGCCACAACTGATATTCATGAGATTAGATCTACTCTACCCACTGATTCATTTGGCAATCATTTTGAGCATACATGGCATAAATATAAAGCACTTGGTTTTCAGCAAAAATTTCATTATTATGTTATCCGACGATCCACATAAATTTCTTTCCTTCAATGTCCTCCTTATGACAGTTATCTCGAAAAGAATTAAAATGTGAAATATCATTTTTTTCCAGCTTATTTTTCATTCTAAACGTCGCAGGCCAAAGAAACTTTTGATCTACATAGACGCATACTCCAAAGAAAGTATTCTCATAATTTACAGATTCCATCCATATAGACTAAACTGAAAAAGGATTGCCATTCTGTCTTATTGGTAGGGAATGAACTTACTAAGTAGCAGCTAGATGAAGGTGAGAACATGTGAAAAATTAAATACTGAAAAACAATGTTAATTGGAACACAAAAGCAAGAAATGTACATTTCTGCAATATAGTCTAAAGCGGAAAATTTCTTACGCGTAGGTTCTCACATTTGGTTGCAAGCGCTTGTAGTCTTCAACCATCATGCCAAGTAACTCTGCAACATCTTGAACCCTAGATAATCATATTGAAATTTGAATACCTTCTATATCATTGAAAAGCAAACATGAAGAATTTTAAAAGTGAATATAAATATTTTTAAAAATCTGATGCCAGAATGCCAATGATTGCTACAGCTTGAGCAATTATAAAGCAGAATGATTTTCCAGAACAAACAAACTAAACTGGTGTTGGACATCCAAGCAAATCATTTTCATTCAAGCCTACTTTCTTCAAGATACAAAATGAGCAGCTGGAATTGGATGTCCCTATCATATTTCAGATAAGTCATCAATAGGGCTAACAATCTCACCCATCTTCTCATATGCAGGGCTCTTAATCTTCTGGGATAGATCGTGGACACCTAAAGCGGTAATTTCTTTCCATATATGGTTATTTGCAGATAAGCAGCACATCTGCATCCTTTTCCTCATTAGTTTTAATTTGAGACAACTAAGTTTAGAGGTGAATTCCAACAGGGTTCCCCTTCTGGTCTCTTGCCATACTACATGCTGGGCAGACTGCTCTTTTTGGACAACTATAAGTGCATTCGGCTAAAGTACTAAGTGATAAGAACAAGCACAGGACAAGAAATCCCACGTGAACAGAGGTCAACCCAAAGAGAAGCAAATCAATTTATTTTTTCTTTTACCCTTCTCTTTGTCCTCCCCTTGGCAATAAAACTGCAGCAATTAATTTTTTGTCCTTATTTTTCTCTACGACCAATGCAGTATTCTTCCTCGACACAGCCATTCTCAAACTACTAATATCAAGCCTGATAATGATGCTACAGGAATGTCCAGCAAAGGTGAGATTCTAAATGAAACTGCTTGTTACTAACAAAAGGCTATCAACCCAATACTAAGGGTGTAGAGGAAACAAATATGATACGACAATAAATGATTTATGTTTGCAATGCCAAACATCATACAAATTACCATATATAGGCCACCTAGCACCACCCACTTTGAAGACGTCAAACTTAAACTGCCTGCCCAAATAAATCAACTACCAGGAGAATCTGTTACTCAAGGAAACAAGTCTAGAATGGACGAGCTCAACATATGGGTCAGACCTTTTTGCCTATCAAGATAATATAAAGTTGTACTGGAGAATATGAATTCAGATCCTCGGTCCATGAGAATATCAATCGCTGTTGTGCATGAGCCACTAAAGGAGTTTTAGCTATTATAAGCAGAATCACGTCATAGAGAAATAGAATATGCAGGTTCGAGGATAGCATATTAGCCATCAGGAAATCAAAATCATTTGCTACACACAATGTGATATACCTGTCATATGATTCTGCTCTTGTGTATGCTTGGATCACCCAATTATATGTCTCCGTGTCAGGCTTCATATAAGCTATGACAACCACCAGCAACCATAAGGACACTTTAAAAAGTTCCATATCAGAAGCAAGTTAAGAAGGTTTTTTATTTATTTTATTATTTTGATAAGCAGAATAAATATGAGCAGTGATCAAAGCTGTTTCTAGTAAGGTCAGCTGATAACCTTTCCGCAAGATCATGAAGCAAATCTATATGAAATGCGTTTGCATCAGTGACATAAACCAGGAGATGAAACTCCAATATTTCATTATAGGAAAGAGACAGCTGCTTGTAACACAAGCATCTTAGTGAGACCACCTGATTACTCAGACATGCAAAGCAATGACCTACAACACCAAAAGTGGCAAATTCCATGCTTCATCATATGCTTCTACACTTAAATCATTTTTAGGCTTTAGTCAATGGGGAAGATTGAGAATTTCAGGTTTATCAAGAGAAAATAGTACAAGGATTGAGAAAATATTTTGGTTGAGATGGAGATGAGACATAACTAACACATCAAGAACAAGGATATTATTAACCCGCAAATAAGATGACAAGAAGAGTGGCAAAGCACATCATAGTCCCAATTCCACCATGAGAATTGATTTGGAATCTCAGTTATATGCACCATATCTTTTGTAGCAGAGCTTTTTGACATATTCTAATTGACATTATCAGTGTCATGCCTTTTCTTGGTAACATATAGTGAAAAAATAAAACATTTCAGATATCTAATTTCAATCAAATGCTTCTAATCCCTCTTCCATCATAAACCTCATCCAAGAACTTTGTTTATGTATGGAGAGCTACAAATTTATGCAGGAAATATCTGATGAACAAACAACTGCATTTTCAAGATATATAAGTCATAATAAGGTTAAAAAAGAAAAGGAAACACGGACCTTCTCCATATTCCATGTTTTCAAAGGTGGCAAAAGCAATTTCAGGAATTCCACAAGTAGCCTGGCAACATTGTAAAAGTACGCACCATAATGTCTCATATCACTTGAAATAAGTAGATACATTTCTCATATCATGCTTAATATTTATGTCAGTAAAAGAAACAATGTCAAAAGTAATTCATATACAGTAATGCTTAAACCAAGTAACAGCAGATTGGAATTCTGACTTGCAGATATTCTGAAAAGTTTTTAAGAACTCAACTTCTTTTCATAATGACACATTACCAAATATTCTTAAGTTCTACTTAAATGGTGCCTAAGAAAACATAACTCTACAAATCCATAGTTTAGGTGTTTTTCCATAAAGTTCCCCAAGTTGGGTACAACGAACCAAAATCCCAAATGTTAACTCAAAAGACGCAACCCATTTACAAAATTAATTAGATCAGAAGTAGTTCTACTTGCTAGTATAGTTGGTGTATCAGTTGGTAACATCTAGAGCTAACACAAAACCGATATCCTGAACTGGTTTCTCAGATAATAGTTTCCATTTCTAGCAATTCTGTTCCAATGAAGTTATTATTTCTTTCACAAATAAGCTTTAAACTATCAAAAACATTACACCCATTATCTGTGAAAAACATTTCAAATGAATCTTTACAGGAACATTGGCACCTGAACGCTCAAAAGGCAATTGAAATGAAATGTAGTTGCCATTCTACCAGCTGCCTCCATTTCATAGGCTATGGTCAATGCATTTGAGTGATCTCCCACTTTACAATCTTCCTCAATTAGAAGGTCATAAAGCTCATCTGTAGCTCTGAGGCCGCCCTTAGCACCCTTCAGGAAAACTCTGTTGGCATCTTCCAAATGGCTACTTTTCACAAGTTCCTCTGAGAAAAAATAGGACTCATTAAATGCTAGGTCACACAAGAATAAATGAATTGGATGAAACTTGCTAATCAATCCACAGGTTTGTACACTATACCAACAAGAAGCAGCCAAGCTTGTCGAATGTCATAGTTGAGTTTCTCCATTGCTGCAAGAATTTCTAATCCTCTAGTAGCATGACCTTTTGACCCAAATAAACGAATTAATGCAAGAAATGTTTCATGAAGAGGCCTAAGACCCTCGCTCAGTTCCCTCCTAAGAGCATGCATCTGTCATACGTGGGTTTTAGTAAGTATACTCCTCGCTGCTCGAGAATGACAATTGACAAGAGTAAGTTCCACTATGACACAGTGATAACAATACCCTCAATTATCTAGTGTGTTGGAATATCAAAATACAAGTACAACAAAATGAACAAATAACATTATTTCATAGAGATGCCTTATGGAACAAAGTGCAACTTATTAATATTTTGAATTCCTTGTAAGTAGGCACATTAAGATATAGATAGATGTCAAAGATGGGCTTTGCACCGGTGGGGTTGACTTTTTCAAAGGGGCCAACACTACAATTCTTATGTGGGGGACACTCTTAGGCAGTAATTAGGTGCTTACATTGAATGTAAAATTTGGCAATGAAATTTGCAACACGTCACATGGTGAAAAAAAAAAAATGTATTGTTCTGGGGCATATCAAGGTTCAATCTTTGGTTCATATTTCGTTGACCAATCGTTTTAATTCACATCTTTGTTGGTAGAACTAATCATAGGGACCAGGATCTACATCTTTAAATTTTACTATAGGCTTTAACATTCAAAATTATAATCAGCTATATGCCTACTCTTACCTGAAAGAAATTGTAGGTAAAAACTCCACATTCTGTAACATAGTGAGATCCGCAATCAAATTCAAATGCTTCCATAATATCTCAAAAGATGGCCTTCCACAAGAAACAACGTTAAGGCTTCAATTAAAATTACCGACACATCCTTCTTTTCTCCCTCTGTTCCTCTCTCTAAAATATGAGTGTTAAATGCTAATTTGCAATGCACAACAACTGCAAATACATAAAGAAGGCTAAGAGGCAGTAAAATATTTTAAAATCTCAGAGCACCATTAGTGGCAATCTATCATCATCGATGAAGCTCACATTGCGGTGGCAGTAACACAGTAGCACTCAGAGGCATACAAGGGAGACAGAATAAGAAAGTATAAATAGAATGAGAAAATAAAAAAGCAACCCAGTAGGTATAATATAACTATTAATGTAAATGCAAATGTATTATTATCAATATTGGATGAATAATTTACAGTACCAAAATAGCATAAGCCATAATCAGTGCAAATTCTAAAACAAACCCTATCCTCTATACAAAAGATATCAATCTTTAATAAGATCCATCAGGTACGAGTGCAAGATGAATCAAGCAATTTTAAGTAACAGGTGACTTGAGCTCAAATTCATGAGGTAAGGCTTGGCTCAGCTCCAAGTTCAAATGTAACTTTCTAAGAAAAAGTTATAAATATTATTGTTATGGTCCTGACTAGCTTGAATTCAAGGTCACGCTCGTAAGAGTCACATGTCAACAAGCACTAGCATAAACTTGACAAGAAACTCAATCTCAAGCCTGAATATATGTAGAAGCTCACATAATAAGCTCTCTTATTATCAGGTAGACCTACTAATCCACAGAGTATAATTGCTAGAACACACAATTCACACTTCGAAACCGCAATAAACAAAATAAATCGTATATATTATAAAGATAAGCTCCAACTGAGTATGTACTATGCAAATGCAAGCATTCAGAATTTGAAAAAAAAAAATTCATACAGCGCCTTCTTCATCGCGATTGAGCACGTGTGCAACAACGAAACCATGAAACGACCTGGGTCCAGGCGTCAGCCCCGCAGCAATCATATCGTAAATGACATCAGAAACTCCTGAAACGCTGCCGTCTCTAGCCCGCTCCATCAGCTCCTCCATGAACACAAGCCTCAGCAGTTTCTCTGCGCTCGAAGGCGTGAAATTTCCATCGGCGCCTCCGGTATATCCATTACCATCGGAAGATATCAAGTCTTTCTGCTGGTTTTCTTTCTTTTTCCGTCGCGATTTTCTTTGAGAAGTGGAGATTGATGCGGATGGTGTTGCCGCTGAAGAGACGGCGTTCCGTGGAGCGGAGGTGGAGGTTAATGAGAGAGATAAGGGGGCGTATGTTAGCATGGAGGACGCCATTTTTGTTGTGAAAAGGAGAACGGATAAGGGTGAGTGGTTTTTACAGTTTGAAAGGAGAGGGGTTTAAGGAAATGGGTCGAGGGGGTTTGAATTTTGTAATTCAAGTAGCGGGTATACGGGTCGGGTAAATTGTGGGTCCCGGATAATTAATCAGGCCCAAAAATTAATGGGCCAGGCCTTTTTACTTATCTGGACTACTTATGTTGGAAGCCTTGGAGACTAATGGGCCTCATCTCTAAAATGGTTGTGATAATGCTATAAATAATTAAAAAATTGTTGGAACTTCTTATATTTTTTAATTCAACAAAACGGTTGCAGTCAATGGTATCCTCAAGATTCAAATCATAAATAAAAATTAAAAAAAATTATGTTTATTGGTTTGGGTATTTGTAATTTTATATTCTTATGTAAGTTATTGTCATAAATAAAAATTAAAAGAAAATATGTTTATTGGATTAGATATTTGTAATTTTATATTCTTAGGTAAGTTAATATTACGCAATTGTCGTGTTTGTATTTTCTTAAGATTGGATAAATTTAACAATATAACCTAATTCTTGCAATATGCAAAGCACGGGACAATAGCAGATCTAGTTTTTTACGGGGCATAAGTAAAAGTTTTCATGATCGGATAACTAAAATTAGAATCTCAAATTGCATGAATAAAGGATCTTACATGTAGGGGGTGTTCAGATCCAATGCAATCCCAAAAATAAAAAATAAAAATTGATGAACCGATCAAAAAAATCAAAAATCGATCCAAATCAAATTTTTTTGTATTGAATTGAATTTATTTTTTTAAAACCAATAGGTTTGGATCGATTTTTCGGTTTTAATCTCAAAACCCGATTCAATCCAAACCGAACCAAAATTTACATCCTAATAATATAAAAAATATATATCTTAATTGTAAAATACACAAATAAATTAAAATAAACTAAACTTAAGATTTTTTTAATTTCAAAAATCAAATACATAGTAATAATTATTGTGGACTAATAACTTTATAGTTGTGTGTTCTTACATAATCTAACTTAATGCCACAAGATTAATATGATATAATAGTTAAATGAAATTTATAAATTAATTGATTAAATTAGTTTAATTATCAATAGTAACTTGTCAAATATTTTAATTAAAAATTTAAATTGATAAACTGAACTAACTAATCCAATCCAAAATGATTTAAAATGAATTGGGTTGGATCGGATTTATAATAAAAATCTAACCAATCCAAACCGATCCAATATATATTATATAATTTGGATCGGTTGGCTTTTTGTCCAAAAATCGATCCAAACTGAATTGCAAACACCCCTACTTACATGCATGGATGACGGATATAAATATATATATATATATATTAAATTTTTTAATAATATTTAATTTAAATTTAAATTTTAAAAGAATACATTATTTACTATTAACTAAAATATTAATTTTTAATTGACATTAGTTATTGACATTTGTTGTATTAAATTAATTGATTTTTAATTAACAATAAAAAATTAATTTTATAAACTCAAAATAAATTTTTAAGTATATATTCACAATCAAGTAATCAAATGAATATTTTAATTAGGTTAGAACTAATAGAGTACTTTCATTCTATTTGTGTGAGAAAAATGTATAGGGTTTAGTTAAAAAGAACCTTAAAGACTTGTAAAACAATTAAAATCCATCCTTTTGACTTTAATAAGATTGAAAAAAAGAGGCAAAAGTAATTAAATGAATATATTAAAAGGACTATTTTGAATTTTCTTTGTCTTTGAATAGCTACAATTAATAACTTTTTTGCAGCTATAAATATTATGAAAAAAAAAGGCTCAAAAATAAAATAAAAAATAATTTTTTAGTCAATTGCTTAGTTAATATATTGAAAATGATATTACAAAAGTTTTCATAATGATTTCATTACTAATGAATTTTATGGAATAAAAGACCGTTGTGCTCAACTTCGATATAGATCATATATCCCGAGTTCGTAAAATGTAAAATTTATATTAAACTTTTATAATTGTATAGCTTTCAACCCCTCTCCCCATACTTTCATTTTTGGACCCGTCACTGCTTACATGTAAAGGGCCCCGTAGTATCCATGGTTCAAAATTTTCTCATCAAGCAACATGCATGAGATATCAGAAAGTTCACTGAAAAATTATTGCTAATTGACCGAAGCAAAATATTGTGATAAAAATGTTTATGTTAATAATTTAGCAAAGTTTTGGCGAAAAATATTGAGATATCAAATGCCACTATTTTATTTGATATTTATTAATCAAATTTCATAAAATATTGCTTTTGATGTCATTTTTTAACAACTATTACTATATTACTATTGCGTGTCATTTCGTTATAAAATGCCACTAAATTAATGTCATTTTATGACATTTTTTTTCAAATGACATTATAATTAACTATGCGTCAAATTTTTAAAAAAAGTTTATTGGCACTAATTAAATGTCTTTTAAATATTTATATTGGCATTTTCAATGAAATGCCACCATTTTATTTGTCATTCATTAATCAAATATCACTAAATATTATATTATAGTGGCATTTTTTATAATTATCACCTCATTACTTTGTGTGGCATTCAATAATAAAATGCCACTAAATACAATTTTTCTTATAGTAAGAATAGCATAATAGCATAATTTATGTAATATGTTTTCATGGAGGAAAAAATAGTAGTGAGAAAAGGAGAGCCACCAAGAATGTAACCAATGGTGGCGTTGCTCCGAGGCGAAGGTGTGGTATGAAGGAAAATGGTTTAAAAAGAACGATAATTGAAGAAGGAAGGCTAAATGCGTCAATTAATTTTACTTTTACCTTGGTAATAGAAGAATTGCTTTAGAATTAATTACCTCTAAAGTGGGCTTATTTTTTGTCAAAAATGTTTTCTATCTATCTATAGGTTTTTGGTTTTTGTTCAGAATATTTGAAAAAAATATTTTAGGAGAATGAAATTTGGTAATTAATTGGAGAATATGGTATTTATTTATTTTTATATAGTGGATTGTTGGGGTACGTTACATTAGTTATATTTTTGTTAAGTTAGTGGGATAAAATTGAAGTTTTTATAGTAATTATTTATATATGTATAATTATAATGATTTTAACGTCTGCATGTATATAACAATTAATAATAATAATTAATTGAGTTGTCTTAGAGAATGTGGTTCTTTATTTTGATGTGTTTACCCAATTAAAAACGTTCTAGGGGAATACATTTAGATAAAATTATATTTTATTTTAAATTACTATAGGCTAAATTTTAATTAAGTTTTTCATTTTTTTTAAATATGTTAAAATATAAGCGCATATCGCGTATACCAATACTAATAACGAACCATTTCTATGCAATTCAAAGGCATACAACCAATCATTTTCGTTAGTTATTGACGAGAAATGGATCAATTAGATCCTCACAAAGACAAACACACCACTAATACCGAAGTACAAATAGGAATCATATTCAAATACAAATTGGAAAAAAACAAAGGGGTACGATGATGATATACTTGGAAACAAAAGGTAAATAAACTTTGGGCTGCCATTTTTAGAGGCATGAAACTTAGATTATTTTGAGATTCATGCCTCCAAAAATAGAATAAGATTTGGGCTTCAAGCCCTAGAATCCAAAGCCATTATGGTGCTAAGGTTCATTGGATGCATATAAGTATTGGATCCAGTCAAGATTTGCTGAACAATCATCCTATTGGCCTTCTCAGATGGATGGAATGGATCCCAAAACACATATAAATCTCTATTTGGGCACAAGTTCGACACCGGCGTGCAAAGCCCAAGCCCATTATATGGGCCTTGTCCACAACATGCTATCTTCGAAGTTATAAATCCTGCCCAAAAGTATAAAAAAATAAACATTAAAATTCTTGTTTGAAGAAATTTGTCAAAAACTCAATTAAGAATTCTACCGAGTAGCCCTTGACTCAATGATATGAGTCTCATACATAAATATAAGATCAGACAATTAGGGGTCGAACTTAATGGACTTCTGACGTATGTGTACATAAATTAAAAAAAATCGATTAAGGATTCTTATAATCCATAAAGTAATTCTCTGTGTACTTATCGACTTTTTTAGCGAATGTAAATGTTTTCTCTAAATAACACTTTTGTTTGGACCTTTTTATATGTTTTTGAGGGGTATTCTTGATTAAATGATTAATACTTGCACTTAATTTGGACTATATGCATTGCAATTTTAGTTATGAGTACAAATTTGTATTAGTGTTGGCTTTAGTATTGGCTTGAGTGGTTGATTGTTGAAGTGCCCATTTAAGTAGAACATTAATGAATCAAACTAATATATTACACATATTTGTGTGTGGGCTCATCTACAATAAGAGGGTTCTTTTCCACTTAATTGAAAACATTGACATCTAGTACTACAATACTCTAAGGATCATGCAATGCATTATATCCCCATTAAATTGATAATGATGAATACTAACTTTTGCTAGTAGCTAAATTTTTTTTAATAATATTGATGCTTACCAATAATAGTAGTATCTATGTATAGATGATTAATTATGCTTTAATGTGATGGCCTCCCAATTAACAGCAAACCAAGATTTAAGTGAAGCTATAGACAAATAATTGAGTTGGCAAAAGATTATTTTAGTCCATAAGGATTGGATCAAAATCAATTATTGAATGAGGTTAAGGATGAGTTGGAAAATGAATCTTTACTGGTTTTATCTCTTAGTATGAATCCTTTTTTCAATTAGGATCGTACTTTTATGATTATGATTCTATCATATATATAATTTCATTCTATCAAAAATCAATTTATGATAAAGACGCTTCTGACTTCTCCCAGTACTATATATTATGACAATAATTTTTTTAACGTTACGATCATAAAAAGTAAAAAGTTGATATACGTACCAAATTGTTGAGGGTTGGAAACGAAGTCCATATGCATTTGATTGGTGTTAGCTGCAATGAAGACATTGCTTCCAATTTCTTGGTTGAGTTGATCAAGCATTTGAACCAGTTGAGGGTTATAGAGTGATGCAGCATATTGCAACTCTTGTGCACATTCCCCATTAGTACTGTGCAGTGCCAATTCTGCAGGCACGCATCCTAACGGTCCGGTTCCGGTCACGATGACCCTACGAGGTCCAAGTTCATACAATCTCTGCATTATTGGACAAGAATCATTAGGGCGAATCATACAAAAATCATAAAAATATACATTTTTTAACTCATTATAAAAATAAAAAAAACTTCTAAGATCCTTTCTTTGGTACTTCGAATTAGATATACAAACGAGTTGAGTCGTGATCATTTTTTTAGTTTGATGTTCAGATTGACTCAACCACTACTCAAAAATCAGCTCGTAGCATTTTTCAAGACTGGTTTATTAGGCTGAAACACAATTTCATGCATAGGTTTAAGCCCGAGTTTAAAAAATTAATTATTTTATTGTATTTGAGTTAGACTCTCGACGAGCCAAATAAATAATGGATCATATTGTTTAAAATTATTTATATGTATAAAAATTAATGTTTTTTTTGGAAAAAAGAAGGCTCCCAGATAAGAATTATTTCATTCAAACTCAACTCAAAAACCTATATACCTATGTATACTAAGCTCGAGTTTTGTTAGAGTGCAAATACTATATAAGTCAGCTCGATTCATTTGCATCTTGGTTTCAAGTTGCAAACATTAATAATAGTTCAACTCAAACACTGTCATCGTCGAGTTGCTTAAATTCATTTGTATTTTATAACAATTCTAAGTCAAAAAAAAAAGAAAATAAAGGAAAATGAGATATATAAAATAATTCACCTGCAAGACTTTCTTGTACTCAGAAATGACATAGGGCACATAATCTTGGATGGAATACTGTCTGGACCTCACAGAATAAGGCACCAAGTAATAGTTGTTCACAAAATCATTGCCCCCCAAGGTAATTAGAACTAAGGATCTTCTCACAAGTTTCTTTGTCTCCTCTTCTCCAATCAATGCTCTCACTCTTTGCTGGTACTGCTCAAAGAAATTCAGCTGTTGGTAGATCCTAATAATGTTCACCTGCACATAATTACACAAATAACACAACCTTAATTTCCTAACATAAAATTTTGAAAATATTAACATAAATTAGATATTCAAAATCTGATAATAAATAATCTGATTTTTTTTTTTATTGGTTGGAAATATCATAATCTAATTTTATTAAAGAGTAACGGGAAAATTTGTTTCGATCAGACAATTCTGAATCCTACTAGATGTGTGGATATTTATTTCACTTTTTATATTGGTGTGATGTGCTGATGTAAATAATTATTTCACTCAAACAATGTTAAAATGACTTTTTTTTCTTTTTCTTTTTTTTTTAAGGTTACAATTAATAAGTATTCAATGCTTATTAATTAATTAATGCTTATTGAAAAAAGTATTTAATGCTTCTGTTATCCCAATTTTGCCCCTGCATTGCAAGGACCATAATAGCATAATAAAGTGCTAATAATTAATTTAATTAACAAGATAATTGACAAAATTATTATTCAAATTAGGTATTAATTGAGGGGCTATGCATAATAAAACTTACAAATTGGATTCCAGTGTCATTAAGTACTCCAACACCAGCAGAAGCAAAATTGGCACCAACCAATAGTTTCTGCCCTCTAAGCTCTGGACTTAGGTATGGCAATGTAGGTTCCCAACCCATTTGTTCACCTATTCAAAGTACAAAATAATTGCTCAATAACACATGCTAATTAAATTTATTAATATATAATAATTAGTTAACACCAAGGTTTTTGTTATTTAAAAAAAAAACTCATATTTTCAAATTCGACATAGTTTATGCCAAGAACAACATATCTTAATTTACCAAATAAGATGGAACATGTCGTGCAAATGTGTATTTCTATTCGTATGTTGATTTATGCCGGGGCGATTCATCAAAAAGTAAAGGACAAAAACATAAATTCACATGCTGGCGAAAATGCTATCTATTCCATGCATTGCATGCATTATTGAACGTAATACCAATAATTAATTAAAATGATTCCATCTCCATATAAAAATAAATAACGTGAAAGACTTTACTAATAATATCAGGAATGTTATGGCCATTGGAGAAACGGCCGGTGGGTCGATGAGACGGATAGTCGATGCCATAGGGCGGAGCATCGGCCCTCGCCGTGGTGGCCAAATAGTTGTTGTTGCCATTATCCACCAATGAGTCTCCAAACACAAAGAATGCCTTTGCTTCAACATGAGTGCCCAAATTTCCCAATGCCAAAATGAGCACAAAAAGTGCAAAAAAACTTGCATTTTCCACCAACTTAGCCATTTCAATGGCACCACCAAAACAAAAAATCTACAAGAAAACAATTGCCAAAAGTATTCTTTTTGGACTGCTTTTGTGTTGAAATAGTGGAGAGATTGGTGCCCTCTTTATATGCATCAAGTTTGCATCTAATAGTCTGGTGCAATTAGTGGTTCAAGGACAAGAATTCATACCAAAGATAATAATAACATAAAAAGGGCCTAGTAATTCAGCTACAATGGTCATTAATTTTGACAGTTGTTTCAACAGAAATTGATGAGTTCAATCATTTGCTGGCTTTTTGCAGTGTGGTCAAAAATGAGGTTGCTTTTAATAGTTCTATTGTATGATTTGTGGGCTTTTTTAGTTTTTTTTTTTTTTTTTTACTTTCCATTTATTGCATTTTAATTTATTGTTGACATTGAGCAAGAAAATTAGTGTAAGGAAGAATAATCGAGTCATTCTACAGTCGGTTGAATCATTAAAGGATTTTCAATTATAGGATACGATGGATTTTATTGCTCATTTTTTGATTTAATAATATTAAATAAAATAAATATAATATTGCATTGGATTGATTTATCTAAAATTTTTATGTAGAATTTAGGGAATAGAGAGAGTTGAGAAAAAGAACATTATTCAACAGCAACTGAAGGTCGTCTTATTCAAAAATCTAATTACGACATTCTTTTTTTTTTTTTTTTTTCACTTCACATCTCGAAAACTTTTCATTTTTATAGATATAATAACACTTCCACATTTTTTTTAACATGAAATGATTGGAAAAAGAAATAATTATTTTTCTTTAAGGTACTCCAAAAAATAGATTCAATGAAAATAGGGTGGGGCATATAATTCAAAAGTTTAGAACGATATGTGGCTACAAATCATAATGACAATTATACTTTGAAAGTCTATTAAAAAAAACTTTATATTAGAAAAACCATAATATACATCTCAATCTTGAAAAAAAATAAAAATAAAAATCATTCAAACAAGTTTTTACTCAAGAAAATCCGACACTTCACATGTAAACTAGCACATTTAATAATGTTTAATAATATTTTTTGCAATCCTTAACACTTGCTCCTAGTGGACAAAAAATAGTTCAATAAATTGTAAATTTTTGGATATAAAAATATTTTCTCAAATTCCCTCAGATAGATAAGTTTTATGGTAATTTTTTTAAATTATGAACTTATTAAATGTTAACATTTAATTTTCCCGAAATTTTTTTTATATAAACATAATATAATGCATATTATTTAATTCTGTTCAGTTATAAAAATATGAAAAATTAGATTTAGATAAAATTTTAATTTTAACTATCTAAAAATAAATTCTATTCTTATTTTGCAAATATAATTTTGTACATATTCTTTTTTTCATTTCACTCTAATCTCTTTAATTTTATTTATTTATTTAAATTTAAAATCATACTTGGTTTAATTAACATGAACTTAAAATTTTCACCTTTTCATTTTATTATTCAAAATTAAAAAAAATCAATAAATAAATTTTTTTTTAACAAGACTTATCTTTCTAAAAATATCCTGGAAAATATTTTCTATCAAAAGTTAAGTCCTTTTTTTGATATATAACAAAACTTATGACTTATTGACGGAAATTTAGTGGATTGGACTTCTTACATCAATAGATATTTTCATGAATTTTGTCAAAAAGAAAAAAGAAAAAAAAATATTTTAAGGAGTTTTTAATAATTTCTTTCCAACTTTATTAGACAATTTTATTGGTAAATCCATTAAACTGAGGAGTTAACCTCTTCAACTGCCTTCACATGGATGCCATATTGTACACATAACTTAGCAAAGGGTACACATCACTCAATTTAAGGCCTACAAGTTAGAAATTTTCAATCCCCACATAAAAGCCATACTGCTACTATTGTCACATGATGCATTATTCATTCAACAAGTAATAAAGTTTTCAATGCTAAGAAAAATATGATCAATGGGTTAGGAAAAATTAAAATTAATATAATTCGAATTAAATTCGACAGACTTTTTGGAAGGTCTTCTCGTAGAATAAGCTCAGCTAGGCTAAACATTTTAGTGACCAATTTGAAGGGTGTTTGATTAAATTATTTAAACGTTTCATAAGGTCCTACATTTTAAAATATTTTCGAAACTTATAACATTTTAGATCTTATTTAAAAAATAAACTCTTAAAATATTTTGATAAAATAAGATTTTAGAGCTTATAGTATGTTAGTAGTGAATTTTTTTTTTAGTTTACATAGTTACAATTAAAGGAGTTTGCTAAAATTTTAAAAATAAATTATAAACTCTTTAATTTTTGGATATATATTTACGATTTATGTCATGATATTGATGCTCCTCAAAGGTGTTCTATTTGTTCATGGCTCTCGATACTGTATAAAGTAAATTTTGGATTTCCTTTTGATGACCTGGAAGAGGGGTAAAAGTTAAGTATCGGCTTGGGATCATGTCTTCTTAGAATTATTCTGGATATATACAATTTCATTTTGGTAGTAATATTCCATTTCAATTGGAATTCTAGTGTCTTATTTTAGATGTTCATAAGTTCTTTTTAAGAATTTTATTAATTACTTTATGAAATTTTATAAGTTCCCAAACATTTTATGAGATAATTTCATCCCAACACCCTCTGAGACATAATATCCGTATCAATGCCATTAAAAGGAAAGACATCATAAAAATGAAGTTACGAACTCATGCAATAAAATGCGAGTGAAACTATTGTTAGCACTAATTGAAAAGCTTAAATTCGGGTTCTTATTGAGTAGCCATTTAGTTTAATAGCCTTAGCCTCACATATAAAATAAAAGTGATGATTTGATATAGTGGTATCAGTCTCACATATAAAGTGTATCAGAATGATTAGAAATTCAAACAAAATGAACTTATGGCGTAAATGTGTATAAATTTTAAAAAATAAAACAAGAAAAAGAAAAAGTGGACTTCTGGTGGGCATGGACTAGGATGAATTTAAGAGCTTGTTTGATTCGAGAAAATGGTACTTACAGCAATAATAACTTTTGCCCTAATCTCTATTAGGTGAAAAAATCAGTTAGCATTTATTAAGAATCCATGGAACTCAAAACCTAATTTAAACGCGTGGCAATAATTCAGTGAGTTGAATAATAAAGACAGGCTTTGTCTAAGAACCAAAAATTGGTATTGAAATTAGTTTATTTGGGCCAAAAAGGGCTTGATAAATGGGCTAGGCTTGTGAGCCTCAATCATGGGTATGAATAGTCAACTAGCCAAGGCCCATGAAGTTCTAGCCCATAGGATTTTGGTTGATTGAGGTTTAATAAAATCTATATCATAATTTTTAATAACATGCTAGCCATAACTACTTACAATTATATTATGCATGCCTTTTTAAGATATAGATACTTATGATCTTTTCATCTATGTCTTACCATAATGGTTCATCTTATATCACGAGTTTTAACATAAAAATATATCTATATATTAAATTATCTCATGAATTGATTTTTATTTGACTGGTTACAATTCGATTTATGTGATTGAAATAGACAAACTAATAAAAGAGAGAGAGAGAGAGAGAGAGATTGCACTTATAAGTCCTGACTCACTATAAACTTGCAACATTTGCCAACCAAACACACCTTCAATAATGAAAAATATGAACTCCATCGACGCCCTTTTGGGAGGACTATACAACAATTATTGACTCACCACGAGAAACTCACTAATCTTTTGACAATACTGATAAAAACTATGTAATTATTACTTATCCCAAGATAAATTTAATCACAACAATTGGAAATAAAATATATGGTATCATAATTCTCAAGGAATTGAAGTTGGGAATGGAGTTGACACACTTAGGCCTTGGAGTCCATTGCCATGATGGCGCTGAGGTTCATGGGACTCATGTACTTGTTATCCCCAGTCAAGATCTGCTGGACTATAATCCTATTGGCCCTTTCTGATGGGTGAAATGGGTCCCAGAATGCAAACAGATCTCTGTTTGGGCACAAGTTGGACAGTGGTGTGCAGAGCCCAATCCCGTTGTATGGCCCTTGTCCACAACATGCAATCTTCGATGTAACAAAGCCTGCAAAATCATGAACATTATTTTAGTACCTTAATGTATGTAGTGTTTTAGCCATCACATGAAAAGGGTAGCTTGGGAAATGGGAAATTTTCAAACCCCTATGCATTTGATAAGTGGACATACCAAAAGCCCGGGGATTAGAAACAAAGTCCATATGCATTTGATAAGTGTTGGCAGCAACAAAGACATCAGCCCCAATTTCACTGTTGAGGCTGCCCAGCATTTCAGTCAGCTGTGGGTTGAACAATCCGGCTGCGCGCACCAGCTCCACCGCGCATTCACCCGTCCTGCTCCTCTGTGCCAACTCAGCCGGCACGCAGCCCATCGGCCCAGTCCCGGTCACTAGGACTCTTCTAGCTCCCAAATCATACAGCCTCTGTATTAGTACAAGTCACATTTTTAGCATGATCGCTTAACCAATTAACTACGGATGACCAGTCAAACGATCGATAATATTCTTTTTTTTCTAATCATTTTCATTACATTGACTTAAACTTTAACTACTAATGAAAGATCAAATGAAGTATAAATATGATTAGATAAAACATTACCCTCAATACTTTACGATACTCAGAAATGAGGTATCGAACGTAGTCGGGGAGAGAAAATTGTCGGGATCTTGCAGAAAATGGCACCAAATAGTAGTTGTTGACAAAGTCATTGCCCCCAAGAGTGATGAGCACAAGGGCTTGGTTCACCAGTGCAGTAGTTTGCTCAACCCCTATTTGGCCGCTGACTCTTGTTTGATATTGCTGAAAGTACTCGAGTTGTTTTCCAATCCGAATGATATTCAACTGCCAAAAAGGAAGAAAAAAATTACATTAGGATTTAGTGCAGAGGTTAAGGTTTGAAGTTATGTGTTTAGACAGCAATATTATCAATAAGACACTTTACTCCTTTAGTACTTGAAAGTACCAATGGTTTTTGCAACAATTGCTAGTGTTTTGCTTGATATGGAAATACAGCTTTTAAAGCTTTGTAAATGAAAACAAAAACATGGAAACTAAGGAAAGACACAGTAACACAGCAATGAGGGGCCGGGCCGGGCACCAACGCTCTATTTAAGTTAAGTGAAATTCAAATTAATAAATTTGTCATTTTATATGAGTTAAAATATCTATTTCGTTTAAAGTATTTAAGTCCAAACTCCAAAGAACTTAGCTTATATTGCCAATGGCAAAAGCAACAAAAGATTTAAGGCTATAAATGGGCTTACAAACTGGATTCCAGTGTCATTTAGGATTCCAACTCCTGCAGAAGCAAAGTTAGCCCCATTAAGAAGCTTCTCCCCCTTAAGGAATGGACTTAAGTATGGCTCTGGAGACTGCATTCCCATTTGCTCACCTTTAAAAATAAATAAATAAATAAAAATAAAAAAAGTTTCTCTTAGTCCCAAGAATACGTAAAGAGGGCCGCATTGATCATAATTTGAAAATGTACGTACTAATAATATCCGGAATGTTTAGGCCATTGGAGAACCGGCCAGTGGGAAGATGAGTTGGATAGTCGATCCCATAAGGAGGGGAGTCAGCTCTTGCGCTAGTGAGAAGGTAGTTATTGTTCCCATTATCGACTAGTGAGTCTCCAAACACGAAGAAAGCCCGGGCCTCGGCCCGTGGAGCCATTGAAGCAGATGAGAGCAGTAGAATGAGGCTGATCACAAGTGGCCATGCAGATGGATAGGAGAAGAAGGTGGCCATTGTGGATTTTAAGCTATAAGCTACAAGTTGTTAGCTATGTATGGGAAAGTGTGTGAGGGACTTAACAATGTGATGGGATTATTTATATAATGAGGGTTGGGAGGGATTGTTGAGGTTTCAATAAATGGGCTTGGGGCAGTACTGTCAAGAGTGGAAGAAGGACCACAGAAGCATAAAGAGCAGAGGATTTACAGCAGTCATGTTTGGGGGGAAATTGAGAGGGGAATTTTTTGGCTTTTAGGAAGTTGTTTGTACTTGTTGTGGAGGATTAAAGTTGTTACAGGTTTCTCCTATATTTATTGCTAATATCCCTTTTTTCTTGTATTTTTTTTTTGTTTAATTGAGTTTGCCAAACGAGACCTAATTCAAATGGTAAAACTGATACAATGAAATGAAGGGCAAATAAGAAGGAAAATTAGCGAGTGATTAATTGATTCTATGACATCATCCTCACACTTATATATGTGACGTTCGATATTTGAACTCTAATAAATTTTTGATATACGTGCGTGTATAAATAATTAAAAAAAAAAAAAAAAAGAAAGAAAGAAAGATTTTCACAACTTGTAGTACTTCACATTGGCTATGTAAAGAGTAGTAAAATGTATAAATGTTTAATTCTTATATAACACCATTTTTTTTCAATTATTTAAAAGTCTCTAATTGGTTTTATTATATGAGAAGACACAATTTAGAGAGAGTGAATTGGAGAAAGCGGAAATAATATAATTAGAGAAAAAATGGAGAGAGTAAAAAGATAATATATAAAGAAGAATAGAAGAGAGAAAATAAAAGAAGACAAAAAATCTATTCTCATTATTTCATATAAATTAGATTTAATCAATGAATATATTAAAAAATATCTTATATAGTTATTCTTACACCTCCGCACTTTACAAATAACTAGCAACTTAGCGATGTATGTACCAAAAATTTTATAATATTTTAATTATACAATAACAATATTTATTTATTTTATGTACTTTGTCTTTTAATTTTAATACATTTATTTAAATTTTTTGCATAAATAATAATTAAAAAGTTATAATAAAATAGTAATTGTAAACATAAAATAGGTGAGTTTATAAATAGTAGTTATTATATAAAAAAAAAAGTAAGGAATTTTTAGGTAAATTATTTGAAAACACATCAAAAAGAGGGTATGCGCTTTATTAATAGTATACATACAAATAGACAGAGTTGTGATAAGAAAAAATGAAAATGACTTCTTTTTCCTCACAGTATAACTACCTATTGTGTATTGATAAATGTCATAGAAAATGTCAGATGTATGATTTAACTACCAAAATTTATAGATGTCATTGATCAATTAATCGACAAATATTACGCTGACACACACACACATATATATATATAGGTTGTGGGTGTTGAAACCAAATCCATATCCTTCTTACATCATGTGAATTATATAGGATTTGATCAGCCTATAATTGTGTTAGACATGACTGATTCTTTAGTTGGGACACAACATTCTTGTTTCTTTCCAAATCATTAAAATAAGGGAACATTAAATTAAGCATATGTTTTTTTTATATAGAGAGAGAACATTCAAGTCTCTTCTTTCAGCATCATTCCATCATTATCAGTAATACTATTACTAATTCTGGCTAAATTGTATTATTTATTTCTAAAATTGGCAAAATCATAGGAGCACTTTGGCCCATTTCTAATGACAGCATAAGACTAACCAATCAGAAAGTGATTTCCAGCTTAATTGATGTCTATCTGACAAAATGGGTCCAAAACTTTTGAAATAAAATAGTCCCATGTTTTTGTCTTAATTTTTGCTTGCAACAGAATTTTGATTTGTCAATTTGATAATTTTTTTGACATGATAGACGGGATATTATATTACTGATAAAATAATATTATATATGTAAAGACTGACTGATTATGTTTTCGTTGTTTTCAACTCATTTTCATTTTGATTATTGATTTTCGTGTGAAAATAAAAATATAATTAAATTAGTAGCATAGAAATTTTGAAAAAGTATGAATTAAAAATAATATTTGAATAAAATAATATTATTTAATCTAGTATGAGTCTTAATATTCTTTATATTTTATCAATTAAATTATGTAAAAAAATTTAAAAATTTATTATTAAATTTAGTATGCGTCATGTTATTTATCATAGAAAAATAATAATATTTAATTATTTAGTGAATTTTAATTATTTTTAAATTAATATATATTCTAGGTTTAAAAATGATAGTTATAAATTTGAGAATAGAAGAATGTAATATTTTTATTTAAAATGGGATAAGCAATCAATTTTTTTATTTTGAAATAATATAAAACAAAATGGTTATTTCAAAAATGACCAATCACAATCTTAATCCAACCTTATAATATTGGTTTTTTTAATTTAAATAGGGCATTTTGATGTTTGGGGCCCTTTTAGAAGAAGAAGAAGAAGTAAGGGTTGTTAAATATAACAATTATGTTGTACATTTATTGATATGTGCAAATTAATTGACGATAATTATAAAAAAGATATATCATATGACACGATTAAAATAAATATATTAAAATACACAATAATATTTATTATATAATAAAAATTACATTGAAAGCCATATTACCATTAGTATGATGATAATAACGTAAATTATGGTTTGCACCATAATGGTAAATTTATAAGGAATATAGTGGAATATAATGAAATTAATAAATAAAAAAAAATTACTAAAAACCCCTTAAAATAATTTTTTATATCTAAAACAATCTACAAAATTATTTTTCATAAAAAAAAAAAACATTTTTTCGACAAACTTTTTGTTATAGCAAAGCCAACTCTTAACTCTTTAGTAATTTTAAAAAAACTTTAATATTTTTGTTAGTGCATTTGATTTAAAAATAATTATCTTTAGTATAATATAATCTAAAAATTCAAGAAATATATATATATATTTTCAAAAACTTATTACGTTAAAATCATTAAATCATTATTGATAAAAATCAATTTAAACAATTTAAAAAAATCTATTAAAAAACTAAGTCACTGAATTTATTAATTTAACAAGTCAAGAGTAATTTGGTCAAAAAAAAAATTAGCTTTCGGATTTTTTAGAGTAAAAAGTTGACGAATTTCTTTAATATAAAATATATTTTAAAAAGTTTTTAGCAATTTTTCCTAATTTTACTTAACCATAAAGCCACTAGCATGAACTACTACTTAATTAATAACATTCTCAACAAATAATATCATTTGCATCTCACATATTTGCTCTTTAATGATGCACCAAAAACATTTAATATATATTTTTTAAAGTTTTGATTACGTGTGTTTATTGAATTTTTCTAATTAATTTTTTGGACATATCAAATAACGTGTTATAAATTTCTTTTTCTTTTAAAAAATTAAAACTATTTAGCGTTCATAATATAACCATATACTCTAGCAAATGCCCCAGTAAAAATAATTCAACCTTCTAAACTACAAAAGTTTTTATTTTTTTAATTTATACAGACGAATCTAAAATTTGTTAAAATTCAAATCCCGACTTCACAAATATAAATCTGGTAACGATATTATTGGACTAATAAATTAAGAGGAAAAAAAAGAAAAAAAAAGAAAACTTGAAATAAAAGATTTTGAGCTACAAAGAATATAGACCACCCCATTATAGAAAACATGTGGTGCATATAAATATGGTGGGGTATTGTCTATTTGTCTTCACCTACCTTCGACAGCCTCTTTCAATACTTTTTGCCCCAAAATGTATAGGTTATATTTGGTTTTATCAATCCTACGGTTTCATTCTCCCAATTCAAAATCAGACAATTCAGTCAAAAGTTAATTTTTGCTTAAGATATTATTAAAAATTAATATTTTTAAATGATTATATCAATTAAAATTATATTTTTATGTATTTGAATAATTATTTTAGCATAAAGACATATTTTTAATTCTTATATCAATTAAAACATAGCATATATAATATACAAATTTGTTATAATACTACTACTGAACAAGCTTACATGAAAAGACATAGCAAGAAAAAAGAAAGTTAGTGGCAAAATAAAATTTATTACTGTTGCACCATATTGTAACAAAATAAAATTTATCATTACTGACATAAATAAATGTCATTGCAATTAATACATATAATTAACAGTAATTTTTATATTATCGTTTAATTTTTTGTCATTAATATATATATTTTTGCAGTGGTACTATACTTCCAATAGAATTTGTATTTCTTTCGAAATAAAATAAATAATATTTTATTTTTGATTCATTCTTTTTAAATTTGTCTTTCTTAAAATATTTTCTCAAAAAAAAAAAATCGAAAACAATTCGTCGCAATAATAGTATGAGGAAATTGTTGAAAACATAAATATTTCCAACTACCCTCATGGGTAGTTGTATAGTTTCATATGTAGACTTGGGCCAAATTTGTAGCTATGCCTATCAAAGGTCAAATACTACATTGTACAAGTATCAAAAAAATAATTTATTCTTCCTAAAAAATAATAATAATAATTTATTCTAAAGAAATTAAAAATCTCATCTTCAAGATAATTTGAGAGAGCTCATAATGCAATTTATTTTTGAAAATAAATTATGAAGAAAATAGAGTTCGACAAATATTTAATAATGCAGTTCTAATCTAAGTCAAATAAGCTTAAAATTTGAATTTTCAATGTTTGACTCAGAAAATTATAAATTTTGGATTGAAAGATCATCATTATTATAAGTTCTATCAACAAAATTATTTATGCTTGGACTTCTACTTCGCTAAATTCTCAAAAATGCGTTTGCTTTTTATTCTACATTAAAAATGTAATGTCCCATCTCACATAAACTAATTTTTAAAAGAGTGTCTACAGTATAAATTTTAGCTAAAGAACTCATGTGTATATATTAGATGTCCCTTTTGGACAAATTGATTTAACCTAATATCATGATACACTTGGTGGTTTGGAGGCAATTCTCATATCCGACGGGCTCGCATATCTAGAGCATAGACAAAAAATTACCCAAAGTTTAAACTTTCATGAAGTATGTAAGTTCTTAAATTTTAGAAAGAACTTTTGCTTCAATAATTATATATATTTTTTTCTATAAAAATGACTAATTACATTATTAAGTACTATAGATCTAATACAATCTAATCTGAAAACTTTAAATCTTATTTTTCAAGAGAAGTACATTCCTTAATTTATATTTCAACTAGTTGGAATATGCACATTTGATTTTACCATAAGAAGATTTAAACTGCAAAAAACTCTCGGCTCTTAATGGTTTCATTGATGAGTTGTACGTTCAAAATACATTTTCGACTTTGTGGCTAAATTTATTTAATTTTTTTTATAAATTACTACATTTTTTGAGGATTTATAAAATGTTAAATTTTATTTTTGAAATAAAATCTTAAAATTATTTAGATAAAATAAGATCTTTGAATTAATAAGATTCGACTAATGAAAATTTTGTAATTAATGCGATTAATATGAAAGAGTTTTTGTTTTCAATCTTAAAAATTAGGTAGAAACTTTTTACTTTTTTTAGAAAAACGCATGATATCCAATATCTTATTTTGGAGTTTATAAGCTTTTTTTTAAAAAAATAACCAAACTCTTTGTGACATCTTATAATCTATCAAGCATTTTATAAAATATTTTAAAGAATTTATAAGCTCATCCAAATACACTTTAAGGGTCCTTTCGGTTATGTTTTCATTTCCATTTTTTATTTTCAACATCTTCAAATTTTGAAAAGATATTTAGAGAAAATGAGCAGAAAAATAGTTTGTATTTGCATAGATTTGTTGAAAAAATAATAATTATATAATGTTTAGTAGATTATAGGTAGAAAGAGATAGTAATAATGAAAATAGAGAGGGAAGATATATATGTTATTGATAGAAAGTATATACGTTATTGAAAAATATATTTTAAAAATAAAATAAAATTAAAAATATATTAGATAAAAAAATATATAAATTGATACACTTTAATTTTTAAATAGTAAAAAATGTGGGGAAAAAAAGGAAAAAAAAAAAAAAAAAGGGGGCCCAAGATTTTATTCGCAAGGTGGGTTTTTTTTCCTTTTCTCTTTTCTTTTCCTTTTATATATATATATATATATATATAAATATAAATATAAATGGTGTTGGAATGATGAAGGGGGCCCATTGCTGGAGGCTTCGAGCCAGCTATGTTATCTAATTATTCAGGCTCATTAATGGATCTTTAAGGTCCACAAGGTTTTTATTTTAGGAGACAATACAAGAAAGAATTTGGTAATGTCAAGCTCAATATTACAACTTCTCATTTTGTACTATATACATGCATGGAAAAAAAAGTACGAGAATTACTGTCTCATACTAGAATGGCTGTTAAGCTTGCAGTAGAAATTCACTCCTAATTTTTTTGCATCAACTACTTCCCTCTTCTTTTTTCTTCTTCATTTTTTATTTTTTTTATTTTTTTAGTTGAAAGGTAATTTATTTATGGTCGTATGTAGAAGATCTAGAGAGACGAATAAGTGATCTACATTGGTGATCGGGGACGAAGTCAGAAATTTTATTTTTTAATTTCTTGTTTTAATGATCAAGATTAAAATGTTAGAAATATAAATATTTTTGTATTTATTTTTTAGGACAAAGTGCAATTTCAGTCAATTTAAGGACAATTTTACCACTTAAGATTTCCCAAAATTTCAACCTAAGGAGGGCAATCTCCCTCCCTCCCTCCCCGTTCACCCATGTGGTTCCGTTCATGTCTGTGATCTCTATTTTTAGAATTATTATATTCATTAACATATTATTAATAATTCAAAATAACTATTGGTATGCTTGCTTTTTTTGAGACGATTGACTCGATCAGGATGGTATTGGAACTGACCTCTGGTCATCGTGATCAAATTGAATGCTAAAAGATCTGGGATCATACTTCTCTAGTTAATTTTCAATATTTCGAAGTAAAAGATATAGTATATTTTACTATATTTTCTACGTGGCAAAATGCATGTTTTATAATATGCTTAATATTTGGTAGATTCATTATACTTCTAAGCTTAATTGGGCCGAAGTAATTTATTGGGTTTGGTGTAGGCACATCAATTTTAAATTATCCGAAACTTTTATCCTCTATTGTATTATTACTTTAAAAAATTAAATTTTTATCCTCAATTGTATTATTACTTTAAAAGATTATCATTATTTACAACTCAATTCTTGAAACCTCAATTCTTGTGACTTGAATTAGTCAATGTGATGCAAGTCATGCTTTGAATTTTCAATTACCAGTTGTTTAAGGTTGTGAAGAACTTTTGAGGTAAATGCATAGACAAAAAAAAGAAAAAGAAAAAAAATATTACTACCAGAAAAAATAAAAAAGTGGGGAAAAAATGAAGTGGGGTTGAGTTATTTGGTCCCTTTATTATCCAAAATGAATGCAATCTTCAATTTGTTGCTCATTTATTCAAGAATCAAACAAACTTGAAAAAGTAGGTAACGTTTAATTTTTTATAGTTAAACAAAAAGAGAGGTTTTCCACGTGGCCAAAAGGTAATTTGCAGAAATTTTCTGGTGGGATTTGGTAATTAACAAAGTTAGTACTTCCTTACTATGAGATTCCATCACCGTAGTCTCGTTGAAATATTTTATTTTATTTTTTCATGAGTTGTTATTGTTGTTGTTGTTGTGTGTGAACTAATAATGATCTTGGTCCATATTGTAGTTTTCCTTTTCAAATAATTTGGCCTCTAAGATATGACACCCTAATCAAATTAATTGAAGTGAATTAATTGCAATAATTTTTAATTAATAAAAAAATACGAAAACTAAACCAGACTTTCATACTATTAATTCCAATAAAATAAATATTGAAACAATTCATTTTATAAAATCCTTTCCTTTTTTTTTGGAGTGAATCATTGTATATATCATTACATAGTGGGAAAAAAAAAAAAAAAAAGACACCATAACTACAATAGTCAGCAATAATGAGTAATAATTAACAACTAAGTAATAAATAAAGACTTCCACATCTTCCACTTAAAGTAAATAAAGATCCATACTAGTGTAAAATAAAGTTATCCCAAAATTCAACGAATTTTAATAACTTCCTACATTAGTCCGTCTTGGGCTGATCAAGAACTGATTCCAACATTTTTTTTTTCTAATTTTTCAGGGGATCATTTTCAATTTGATTTGAGTACTCCCACCATTTCAAACTCATCCCCTATCTAAGATTAGGATTTGTGCAATCGTAGTTACTTGGCCCCCACGTCGCCCCCAACAATTTGTATAGTCATAAGTTGTACTGTATTAATTGAAATCTCTTAACTTTTATACCATTTCGTTGTAAATAAACAATTTATGATAGATCCATTAAATCCTCGAAACTGTATTGTCATGCCTTAGGCCAGCGTGAGAATTGCCTCCAAACCTATCGAGTGTATACTGAAATTGGGCTATGATCAACTTGCCCAAAGAGAATATCCAATGAATGCATATAAGTTCTTTGACCAAAGCTAATATAGTAGTCATTCTTTCAGTATTTAATTTATGTAAGATAGAGTATTACAATCACCCATCCTTCAGAACGCGATGTCCTTATCGCAACGTGACACATATCTAATCACTAGGCGTTGGGACTCTAGAGGTGAATCATACAGGTTCAAGAGGTGGCTCCTGAGTGTTTAGCACTTTGTCCATCAAGTTCAAGAGATGACTCTCACACATGTAGCACTTTGTCCCGTATAGCACTTAGCTCCCTATATTCCCACTGGTGATTGGCTTTAATACCATTTGTCACGCCCCAAGCCCACGAGCCCATTGGACATGAGAATTGTTTTCAAATCTATTAAGTGTATTCTGAAATTGAGTTATGATCAACTTACTTAAAAGGGATATATAATAAATGTACATGAATTTTTTGGCCAAAACTTATACAGTAATCATTTTTTTAATATTTAGTTCATGTTATCATATGGCATGGGCATTACACATGTATAATCATAACTAAAATATTAATCCGAATTATCACTTTTTCGTATCCGTTTTACTTAAAAAAATTCCAAATACTTCTTTTACGCTATCTTCGAACTAGACATCATTTTCTCAGTTTGTGAAATCTAATAGTAAAAAGTTCATCATTTACTATTAGTACCAAAAGTTCCTTGACAACATCATGCAAATTAATGTCTACCAAATTCCTCAGGAAAAGTACACACAAACATCTCATAGTTTAATTTTGGAATATTTTTAATGATCCCAGAGAAAGGGACCAATATTGGGCTCTGAATTATGTTTTAAATTAAGAATGTCAAAATCAAATCCAACACGATGACATGATAATGATTCGCTTAAAAAAAATTAGGTTTGAGTTTGGGGTTTTCAAGTTCGGGTCAAATTGAGTCAGACTCAAAAATGACACGAGAAAAAAAAATAAGGTTTAGTTGTTTTTGGGTCAACTCGTGTAACATGAAAAAAAATATAACTAGGTGACCCAATAAACCTGACCCAATCCGACCCATCTAACAAATTTAACTAATTAAAATAAAATATAAATAATATATATCCAAAAATCTAAATTTTGAAAATTCAATTACAATTTATAAATTTACAAATTACAATAACATTATTAACAAATAAGTAATAACACTTCCATTCTTCCAATTCAAAGACGATTGAATTCGATATGTTTTTGTCTTTTGACTTTAATTTTCACTATTTTGTAGTTAATTGTACATTTTGATCATTTGGTGGTTGTCATCAAAATTGTTAATTGAACAATGGTTTTTTTTTTTTTTTTTTTGTTCGGAATATTCATGGACGTGACAAACTATTGTGTTTTTTTAGGAAAAATTATAATTTTGGTACTCAAATATGACCACTTATTTGCTTTTAGTCCCTAAACAATCTTCAATTACACTTTTGTCTTCAAATTGACATTTTTTTTAACAATTGATAGGGAAATTTATAATTTTAGATAGGGAAAATTATAATTTTAGTTCTCAAACATAACCACTTATTTGCTTTTGGTTCCTAAACAATATCGAGTTACACTTTTGGTCCCTCAAACATGATGTTTTTCCCCCAAAAAGTGGTCATGTGCATGTCACATGACCACTGTCAGTTAGTTTTGACGCATGAAGTAATGAAAATGACGAAAATTGTTAAAAAATTGTAAATTTGAGGACAAAAGTGTAACTCCAGATTGTTTAGAGACTAAAAACGAATAAGTAGTTGTGTTTGAGGACCAAAATTATAATTTTTCCTTTTTTTTTTTGCCTTAATTATTGTGCCAAATTTTAGATTTTATTGTAGATCAAATTTCTACTTAATTATGATGTTGGAATTTATAAATATGAAAAATAAAATAAATAGATCAGGTTGGGGGTTGGGTTGGGTCAGGTTTATTAGGTTATTGGGTGACCTGATTAAAAATAAGGTTTACCCGAACTTGACACGAAATTTTATAGGTCAGGTTATGGTTGAGTCTTTTGGGTTTAACATCGGGTTGGGTTGAGTTTGGGTTTGATATTTTTATATTACGCCCCTACCTCAACTCAACCCGAACCCACCTAACCCGCACGAATTGACATCCCTATTTTAAACTATGATACGAAATTATTACTATTATTATGGGTGTCAATTTGGGTTAAAGTTCATATGCTCAACC
This sequence comes from Jacaranda mimosifolia, assembly GCA_018894105.1. Classification (NCBI taxonomy): domain Eukaryota; kingdom Viridiplantae; phylum Streptophyta; class Magnoliopsida; order Lamiales; family Bignoniaceae; genus Jacaranda; species Jacaranda mimosifolia. Next base: position 4,581,649 of record CM032125.1, read on the forward strand.
CAACCCACATTATTTTGAGTTAGGTTGGGCTTAACATTTTAGAAATGAGTTTGATCGGGTTGGATTTTAGATATGTTGTATCAAATTTAGGTTTAAAATGAATACATTCAAAAAATTTAATTAATTTAATAAATTATCTCATTATGTTGTAAAATTGTACATTAAATAGAGTGTAAATGCATAATAATATTATTATACTCTTTTCAATTAATTTTTTAAAATAAATAAATTAAATTATTTTTTTTATTTTTTATTGGAACCATTTCAAATTTAGCTCAATTCGCAACTCAACCCAATTTGAACCCAACCCAACCCACCACCATTTGCCACTACTAATTTATTATTATTATTATTATTATTATTATTATTATATGTGTCCAGGATTTTTGTAGCAAAAGCCCACCAAATTTTTTGACCCAAATTCAATGCTGCCAGATTATCACAGCTTTTTTATCAGTAGTACTGTACTCCCATCTCCTATATTCAATGTTACCAAACTTTTATGATTATTTATTTCATTTATTTTCTTGGTGGACAATAAATGGTGAAATTGCCTTGGAATTTCATAAAAAGATGTAATTATTTATTAATAATTTATCATTATAAAATAATAACTAATAATTTTCAATTTTATTAATGTGTTTGATCATTTCATTAGAAAATCATAAAATTAATTACTGAATAAATTGACTGTAATACTTACTAGTTCATTTGAAATCATTTAATTGTGAAAAGATATAAACATAAAAATTTGCATTTTTATAATTTAATATTTTATAATTTAGTAATCAGTACTGATCCACTTGACTGCAAAAAGACCCAATAAAATCAATGGATTCCCACCCAATTAATTTTTTTTTGGATAAGCCCCACTCAATTAAATAATGTTTATTTTTGTCCCCATATTGTATTGCACCATTCGCTTTGGGAAATGTGATATTTTGGCCAATAGTAGGAATGCTAGTTGACTTCCAAATTAGGCGACAATGTAAATTCCACTCTATCATATAGATGGATGGATGGTCAAATAGTAATTCAATTGGTTTAATTTATTATTTTATTTAACAAAAAAATGAATTCTATGTAAACCATAGTGTTGTGTAGTGTGAGTATATATATATATATATATTATCAATAGATTGTTAAATGTTATAACAATCATATTCAGGATTACTGTGGCTATGTTTAGTTGTAAATTGTCAATTAATTTTTCAACTCTCAAAATATAAATAAATAAACTGTATACATTGCCCAATTTCATTCTCAAAACACACCCAAAAAAGCCCAAAAAATCTCCTAATCTATTTTATATCCATTTCCCAATGTCTAGCCTCTCATTTCTTGCCCATCCTAATCAATTTATATATACACATACATACAAAATTTTAAAATATAATCTTCACCATACTAGCCTAACAAAAAAGTTATTGATGTAACATCTTTTCCCTCTCAAAACACAAGCAAACAAACTATTATCTTCCAAAATATTCATCACTTAAAATTCAAAATACAAACAAACAACCATCACATTCCCCAATCTCACTTCCCAAAAAGTCATTTTGTCAAAATACTTCAATTCACAACCAAACATAGCCTATGTTCTTCATATTCGAGTGAGTTTTTTTTTTTTTTTTTTTTTAAATTTTTGTATAGGTATGAAAAATTTGCTCCTAATTTTGTTCAAACTCATTTGGCTTTATTATTCACTTTGAATTTATTCTCATGCTTAACGAAAAATCATTAAATTCATCATTGTGTTATTCGATAAAAACCTTCAAATACTTAAATTAATATTCAATAGAAGATGATAGTATGCAGAGAGAATTCTGAAAAAACAATCAAGATTCCATGTCTCATATGTCAGGCTTGGGCTACAAGTATTTATGACGGTGAGTCAATTTGATGGGTCGTATATATCTGTCACCATTTGGCCTACTCTAATGGGATATTTTTCTAAGGTAACAATGTGGGCCCTAATAGTACCCCATCTGTTTCTGCCCATATCAAAGTTTAACGTGTCACATTTTAATTCGGGTCTAGGTCAATTTTTTTAGAGTCTTTAACCAATTAGAAAAAATCACGGATGTCCAAAATCCGGAGATAGATATAATTGATTCAATTAAAATTGATTTGACACCGGATTAGACCCTAATCTAAACCCGACCTGGCCCATTTGTTTTTGGGCTAACTGTGATATCGAAATTTAAAGCCCAAGTACTTGGTTTGGGCTGAATTGGAACATCAGTTAAAATCTAATTCTAGGAATGCAAATGAATCGAGCTAGCTCACGAGCCTGACGAGCTTGCTCAAAAAGTGTTCGAACTCAAGTCAAGCTCGAACCAAATAATTTTTGTTCGCAAGTTCACAAGCCTATATATATTTTTTAAAAATATTTATATATATAAAAAATAAAATATACTAATTTTAATTTTTTTAATAAAATAATTTAATCTTTTGAGCTCGAGCCAGAACCGAACTCAAGCCTATAGCTAATTTTAAATACAATAAAATAAAATATACTAATTTAAATTTTTTTATAAAATAATTTAACTTTTTAAGCTCGAACCCGAGCCGAACTCGGGCCTATAGCTTGATTATAAGTTCGAGCCTAATGAATCGAGCTGAGTCCAAACAAGTGCTCAAGTCTCAATTTCCTAAGCTCTTCGAACTCGAGCTCGAGCCTGAAAAAATGGCCAAAACTCGACTTGACTTGTTTGTATCCCTACCCAGTTCTTTGGTTTTTGCTAAACTAGGTCAAAGGTTGAAGCCCCATATTTATGTTTGGGTTGAGCTATATTTAAAATAGAGAGAATTGCACCCAACACCGGCCCACATCCACATTTGAACCCCTAACACTAATGGTAGAGGATGGCCAGGGGTAGGCATTTAGATTGGGTAATTCGGGTAATGAATCGGGTCTTTATTTAAAAAGAATTATGGGTTGGGTATCTGATATCCAAATAAAATTTCAGGTCGAATATCGAGTAGGAAGTCCTCCTGATCGGGTAGTTTGGGTACTCAACTTTAATTTATATATAAATAAATATATATTATATATTAAAAGATATATATATATATATATATAATATTTGAAAGAGGCCAAAGTTTGGCCGTTGTTCCTTTTTTTTTTAGATTTTTTAAATAATATATATATATTAAAAAATTTCATGTCGGGTACCTGATAATTTTGGGTTGGTGTTGGGTAGCTAAAATTGCTACCCAACAAATTGAGTACCCGATTTGAATTATTTGAACTTGACCTACTCGATCTGAACGCCCACTCCTAAGGATGGCTATAAAGTTTTCTAGTGTTGTTATAAATGCTTAACTATAATTTTTGAAATTAAATGCACATAATTATATTTTCTAAAATCAAACCTTTCATCATCAATAATTGAAAAGGTTGAAACTTAGATTAGTTAGTGATTTTGGCTTAATGGTTATTTCTTCGGTTATGAATTATCAATAATAATTTAATATTTTTTTCTTGTCGGTAAAGGAAAAAAGAGTTCGATGAGTATGCAATAAATATAAGTTGTACTGAAAAAAATTCACAAACTTATTAACACTTTAAAAATAAACAAGGTCTTTTGAAAATATGTCTCCTCTCCACGAGCGTTGATGTTGATGTTGATGTTGATGTTGATGTTGATGTTGATGTTGGAGAATTATACATAATTTCTTTATTGTTATTCTTTTATGCGGATATTTAACATAGAATTAAATAATTACTTGCGATTATTTTACAATAGTTTGCCAATCAATAATAAATACTTGTAAAATAAATAATCACACATTATTTGTTCCCAAACAATTCCATTTCTTCTACACAACCTAAAGACGACTTTAAGGTTAAAGGTTCTACATCAACTATTTTTCTATGACATGACGTGATTGCGATTTTATTGAAAATTATGGGCTGTGATTGCTTATGAGGTAATCCCTCGTTTTTTCTATTTTTGAGATTTTGAGGTTATTTTGGCATTTTAGAGATATAAGATTGAAAAATAAGATTTTGATTGATTGTGAGACAAAATGTAATGATTATATATGATGATATGATGAATTGATGTAATGTGAAGTTCCAATTTGTAGTGAAATTATTTTTAAAATATGTTTGATAGATTTGGTTGAGATAATGAGGTTATTTTATGAATTTTAGTTTTTGGATTTGTTTGGAATTGAGGGATATTTTAAAATAATTAAAATAATAGATAAATTTAATAAAATCTATTTAATAATTTTTATTTATTTTATGAATTATTTAAAAAATACAAATTTAATAATAGGTTGTGATTGGAGTTTTTATTACTAATTTAGGAAATTAAATTCCAACTATGAAAACAACATTTTTTTTTGGCAATAATGCGTTATATTTTAACAAACTTCATATTAATTGGATTAGTTAGATTTGTTGTTTTTCTTTTTTTATTTGTTCATAAAATAATAAAAAAATACGTATCACATAATTTTGTCATTTTATGTTTTTTTCCGTTATGCATAAATTTGAGAATCTGAAAAAAAAAAAAAAACTTCTATTATTACAAAAGAAAGCAATTTTTTTTGCCAATTTATTATTTTAGGAAAATTTAAGTTTCTCCTCCAAATTTTTTTTAGTCAATTTTTTTCCATCACTTAGTTTAGAATAACTTTTTAAAAAATAGAATATGTGATGTATTTTTAATTTGAGGATAAAATTTTCAAAAATAACAATAAAAAAATATAATTAAATATATAATTTAAAAAATGGAATAATAAAATTTACATGAATAGAAACATCAAATTCAAATACAACATAATGATAAATTCAAAAATTGCAAGAAGAAAATTAGGGTTAAAGTTTAATTAGTAAAGCCTAACATATTTATTTTCATGTAACTTTATACTAATTTACTTTGTCAATCAATAAAGTGCATAATACCTTAGACTTATATTTTCGTGTAATTAAGTTTCAATTAGAATTGTGTCATAATATATTAGATACTAAAATTAATTTGAAATAATTCCATTACAATTATTTAGTTAGAGTCTTGTTTGTTATTTTGAATTTTGTATAATAGTTTTATATTTTTTAATTCAATTTGTTTAATTAATTTACCATAATACTTAATCATTTCATTAATTACATTCAACTTGTAATTATTTAGGGCTTGTTCTCCTGCATTTTCCCAAAATATTTTCATTCTCCCAGAATAATTGCAAAATGCGTATACATTCTCCAATCCTTCTCCCAAAACAAAAAATTTTTATACCCAAAAACCCATTCTCAAACAATTTCAAAATATCGTACACCCTAAAAACTACACCTATCCCCTCATTTTTCACTCTACTTTTCAGATCACTCATTCATTTATCACTCTCTCACTTACTCATATATATACATATATATATGTTTATATTTACATACAAGAAAATAGTAAATTATACTAGTTAAAAAATTCTAAAACTTATATTCACAAATTTCATTAAATTGATTATCAAAAAAATAATTAATTTTAATAATTAATTTATTTAATAAATAATGTAATTAATTAAATTACTTATTAATTAAATAATGTATTAATTGTATTTAATATTTAATGTATTAATTAAATATTATATTTGTTCATTTAATAAATAATTTAAGATGTTTTAATTTGATATAATAAATAAATTAATCTTTTTTATTAAATATTAATCTTTGTATTTTATTTAAAATTATAATAAATTTTTAATTATAGCATGATATTTATTTAATAATCTATTAAGTTTAATAAATTAATATTAGTATAATTAAAGTAATTATCTAGAAAATTAATTAAATTTAAGTAAAAATTATTTTGATTATACTAAGTAATTTATTTATTAAATAATGAGTTAAAGTAATTAAATAATTTGTTATGTATACATTAATTATATTTCATATTTCATGTATAATCAGGGTCTGAACCAAAAATTTTCATTTCGGGGGGGGGGACCAAAAATATATATATATTTTTTTATTTCATCATATATACTAATAATTCAAAACTTATAATTTTAAAACAATTGATACAAGAAAAATAGAAAGACAAAGAAGGATAACGAAAATGAGCATATTTATAATTTGAGGGATGATAAAATTATAATATTTTAAAATTTTCAACATAAAAAATTAAGTTTTAATATGTTGAGAGGGAGTGGTTGCCCCTACCACCCCCTAGGCTCCATCTATGGATATAATTAAATATTATGTTTATTTATTTAATAAATAATTTAAGATGATTTAATTTCATATAATACGAAATTATTTTTTTTTAAATTTTTTTGATGAATTGTTATTAAGTCATATATATATATATATTATTTTATTTAAATAAATAATAAAGTTTTATTTATACATAACTTGTAAATAATAAATAGTTAAATAATTTTATTTTAATTAATAAATAGTAATTAATTTATAATTAATGTACAATAATTAATTTTTTTATATAAGTCAATTTTAACAATTTTGATATAAATATGATATTAGCAAATAAATTCTTTTATTTCTTAATTAAATTAATTATTTTCTAGACAACTTAGAATTTAAATATATATATATATAACACTTTTACATATTTTGTATTAAATATACTTCAAAAGTAAAATTAAAATACTTAACAATCATAATTATCTTTTAATATCATGACTTATTTAAAAAAACTTACAACTTATTTGTTCCTTATGAAAGAGATAAACAAATATTTATGTAAAATATCAAATCATCACTTCCTTGTTAAAGAGATAGGAGTTTGATAAATGAATAATTATAAATTAATTGATATATAAGTCCTCAATTTATCAAAATTTTTAAAATTTAATTTTTTTTACAATAATATTTTTTAGATATGTAAAATAATTTTAGATAAAACTATTTATATAAATATAGAATATAATAATTTTATTGAAGAACTTATTTCAAATATAAACAGTTACTTTAACAGCTATAAACTCTGAACTTTATTTTTATATTATTAATTTAATCATTTTAGTTTTTTAAAAATATAATAATATTGGAGAAATCATTTTCAATTATTTAAAATAAATTCTTTTATATGGGACATATATATAGTTGACATGATTAAATTTTTTTCAAAAGCTTGATAAATGACCACTTAAATAGCAAATGATATTAATTTATATATTTTTAATATATGTAATTACCCTATTTGATAATTATATAGAATACATTTATACCACTAAGGTATGAACCCAGGGCGGAAGCATATTCAAAAGTCATTAAAAAAATATTTGCAATGATAATATCAAAATTTGTAAATACAACAAATAAATGAAATATTTGTAAATGTAATAGATAAATAAAATATTTGTAAATGTAACATATAAATAAACACAATTGGTAAATAAGAAAGCTTACTTGATAAATAGAATTTATACAAGAGTTTAACATGGGTCTTTGTTTGGGAATTTGTTTACAAGAGAAGGGATTTGGTATACCGTATACTGATAGAACCACAAAGTTACAATGGATAATAAGATGCAATAAAGTAGAATAGGCTGAAGATTTTTCGATGCCTTCTTCCTTCTTTGGTCTTCCTTTTATAGATAAAATTTTGGACTTCAAATTCGGATTTGAGATGGTCTTCAAAAATCTTTCTTCTCACCTTTGGAGCTATTGTACCAATAATTTGTCCTCAATAGTTGTTTGTCTCCAATAATTCTTTTGCTTTTGTATTTTGTCATCTTTGTTTTACAAACTTTGCCTTTACAAGTCTTTTGCTTTTTGTCTTCAAGAGTCTTGTCCTTCAATGATACTTTGCCTTTAATGTGTTTTTGCAGAGTTTGTCTGTTTTTGTTAATAATAAATACATATGGAAGGCCATATTTTCTTAACAAACTTCTTTTTTTTTCCGGCTTCACGTGAATGACAAAGCATAGTCTGTTGAAGTGATTAACAATCTATAGTTTTGGAAGTCTTCTAAACTCTAGTGATCGAACTTAACACAACTTCTGAGTGATTCTGTTTACTTTGAATGGTTTTCTTGAATTGTTTATTTTTGTCCGTTGGAGACTAATAGTACCTTTGTATCCCACCTAAAATCTTCGACTTTATAAATGTAGGAGCAATCGTAAAGTTTATATCTTAGCAAAAGAAGAAAGACTAGGAGCATAATGTTGTTGAGGATCGCAGAAAGATTATCATTCATACAATAACTACAGTTGATTTTCTCTTAGAGGGAGTTTTAATGAGCTTTTATTGAGTTTATAAGCTCATTAAACATCTTATAAGATACTTAAGAGTTTATAAGATGTGGTAATGTATTTATTAAAATTTTAGAATGGAAGTTTATGAGTTTATAAACTCCCAAAATAAGATGTTAGAATTTTATAATCTCTTTCATATAAAACAATTAATGAGTTCTTAACTTATTCATAAATCTTAAAAAACGGTTTTAGTTTTGACTATATTTATATAAGATTTGCATTATTAATATCTTTTAAGCTAAATACTTTATTCTATCCAAATATTTGAGATTTTATTACTAAAATAAGATATAATATCTTATAAGTTTCATAAATACCTTAATAAGATAAAGAGTTTTACAAGTAATTGTTTAACTCCTTTTTTTTTCTTTGTTTTTTGTGAAAAGTAATTGCTTAACTCGTTATTGGCCATATTATGCACTAAAATTTGGACTTAGATTATCAATTAGCCTTGTAGTTGCATGAGTTTCAATGCCAATGATATGATACATAGGAAAAAAAATTCTTAATGTTATACTATATAATTTAAAAGTCCAACATATACAAACGTCATGTATATACAATTTTTTGAATGTTTTATTAATTAATAAATTGTAAAAATAAGATTAAATGATAAATATTAACAAACTAAAACATAAACTATATACTAATAATAATACTAGTACTACGGTTCCAAAAAAAAATCAACAAATCACAAATGACCATCAGTCTGAAAAGATATATAAAAATCCAACTATTTCTTAGAATATCATAGAAAATTATCAGTTAATCTCAATTTTGTTACTTTTATATGTCTTTGCATATATTTTTTATTGATTTACGCATGCATATCAATAATTTATTAAACTCAAATTCCAAACACGATACATACAAATGTGAGGATCATACTATTGATAAATTAACCACTCGACTGTCTCTTGTATATACATGTGATGTATCTACTTAATGTGACAACTTAAATGAAGTCGATGTTAATTTGATTAATTAAGAAATATTTTTTTAATTAATTTATATTTAGAAAAATGATCGAAGTAAAAAAGTGTAAGACATCACAAGATAAAGTGGCGGATAAGAAATTGAAGGCCACAAATACAAAGACTTGGATATGTCATGTTAATTTATGAGTTTGAGAAGGCCACAACAACCGCAAGAGCAATTATTAGGTGAGTATTTAATAAAATAGATAAGAGATTTATGTTAATAACTGAATAATTTCATCTTACTAAACTATAATTATGTTATACATTGCATATATGATATATATTTTACTTTGTGTATTCAGACAATAGTCTTATATTTGTTTTGGCAATATTAATTTAGTCTTTTGAATATAGATTCATATATTAATATAGTATGCTTAGTAAAATTAATACGCTAATGTATATTCAACTATAATATGAATGTATTTGTCGTTTATTATTACTAAATTGCATATTCCATGCAGGATTTGTTTCATAGCAAATAACACCACTAGAAGAACCCTTTAATTTGTAATATTTAATTTATGTACGTTCAAAAGTCCTGTTATAATATATATGCCTATTTAATACTCGAAAAAGAAAAGTTGAAAAATTTATTATCATGACCTTATGAAAAAGGAAAAAAGAATACCTCAAATGTTGGAATTGTGACTCTAGTGCAATGTTAGGAGTTGTTTGGAAACTATATATCTAGAGAGGTTTGATTTTAAATATTCGATTTTTTTCTTAGACTTATTTCTATTCGTCAAAAAGAAAATTCCATGATTTCATGAGAATAAAAATTTCACATTTTATTTTGAAATATTATAACTTCATCAATCATAACTGTTACACGTACAAAATCTAGAAATAATATGCGGTAGGTATGACTTCATCGTTTTATTTATACACACGCACGTCAAGAGTCCGTTATGGCTCGAACTCTTGACCTCCCACATTATGTGGGAGACTTATGCCGCTGGGCCATAGGCCACTCGGCAGGTATGACTTCATCGTTAAAACCATTTATTTTATTCTTACTGTCTATACCCTATGAATGAAAACAAAAACAGATCCTAACAACCCGACAACCTGTAATTTCTCAAGTCCTCTAAAATTGTACCGATCAAATTTTAGTTCAGCAATTCTTGAAAAGCTCCCAGTACGCCTAAAATTAATTAACGGTTTTCCTAAACTACTAATTCTGTTCCATCAGATTCCCAACTAAAATTTTGTGCTATATATATACGAGCAATTTTATACACTTTCGTACATAATGTATATATATACACACGCAAAAAAAAAGTTCAAGTAAAATAAAAAGAAAGCTTGCTAAATTTTAGTAAAAAATAAATTGTAATAGATATACATCTATTAATATAATCAAGAAATGGCAAGGGTATTGGCAATGAGCTTCGTGTTGTTGTTTGTGGTAAGCACTTTTCTTCCATTATTTGCAGATGGTAAAAGTCTCGGTTATGGTTCTGTTGCGCCTAACCACGGTCCATTTACCAAAACGCCCCCCACCGCTGCAAACCCTTACCATAGGAGTTGCGAGCCGAGTGAACATTGTCGGAGCCACGGTCGAAGGTTATTATTGACCATCAAACCTCTTCCAAAGGTTTCCTCTCATGGCCTCCAACATGGCATTGGCAACAACAAAATTTAATCGAGCACAAAATTTCATCGTCAATTCGACTATACGATGAATATATTTGGTCAGATAGAGCCAATTTATGCTATTGTGGTGCAAGAGAGAGCAAGCAATTTTACTTGTAATCTTTATGTAGATCAATGATATTCTTTCATTTATTCGATTTATGAATGTTACTTGATTTTACTGTTTTTGCATATGTTGGGTCGCGCAAGCAAAATTTCGATATATTGGGCTTGATTAGTAATTATTTTACATTTGTCCTCACTTTATAAGGATGATTAATTCGAGTTGACAAAAATGTTAATTACAATTAATGTTTGATTCATTTAAATTATTTTTGTATTAAATAGAAAAAAAATAACTAATTGCATTTTAATTGTTTAATTGCATTTTTCTTGGCTTCACGTGAATGAAAAAGCATGGTACGTTGAAGTGATTAACAATCCATAGTTTTGGAAGTCTTCTAAACTCTAGTGGTCGAACTTAACGCAACTTTTGAGTGATTCTGTTTACTTTGAATGGTTTTCTTGAATTGTTTATTTTTGTCCGTTGGAGACTAATAGTACCTTTGTATCCCACCTAAAATCTTCGACTTTATAAATGTAGGAGCAATCGTAAAGTTTATATCTTAGCAAAAGAAGAAAGACTAGGAGCATAATGTTGCTGAGGATCGCAGAAAGATTATTATTCATACAATAACTACAGTTGATTTTCTCTTAGAGGGTGTTTTATTGAGTTTATAAGCTCATTAAAACATCTTATAAGATACTTAAGAGTTTATAAGATGTGGTAATGTATTTATTAAATTTTCAGAATGGAAGTTTATGAGTTTATAAACTTCCAAAATAAGATGTTAGAATTTTATAATCTCTTTTATATAAAACAATTAATGAGTTCTTAACTTATTCATAAATCTTAAGAAACGGTTTTAGTTTTGACTATATTTATATAAGATTTGCATTATTAATATCTTTTAAGCTAAATACTTTATTCTATCCAAATATTTGAGATTTTTTATTAAAATAAGATATAATATCTTATAAGTTTCATAAATACCTTAATAAGATAAAGAGTTTTACAAGTAATTGTTTAACTCCTTTTTTTTTTTTTTTTTTGTGAAAAGTAATTGCTTAACTCGTTATTGGCCATATTATGCACTAAAATTTGGACTTAGATTATCAAATAGCCTTGTTGTTGAATGAGTTTCAATGCCAATGATATGATACATAGGAAAAAAAATTCTTAATGTTATACTATATAATTTAAAAGTCCAACATATACATACGTCATGTATATACAATTTTTTGAATGATTTATTAACTAATAAATTGTAAAAATAAGATTAAATGATAAATATTAACAAACTAAAACATAAACTATATATTGATAATAATACTAGTAGTACAGTTCTTAAAAAAAAAAAAAAAACAACAACAACAACAACGAACCACAAATGACCATCAATCTTAAAAGATATTAAAAAATCTAACTGTTGCTTAGAATATCGTAGAAAATTATCAGTTAATCTCAATATAATTTTGTTACTTTTGTATGTCTTTGCATATTTTTTTATTAATATATTCACGAACATCAATAATTCGCTAGACTCAAATTCCAAACTTGATACATACAAACATAAGGACAATACTATTGATCAATTAACCACTCGACTTTCTCTTGTATATACATGTGATATGTCTTGGATGTTCCTTCATCTGGTTGAGATTTTTCTTCTTGGCTAATCCTTTTTTGTAATTCTACCATTAAAGACATCATTTCCTAGGGAGTTGATACTTGTGCCATAGCAACTTGCAATTGTTGTTTTTTATTTGAAATTGCTCTTGGTCTTTTGTTGGTTTAATACGGAAGTAGGGATTTTGTGATAACCAGGCTTGAATAGCCGAAATCCTGCAATTTGCTTGGTTTGTGTTTTTCCACCATTTGATTTTTGATCTCTTGGCTAGACATGAAAATCCATTATGCTTTGTAATGGCTGGCTCAACCATGAGTATCCACGGGCATTGGAATTGGGAAGTGAAAAGATAAATTAGTGAAGTATTTGCCTTCTGGATAGGAACTTTGCATTTGTTTGGAAGTACTCAAAACATTTCAATACTTCCTAAGGAAATATCGAAGGGCTTGAACCAAATTGTTCCTACCAAGATAAAAATCAGTAGGGAACCTGAATTTGTGGATTTCTTTTGAAAAATATGAAACAAGATAGAGAATATTGGTCATTTTGGAATATAAGAATCTTTGCCAGGCATCAATGTAATCCCAATAGGAATATCCTAAGGGATTATATTGAATTGAAAATTTTTTTGTTTTGTGAGGATTACCCCATTCTAATGGAGTAATAATTTTCAAATCTTGGATTTTCTTAAAAATAATTTTTTGTGCATTTTCTTTGTCAAATTTTTCTGTTATCTCAATAGACTCAGAATATATTAAGATAAGTTCGTAAATCTCTGTGTTTTTCTTGGATCTTCATAGATACAAAAATGCTCTTTGCTAAGCTTTTTTTTTGCTATTTTATGAGGATTTGTTTCATGAGAAACCCACTTTGGTTCAAGAAAGCATTCAATATAGAACCAATTTGTTGGAATATAAGCATCAGTTTTTTCAAATGATGATTGTGATGAAGTAGATTTGGGAGATTCTTCACTTTGTAGTTTTTGTTTGTAAGTTTGTGATGTGGTTTGTAATGGAGGAACAGATGAACTAGTATTGGTCAAAGGGGAAAATTTGTTATAATAAGGAAAATTTGTAGAAAATTGGCTTAAATTTACCAAACTTGGTCTAGGACTTGGTGTATTGGTTGGATTTGCTGGTGTTGGTATTTTGGCTAAAGCATAGGATTCTTTTGTTCATTTTTTGTCTGGAGTTGAGGTTGAGGATTTGTCAGCCATTGCCCTATAAGAATTCTCTTGTAAGGAAATTAGGAATTGAATTTTTTTGTACCTTTAATATATTCAATATCAAAATAAAAAATAGATAAAATAGCTTGCCATTTGGCAAAAAATTGTTTTGAAGTAATACTTTTGACATCCTTTGTCAAACTTCTTTGGCAGATTTATAATCTACCCTTAAAAGGAATTTTTGATTTAAAAGATCATCTTGGAATTTTGTAATACATAATACGATTGAAAGAATTTCTTTTTTAATAGTAGAATAATTTTGTTGAGCTTTCTTCCAAACTTCTGAGTAATACCTAAAAATATGTTATTTTTTTTATCAATTATTTGAAATAAAATTCCTCCATAACGTATTTCAGAGGCATTAGTTTGTACAATTTTAGGAGAGTCTAATTAGCAAATACTAAGATAGGGTAAGTTTTTAACCTTTTGCTTTATTTCTCTAACTATCTTGGTATGTTTTTCAGTCCAAGGTTTGGGATTTTTCTGAAGTCTATCATATAAGGGTTTACATGTTTGTCTTAATTTTGGAAAGAAATCACTAACATAATTTAGTGATCCTAAAAATATTTGTAATTGAGTTTTATCTTTAATTTCATCTGGAAATTTCTCTCTAAATGTTAATGCTCTTTGTATAGGTGTAATAGTACCTTTGTTAATTTGGTGACCTAAAAATCTAATATTAGTTTGAAAGAGTTTTATCTTTTTTGCATATATAGCATGGCCATTTTCTTTAATTATCTTAACAAATTTGTAAAGATGTTTCCAATGTTAGTCTAATGAGTTACTGAAAATTAAAATGTCATCTATATAGACAATAGTAAAATTTTGTATAAGGATTAAATATATCATTCATAATTTTTTGAAATTCAGAGAGTGCATTTTTTAATCCAAATAGCAAAATATTCCATTCGTATTGGCCAAATGGTGTTGTAAATGCAGTTTTATATCTATCCTTTTCCTCAATTTGTATTTTCCAAAATCCTGATTTCATATCAAATTTTGAAAACACTTTAGCTTGAAATATCCTTTTAATTAAATATTGTTTATTAGGTATAGGATATCTAATCTATTTTAATGCTTTGTTTAAAGGTTTATTGTAACACCCCTAAATTTGGTATTTTAGAAAATAAGTATTGAAAATTAAAATATTAAGTTTGAGAAATTTTGAGGCTCGTAAAAAAAATAAAAAAATAAAAAAATAAAAATGATTTGTCTGTAAGAATTTCAAAAGTTTTGGGGTTGATTTGAAATTTGAGAAAACTTGATTTTTAAGAGTCTTGAAACTTTGTGGGTCAAAATAGAATTGTTTTGGGTCAAAGGGGTTAAAATAAGGCACTAACTAAATTTAGGCCGAAGCGAAGAGTTTTAAAATCTTGGAGGACTCGATTGAAAATTGGAATAAAGATTTGGGGGTCGAATTTTAATATCTGAAAGTTCCCTATAAATAGTCTAATTTCCATTTTGCTCCCCTATTCTTCCTTTATCTTCATTGTTTACACCTCTCTCCCCCTTACCGGCAAACTCCTCCGGCGATGCCCCGAAACTGTAAACCAACCCGCCCAACCTCTTATTCTCACCCCCAGGACCTCAACCATACCACATGCAGGTCACCTTCTCCAGCAAGATGCCGAAAAATGAAGCTCAAAGTAAGTTCCCGTCAGCGGTGATGGGTCTCCAACCTTCAGCGACTGAAACTGGAATGTGAGCAGTGGGTTTTGTAGTGCTCAGCTTAAGGAACATTTTGGTACCCTTGGATTCCAGTTTGGCATGGTGGAGGAGTAGGAATCAAGCTAAAATCATGCGGCGGTGAGTGGTGGCACAGTGAGTTTCAGGCCGCAATTGAGCTGTAATCTGACAGCGTTTGGTAAAATTGATGTAGGGGTTGTGTCTGTTGAGCTAAAAGAAGTCGAACGGTGGTGGTGTTGCCTGTTTTCGGCGATTGTGCACGACGGCCGACGACGCTCCGATGACTTTCAAATAAAATCTTTGCCTCGTCGTGGTGATCGTTGTGGTGTTCTTGATTTGAAATTTCGGAGCTTCGATAGTCAAATTTTGGGTAAAAGAGTTGGATTGAGGATTTCACACACACACACACACACATATGTTATACCATGTTATCTCATAAATATTGTATTATGACACATGCGGATAAGAGATATGATATGGGACCAAGATTTGGATCATGCATGCACCATTATAAGTTTAGTGAACTAGAATTTGTATTATCATGTGATAATTTTGGAAAATTAAGTTAATTGGAGGATTTAAATCCTAACTTGTTGATTTTATGGATTTGGAACCTAAGTGATAATAACCGGGTTATTTAAGATAATATGAAATCAAGACTTAGGACATGCAAGTGCCATTATAAGCTTAGTGAGCTTGAATTTGTAATATTTTATGATAAATTTGGGATTAATTGAGTTAATTGATAGACAAAACCCTGTAAATATTCCTGTATTAATAGTGTAATTAGTTTTACCGTAATGATAGTACTGATCGAACCCTAAAACTGCCATATTAGACGAATACATGTCGATTTTAGATTATTGATAGTATAATTGTAATCAATAGGATCGAATGAGGATCTTGACAGTGGATCTATTCTTTTGGATTAGGTGACGAAGAAGTGGGTCCCATGAACCAATAGGCCGTGGTAGCAAATCTGAGGCTATTGAGGTGAGGATCTAAACTCTCAAGTATTTTTTTATATGCCCTATGAGGGTTTGCCAATCTGGCATCGTTTATACCTATATGTTCTTATGGAAAACCCCTGTGAGGGCTAATCATGTTTCTATGTTGTATTTGTTCTTATTTATCAAAATCTGTGAAGTATTTGAGATTTTGTGTAACGCCTCCACTCAGGATAGCACCAAAGCTGAGTCGCCACTCAGTTCAATCTTAAATTGAACCTACAAATCAATCAATAGTCCATATTCAAACGTGTCAAGCTAATTATAAATAGCAGCGGATTCCAAATTAAACAAACATATCAAAAGAAAATAAATTCAAACCTTACATGCCACAAAATCTCAAATTCAACTTATCAGAAATAACAAAATTTCAAACTTAACAGACTCGTCAACCCACTAAGTAAATGCCATGATTCACATTTTTACATAACAAAATATTTACATTCCTTAAGCCAATCACATCAACATGATATATCACAGCGTCTTGAGTCCATGCTTAGCAATCAGATAATTTCCATATATACATTCAACACCTAAGCTATTACAAAATATTCATGTCCTACCTGGAATCCAATCCTTCGATTAATCCCTGTCTGAGAGAATCAAAATAAACAGGGGGTAAGTCCAAAGGACTTAGTGAGGGAGAAGAAAATGATAAAATGGAAAGAAAAACTATTGAGATACAACAATCAACAATAAAATTCGGTAATAAGCAAGACTTTTCAATAGGAACAAAATTCGGTGATAAGCAAGAATTTTTAACATGATCAATATAGTACATGACACATATGATATCGAAATTAATAGACTGTTGGTCATTCCGACCTTATTACTTCCAGATCAAATTATAATTGTGAGTACCGGGCGTCGGTACAATATAAATAAAATTTCCTTATCACTTAATTGCTTGAGCACTGAGCTCAGCGGGTAACAACTTGATTATATGGCATGGCCGGTCAAATGCTAGATCCCGTCATTCACAGTTTGCCACCTCCAGCTATTTGTAAGTCAGGATCGTAGGTGGTTACTAGCCGTAAGACCTGTATTCGTAGGTTCATTCTGCCCGGCCGTCTTCCAGACCTAGTCCCTGGGCCCAAATCCCCCCGTGGCGTCCCTCTGAGTGAAAACTGCCCATGGCATCCCATGGGTTGAAAAGATATAATTCCAACATATAAGAATTTAGCTTTTAAAGCAATAAGCACGAGTATAACCAAATAAAGTCTGGAAGAGGTCTAGTACTGAAATCCAGAGGTGCTAACGGGGATAGACACAAGAGGAGCCCCCACTGGACATGCCCTATCAACTAGTGTGGTCTTTGCTCTGTAACAGATTCAAGAGAAGGCTCCCACTGGACATGCCCTATTAACTGGTGTGACTCTTTGCTCTGGAACAGACTCAAGAGGAGCCCTTATTGGACATGCCCTATCAACTAGTATGGCTATTTGCTCTGCCTGACACATATTTTACAGTACTGACCGAACAAGATATTTAAAAGGGTCAAGATTTTCAACGTTCAATTGCCAACAGGGCAGAACAATTTAACAATTTTTCCAATAAGGCGATCAACAATACACTTGAACAAACAACATGTTTATAAGAAACTAACAATTATACTGGCCGGCAAGGCCATTTTAGTATATAAATCCAAGCATTCTATTGGGATTGGCTTTCAAACTGAGTTTACAAGTTCAGAGAAATTCACAGAGTTCGATTGAAAAATAGTTATTTTCAAGAAAATAAGGAAAAATACCAAGTAGTTTCAAACTTAGGAGAACCTCACAGATTTTGATAATCAAGCAACGTTAATCAAGACAGATATCAAGTTAGCAGAACCTAACGAATTCAACATTAGATACGGAATAAGCTCATACAAGCGATAACTAATTGACAGATCCCTCATAGGGGTATCAATAATGAACATAATACGATAATCAAATCAATACCAACCCTCACAGGGGTTTATCAATAAAATTGATAGGTACAAGAGTGCCAGATTAGTGGATCCTTACCTTAAAAGTCTCCAAAAGCAACCACAATCAGCAGTCTATTGGTCTGTGGGACCTATTCCTTCGCCACCTATCAAAGGGATAAGTTCACAATCAAATCTTCTGAATCTTAACTATAAATATAACTAATGTCATTATCAAACTTAAGGGTATTCCAACATAGTCTTGATAATTCTTAGATGTTTAAACAGTCTATGGCATTATTTCCTAGTTGATTTAAAGTTTGGGGTGCATAACTTAAACCTAACGTTGGCTGTAATTTCTCAATCATAATTCTTAATGCACTTAAATATCCTTATCACATTTCTCAATTACTCTAACTATTCAGTCACAATTCTCAAATTCCATATTACACTCAAATCTTCAAGGTAATCACCTATCATAGTCCATAACTCGATAAGCCAGTAAACTAGTTGTTAAAATCTTATTTAAGGTCTCAACAACAATATGATAATTCATCTGAGTCGATTAAATTCAATACTATATTAATTACAAGATTAATCTATAACCTTAGACTAAATCGTGGTTTAACATTTTTAGTTTAGATCATAATAAACTTCATTCGAAAATCCAATTACATTCGACAATTTAATCGAATTAAAATTTGATTATTGAAATTTACCCAAATTGGATCGAACCGAGATCCAATTGCAAGTCGAGAATGGCCTAAACAAGTCTGGAATCTTATTCTGAATAAGCTGGTCTAAATCTGCTGCCATGCGCTGCTGCCAGCGATGGAGACTGCCACCACCAGTAGGCACACCTCAACTATAGGAGCAAAACGCCCCAGCTAATTTTTGATTCTGACGACGATAGGCCGGCCAATTGGCTGTTTGAAGCTGCGACTAGCCCTAGTGCCGCCGCGATGCCACCACGTTAATTCCTCCCCCGTCTATCGTTGAAACCTTAAATTGAGGACACTAATGTGATGCACAGGAGCTTGGGACCAAAACTCATAGAAGTTCTACCCTTTTATGTTGTCGTACGTCGGAGAATGGCCAACCTTGTGTCATACTAAAAAAATGGCATTTTGCAACGAAAAAAATTCGTCGCAATTTGCGACGGAAATTCCATCACAAAATCTGTTGCAAAAAAAATAAAAAAAATGAAAAAATTGGAACACAATTTGCAATAGAAAAATCCGTCGCAAAATGGCCAATTTGTGACGGATTTTGTTCCGTCACAAATTTTTTTAAATTTTTAAAAAATTTGCGACGGATTATAATCCGTCGCAAATTCAAAAGAAAATAAAGATATATATATTGCGACGGATTTAAATCCATCGCAAATTATCGGGGTTAAATTACATAGCCTAATTTCCTCTTCCCCTAACAGAAAGCTCCCCCATTTCTCTTTAGGTTTTCTTCTTCTTCCTTTTTTTTTTTTTTTTTTTTTCTTTCTTCTTCTTTGTTGAAATGGCCGGCCGGCTGGCGCTGTTGCCAGCTGGCTGACTAGTGCTGGTGCGTCCAGCACACACCAGCCACACCAGCCAGAGGTGTGTGCTGGACGCTCGCCGGTGGTCAGATCTGATTTTTTTTTTTTTTTTTGGAAAAATTAGTATTAATTTTAGAAAAAATGCTAATGATTGTTTGTGTTATTGTTTTAGGTTCGAAGAGTTTATGGTTTTGAATCATTTCCATTAATTGAGGTAATTTTCTTAATTATGTTAAAATTTAATTATGTTTTAGTTATCTTTTTTATGTTTTAATTAATTATCTCCATTAGTTAAAACGTGATTATATTTTAGTTAAAATTTGATTTATGTTTTAGTTATATCCATTATGTTTTAGGTAATTGTCTCCATTAGTTAAAATTTGATTATGTTTTAGTTAAAATTTGATTTATGTTTTAGTTATCTTCATTATGTTTTAGTTAATTGTCTTTATTAGTTAAAATTTGATTATGTTTTAGTTATCTCCATTATGTTTTAGTTAATTGTCTCCATTAGCTGAAATTTGATTATGTTTTAATTAAATGATTTATGTGTTAGTTAAACTCAAATAATTAAATAATTTGTTATTTTTGGTATAATAATTTGATTTAAAAAAAATAATGATTTATGTATTTGTTGAAATTTGAGTTACATTTTATATTTGTTTTAAATGTTGTTATATTTGTTAGAGTTGTGTTTTTATTTGAATTAAAAATTTAATTAGAAATTTGATTGAGTTAAATTTTATAGTACTATATATTGAATTGTATTAAATTTTTAAGTTTTCATTTAGTTTATGGAATTATTATTTATGAATAAATATGCACGCTTGTACCATGTGCCTAATGATGTAGGCTATCTCGATTGTGGTGGAAATCTTTTGTGAGTGTTGATTTTAATAGAGCATTTAGAGGTAAGTTTGGATATCTTGTTTTAATTTTATATATTTTTATAATACAATACATTAGAAATGTTTAGAATTGGTGGAATTAGAAAGGAGGATGGGATGTTGGGAGAAGGGTTAGAGCCTTCTCATTTGTTGCTGATTGGTTTTTAATTGCTTGCATGATGATGATAGACATAAGGGGGAGTGTTTATGTGTCATTATGAGTTTACTAATATTATTAATTGTTTTCAATTAAAATGATGTTACTCATTATGTTTAGTCTTAATTTTTGGGCAATTTGGATATCTTATTTTAGGGAGGTGTTTGATACATATTATTATCTTTGTGATGACAAAGTAGTCCTTGGTGAAAAATTCTTGCTAGAGGAATCATGAAATGCATAAATGGAATAATACATGAATTTGAGGAATAATTTTGATATTTATATCCAAATCAAATTTCAAAGAGGGTTGAGATTACATAATCTTAACTCCAAACCCACTACTTCAACAGCTATTAATGTCATCTATTAATGTCATCTATAGTACAGACTTCGGATAAGCAATTACTTGACGGCCCGTAAATATCATCTTCCATATCAAATAAGAGATTATCCTATATTAAAAGCCATAGTAAATGTTAATATCCCAAATCAAACATACCCAAAATAATTTGTTTACCCACTTTATTTGTTAGGTCATCCTTTTATAATAATAATAATAATAATACTGTACTATACTATACTATACTATAAGCAATTACTTTCCAACAAACATACATTAATAAATTAGTTAATCAAATAATTTTATCAAAATCGAAATATTTATAAAGCGGCCCTTCGACTTCATTTTCCCTTCCTCAGCGGCCTTCAAGTGGAGCAATCTGTTGAGGATCATTTTGTAAATTGGTTCCAAAAATATGTAAGTATAAAAAAATTTAAAATAAATAATTCTCTTTGTTAACCAATAAAAACTATATTAATTATTTAATTCCTTGCTATTATTTATAGCTGCACACTCTAGAAAATATGGTACAAAATCAATATTTGAAGGATATAGCATGGGGTCCTATGAGACAAGTCAAGACATGGCATCATTTTTTTGTTAACGGATATGTATTTCATACAGATTCATTGGCAAAGTATAAAAAGACGTGCAATCTTGGAGTGTGTCTCAAAGGTGAAGGATCATTAGAATTTTATGGAAAACTGAAGGAAATAATCCTACTAGAGTATCCAGGTGTACTGAAAAGAAGGTTTTCCTCTTTAACTGTCATTGGTTTGATTCACTGTCTAACCGTGGAATCAAGATAAACAAAGAGTATGATATCATTGAAATCAAAGAAAATGAAAAATATGGAAAGTTTGATCTTTTTATCATTGCTCAACATGCATCTCAAGTGTATTATATTCCTTATCCTGGAGCTAAAAGAGATAAAGTCCATTGGCAGTTTGTGATTAAAATAAGACCAAGAAGTAGGGTGGATAAACGTCATACAGTGGAGGTAGCTTTACAAGAACTACCTGCCACAATCAATGCAGTTGTTGATATCGATCCAACTGGTGACTTACTTGATATTGAAGGACCTTGAGAAGAAATAAATTTAGAAAACAATCAAGTGATAAGTGATGACAAAGAGTTAGAGGATGAGGATGAGGATGATGACGACAATGCATATGATGATGATGATGATTAGTTATTTTACTTTATTGTTATGTAATGTGAATTTATGTAAAAACTCATTGTTGATGTACTTTTATTGATTGCAATCTTTATGATTATTTCTACATTTATGATGATGATTCATTTAATATCATTTATCTATTATAATTTACATAATTAGTATTTGTCATAGATGTTAAGCAACAGAAAAGGAAAAAATAAGGTTGTTCCATCTAACACTGGATCGGAGCCATATATCCCTCCATACACTTATCCAGATGTTGTGCTGGGTAGCTCTCCACTAGATGCGCCACCTACTCCCTCATCCATCCCATCTACACCAGCATCCATAAATATTGGGAGTACAGAAGTTACTCAGAAGACATTTATTCAGCCTCGAGGGAGAGAGTAATACTTTTTAATCTTTTTAATTGTAGTAACTTATAATGTTATATGTACTACTAAATTATATTTTATCTTTATAACACATGTTGTAAAAATATCTTTGTGAAACAGGTTCTTTGAGGAGTTGTTATGTGCCCAAGAGATAAGTAATATTATTAAAAGGCACTAACAACAAGCTTGGAGATCATGGAAAAAAATTCCAGATGGAGTTAGAACGATGTGGTTTGGGGAGTTTGAGGTAAGAATCATTTTAAATATCATATATATTTTTCTTAATTAGATTTCAAAATGGAAAGAGTTCTCTAAATGTTTTAAATTCTTTTATGTGCCTTAGAAAAAATTTACCTGGTATGAACATGAGAGTGCATTGATCCGCAAAATATTTGAGCATCGTAGCTCGTAGATATTGAAAAATAAGTTACATCGAGCACGTCAATCCAACAAAAGCCTATTTGGATGGGAGATGAAGTTTGGGATGGATTGCTTCAAGAATTGGGCAATGATGGATTCAAAAAAATAAGTGCTCAAAATAGAGCGAATCGGGCATCAGACTGTGGTGGTGTTGGATTTCCACTTCATCAGGGTGGTTGTATCTCACACCTATCACATAAAGATAAATTGGTAATTTTTATAGAAGTATCAATATTTAATTTTAATTATAATTGATTTATGATAAATGTGTTTGGATGTAGGAGAAAGAACTTGGACACCCACCTGGACTTGCAGAATTGTTTATGCATACACATTCTGCATTAAACGACAAAGGTGAACGCATATGGGTTAATGAACGTGCACATAATACTTATGTAAGTAGTATGTTATATTTTTTACAAAGAAAGTTTAAATGTTATATATATGTTAATTTTTAATGTAGAAAGTTTAAAATTTTATATATGTTGATAATTCTATGTACTTTATGTATAGAATACGTTCAACAGTCGACTAGAGAGTTCTCTAGTCAAAATTCAAATGATGGTGTGAACAATTCTTCAGTGCCCATGTCATCTCAACTTCAGGTGAAAGATCTAAGTTATTAATTTATATTTGATCTTATTTTCAAATTGAATTATTTTACTTGTATTAATTTATGATAATATTATTTATGTAGGTGTGGAAAGATACAGTAGGCGGATCGAACAAGGGGCAGATTTATGGACTTGGAAGTGAGACATCCTTTGTCTTGGGTCACTCATCTAGTAGATTTCCAAATAATCCGCCCCAAGAAAGTGCAGTAGTGAAGAAATTCCAAGACGAAATGACGGTGGTGAAAGAACAATTGGCAATGTATATAGACGAAAATATGATGTTTAGACAAAAATTCATGGATATGGAGGTGATGATGCGACAGATGCAGCAGCGGCAGAATATTCATACCCCATCACCATCCGTTCATCCTCATACATCACCATTTTATCCGCCTACAAATCTCTCCTCCATGGCACCGGGCTCATATTTACATCGACCAGAGGTATCTCATGCACCATCCTTTTCTAAATCTCTTAATGAACAACAACGAAGAAGCATAGATGACGAGGATGATGATTGATTGACTTATGTATGAATATTTTAGGCATATATTGTATTAACTTGATTATACTTTGATAATTACATTTAAATTTTTATGTTGTTGAATTTATAAATATTTTGTTTCTTTAATGTTATATTTGGATTTTATGAAAGATTTGTTGTTTTATTATTTGACGGCCATAAATATCGTTAAGTATTGTGGTGTTGGACTTATGAATATACTATGGTGGTATCGATTACAGGTTTTTAATATTGATAAAAATGCTACAAAAAATTAAAAAAAAAATTATTTTGCGATGGAAAAATTCCTCAAAAACTACGTTTTGAGACGGAAAAATCCGTCGCAAAAAATACCAAGAAATTCAACATTTGCGACTGAAACATTCGTTGCAAAATCCGTCGCAATTTTCTGCGACCAAATATTTTGCGAGATTTTTTCTGTCGCAAATCCCAATTTGCGATGGAATTTTGGAAAAATCCATCGCAAAATCCGTTGCAAAAAGGCATTTTTTTAGTAGTGGGCTGTTTTCGGCCAAAATTGGTATGTGTAGATTCCTTGAGCTGAGGGGAGTCTTTTTATGTGGTTGGTTTCAAGTTTCCTGGTGGTTTTCTGTCGATTCGCCGTTGAGATAGGTCTGGGGTAGCTTTTGGGTATTAGACAAACTTTTGTCCTCAATTCAATATATATAAACATATTTATCAGCTTCCTCATTTTGACCCCAAAACTTCTAACCGCCTTTCACTTTGCTCCTTGCATTTCAATTAAATCCTTTGACTTTTATTTCTTACACATTGACCCCCAACACTCTTGCCTTTGGGAAATCAAGTCCAAATTTAATTATTTCGAAGTCCTTAAACTTTTATTCTACTCACATTACCCCCTAACCTTTTGAAACTTTTGCAATCAAGTCCTTTTTATTTATTTCTTCAAAATACCAAAATTTAGGGGTGTTACATCTTGTTTTTATTTGTTACTTATTTCGTAAACCTCTGTGAGGTTTTGTTTCATTGATTCTTGCCTTTGATATTGTTCATTACAATACATGTCCTTGTCGGCATACTTAAAATCATTTTGTATTTTAGTTGTTTAGCCTGGTAGATACTTATATGAAAAATCTATTTTGGCCGAGTGCCAATCCCAGAGGAATGCTTGGATTACTAATTCAGACTTGTATTGATAATAAAACAGTTACTTTGGCTATCTTGGTTTGTGATCTTAGCTTTGGGCAGTCGGGGGTTGACTGTGGCCTAAAGCTTGATTGGCGAGTGGCAGGTGATATAAGGGGATAGGCCATTTTACGGTCGGATCAAGAAGATATAAGGGGGTAGGCCATTTCATGATCGTATTGTTTATACAGTATCAATGAGGTATAAAGGGGAAGGCCATTTTACAGTTAAATCGTTTATACACAATCGGGAAATATAAAGGGGAAGGCCATTACACGATCGTACATGTAAAATATGCTTATACCACTAGTTTTATAAAATGTTCTTGTCTAGTCTATTTTATAAAACTGATCAAAATCTTGGATTTTGAAATCTAAATAATTCATGAAACAATTTGTTCATTGAGTTTCATTAAATATAATCATGTCCATGAGTTTTGAAATTTTCTCTGAAATTTATTTAAATGTAAAATGACTCTTCGCCGTTATGGGATGACATTGAGTTAGCTCTTTAAAGTGTTGTACAAGAAATACTAGTTTCTGGTTTTAGTTCGTAGATTCCGTAAACTCCTTCAAATCTCCGATACCTAAATATCGTACCTTGTATTTTAGTTATCTGAATTTAGAACGAATGTTCTTTTTATACTTGTATATTGTATTCTATTTCATTCTGATTCCTCCTATACATGCAAATGCTTGCCTCACTGAGTCCTTCGGACTCACCCTCTTCATGTTGTTCCTTTTGTTCTTTGGCTAGATTGAAGAGTAGAAGTCATCCTGAGCTTGGGTTACCTTTTGGCATAATGTAAATATTATTATCACGACATCTATAACGGTAAGGATGCGTAATGTTATGGTTGTAATGTAATAGGGGGTATAGGTTATAAGTAAGTGTCTTTTCTTATATGAAGTGTGACGGGTTAGACTTTAGAGTTCCTGATGAATGATATATATATGTAAGTTAAATTATGGGCCTTTGAGAAATTGTGACTTGTTATGAGAACTTGTGTTTTGCTTGTCATTTTCAGCATGACTAGCTTGAATTTTAAATTATGAAGTTTCTTAGGTTGACAATTTTGGAGGGTGTAATTGGTTTTGGAAAAATAATATCGGAGTAGCACCTCAATTCGAAGCAAGCACCTCCCGGACGAGGCGCTACATTTATAGTTTATAACAAGTCTTGGTGCCTCTCTTTCAATTTCTGCTGGCTTTTGCACATAAAATGCTGAACAAGACCATGGTGATTTACTTGGCCTAATTATTTTTTTATCTAATAATTCATTTATTTCTTTTTTACAATATTCTAATAGTTCTTGATTCATTTGTATTGGCCTAGCTTTAGTAGGGATTTTAGTTTCTTCAAAACTTTCTTCATACGATAAGGTAACTGAATGTTTCTTTTTATCCCAAAATGCATTTGGGATTTCAGAGGATATTTGTTTTTCCATTTTCTTTTGAAATTCTTTTATTTTGTTTTGAAAATTTTCTCTTATTATATTTTCTTCTATCTTTTTATGAATAATTTCTTCTTTTAAAAATTAATTTGTTTTTCTTTGTTTTCTAGAATTGAACTACTTTGTAATATTCTAATATCTCTTTTTTTGATGGGAAATTGGAATTTAAATAAAATATCTTGTCCTATCGATTTGCTATGTATTCCTTGGCTATCTACTGTAATAGGATATAACATTTGTAAAAATGGATTTCCTAGAATAATAGGGGTATTAAGATTTTTTATTAAAACAAAATTGGTCTTAAAACATATGTTATTATTACATACACGAGCATTTGAAAGTTTACAATTTATTTGTAATTTTGAAGAGTTAGCTACAGATAATCTTTCTTTTGTTTTTTCAAAATATTTAGTTGGTATCAACCCTTTTTGTATACAATTCACATCAGCTCCTGAATCCACCAGAGCAATTGTTTTTAATGTATTGTTTTGTATTTTTATTATGATTTTTACATACCATTTTTGATAACTTATTTTTGATATAGCGTTTATATAAGTTTCTTCTTTTGGAGTAATATTTTCTTCTTCTTTAATTCCTTTAGTTTCTAAATTTTCTTCTTCAATTTTCTTTTTTAATTTTAATAGTAAAATATCTAGTTTTATTTCATGACTTTCTCTTTTTATTTGCGAAAATTCTTTCTTAAGATTTTTTAACTTCTTCTTTTAGTTCACTAATAGTTATTTTTCGAGGCTTGACTTTAAACATATTCATTATATTTTTAAATTCTATTTTTTGCACAGATTCTTTTGGTCTATCTTCATCTGTTTCTATTAAATTTTTAATTTGTTTTAGATATTCTTCCCTAATTTCATCATCAGTAATTTGTTGAGATAACTCTAAAAATTCTCCATATTTACTTAATACATTAAGGGTTTTTTCACAAAATCGTACTTCTGCTTCAGAGGGACAATTACAATTATTTTATTCCTCTTCATCTTGAGATTCTGAGGATATCGAGTAATATTGGTTATCAGATTGGATTTGATTAATATATTCTTCTTAATATTCTTCACTTTCTTCTATGTCGATTTGATCTAAGATTTTTATTATTTCTATTTTTTGTTGTTCTTCTAACTCTAATTCATTTATTCTTCTCCTTGTCCAACAAGTATTGGCATAATGCCCCATTCCCCACAATTTCTACATTTTATTTGTGATTTATCCTTTGTATAATTCTTATTTTTTTCTTTTGTAATTTTTCTTTGTAAATTTTTTCTCAAAATTTTTGTTATTTTGTTTTTTATAATTTCCTTTTCTATTTCTTCCTTTATCATAATGCTTTTTGTGTGTTCTTGGTGATCTAATTCTTTCAAATCCAAATTGTTCACAAAATTGTCCTAATTCCTTTCTAGAACTCATTTGTTGTTTTTTCATTTGTGATTTTAACCTTAAATCGTTGCATAATTGTAATCCTACTATATTTATTTGAGTAATAATTTCTCCATAAGATAAATTTCCTAACTCTTCGCTTTCTGTATTTTTAATTTGGTTTCTAACCTTTTCAGCAAACAATTTTGGTAATCCTGCTATAAATCTTTCTTTCCAATAATAAGAATGAGAATCTTCTATTTGGTATACTCTAGCAAGAAAGGTATCTTTATACCACCTAAAATGTTGAAGTGATTTGCAAGTCAAGTTTTGTAGTATTTGAGAATTCCTTTGCTTATACATATGTGTATCTCCTATAAAATTTATTAATATTGTATAGATTAAAACTTCAACAGCATTGGAAATTGGTACATTATTTGTTGGATGTAATATCATAGTACCATTAGCATCTTTTTTATAACTTTTTAACATCATTTTTTTGGAGGTCTCAGTTATAGTATCCCACCAATTTTTTAAAATTCCATTAAATGCTAAAATTAGATTTTTTGTAGCATCTTCTTCAGAAATTCTATTCTTTTCTTTATAAATATTTGCTACTATAGTATTTGTTTTGAAAGTGTAATTATTTGATATTCAGACAATCCATCTATAGTCCATTTATATATTGAATTTCCTAAAAATGATCTATAATTTTGTATTTCTTGTATTTGTAAATCTGAATGGGTTGGTCTATGATAATAATTTTTGTATTGATTGTATGGTTTTGCATGATTATTTGAAGTTCTATTAATAATAGGATTAATATTATTATTATTTTCATATTCTTCTTCAGTTTCAGTTTCATGTTCTCGTAATATATTAACATTTTCTACTTTTGATTTTCCTTTTCCTAATTCTTTTAACTGCAAACCAAGAAAATTGCAGGATTTTGGCTATTCAGCATGGTTATCACAAAATTCCTGCTTCCGTATTAAACCAACAAAAGACCAAGAGCAATTTCAAATGACAAAACAACAATTGCAAGTTGCTATTGCACATGCATCAACTCGCCAAGAAATGATATCTTTAATGGCAGAATTACAAAAAAGGATTAGCCAAGAAAACAAATCTTAACCAGATGAAGGAACATCCAAGACAACTTATGACAAAGAAATTCCAACTTTCAACCTTGAAGAGACAGAAGATGATTTCTTTAGATTATGACCAATAAAGTTAATAACAATTCGAACTCCAAAATATTAAATCCGAAGAATTATTAACAAAGAAAGACAAAGTCTGCAAAAGCATATTAAAGGCAAAGTATTATTAAAGGACAAGACTCTTGAAGACAAAAAACAAAAGACTTGTGAAGGCAAAGTCTATAAAACAAAGACGACAAAATACAAAAGCAAAAGAATTATTGGAGACAAACAACTATTGAGGACAAATTATTGGTACAATAGCTCGAAAGGTGAGAAGAAAGATTCTTGAAGACCATCTCAAATCCGAATTTGAAGTCTGAAATTTTATCTATAAAAGGAAGACCAAAGAAGGAAGAAGGCATCGAAAAATCTTCAGCTTATTCTATTTTTGATATGGGATGGCCCAAGTTCCTAGGCCCAAACCAAGTCGGCCCAGTCGGGTGCCCAGGGCCCATAAACTTAATCGACCTCGCTCTACCAGGCTAGCCCAGAGATACGCCGCTAGGCCCAGCCAGACGCCCAAGGAACTCCTCGACCTCAGCCGACCATATCGGGTCGAGTCGTAGGTCGAGAACAGTGCAGTACCCTGCCACTACATTAAATGCCCTGACGGACACCACGTCTCCGCATTAATGGCGCATGCCATCCCCCCTCACCGCCTGACACAGCAGGCGCTTCTATAGTGTACTATCTAGTTCTTAAAACCTGGAATGACAGTTTGCTGGAAATATTCAAACAAGGAAAATGACTAATTACCCCTAGCACAAGGTTAGGGGCCCATGGGGGTACCAGAGGGCTTCCCAGACATTTCCTCGAGTGGAGAAGAATATAAATACCCTAAATCCAACCTTCTAAAGGTACGCACTCATATACACTCAAAAGCCCTCACTTCGCTGCTCGATTTTTGAGGTCGATTTCTATTGACTTGAGCGTCGGAGGGCCTAAGTCGAGGGCTTCTCAGCTAGCCTAACGTTTACTATGATTGCAGGATTCTTCCCTAAACAAGTAGGAACTTGAACTTCTCAAGGCGAGTTTCCCCCTATATCCAAACCCAGACATTTATCCAACGGATTGAACCCTCATCATTTGGCACCGTCTGTAGGAAGCATTGAATCCTCTATCGAAAATGGTAAACACTAGGCAAGCCCCATATGGGAGAGAAGAAAACAGGAGGTCAAGCTCTCATCCCCTTCGACAGAACCTAGAACCGAATGCCTAAGGATCCAACGCTCAGCCTGAGCCTGAGCCAGTGGTCACACTCACAATGCCCTAGTTAATGTAGCTCATCAGTGAGCATATCTCTGTACATATTTCAGCCCAACTCTCCGCCGTACTAAATAGACATGCCGTGCAACTCCGGAGTCGGCAGTTAGTGCCACACCTCAGTCTGCGATTTCGGAAAGGGCACAGCCAGAAGAGCACTCCCAGTGACCGGAGTCGCTAAGACACCAGCCCAGGAGAGAATTGAGGCCGGGTCGCTTTCCTAGGGAAGTAGCCCGCCCCTCACCGAGAGAGGAGGTAACAGACTCGTTGACCATGACGTTCGGCCCCTTCGAGCCCCGCAACGTGATAGGGTCGAATGTTCCAGACCCAGGCCTGGCAGAAACGCATCCTAAGCAGATCAGCAAGAGTGGGAGGAGGTATCCCACCAGGTGCAATAGCTGAACAAATGCCTGGAGGAGATCTCAAAAAGAAATGCAGACAGAGCTGTTCAGCCAGATGGGCCACCAAGGTTCAGGAGGGAGCGAGATTCGCCGTTTGTTCAGGAGATCATTGACGAGCGCATCGCCGTCGATGCAAAGATTCCAACAGGACTCCCGAGGTACGATGGCTCCACAGACCCGAACGAGCACATACTGCAGTTTGAACACAAGATGCAGTTGCATGGGCACAACGAGTACATCCATGCAAAAATGCTGGTGACCACATTTCAAGGAGTGGCTTTGGATTGGTTCGTGAAACTGGAACCAACGCCCATCTTCTCCTACGACCAGTTGTGTGATAAGTTTCTGCACCAGTTTGCGAGCAGGAGGAAAGTGAAACTCCCCCATACCCACCTGCATATAGTGAGGCAGGCTGAAGGAGAATCCCTTCGGGATTTTTTCACCAGATTCAACAAAGAAGTACTGAAAATTGATAGCTCGAGGATTGAGTTCTTGATTGATGTACTTTTCTTGGGCTTAAGACACAAAGAGTGCGCCAATGCCTTGGTGCGCGCACAACCCAAAATAATGGAGGAGCTCTTCGACCTCGCAGAGAGGTACATGACCCAGGAAGAGATGAATAGGATGAAATATGGCAGCATGGAAGTCGACAAGAAGAAAGGCAAGGAGAAAGATGATAGATAAAATAAGGAAGGACGCCGTTCCCCGATCAAGCGCTTCCATGAATACACTCCGTTGAACCTGCCGAGGAGAGAAGTGTTGTTCGCCATTCAACACGACAATCTGCTCAAGAAGCCCCAGAAAATCATGAAAATCGAGGCCATGAAGAAGTCAAAGAAGTACTGCTATTTCCATAAGCAGAAAGGGCATGATACCGAGGAGTGCTTTAACCTGAAGGACAAAATCGAGAGGCTGATCAGGCAAGGCCACTTGAAAAAGTTCATCGAAGAGCAAGCTCGAAGAGAGGAGGGTGTGGCCTACCGGACTCCCCGAAGAGAAAGGTCTGTCAGCCTGAGGAGATAAAACAAGGGAAGGCGACCCGCCCAGGAACCCGACCCGTCCTTCAGAGAAATCATTGACATGATCGCAGGGGGACCCTACGGGAGGAGATTCTCGAAATGCGAGAAATAAAATATAGAGGCAACTCGACTCGACCAGACCGCCCAAGGTTGAGACAATCTTCCAGCTGACAACCAGTACTGAACCAATTTCTTTCACCGATGCAGACCTAAACCACATAGAGAATAGAGGAGTCGATCGAAAGATATATTGCCCAATGGTGGTTGCCATCGAAATAGCCAATTTTGAGGTCAGGAAGGTGCTGGTCGATAACGGAAGTTCCGTAAACATCATATTCTTGTCGACCCTGAACAGAATGAAATTGGGCAAGTTGAAGTTTGATCCGACCAGGACACCCTTGGTCGGATTTGGTGGGTCTGAGATCATCCCAAAAGGATCTATCAATCTTTCCACTAAATTCAGGTAAGGTCACCATAGCTGAACGCTGATGATCAACTACCTAGTCGACGCCGCCTTCGCATACAATGCCATCGTAGGATGACCAACCCTTAATGATTTTAGGGCCATTATGTCCACCTATCACATGAAGATAAAGTTCCCGACCCCAGCCGGAGTTGGAGAGCTCTTATGCAACATCAAGGATGCTTGGTGCTGTTACACCATCTCTGTTGACTCCAACGAGTAAAAGAAGAGGCCGGAATTGAAGCCCCTGGGGGGATGCCCCAGTAGCGAAACCCGAGGAGGGACCTTCGATGAAGAAGAGGAAGCTGGAAGACATAAGGGTCGAGCCTGTTGGCGAATTCAAAATAATCGAGCTTGAGCCTGGGAACCCTAACAAAACCACCAGAATTGGAAGCGATATGGGGGATCGATTAGAGTGCCTTATGGTCGACTTCCTCCGGCGCAACATTGATGTTTTTGCATGGAAAGCTGCGGACGTTCAAAGCATCAACTAACATCATTGTCCACCAACTCAATGTGGACCCAGCGCACAAACCAGTGCGGCATAAGAAAAGAACTTTCAATGCTGAGAGGACCCAGATCATCGATGAGGAGGTTGGCAAGCTTTTGGAAGCAGGATATATTGTAGAAATCCAATACCCCTCTTGGCTTTGTAATGTTGTACTTGTCCCCAAGAATGAGAGAAAGTGGAGAATGTGTAATGACTTTATTGATTTGAATAAAGCTTGCCCTAAGGATCCTTACCCCTTGCCTTGTATAGATTTACTAGTTGATTCTACTGCTGGTTGTGAGTTGCTTAGCATGATGGATGCATTCCAGGGCTACTATCAAATATTCATGGTACCCGAAGACAGGGATAAAACCTCTTTTGTCGTTCCTAACGGAGTATATTGCTTCCTGGTTATGCCGTTTGGACTTAAAAATGTAATGGCAACATACCAGAGACTAGTTAATTTCATGTTCAAGAATGAGATTGGGAAGTCAATGGAAGTCTATGTGGATGATACGATCGTAAAAACTGAAAAGGCCGAAGACCACTTGGTCGACCTCAGCTACATCTTCGCTATACTGAGAGCTTTTGGCATGAAGCTCAATCTTAGCAAATGCACTTTTGGGGTACGAGGAGGAAAATTCCTTGGCTATATGGTCAGTCAGAGAGGGATTGAAGCCAACTTGCAGAAGATCCAAGCAATCCTAGACATCACTCCACCTCGTACAGTTCATGACGTCAAGCGTCTGGTCGGCAGAGTTATAGCCTTGGGCAGATTCATAGCCCGACTAGCGGACAAGAGCCTTCCCTTCTTCAAAATCTTCAGAAATGCAAAAAAGTCCGGATTCAATTGGGATCAGCAGTGCGATCAGGCCTTGCTAGAGCTCAAGCAATAACTCACTTCGCCACCTATGCTCGCCAAACTCGAGCTGAGAGAAGTGCTATAGCTATACTTGGCAGTCTCGTCGGCCTCCATCAGCTCGGTGTTGATGATGAAGAGGGGAGGAACCCCCCATCCAGTATATTACTGCAGCAAAGCTCTCCAGGGACCCGAGCTCAATTATATGGAGATCAAGAAGTTTGCTCTAGCCCTTATAACGTCGGCCAGGAAACTACGCCCTTACTTTCAATCCCACACAATCTTGGTGTTGACGAATCAACCACTAAAGCAAGTGTTGTCAAAGCCAGACACTTCTGGTCGGCTCACCAAATGGGCCATCGAGCTTGGGGAATTCGACATCACATTCCAACCAAGAACTGCCATTAAAGCACAGGTACTGGCCAACTTCATCGTCGAACGGCTCGACCTACCAACGCAGGATGTTGAACACACCTCCATGTGGACCTTGCACGTCGACGGGTCCGCAACCTCGTCCGGAGGCGGGATAGGGGTATCCCTCCGATCCCCATTTGCCGAGGAGTATGACTTCGCAGTGAAACTTGACTTCCTGGTCACCAATAATGAAGCGAAATATGAAGTTCTCATCGCGGGAATGCGCATGGCCACGACCCGCAGCGTTGAGCAGCTTGCAGCATTCACTGACTCTCAGCTGGTGGCAGAGTAGGTCGAAGGCAACTTTGAGGCGAAGGAACATAAAATGGCACAATATTTGGCAGAAGTGCATCAATTGAGGCAAATGTTCAGAAACTTTTCACTAAGCCAAGTCCCTCGATCAGAAAATGAGTGAGCAGACGCGCTCTCGAAGCTAGCCAGCTCGACGAAGGGCACCAGAGAAAGAACAATAACATTCTTGGTGTTCGACAAACCTTGTGTCACCGCCACCGATCAGGGCCTTATCGGATGCCTCAAGGAAGCGGCCCTCTCTTGGCAGGATCCAATCAAACTCTACCTTGGTCGAGGTACCTTACCCAACGACGACAAAGAGGCCCGCAGACTCAAGGAGTTAGCAGCCAAATATGCGCTGTACGAACATGGCCAGTTGTATCGGAGGTCGATAGCAGGACCGCCACTCAGATGTCTAGAACCTGACCAAGCAAATGAAGTGTTGCAGGAGATACATGCTGGCATCTGTGGCAACCACTCAGGCGGTCGATCCCTAGCACACAAGGTCATTCGCTAGTCGACTTCGCTAAAAAATGCTCATCATGCGAAATTCATTCGAACATTCAGCACCAGCCAGCCGCACCGATGATCAGCGTTAACATCACCTGGCCATTCAACCAGTGGGGGATTAACATAGTTGGGTCGCTCCCGAAAACTTCCGGCCAGCGCAAATTCATCATAGTGGCCGTTGAGTACTTTACAAAATGGGTGGAAGCTGAGGTAGTCCCAAAGATCACCGACGCGGCCATTAAAAGTTTCATTTGGAAGAATATAGTATGTCGATTCGGATTGCCTAAGGTCCTAATCTCAGATAACGGCACCCAGTTTCAAAGCAAGAACACGAGGAAATGGTGCGAGACCTTGGGGATCACCCAACACTTCACTTCAGTGGGAAATCCGCAGGCTAATAGACAGACCGAGGTCACCAACAGAACTGTCCTCAACCACATTAAGAGTCGAATAGCGGGGACTGGGGCCAGTTGGATCGATGACCTCCCCGATGTGCTTTGGGCTTACAGAACGACACCTCGAACAGCCACGGGCCACAGCCCGTGCAGCCTAGTCTATGGATCCGAGGCAGTAATCCCATCAGAATTGATTCAACACACCGCGAGGGTGATCCACTATAACTCGATAACAAATACATTGGAGAGGACACTAGATCTAATCACTGTCAACGAACAACGTCATACAGCATACAACATAATGCAACAATATCGCTCAAAGATGGCAGACCGTTATAATAAAACAGTACTACCCCGGAGCTTCAGGGTGGGCTACCTCTTTTCTCAAGAAAGTGGAAGTGTCTAAACCTGTCGGAAAGCTCGACCAAAAATGGGAGGGACCGTACTGAGTGATCAAGGTGTCAAAAAATAATGCCTACCGACTAGCTGATGCATCGGGCCGTGAGCTGCCTCGACCTTGGAACGCAGTAAACTTGAAATTTTTTTTTGTGTAAACTGGTCATCGACGACCTTTGTATCACTCAATGAAATGAAATCATGACATGTCCAAACCTTACGAAATGAGATGAATCTTTCTCAAACAGTCAACCCCGTAGTCGACCAAGCAGGCTGCATGCCACCAAGTTGAGGCCTTCACACAGAGACTACATAGTCGACCCCGCAGTCGACAAAAGGCTCTACGCCACCAAGTCAAGGCCTTCGCGCTGAGACCACATAGTCGACCCCGCAGTCGGCAAAAGGCTCTACACTGCCAAGTCAAGGCCTTCGCATTGAGACCACATAGTCGACCCCATAGTCCAAACCAACAGCCGACCTTGCAGTCGGCAAAATTGCCTTTACGGAGTTACGGCGCCAAGTCGAGCCCTATGGGCCGACTTAGTTAAAATTGTTAATTACAATTACAACGATGATAAACCTATCCTACAATCATCAAGGTCATTCCAAACTTGAACATTAGCTATTATGCTACCGGACTAACTACAACATACACGACAAGAGTCAAGAGTTAAGAATTAATTCAAAAAAGTACAACCTTTATCTGACGAAAAACATGAATGAAGATTACTGGCCACATTCGTGAGCATCCATTGGAAAATTTCGACAAGCAGAACAATAAGTTGATGCTTTGCAAAACACGTACACGTCAATCAAAGCAATTCATAACAAGAACAAGAAAAGTTATGATTGAAATTGCAGTTAAGAGAAAGCAAACTAATCGTTTAGTCATTCCAAAGAAAAGCCTCATCGAGGTAACCATTCAACAATCATCGTTAAGGCCACATCGAGGCATATACATATAAACAAAACAAATAGGAGAACCAGGCCTACCTAGAGCTGCCGGCCTCTTCGATAGCGGGGGTGGGGGCAAGAGCTGGTGTAGCAGTTGGCTGGGGCTCGGGCAGGGCCACTGACATGGGTACAGCGGCAGTCACAAGTCGAAAGGGGCTAGCTGCACCCTATAAGAACACCCGTTCGAAGATTGGGAAGAAGGAGGCCACATCAGCTCTCCCCTTGGATACCTCGTAGGTGAGGTCGCCGGCGAACTCAAACTCCCTAGCCACTGCCTTCAATTTTCTATCAATTTTAGCCCGCCTTCTCTCTTCGGGCGTCAGTTCGACCTCCAGCGCGGCCTCCGCCTAGCCGGCTTCAACGACGGGCTTCGCCTCATCCACCTCTTCCTCCAGATAGGGATGCAGTTGCTCGTCGAGCGCATGGCTCATTCTGGAACGATCCTCGACCCGAAGTGAATAGGCCATAAACTGCATTTGCTGAATCGCCTTTTGAAAAGCGCTCCGGGCGTCGTCCAGGGCGAGCACAACACTCGCATCTTGGAAAGCTGGACTAACCAGGAACTGCTGCACAGCTTCCTGGCGCACTTCTGGCAATACCTGGCCGAACTTAACCCTGGCCTCGGCCAGACGTTCACTCCGACCAGCAGCTCGACCAGACTCATAGGCAACTTGTACGTCCAGCTGTAGCTTCTTTAATAGCAAGGAGGACTTGCTCATCTTTCTCCTCGAGCTCCTTGGCTCGTTGGTTGACTTGTTTCTCCAGCTCGTCGACTCACATCTGAGAAGACTCCAGCTGAACCTTCAAAGTCTCGACATCCTCGCCACCCTCCAACTACTTTCGATCAGCAAGGGCTAGCTCTGCTCGATGGTTGAAATTGTAGCCCATATGCTCGACCTGATATATAAAGGTCATCACTACCAGACCGAGAAGAGTGTAAACACGCAGGAATAAAAAATATGAAACCTTGCCATGTTGGAGTGGTAAGCAAATTCACAAAGGGACGCGGCTTGACTCATCCCCATAATCCTCTTTTGGTCAGCCAGAAACTGACCTGCCATCAACACCTTCAAAGGATCTATCCCGATGGGCCCCGCCGTGTACATGCTCGAGGAATTAGTACAATAGGGCTTGGCTCGGGCCCAAACTATGGAGACGGGAACTTCGGCAAAGTGAACAACACATCGTCCCCTCGATCTCCGAAGAGATCGTTCCCGATCGGGGCTGCCTTCCTTTTGCCCTTTCCGGTAGCAGCTTTCTTTGGCGGATGACCGCCATGCTCGACCATTGCTCTTTTGCTCCGACTCGCGGGGCACTTGCTTGCGATGGCCACCGCTCAACCGGGCAATGGACTTGGAGATGGCGTGGGGGCTGCAGCCACTCGACGTGGCTCTTCGGCGGCAGCTGGCGCTCGACGAGCATCGGCGCCCTGTCGTCGCTGCTGGGTTTTTTCTGCTCGGGCCAATTCTTCAGCTCTTGACCTGTACATAATTTCTGCGCGATCTGCCAAACATCAAAATTAATAGAGATCAAAAACAGAGAATCACGCACGTAATCAAAGATAAACAAATACCAAGACACACTCCATCTACCTATTTGATAATCGGCAGGAAAATCTATCGGGGCCGGTGACAGCCCAGTCAACAGTAAGTGCCTCTCCTTGATAAAGACAGAGGCCTCCATGGGGCCGAATTCGACCAGGTCCCGCACAAATGTGTTCGGCCAGGTTGGGGTGCGGTTCCCCGGTATATCGACATGCCCCCTCAACCAGCCCCACGAATATTGAAACCCCCCGCCACTCGTACAAAAAGGTAACGCTTCTTCCACTCCTGCCCATATGAAGAGGAGGGGGGTTACGAGGAATCTGCATCGG
The DNA here is from genome assembly GCA_018894105.1 of Jacaranda mimosifolia. Lineage (NCBI taxonomy): Eukaryota > Viridiplantae > Streptophyta > Magnoliopsida > Lamiales > Bignoniaceae > Jacaranda > Jacaranda mimosifolia. Next base: position 4,620,540 of record CM032125.1, read on the forward strand.
GGTCGAGCAGTGAGGTAGTAAAATCCCGACTCGACGGTGCTACTCGACTTGCGGGACATGGGAAGATGAAAAAGATTGGAAAAGTTCTTAAAGCTAGCCGTCTGATTAAATAGGTGCATCAAAACTATAAAGCTGCAAAGGGTAGCAAAACAGTTGGGCAGGAGTTGCGTGATGCATATTTGAAGACCCCTGAGCTGACCAACCATACTATCACTCAGGGGGAACCTAAGTCCACACCTAAATGTATCCTCGAAGACAGTAATGCATCCCGCAGGAGCGCGATGCATTCGACTAGGTGGTCTAGGGGTCAACAACTGATATTCGGGAGGGATATGGTACAACTCTCTCAGACGGCTCAGGTCCCCAGGGTTCATGGTAGAGATTATTTCACTGTAGTGACTGGGAGTAAACAGTCGACCTCGCGAACGGGGAATCTGGCTTGGCCCAGCTTCTTCCTCCCCGCGGTGGTTGCTCGAGCTGCTAGAACTGAATCGTCACTCGACGACTCGCCAGACGACGCAGAGGAATACCTACGCCTTTCAGACTGGGTGGCCTTACTGTCTCCCTTGACTACCCTTATAGCTATATAACCCCAGCATGATTCTCAAAGAAAAGTAGACGACAGGAAGTAAAACAGAGGAACACTTACTGAATGCAAAGGTTAAACTCACGAAGTCTCGGAAGTGAAGCTGTTTCTACAAGCACTCGACCAGATTCTAATGCGGTAAAAGTAAAAATGGCTAGAGTTACAGTGAGTATTTATAGGGAATAGGGCGCGGAAGACCAAGCGTCTGCAATAATGCCTGTAATTGCCACGCCACCCCACGTGCGCCACGATGTAACCGCTCAATAAATGCGTCAAACCCTGGTCGATTATCGCTAATGCCTATTTCGCTACTTCCCAACGCTTCTCGTCGAATCCCTGTTCAGCCTTGCGAAGTGGGGGGACTCATGATATGGGATGGCCCAAGTTCTTAGGCGAGTCGGCCTAGTCAGGTGCCCAGGGCTGACAAACTTAATTGACCTCACTCTACCAGGCCAACCCAGAGACACGCCGCCAAGCCCAACCAGACGCCCAAGGAACTCCTTGACCTCAGCCGACCATATCGGGTCGAGTCGTAGGTCTAGAACAGTACAGTACCCTGCTACCTCATTAAATGCCCTAACGGATACAACGCCTCCATATTAATGGCGCATGCCATCCCCCCCACCGCCTGACACAACAGACGCCGCTACAGTGTACTATCTTGTCCTTAAAACCTGGAAGGACAGTTAGCTAGAAATATTCAAACAAGGGAAATGACTAATTACCCCTAGCATAAGGCTAGGGGCCCCTGGGGGTACTGGGGGGCTTCCAAGACATTTTCTCGACTGGAAAAGAATATAAATACCCTCAATCCAATCTTCTAAAGGTACACACTCATATACACTCAAAAGCCCTCACTCCGCTGCTCGATTCTTGAGGTCAATTTCTACTGACTTGAGCATTGGAGGGCCTAAGCCGAGGGCCTCTCGGCTAGCCTAACGTTTACTGTGATTGCAGGATTCTTCCCTAAAAAAGCAGGAACTCAAACTTCTCAGGGCGAGTTCCCCCCTATATCCAAACCCGGACACTTATCTTACGGATTGAACCCTCATCAACTTTATTGCATCTTATTATCCATTATAACTTTCTAGTTCTATCAGTATACCAAATCCTTTCTCTTGTAAACAAATTCACAGACAAAGTCCCGTGTTAAACTCTTGTACAAATTCTATTTGTCAAGTAAGCTTTCTTATTTACCAATTGTGTTTATTTATCTGTTACATTTACGAATATTTTATTTATCTGTTATATTTACAAATATTTCATTTATTTGTTGTATTTAAAAATTTTGATATTATCATTGCAAATATTTTTTTAATGGCTTTTGAATATGCTTCCACCCTAGGTTCATACCTTAGTGGTATGAATTAAATGGAAAAAATGAAATTCATAATCTTAAACAAGAAAATAAAATTCCATTCACATTCTCCTATTGAAACATTAAAAGCAGTTTTATACCTGTCTTTTTCTTAATTCATTCACTTTATTATGCTGAATTTTAGATTCATTTGAATTCATTTCTCTAATTTTAAACGTTATAATATTACAGAAAAAAAGACAATTAGGTCAATTTGGTATGGAACAACCAGCCACTGGTAAACCTAATAGGCATAAAAAGGATAAAATATCTTTTAATAAGAGAAAAGAGAAAAAAGAAAAAAGGAAAGAATAGAAAAGAGAAAATCAAAAGCCTATTTTAAATGTGGTAAAATAGGTCATTATGCTGATAAGTGTAAAATGAAGAAAACGATTAATAATCTCAATATAGATGAAGAGTTAAAAGAAACTCTTTTTAAATTGCTTTTAAATTCTGAATCAGAAGATACTTCTAATAATGATAATTCAGATAATAATTCTTAAGAATCTTCAGTATCTGAAGATTTAAAGGCAATAGATAATGAAAATTATATTTCTGAAGAAGAATGTTGTGATCCTTGTCAGCAAGGAAATCCTTGTTCTAAACAAAAAAATGATAATGAAGAATTTTATAAAATTCTTGCTCAGTTCAATGATTTAAATATTAATGTCTTAAACAGTGAAAATCTTATGGAACTTTTAAAATTTATAAAAGATCCAGAAATTAGGTCTAAAATTATAGAGCAAATAGAAAACACTCCTAGTACTTCTTATAATAGCTTTGAGAAAAGTCAAGAAGTTTATACTTCACCTAAACCTTATACTATGGCTGAGGTTCAAAATTTTTTAATACAAAGACAAAAAGTTGAAACTCCTACTACAGTTCAAGATTTAACTATAGAAATTAATAGTTTAAAAAATGAAATTCATAATCTTAAACAAGAAAATAAAATTCTTGATGAAAGAATTTATATTCTAGAAAATAATAATAAAATCATAAATTTTCATAATAAAAATCTTGATGAAATAATAAGATTTCCTACTGAGGATAATTTTCTTTCTATACTTGAGATGATTACATCTCAAAAATGGTTTATAAAAATAACTTTACTCATTGATAATAGATTTAAAAAGGAATTAACTGCTTTAGTTGATAGTGGAGCAGATTTAAATTGTATACATGAGAGAATAATTCCTACCAGATATTTTCATAAAACTACTCATTCTCTTAGTTTTGCTAATGGTCAGAAATTAGATATTCAATATAAATTACCAAAAGCATATATTTGCAAAAACAATACTTGTAGGGATAATATTAATTATGTTTTACATTTCAGGTACAATCAGGGACTGAACCAGATTTTTTCAATAGGTGGGGGGGGGGGTGTTCTGAATTACCAAATATATATATATATATATATATTATTTCATCATATATACTAATAATTCAAAATCTATAGTTTCAAAACAATCGATACAAGAAAAATAGAATGACAAAGAAGGACAATGGCAATGAGCAATGAGCATATTTTCAATAAAAAGAATGACAATTTTATAATTTGAGAAATGACAAAATTATAATATTTTAAAATTTTCAACATAAAAAATTAAGTTTTAATATTTTGAGAGGGGGTGACTCTGGCTCTGTCTCTGGGTATAATTAAATATTATATTTATTTATTTAATAAATAATTTAAAATAATTTAATTTCATATAATACAAAATTATTTGGCTTTGTTTGGGATCGTTTCCCGGAGCGCCGACATTTTGGGGAAACATTCCCAAAATATACCGGCCACAATTTCCCTTCATTTTACTGTTTTGATTCTCGAAAAAAATCCTTGCCTTACCACTCTATTAACCAAATAATTGCCTTCATTTCCCATTCCCCAATCTGACCCAAGCGCAGCAATCTCTCTCCATCTTATTCATGCTTGTCTCCCATCTCTCTCATGTCTTCTCTCAGTTACTATATCTCCCGGTCTCCTTCCCAACTTCATTTCATCTCCATCTTCCTACTTATAAGAAACTTTTGCAGACCTACTTCATCTGCTCCCATTGCAGTACATTGTCCAACTGGCTCCCTAAACAGCCTCATCGTCGCCCTTCTTTCTCCTCCTCTATGCGGTTGGTTGGCATTCTCGCACTCCAAGGCGATTCACACCAGCTCAGAAGATATCTCTTTCACCAGGCTGGAGGTTGAAACCGCGAGCGTATTAGCAATACAGGTTCGGATATCAGGGGGTGATGGGGAGTTGGGTCGGAATGCTGAGCCATCTGCATGTGGGGAGGATAGAAGGAAAAGTGAAAATTCGAAAGAGCGATCGGAGGAAGGTGGAGACTCCGCTGCGAGTTCTGTTAAGAGTGAGGAATGCGGTGGCGGAGTCAGAAGCTCGCCGGACGAGGGGGCCATGGTGAAAACCCTCGAGTTGCCGCCGATTTGAGGGACGTCAAGGTTGATCTTGTATAGTTGGTCGGAATGATCTTGCTAGTGCTTCTTAGCAGCTGGTACTTGAAAGAGCACTTGGTTGACTATTTGCTCATGTTGTCTCATGGTGGACATATATAAATATTATATGTATATCTATAGAATTTTAAGTGAGCAAGAAATAACCTATAATACAAACAATTCTCAAACTGTGTGTGTGTGTGTGAATTCTTGAAATATGATCAAAAGAGATTAAAGATTCTTGTTTTTGTCATCAAGGTCAAGCGGATATAGGAAATATATTGTTGGTGTTTTTGATTGTAGTGTGTTTTGAGTGTGTGATTGTATGTGTAATGGGGTGTCAAGAAATTAGCACAAGTTGGAAACTACCAATAATCTTGAGAAGTGAAGAGGGTGGAATCTTGTAATTGGGTGTTAATGATTGTGGTGTGTTTTTGAGTGTGTAATGCGGTGTGAAGAAATTAGCATAAGTTGGAAACTATCAATAAGCTCGAGAATGAAGTGAGTGGAATCTTGAAATTGGGCGTTAATTTTTTCAAAAATTAGAATTGAAGGATGGGATTTTGATGGTTATTTGGAAAGTGGGAGAGAAGAAATGAATGAAAGACAATTTTATTTTACAAGAGATGAACACGTATTTTGTAGTTGAGTTTTTTATTCTTTAAGTCATTTTTTTTTTTTTAAATTTTGAACATTAAACATTATTACTATATTTTCAAATAGGTATCATCCTTTTTAATTCAAAAATTGCCAACTTATTTACGATACACCAAAAAAAAAAAAAAAAAAAGAAAAGAAAAGAAAAAATGCAACCAACAAACTAATCAACTATGTTTAATATATCCAAAAAAATAATATACATAATCATTGAACCAATCATTACAAACTTACAATATAATCACATTCATTCACTACATATATATACATATATACACAACATATTTTACTATTATCCTTATAATTAAAAAAATTCATTAAAATCAAATTTCACTCCCAACTACCAACATAAAGGCATTGATTTGACATCACAGTATAAAATATCTCCTTCACAACATAACCAAACATATCAAAATTTTTCAAACCCATTTTTTAACTATTCTCCAAAACATAATTAAACATCAATCACATTCTCCACAATTCTTTCAACATTCATTCTCTTAAAACACACAACAAACACATAATAAAGTCAAACAAGAAATATATCCAAACACTACCTTTGTTTTTTAAATTTGATGAATCGTTATTAAGTCATATGTATATATACATATTTTAATTTAAATAAATAATAAAGTTTTATTTATACATAACTTGTAAATAATAAATAGTTAAATAAATTTATTTTAATTAATAAATAGTAATTAATTTATAATTAACGTACAATAATTAATTTTTTTTATATAAGTCAATTTTAACAATTATGATATAAATATGATATTATCTGGCTTTTATAATTAAAATATAACTACGATTCACAAGTAATTAATACTTATTAATAAATATTTTCTTTCATATAATACATCATTTGTTAGTGTTAAATTTATAAATATAAATATAAAAAATAAATTATCATTTAAATTAATTACATATCATTTTGTTACAATCATATATATCAATTATTACATATATATATATACACACACATTATCCAATTATAAATATACATACATATATTATATTAAAAAATAACTTTCACCCTATAAAACCAACAAATCGTAATTGATTTGACATCAGCAGTAAATTTACCCCTGTCAAAACATTAAAAACAGACAACTTATTATTAATTTTTTTTAATATTTTTCAAAAATAAAATGAAACGCCCCACATATTTTTCAAAGTTTCTCCTAAAAACCCAATCTTACAGTAGAGAAATTAGGTGCGCGCGCGCGCGAGAGAGCGCATGCGAGACAGCCATGAGATTTTAACTCTCCGCCCTCGCAATTCTAATTCGTGCCTCCGCGATGAACCCTCCAGCTCCGCCGCCTCCACAGCAACCGCCACCGCTACCTCCGGCGGCGGCCAATTTCCTCCCATATCACCACCCAAATCATCCACCACCGCCGCCGCCGCCCCCGCCACCTTCTCTGCCCTCTGTCCTCTCCGACCTCACCTACCTTCTCCGCCTCTCCACCACCATCCTCCACTCTCTCCCCACTCCCACCATCACCAGGTCTACTACCTCTCCTACCCTTCTTCCCTGTCCTTTCAACCCTAACCACCGTCTCCCTCCTTCATCTATCTTTTCTCACTACCTCAATTGCCCTTCCCCCATCTCTCTACCCCACACTTTCCACTACCCTCTCACTCTCCATTCCTCCTCCTCCAGCGCCACCTCCCCACCTTCCCTCCCCACCACCTCCTCCGACCTCTCCGTCCCTCTTGAAAACTATATTGGCTACAGTGCTCCGGCCAACTATTTCTTTTACCAAAACTGTCCCGCTCCCGTCACCCCTTCAATCCATCCTCCTCCATTACTCAATGTACCCAGGGTTATTTATATCGATTGTGCTGAATTCAGTAAAGATTCTAATTGGGAAAAATATATGGGTTTTTCGCTGGATTTAATTAGATTTCTTCCATCAGAGATTTGGGCTATTCGGGGTGAAATTGAAGCGTGGGGTGGTGGTCTCCCGGCTGTTTATTCTTCTAGAATTTTGCGCGCGATACTGAGGTTGAGAGATTCTAAGTTGTTGCGTTTGTACGAGTGGGTTGTCGCGACTTCCCCTAGATATGGAGTAATCATTGATTTCGCCATGAGGGATCATATGGTTTTGTTGGTTAGGTTGTGCCTGAAGGTGATTGTTAGGGAGGCTTTTGGGTTGGCAGGTGTTACATTTAGCGATGAAGAATTGAAAATGGAGGAGAATGTTTTGTCGGGATTGAGCAATCGGAGCTTTGAGTGCCCTATTTTGGTGAAAGTGATGATGTGGTTAGCTATGCAGTTCAGTATATTGTATGGTGAAGTTAATGGGAAGTTTTTTGTGGTTGATGTGTTAAAAGAATGCATATTGGACTCTGCACTGCATGCTTCATTGTTTCCTTTGGAGCAAAAAGACGCTGAATTGAGTGACTTTGAAAAGGTTGACGGTCCGGTGGAAGAGCTGGTGCAAAGTATGATGTCAATGGATGATACCAAGAGAGATGAGAGAGAGAACAAAAAAGGTGAAACAGTCGCCAACAGTATGATTTTGATCTCCCAAGTGGCTGCAGCTGTGGCAGCATTGCACGAGCGATCATTGATTGAGGAAAAAATTAAGGCGTTACGAAATACACGACCACTGTCGGCATACCAACGGTATTGTTCTGATGTTTCTGCTTTAAGTATTTTACTGATACTGTTAAGAACCTGATGATACTAATATTCGTGGTATCATAACTTGTGATATAAACCTTAACTGAATAACTAGATATAGAATAAATGAGTATGTGGATTTTAAATTTTATTTTGATTTCATTTATTGCATATTGCTGAGCATCGATGAAGCTCAGATAAAATTTTATGCTTCCTATAATATGATGCTGAGTGAATGCACCTTTGCTTTCCCTATTTTCTTGTCATTTTAAGGGAAGACTTGATATCTGAGACAGTCATCTTATGTTGGTACACTTTTATGTAGTAATTTGGAGCATGCATATGTTTCGAAGGTAGCTGATGAGGAGCGACAAAAACGTCCAGACTATCGACCTATAATTGAACATGATAGTTTCCTTTGGCGCAGGTTAAGTAATCAGGTAAATTCTTGATTCTTTTTACAACTGCATGGTGCATGCCTATAGTTGTCATTTGTTTAGTATTGTCTTTGTCAGTCTTGGCAAATGGTAATGCTACTGCTGCTACATTAAACTTAATAGGAACTAGGAAGTGAAGTGGTGGCATACAGCAAGAATGATAAGGATATTTGCAGATTGCCTTAGAATAGCTCCTCCTGAGTTGTTTTATAACACTTGTTTGTTTTTGCAATTGAAATATCAGAATTTCTTGAGCTCCAATGTGAAATGGCCAGCATTTTGAGTGCTGATTTACGCTGGTGTCTGTTGTCTAACCATGATTTAGAAACTGTTTAGTGACCTGTTCACAGTTCTGCCTGCTCAACCTTTGCGCATGATTTTCTTTCTTTTGTGGTACTTCCACAGTTTCAAGCCGGTAATAATGTTATATGATTTTCAGCATTTGCTGCATTTGGTTTTCATATTTGTTTTTTCATTCAGTGGAATTTCAATGCACTTGGATGCTAATTGCCTGTGGAAAGAGGTTGTTTAGGATGAATGTGATGGCTGGTATGAACATGATGATCTTTGCTATTTCAAACTATTGTTTGTCTTTTACTCCTCTCTGGGATTCAAATCTCCTATTTGCTTTCTGGATGTCCCAAGTGAAGGTCCATTTCCTAAAATGGCAAATATTTCCCAAAATTGCCTCCGTATAAAGGAAAAATGTGATTGCTAATATTATCCACAGCAAAACTATAAGGATATGAAAAGTATTTTCAGCTCTCATTTAAAACTATTTGCCTGCTAACTAGGACTTATATTTCTGATAGGAGTATATAAAAATGTAAGATGTTTATATCATAATTGACATCATCATCATCGTCATCATCATTATGAACATTATTATTACTCTTAGTATTATTGCTACTTTTTGGTTATTGGGAGGGGCAGTCAATTATATATTGGTGTTTTTCATACATTAATTATCTATGCAATCATTTAGGATACCAATAAAGTAAAGACAAGGGAGGAATTATTAGCTGAGGAAAGAGATTACAAACGTCGGAGGATGTCATACCGTGGCAAGAAATTGAAGCGAAACACTTTAGAGGTAAGGTTTTTATGTTTCTGTTTTCTTCTTTCTTTACTTTTATCTTCTTGTCATAATTGAGCCAATTTTCCCTCAATTCTAAAATGTCAAACCTTGTGTCTATGAGTGAACTTTCTTAATCATCTTTGATTTTACATTAAACTAGAAGATTATTTTGTGCTGTGCATAACTATCATAGGGCTCAGGCCCCTACTATATCTCCATTTTGTCTTCGTTCACAGGAGTTGGTTTGATGTTAGTGTCATTTCCCTCCCCACTAGTCATGGTTCTGTTAAAAATTGCAACTATTGCTATGAATAAATTGCTTCACATAATGGACTTTATTATCTCCTTCTATTTCCTTGAAGGTGATGAGGGATATTATAGAGGAATATATGGAGGAAATCAAACAATCTGGAGGGATTGGTGGCATGTCAAAGGCTGTAGAGGAGACGGAAGCTTTTGCACCTAAACATTTGAATACAAGTGCTACCAGTGTTTCTGGATCAAGGAAAAATACTGAAATATATGAAGAGAGTAGAGGCCAGTCACCTGATTACAGGAAAGAGTTACACCCACGTCATGATTCAGAAGACTCCAAGGATGACATCCAACGACCAAGACGAGATTCAAGCTGGGATCATGGGCGTCAAGATATCAACAGAAATGCGAAGAGAGTTAGCCATGACAGAGATGATTACTCTGGAAGTAGGGACGGAAGACAAAGCAGCCGTCACTCAAGAGAGCCAATGCATGGTAGAGAAAAGCAAGACTTTGTTGAGGCCTTTGCAGAAGGTTCTTTACAAAAATCACGCCAAGGGCGGGGAGACTCACATGAGCGGAATTATACCAAAAGAAATAGGGATGAGCATGAGCGTAATAATCATAAAAGAGAAAGAGATGAACATGAGAGAACTAGTCGTAAAAGAGAGAGATACATAGATAATTGGGGGCATGGTACTAGAGGGGAAAGAAAAACAGGCAGCGCTCATCGAGAGAGAGATGGAGATAGACAGAGAAGCAAAACAAACAGGAGTAGTAGCCCTTGGCGTGAGCTACATGAGTTTGAGGACAGATATGATCCTTCAGAGTCTCATGATTTTTATGAGGATGATTGATCTTTGCAGTTGATTTTGCTAACGGGGATTTGGAGATCAAAGTCAGTGTTGCATTCTTATTCGTGACGTGAGCTTTTCTGTAAAGACTGCCTTGCCAAAATTCTGAGTGGTTATTACCAACTTGTGGTAAGTTTCCTTGGTCACTGTTTCTCAAGTTCTTCTATTCTGGAGGCTAATTTTAATAAGCCTGGTTCTTTGGTTTTTGTTGTTTACCAAATGTGGCAGCAAGCAGTCATGCAGGTGTTTGCAATTTTATCCTCCATCTGTATCCTACTCTGTATCCTTCTTGAGAATTTCTCATTCTCTTGGTTTCACCTGTTGGTTTTACTTTCTGTTCTCCCTGACAATCTCTGTTTCGTAGGAGAAGAAGATATAATTAGTTCTTTACATTGCATTTGGGTTCTTATTTTAAGGCTAACACACACCTTCAAGTGCTATTTTAAGCTTAGCTGATTCCTTTAAGCATCGAATTTGGGTATGGAAAAACTATATGGTTTTGACATGTTTCAGGTATTTGGCTGACTCAAATCATTAACTTGACCGACTCAAATCATTAACTTGACCTAAACTCAATATTATTCTATTTCATTGGTATTTGCTATGTGTGATTGCTTTCTCTTGATGCTGTCTATAAACATGGTAGTGGCATGCTTCTCGCTGTGGTTTGGGCATTTTGCTGTAGGGGATAGTTGGCATATGATTTTGCCGTTGCTTCTTAAACATGTCAAAATTCAAGGTAAAACACCTGATGTTCTAGTTCCGCAAAGGGATTAAATTAACCTTGACATGCAAAATGACTGGTAATCTAAGGGCCCGATTGTTTTCATTCTCAAAACCCCTTTTCATATTTTCTATTATTTGAAAATTGAGACACATCACTTTTTACATCTTTTCATACGATATATTTTCATTTTTATTCTCAAAATATATTCCTTAATGACCTATACCTCTCTCCCAATAACCTATATACATTTTCTCTCTCTATTATCATTATTACTCTCTCTCTCAACCTACAATCTATTAAACCATATATAATCATTCCTTTCCAACAATCTATCCAAATACAAACTCATTTTTAACTTATTTTTACTACCTACCTTTTCAAATTTTGAAAATGATGGAAATGAAAAATGAGAATGAAAAGAAAACCAAACGGGCCCTAAAATTAGTTTCAGAGTCAAGATGACACCGATGATTTCCTCATGCGATCCTAATTAGAACCAGCAAGGAAATCATGTTTATATTACTTCTCTTTATTACTCATATAATGTGGAGATTCTGTCTCTTTGTATTTCATCAGCGCAAGTCATATCTCCTTTGCTTACAATCACATGTTACTTATGAAGTGACACTATACATGAGCCAATGAGTCCTCCATTTAGTGGTAAAAACATGAAGGCTGAAGTCCGTAGACCATGATGTGTTAATTCCCACTTCACCACATTTTGGATTCTTTAAGGTTTTATGCCTTTTCAGTGAGTTCATTATTTTTCAATTTCAGACGTTCAAATTTATATTTGACCTTTTTATTGTGATATGGAGTATGAGATAACAGTTTTACTAAATCAGCAGCAAGAGTTATAGCCAATTAAATTCTTTGTATTCATATGTCTTATTTCAGCATTGCAATTCTGAATTGATGGCTGAATGCTATTGGTTGTTTGAATTTATTTTTCAGAAGTTAGCTTAGCAACCCACTATTTGCTCCAACATAAAAAAATAAGCACTACTTTAGATATGTCAAATTCTGCCTGCACTGTGTTGGTCTGTATGTTGGCCTCTTTATGAGGATTGCTATCCTTCCATTCAGATGCCTCATTTACATTGTGGATCTGAGGTGGATTCCCTGCTTTTATTTGGATACATTTGCAGTTATGGAATTTTTTGATGGAGAGGAAGGAAGTCTTTGTAGAGATGAACATGGAATGCTGCATTGCTGTGCTGCTGATTGTAACTTTTTAGTATCAGGATTTTGTAATTTCTTGGACATCCATTGATGTTAATTGCTTTTAGCCACTTTTGGCATTTCCATACTGATTTTAAGGTTGTATTTGGTTAGAAAAGATAATGTTCTACTGGGCTATATTCTCTTGGTTTTATCCTCATGTGGATAATTACTCGGTAAAGCAGACAAAGCTTCCATTGGCAACAAATACACCAATTTCAAGTTCACTTTAAATTAGAACCAACTTTTGAGTAGTGGGCACTACTTTCAGACTATATGGATCAAACTTACACTATGCATATCGGATCATATGCAAGTGAGGAACTGACCATTCATTTCTTGTGTTCTCTACGGAGAAAAAATCTTTCAACGGTATACCTGTCAGATGCACTGATGATATGTAGGAGATAATGCGGGAGCCGACGCCTCGGCGCTCAGATGCTATTTCTTTGGTAGTCACCATCTTCAACACTTGAGGTTAGTCATCAATCTCAGCTCTTCTGGAAGTTTCTTCAGATTTGGGCATTTATTTATTTCCAATAGTTTGAGCTCCGACATTCCTCCTCCAATTTTGTTATTTCTCAGTTGGAGCAACCAACTGAGATGGAGGACTCTGAGCCTGGGGAACCCATCTTGGGAGATCACCGTTTCTTCACCACGATAGGCATTAAAGATCAATTTGAGGTACAATAACTTTGGCAGCTTCTCAATTACTAGCATGGGGTCTTCATAGAGTTTGGTATGATCCAAGCTCAAGTAAGAAAGATTTGGAGGGAACTTACTGGTACCGGGTAACTTGGTCAGAAATCCATTCAGTTTAAGTCGAGTGAGACAGTGCAAAATAACAATCCCGTGAGGGCAAAGGCCAACGAAATGGATATCTTAAGTTTAAACAGACAAGATTCTCCAACATAGCCAATGAAGTAGAGCTTGCTTACAACCGCGTTTTTATTCAGCTCTATTACCAAATTGCTGAGGATGGTCATCTGTGTTGGGTGCATTTGCATCCAATTATGCATCGAGATGTAGTTTAGAGTCTGAAGATTCCCCAAAGCGTCTATCTTAAGAAGTTCCTTGCAACGAATTTCAGACATATAAAGGTGACGCAAGCTATCCATTTTCCATAACACATTTGGCACTTCCACATGCTTGTTTTGTGTTAATATCAAGAACCTGAAGGTTTTTAAGGCGACCCAATGAGCTTGGGAGTTTCCTTAACTCTTGTTTCTGAAGCCCAGGTATCTTAACCCAGTCAGTTTGCCTATCGTGTTGGGCAGTATTTCCAGTCCAAGACCTTCCATGTCAAGTACCCTGAGTAGTCGTCCAAAAATCTTCCAGTTTGAATATTGCCTCCATGGAAGGAAAGAGAGCGAAGATGCTTATTTGGATTTCCTGAGGTAACATTAATGAAACTTCCAGTGCTACAGTAGATAGAACAATGGTGGATCGTTGAGATATATTATTCCCATGATAATCCCTGCTTAGAATCTCAAGCTTACTCCTACTTAGCTTTTGTGATGGATAACTCGCTGAGAAGATCATGAATTTGGCAGCATTTTACTCATCATCCATGCTCATATCCTTGACTTGGGGTCTTGGACCATGTGCCGATTGATCAATTCATCTAACTAGCCTCTTGCTAGCTCCTCCATCGTCTCTTCTTCTCCTTCCTGTGGGATGATTCCTTCTGCAATCCAAATTTGTACCAACTTTTCTGCCCGGATGGCGGCATCTTCCTTGAAGAAGCCTAGAAAGAGGGAGCAAGGCTTGAGCTTTGGAGGTAAATCCTGCTAACTCAATTCTAATATTGCTGATATGCTACTTTTGCATTTCTCAAATGAGAGTTCATTCCTCTCAGAACTTTCTCCCATCTACTCTTGGATTGTCTCTGCTCCAGCAATAGGCCTCCCACCATAGTGATTGCTAATGGTATGCCGTTACACTTTCTCAAGATCTCTGTACCAATATCCTCCAATTCTTGTGGACATTTGCTAATATCACTGTTATCGGTATTGAATGCTATCTTCAAGAACAATTGCCAACTCTTATTAGGGTCTAAAGTTTTCAGTTCATGAACATATTGAGCACTCCTCGGAATTCTGCGGTTGCGATTTGTAACCAGCAATCTACTTGCTCTATCAGTCCACATGTGAAAATGGGTCGAGATATGTGATACTTACAATTTACACATATAGTATTATTTAAAGGATGATAGCAGGATGATTTTAGCTAAGTTACAATCAGACCTAGCAAAAATGAGTTTGAGGACCTTGGTTTCAAAATATACACGCACGTGTGTGTATATATATAGGCTCGAGCTTGACGAGCTTAATTTTTTGAGCTCAACTTGAAAATTTGAGTTCAAGTTGGCTCGCCTTCATTAAACAAGAATTTGCAAGTGAAGATTAGATAAACTATGAGTTTGAACTTAAGTTTGAGTTTGAATTTGAAATAAAATAGCACTAATACAATATATATTTGTTAATAAAATAAAAATAATATTAAATTATATATCAGTTTGTGAATTTTGAGTTTAAATGTAACTGGCTCGAGATTGATTCAAAATAGAGGAAGATGGTGCTTGATGTAGCTCTAGTCGACTTATAAACAACTCAATCGTAGAGCTATTTTGAGCTTAAGCCGAGTTGACTCATTTGTACTCGTAATTTTACCTAATTCATCTGGAAAGACATTTGATAGGGATTTCCATTCTTCTTTTCTCCACACGTCGTCAACAACTATGAAATATCATCTGCCCTTGAGTCTTGGCAACAGCAATTTCTCCATTATCTCCAGTACCTCTAAGGTTGTCTTCTTTGGGCACCAGCAGCAGCGGCACAAGCTCTTTTATAACCTATTTGGGTTGAATTCCCTGGAAACAACCACCCAAGCATGGCCATCAAATCGATCAGCGACAGCAGCATGGTTGTACACCACCCTGGCAAGAGTTGACTTTCCCGATGCCACCCATCCCGACGATGCTGGCAATGGAAAGGCCTCCACTCACCTCCATAACCGCTCCTTGAAGCAGCAATTTCACGTCTTCCTCCAAGCTCACCAAGTGTTTGTCTCTTGCCAAGGAGACAGCCCACGCCGCTCAACATAATCTGATCTCTTGGACAAGACCATTCCCTCACCAAGATTTTGAATTCCGTACCTCTGGCAGCTTTTGTCAATATCCCGGAGCCTAGCTTGGATGGATTCGATTTCTTGCCCGAGCCTGTGAAGGCGGTACACATGGTTTTGGGAAGCAAACCCACCTCCCCAGCGGCCCTCTGCTCCTTGGGTTGTCGATTTTGAGAATGAATGTCTCTATGGCATCGTGGGCATCTTGAGCCACCTCTCTGATGTCTGATATCCATTTACGTAACCTTTCATCGTTGGCTTGCTTTTCGGCTGCGTCTTTCAAGAAACCTTGCATCCTTTGAAGCTCACATTTCAGCCACTTCACCTGCCCCTCAACGCCATGGAGGAAGTCCACCTACTGGATCAACAGGTCGCCTAGCTTTTCCACCGCGAATGCGATCGCAGCCTCCGCCATGTCTCTGAGTTTACTCTGTTCTTCACTTGCCTTGGCTTAAATAATGCAAAGATGTAATTAATTGCAACAAATGGTGTAGTTGTATGTAGTTTTAGGCAAGCTTTATGTCAACATCGTTTGCAAAAAGAGAAAAAGGACATTTTTCATCTCATGCTAGGGCCTTCTTTCACAAAATAATTTGTGATTTTTTCTTTATCTGTATCTACGAATATATCAAGTTTTAATTTGAATTTATTTTGATCCAAATATTAAAATTTCTGATCAATTAGATTACTCATGAATCATGTCCAATTATGAATATTCATAATTTGAAATAATTATATAATCTTTGTAGGCTACTTAATTGATTCATTTGAAACTTTTGTTATCAATGTCAATCGCTAGTGTTGGATTGTGGTCCTTATAAAATATGTGATTTGTTAGGATCAAAAGCTTATCAATAGGTTAAAAGTTATAGCTGTTAGAAGAGACGCAATTTTATTTCCTTATATATTTGGCAGTATAAAAGCACTGTATAAGGCTACGGTCGGTTTGAGATGACTGTGTCCCACAAGCGTCATAAATTGGGCGGTTAGTCCCCGAATCAAAGAATAATGCAAACAACAAATCCAATATGATTCACATTTCAAATATGGTTCTTGTTAAAAATGTGATTCGATAATTTTATGGTTAATACTTAGACAATAGACTTCTTCTAGATTGAATGAATCTTATAAATGTGACGCATTCAGATTCTTTCGTTCTAAAAATCTTTAAACTCGAAAATATTTGTATTTACGAAATATGATCAAGTATGTTGAATGGAGGTTCAACGAACACATTCAATATATAAATTGTGTTAGAAATAATAAGAATCGTATTGAGAATAAAATAATGTTAAATGAATGAAACTTACCATTTCCATTATCTTTTATAAGATTTAATATAGGGGTATTCTTCTTTTTTGCTGGCCTGAGGACTTTTAAATCCAATTTCGGTTAGGTTTTCATTTTGGAGGGTATAAAAAATCCACTCTATCTAGATCAGAAGTTCTTGCTTTATTTAACTTAAAAGTGCCTTTTTTATTTGAATGATGAGTTTTGCTTCATTTGAATTAGGAGTTTACTCTGTATGGTCATAATTGCATTCAGATTCTATATGGACTTGTGCTATTTCATTTTAAACAAAAAGACTGATGGAAGATTAAAAAAGATTGTCATAGTTTTCCTGTGTAAGACAAAATTATTTTAGTTAAATATCATTAGCACCTCTATTATTTCAAATTTGCCTTTCAATAAATTTTCAAGTCCTCATTCATGCTTATTTAAGGTAATATTTTGTATTACTTTTGAGGTAGTTTGAGAAAAATATTGAGGAATTTGTATTATTTTGGAGTAGTTTGAAAAAGTTATTTTAGAGGAAATATGAGGAACTTGAATCCTGTTTGGTTATATTTTCATTTTTATTCTTTAAATACGTCGTTTGAAAATAATGAATGTATAAGTTTGAGAATTAAAATGTATTTAGATGAAGAAAAAACTTCTACATAAAAAGTTGCAGTTTTAGGTTTGAAGAGACTAGGTGTTTTAGGTATAAAGAGAGTATGTATTAAAAATAGAGAGAATAGAAATAAATTATGGGTGAAAGCTCCTTGAGATAAAAACAAATAGTATAATAAAATCATGATGGGATGAAACACGAATTTGTAATTGATATATGTGCGATGTGGCTATTTTTGGATTAATGTTATACTTGTTATTTTTAATACAAGACAAAAGAAACTCAATAAGTTAAATTAAAGTCCAAGTTAGAGCTTGACTTGTTTAAGATGGGCTTAAGGTCGCACTTTTTTGAATGAGGCAATAAGTCGAGATCGAGCTTGAGTAATTTGCTCTAAGCTTTAGCTTTGTAAAGTAGATTCATTGAGTTTGAATTTGAATTTTCAGATTTTATTAAGTTTGAAAAAAGGAGAAAAAAAAAAAGATGAAATTTTATATAATTCCATTTTATTCATGGTACCAGCATCAAGAAAATGCATTTACATTATTGACATATCAATCATAAGAATGATTACAAGTTTAAAACTGGCGCCAAAACAGTCAAATCCATTTCATCTCACCAATCTGCCAAAAGAAAAAGCACAAAAATGAAAACAAAAATTATGGTTTAATCTTCAATTCCTCTAAAAGAATTATATTGGTGCAAGAACTTTTATATAAAAATTTAATTATACTAAAATTACCGCATTAACAATTTTTATGACTTTGTATATATTCCATTCTAACTAAATAGCAAATAAAATTAACATTATCATATAAACTTTAATATTTAAAAGGAAAAGTTTTATTTTTCTAAAAATATTTTTCCAACAAATAAATATTCTTAGAAATACCACACACTTACCATCCTTTTTCTTTCCACATGACCTTATGAAATAACATAGGGCAAGTCCCAATAGTACAGCAGCTAATCCCCCAACAACAATTGCAGCCAGTTTTGATGAACCGTCTCCATTTCCGTTGTCTGCAAACAAAAATATTAATAGTAATAATTTAGTCTTAGACAGATTTCTATGTTACCTTAATCTTGTTGGCACGTGGTGCTTGACAAAAATTGTAGTTTGAATTGAGTTGGCCATATTTAATCTAACTAGTAATTACATACTAAATATGTTGAAAAATGAATCCGCCCATGTGGGCTGACTGGCCATATTTAGGGTAAGTGGGAGTAGAGGTGCAAACGAGTTGAGCCGACTCACGAGCTGAGCTCAATCTAGCTCGACTTAAGCTCAAACTCAAGTTTTAATTCGAGCCGATCTCGAACCGTCTGTATCTAGGCTCGAGGCTTGCGAGCCGGCTCGTGGTCAATATATAATTAAATTTTATTTTTTTATTTCAATAATAAATATATATTATATTACTATTTTTTTATTTTGAGTTCGAGTTCGAACCTCCAGTTTTTTATAATTCATTTGTTAATTCAAGCTTTATTGAGCCGAGCTTGAACCCAAAATTTTTGTCCAAACTCAACTCGATTCGACTCGATTGCATCCCTAAGAGGGAGGTTGGAGGGAGTTGTAATTCCTCCAACTCCCACACAACCTCAAGTATCCTCTGGGAGGTTGTGGGAGATGCAATCATCAGATTTTGTATATAAAATTGAGAGGGGTGTAAGAAAATCGTACAACCAAAAAAAAAAAAAAATTAAAATAAATAAAAAAAAGGTAATCAAATAGAAAGAATTTGACGTTTTCTAGTAAGAATATCTTATGCAATAAAAGAATGTTGCGTTTAAGTTATGAAAAAGGATTTGCTTCAATTTTGTAAGCAACATCCAGGTAAACCATGATTATTATATATGATGCGTATAGTGACTAATTAAAAAGTAAATATTGTTGCAGTTATTATTAATTAATTGACTGTGACCGAACTTATTGTATAATAACTTCTCGAAGTCTTAATATAAAAGAAAGGGATCAAATTCTATTATTTTTCTCTTACTTGTTCGGTAAATTACTGTCAAAAAATTCAGTATATGTTACGAAAAAAATTGCCATGTAATTAATTTCACAGCTAAGACTATAAATTATAGTCATAAATTTACATAGCAAATATAATATTTTTAAAATAATAAGCAACAAAAATTATTAATTTTAAATCCGTGGCCTTGTTTGTCGGAAACACAACAGATTAGCTATGTATTATTCTTAGAAAAATTAATAATATAAAAAAGAATAATCATTGATAATCAGTAATGAATTGATTGTAACGAGATTTAACTACCAGAGCATCCACATTGAATTTAATTAGGCCAATTTTATAGTTGAAGTTACAAAATTTTAACATATACTGCGAATTGATCGTAGCTGATGCTTTAATTTTTTGTTGTGAACCCTCAAAAGTGAAAGGAGGAAAGGTAAAACTTAGCCTAATGAGAACAAAAGAAAGAGAACCAAAAACAAAAAACCTTAGCTCTCTATAATGCATACCTTCAAATGAGTAGCTTCCAAAACCATGACCCCCCTCATACTTGTAACTAACAAAGCATCCCTCCAGGTAAATTTCTCCAGAAACTGAATATCTGCATTCACTCTCAGCATCAATCTGCGCGGCATTGCTGATGCATTTGCCACAATCGCAACGTCCCGAACTCCCTGCACACTCAGCCACGACATTGATCGATCCATATGTCGTCTCAAAAAATCCATTCCCACTTATAACACCACTTTCCAGGGCTGCAAAGGCTGCATATTTCATCTCTTCAAATCCATCTTTCTTCACTTTATGTTTGCTGCAGGCCCTGTGGATTAGTTCTTCAGGCCTGGAATTGGAATTATTATCCTCAGCTCCATCTTCTTCTTCCTGATAATGAATATAGCAGCCAGAAAGCTGGATTCTTGCTGGTAAATTTTGGCCACACAAATCTCCTGACAGGACAGGGAATTTGCTCACACAGCTTCTGCATTCATCTGGGCTTAAATTATTTCTGCATTGAAAAGTCCCTGATATCGCCATCTCATCATCTGCAACGATGGTTTCGAAGAACCTGGATTTTGAGGATTGAGCAAGAAATTCTTGAAATAGTGCAGTAAGCAGAGATGAATGAGAAGGGTGTTTTGGTGAAGTCTGGTTTGGACATTGATTGTATATTAATTTGTGGTTGTCTATGATAAGGTTGTTAACAGATTGTAATGATATCAGAACAGAACATAGGATCAGAATACAAGGATTAATTCTGGATGAATCCATGTGGGCTTGTTCTTGATCATCAATCCAGGCCTGATTAAGTTCTTTAAACTCGTTTTCGTGTAACTTTCTGTTGAGAAAATCAGGTGATTATTTTTATTAAGGTTTAGATTTTATTTTTCCCGCCTAACTTCATCTAACCCTGAGGCAAGTTGAGATTATAAAATCTGAATTCCCTGGAAAATGATATCTATATGCTGACAGTTAGATAACCAGAAGCTCTTTAACTTTAGAAAATGACAATTGTACTTTTGGATAAGTGTATGTAAGTTGAGGAAGTAACCTTTCTGGTATGAAATTTCTGATTGAACAAGAAATAATTCTTGTTAGGTGTGACTTTTGAGCAGGCTTGACTGCTGATGTTTCAAATTTGGAAAAATTCAACCTTGGACATTTTAGGTAGAATATTTTATGAGGCGTTAGGTCTCTTAAAAGGTAATTGAGATGCGCAAAGATTTCCTTGAGTCGGACGGAGAATGACCCTAGAGTGCAAAAGCAGAAGGAACTTGACTGTAAGACTCACTCATTGAGTAAGGACATAACTCGGTCTTAGTGATTCGACGATGCTGCGTGGAAAGACCATTGCTCAACGGATATAACTTACTTTAGGAGTAATGGGTTGATTTTCACCGAGAGCTCACATCGACGGGAAGATTTGACATCTTGGTGTGAGTTAGGTTAGAACGATTGACTTTACTTATTTCATAATTCGTGGATATTTTAACATCCCTTTTATTTTGAGACTTGAGTTATTGGATGAAATTTATGAATTTATTTAATTTCATAACTAACATATTTTGAAAGACGAAGGTGCAATACTACGTTTCTACATAATGGTCTCATTCTTGAAAGATGAAGGCCTAATTAATACTAAACATCCACATAATAATTTCATCTTTAGATGGAATATTCCTTAACCTAGGCCCAACTTCCATTTTTAATGGAGGGTGAAATGTCTAAAATACCCATCCTTACTTTTAAATTTTAGTAGTATAATTGAGTGTTGCGCTATTACCTACTCTTAATTAATGTTGCTTTTAATTCTCAATTACTACATTTAGAAGTTAGTGTTTTTTTAAAATATTATTCTAATAAAGAATAATTATCAAACTATGACGCTTTCAAAATTATTTTCTATATTATTACGTTATTGTCACATGTATTGCCATGTAAGTAAAAGTCATCCATTGAATTTTATAATTTTTCCTTATTTTAAAGGCAATAGTTATTGGTTGGAGCTTTCTTATTTTTTTCCTACTTTTGATGGAGTTTCACCATCTTCTAAACTTAAAATGTTGCAAATAAATTTGGTTATCTTTTTCATCATTAATTTATACCGATTTAGATCTTCTATTCCATTCCCTATTCCATTTTACAAATATATGACACACGTATTAGATATTTTCTTATGAAAATAGTTGATTGAGAATTATATACACTTGGCATAAATACAACAAGTTAGAATAGGAGATGAAATAGATGATCCAAAGTGAATCTATACACATCTTAACACTGGCAAGATAAGAGCTAATCATTATTTTTTTTTCACCTTTTAGAATGCCATAAAATTATAGTAGGAGTTTGTAGAATAAAATTTCATTCATGCTGTAAAACTTTTAGTGTTCTTAATTTTGCTTCTTTTGTTGGACTTATATAGTCAATAAAATGATTTGTTGAGATATTAGCTTTTATTATTCAATAATTTTTATTAGCACTAACAGAGTGTGATATTTTTTTACTATGTGATTTATTTTTTAAAACTAATTTTTTTGGTTGATTTTTAACTCTTATTTTATGTATTTATCTCTAAATTCTATTGGCAGAGTTTTGCCCAAATACATGGTCCCACTGGTTTAAGTGTGTTTACAAGCTTTTGTTTATTTTGTGTATAATTAAACAATGTAGTTTGTTGTTGAACAAGATTTTATGTTTCAATTAATGTGATTACAATCTTTTTTTTTTTAAAAAAAGAAAAAATAAAGGAGGTGGAGACCCAAGCTGCTTCATTGATGTCTCTTATTCTCTCTCATTCTCTTTGGGAAGAACTGAATCACAACTTTAATAACCTTCAATTAATGAATTCTAGTTGTTCTGTGAAATAAGAAAAAGAAACATAAATTCCAACTAACCAATTTTTACTTACATGGAAATACATATCGCAATAAAAAATACTTGGATGGAAAATAATTTTGAAAGAGTGATAGTTTGGGAATTATCTTTATTAGAATAATATTTTGGAAAAAAAACTCTAAAAGGTTATAAAATTTTGTAATTTACATTCATTTTTTTTCCTTTTACCTTTTGTTTAAAAATTATAAATTCTAAGAAAAATTGTAAAAACATTTAAGATTCTCACTTTTTCCATACTGCGCTGTATATATTATATATTAATATTAATATTTAGTATTATGTTTATCTCATAGCTTCACATCCTTTTTATATGGAGTCATGGACCATAAGGAGGACAAATTCTTAAAGTCACTATATTGCCCATTTAATTCATTTTCTATAATTACTTTAGGAGTAATTTCATTATTTGTTTAACATTACTTATAAATTTATTTGTTTCTAAAATATCAAAGTTAAATTATCTACTATAAAAAATTTAGGTATTCGTTATGAAAAAATTATTATGAAATTAATTTTGTAGCTATTGCTACAAATTATAGCTACAAATTTTCGTAGTAAATGTAATTCTTTAAAACAAAAACCAATAAAAATTATAGCTAGCAATCCATAACTTGATTCGTTGGAAGCGCAATAGATTAACTGTTTATTATCCATAGAGAAATTAATATATATTATATATATAAATATATAAAGAAGAATGATCATCAGTTATAAATTGATCGTAGCATAGTGAGGGTTAATTAAAAGAGCTAGCTATATGAGCATTTAATTCAAATTTAACTAAGTCAATTTCGTTGTCAAAGTGCGAATTGTTAGCATCAACTGTGGATCGATAGTAACTAATGACCTATTTTTTTGTAGTGATCAAATTAATCGGTTTAGATTTTCTATTTCAATTTATGTTTCATTCTCTATTCCACTGCATGGATATATGACACGTGTATTAGATATTTTTTTATAAAAATAATTAATTGAAAATCATATATACTTGGCATATATACAACACATTGTAATAGCAGATAAAACACGGAATGAAATAAAGGATCCAAGGTGCAAATTAAGTGATGACCTAGTTTCCTTTAACTCATTCACACACATATATAATACTATTATATATAAAAAGGTGATCTCAATTGTGCAATTTTAACTAAATTTTGAATTTTTAGAATTCAGAATATTTCTATAACTACTTATCTCATTGGTTGTTTAAATTATTTGTGAATTTCTTGATTTTTTTTTAATATCAAAATATACCAATTAACTAAAATTTATTGACCTTTTAGTATGCTACTCAAATTCATTCACAAACCTAAATCTATACTGTTATGTATAGGAACGAAAATTTTCCGTCGATATTATGTAATTTTAATTAAATTCTAAAATTTAAAGTTTCTTTTTAATTATTTAGAATAATTGCATTTGTTACATAGCATTACTTGTAAGTTTCTGGATTTTTTTTAATAATCAAAACATGCCAACTAATCAAATTTAATCATGGCATTTTAATGCAATCTTTAAAACCCATTCAAACGCATAAAATATACAGAAAGGAAGTAACAATAGTGTAATTACCATTAATTTTGAGTTCTTCATATTTAGAATTTTTTTAATTATTTAAAATAATTTTATTGGTTGCTAGTTGTCAATTTATTGATTTTTCAAACCATCAGAATGTTCAAATTAATTAAATTTATTTACATTTTATATATTTTTTAAATCAATTCATACATACATTATATGATTATATATGCATAGGAATTGTTTCTTTTTATCATAGTTGTGTAATTTTAATTAAATTATAAATTCTTACACTTTGAAATTTATTTTTTGTTATTATTTAACTTTAATTGCAAATTTTTTAATTTTTAATTACCAATATATATACCAATGAGTCAAACTTAATTAATATTTGAACAGAATTAAGCTTTTGTATTAAAACCCATTCATAAAATTTCGCATGACGAGTCCATTATTTTATAAATTTATCAAACATTTAAACTAGCTCATTTCATTTTTTTTTCTTCCAAATATGAGATAGTTATGACGTTTTTATGATTTCACATAGCGATTTTGAAAAAAAAAAACAGTAACGTTACTAGCATTGATCTAGTTCAAAAATATTAAATATTAAATCAACTTTTACATGAAATAAAAATTTATTGAAATCTACTTTTACTTGATCGTCTAAAATAATGATTGATTGTTTAATATTAATTATAATTTTTTTAATTTTTTAAATTGTCAAAATATACTAATGAAATTTAATTGAAATTCGAACAATTTGAGTCTTTATATTAAATCTTATTCATAAAATTACATGTGAATTGATTTTACAAATGTATCAAATTAATGTGAAAATTTGCATATTTCAATATTTTTACAATAATTATTTACGACAATATGACTTTTTTATATTTCACATTGACGTTAATGCATAACTATAACATTGGAAAAATCATCAACGTTACTAATCTAATTCAAAGATATAAATACTAAATCAACTTTTTATGTCTAGTGGCTCGTAGTCTGGTGGCATCAAGTTTCCTCTATTACGTGGGAGATCTCGTATTCGAATCGAATGAGCGTCTTTGTGTGCACCTTATGTGTTTCTCTTGGTTGTGATTTTGTAGAATTTGTACTTCCATCTTATTTGATTTGATATTTGTATTTTATTAATTTGTTGTAAGACTAATAAACTTAATTGATAATTTGATCTATAAATTTGTTGTAAAGGATAATTTCTCAAAAAAAAAAAAAAAAAAACTTTTTTTAACAACTCTAAGATTATGGCATATATAAGATTATCACATTAATTATTTTTAACAACTAATAGTTATTCCCATTCATATTCATGACTGGGAGAACCAATGGCCGTCTAGATTCAACCCTGCATCCAAACATACCAAATAAAACAGTAGCTCATACATATATACTGACAGTCTGTTGCCACCCTTTCTCTCTCCCCATCCTTCTCCGTATATATATTTGTTTCGCAGATTTTTCTGAATTTGTTCGCTAGTCAAACTGAGTACGATGTTTTACTCTTGCTTTTTGGGGTAAAAAAGTTTATCTTTTTCCCCTTTAAACTCCCTTTGGTGTCTTCCTGCCTTGGCGACGTGGAATTTGGTATTTTCAAAGGTATTTTTGTTTTTTATTTTTTATTTTTACCTATTTCTTGCAGAACTTTCTGCCCTTTTTTGTCTGTCGTTTTTGTAATGTAGATGGAGTTCTTGATGAAAAGGGCTTTGCTTTTCCAGTTTTTTGATAGAACAGTGATTTTGAAATGGACCCTTCGTATTCCATCATCTTCGTGTTACTGTTTTTTGCTTTCTTTTTGATTGGTTTTCAGATTTTTTGGGAATTTAAGATGCTATTTTGCTAACAAATGGTTTTGAAATAGACCCTTGGCATTCCATCGTCTTTGTGGTAGCATGTTTGCTTTATTTTTTGATTGGTTTGTTGATTATTATTATTATTATTATTATTATTATTATTATTTATTTATTTATTTATTTATTTGGGGTTGGGGGTGGGGGGGCGTTGGAGGTGGAGGTGGGTTAAGATGTTCGTCCTGTTTAGCCATGCATTGTGTGTGATATGCAAGCATTAAGGAGTACGAGTATTTTTGGATGATAATTTTGATCAAGCATTAAGTGGGAGTAGATTTGTGGTTTGGAATATCATGTGTTGCTCTTCATGTTGTGGTCGTTAATTAGTTTGTGAATGTTACTTTTGATTGTTGTTTATTAAGTAAAGAATTAAATATGTTGGGATTATGCTCCCATTTTGCTTGACTCTTGAGAGAATTATCAGGATTCATTAATAAAAGGTGATAAGAATATTTTAAGAGTTAGCTGTATCATTTCCTAGTACAGTATAAGTTGATGAGAACTAGTTTCATTCTTGGAAAGGATTTTTTCATCCCTTATTAGTGTATCTTACATGTCCTAATATTTTCATATCGTGAACCTGTAAATTTCTTTGTGGGTCCATGTTAGTGTTTTGGTATAAAGTCCATGTTAGTGTCTTGGTATAAACACTTCCATTGATAGCATTGTATATAAATGTTATTAAGCATGTGTACAAAATGCCTTCACATGTAAAAGATGTGTTTTTTGCTTGATCGACTTATAGAGGAAAGGAACTCACTTGAATAATATTGAAACTTATAACGAGTAGGTAAAAATTCATATTCAGATGTGAATCTTTTCTTGACTTTGTTGAAATATACATTCTCATGATTTCATGGATTTAATTATTGTTTATTTGACATAGTTCTTAATCTGTAATCAGACAATGTTACCAATGGGAAATCCAATAATAGACAATTTTCTTGCGATGGAAGTTTATGATTTTATATGAATGCTTGCACTAATAATGGAATCCATCCCTTTCGGAAAAGATGTGTTATTAGGTTACTGATAAAAGTTTTTCCAAAACAGTGATGTATGGAATATTTAGATTATACTGATTATCTTGAATTTAATTCAGGAGATCTGTTTCAAAAAACTACACCGAGTGTGTGCTTTAGTTGAGGAGTTTTCTGGCTGCAAGTATGATTGCACAACTATAAATATTGCTGATATTTGGATACGAAATCATGAGGTGATGATGGACCATAGGATAACTGCTACATCTGTCACATTTAATTGAGTGAATTCATCC
This sequence comes from Jacaranda mimosifolia, assembly GCA_018894105.1. Classification (NCBI taxonomy): domain Eukaryota; kingdom Viridiplantae; phylum Streptophyta; class Magnoliopsida; order Lamiales; family Bignoniaceae; genus Jacaranda; species Jacaranda mimosifolia. The sequence goes on from CM032125.1 coordinate 4,647,852, forward strand.
AAGATGACGTATAAAAGTTGTCTTTTCATCAAAATGCTTATGGGTGAATCCCATAATAATCTTTTGTGCTAATCCATATTAATGCTAATATAAACTGGCATCTCATTCTGTTTTCTGTATGAGAGTCCGAGTTTTAAGATCAAATATTAGACATGTGAAAAGTACTTCTCTTGTCCTACTTATGTTGTAATGTTTTCCTTTGTCTGTGTTCTGTTTTGTGTCCCTCAGGCATGACAAACTTGGGATTTGAACTGCTGCATCAATGAATGGTAGTGATTGAGTTAATTAAATCTACTAGAATCATCAAACTTGAGGATATATCATGGCTCCGGAACGGGATCCAAGGATTGGAAAAGCTTTCACTGCAATGAGGAGATTGGGAATTGATGCAGAAACTGTAAAACCAGTTCTAAGGAGACTGTTGAAGTTGTATGACAGAAATTGGGAACTTATTGAGGAAGACAATTTTCGTACCCTTGCTGATGCCATATTTGAGAATGCTGAAGAACAGGTTTTTAATTCTGGTTCCTTTAGAAAATTTCCTGCACTTCCACACAAATTTGATCTTTTTTTCACCAACTTGATGCTGTTGTAAATTTTTCTTATTGATATTCTTTTGCTAGCTAAAGGCTGAGAAAAATAACGATATGATCAATGAGGATGATGAACCTCCACTCAAGAAACAACATAGAGGACTTCCAGAGGATCAGGTATCGTCTAGTGGGGGCAATGGCAAAAGCATTGTAGAATCAGAAGAGGGTGAAATTCCGAAAACTTCTGGCAGAATATGGATGGTAGAGTCGTCTCAGTCAGATTCCGGAGATCCTACCAGTGAGCCTGATCATCGTGTTAATGAACCACCAAGTGGGAGCAGGCACAAGAATTCCATTCAAGTAACTTCTTCTCCTGACGAGGAAAATTCATCTACACAGCCGGCATCAGGTGCACTTTATGCCAATCATGAATCTAATGATGATCCAAAGATGAGAGAGACGGGACTTGATCAAGGAAATAGAAATGCAATAGTGCCATTGGGAAAGCAGCCTGTTGAAGAGTCTCCACTATTCGTTGTTCCTATATCTCATTATCGTCAAGGTATGCCAGCATGAATCAACACAAAAATTCTTCTATTTTTCTTGTTTTTTCGTATTGGCAATAGCAGAATAGGCTGCAGGCTGAACTATCATGTTTTGTGACATATTGGTCTTAAGGACTGTGGCCAACTATCATTGAAGATGATGCTTCTATCCTATTCTACTTACAATCAGAAGTGTTTGACTGTGATACCTATCACTAACTGGTTGGTTTTATTGAATCTTAATAGACGACAAGATGGGAAAATATATAGAATCTTCTCACATGCATTGCTATAAGTGACTTTTGGCGTGGAGAGAACACATTTCTCATAATAAGCTTTCGGGTTAACTGTTAAGGAGTTGATATTTTTTGTGGCATGAGAGATGATTCATTCATGATATATGGCATTATCTCATCCATAGCTTACACGATTATATCTTTTTTTTTGCCCTCAGGTTCAACCAATACTTCACAGCCTTCAAATACGAGAAAGAAAACAATTGGATCTAGCTCATCATATAATCATCAAACTATGTCTCATATTACTTATGATATAGCTTCATCAGCTTGTGGGCAAGTGAAAGTTTCCTTAGCGTTTATTAATGCCCTACAGCAACATAACTCCCAAAGTCCAAGTGCAGAGGAAGTCCAGAGCTTTGCAGAGAGCAGTTACCAAAAACTTTGCAAAAATGTAGGGGCTCAGTTTTCTCTGGTAAAGCTGTTGGGTGAATTGTGTGAAGGTATTTTGGAAACGGAAGCTGTTTCTGTTACTAGATCTCGCACAAACAGATTACCTGGAAATTCTGTTCATCGATCATTGAGATCCAATGTAGATTCTGTTAGAATAGATCATCCAGAACGTGATCCTGGTAAAAGGATTTCAACCACGGGATCATCATCTCGACAACAGCTTGTGGTTAAAAGTGACAAGAAAAGTGTATTCCATAAAGTCAGTGACATAACAAACGGCACAGAGAAAGTTAAGATTTCTCTACTAGATGAAATAGGCAATGAGGAATTGCCACGATACGTCTATTGTCCAGAGAACATTACTTATGAATCTGCATATGTACATGTATCATTAGCTCGTATAGCGGATGAAGACTGTTGTTCCACTTGTATCGGGGACTGCCTTTCGTCCTCCATACCTTGTGCATGTGCTCGGGACACCGGAGGAGAATTTGCTTATACTCCAGAAGGCCTGCTAAATGAAAAGTTTTTAGATTCTTGTATTTCCATGAACCTACTACCGCAAAATCACCACCTATTCTACTGCCAGGACTGCCCCTTGGAGAGGGCCAAAAAGGTCGACCAGCCAGAAAAATGCAAGGGGCACCTGGTGAGAAAGTTCATTAAAGAATGCTGGAGAAAATGTGGCTGCAACATGCAGTGTGGAAACCGAGTCGTTCAGCATGGTATAACAAGGAAATTACAGGTTAGTGTATTTGGAAAAGATTTCTCATGGCAAAGCTTTAAATACTCATCTTTATATCCATTTAAAAGTATAAAATTATCTTCCGATAGAGTAATGATCTTGATTTTCATGTTGAACTTAAAGTCGAATGTTTCATGTTGAACTTAAAGTCTCCATTCAAAAGGATGCGAAGTCCTTCTTTTAGTCCTCCTTACCATAGTTGTTAATGGGAAAGGCGGTGTGAGGCGACAAGGCCTCTTGTGCCCGAGTTGAGAGGCGAGGCGAGAGGTGCTCGCCTTTTTGAAGCAAGGCGTTAAAATAAAAATTGTTATAAAATATATTATGTATTTAATAAGTTTTAGTGTAGATAGATTAGAGAATCTATAGGATATGCAACTAATATAAGATGACAAAATCAAACTCAAATTACTCAATCAAATTTTAAGTACAATAAGTGCATATCATCACAAACAAAGAGTCTTAAAAGAAAACTAAAAATCATAAAAAATCCACAATTTTAAACCAAAGGGGTCGCCGGGAAGTGGTGTTGCAACAATTGGTTGTTGGGACTTGGGAAGAGTAGAGGAATAAGATAGGTAAGTGATTTTGGCGCCCTTATTTTCCTTTGCTAAGTTGTCTGTTTGCTAGGGTTTTTTCAAATGTATTATGGTTTTTTCTTTTTCTTTTTTTTTATTTTTTGTTTTTTTTCTAGGCTTTTTTTATTTTGAAATCTGACATTGAAAACTTGTGAAAAACCTGGTTTCATAGAGGTGCAACTCTGCTCACCTCTTGCTTGAGAAAAAGGCGAGCAAAGACGCGCCTCTATAGCACCTTTCTGAATTGCCTCACCCGGGGCAGGAAAAAGGCAATTTTCCCTTGCCCTTGTCGCCTCTCGCCTTAGGCGACAAAGGCGACCACATTTAATAACTATGCTTCTTACTATCTATCTCTTAATCCAAATTGATTTTAGTTTCTCTTTTAGGTCTTCTTGACGAGTGATGGTAAAGGGTGGGGTCTACGGGCACTTGAAGAGTTGCCAAAAGGGGCATTTGTTTGTGAATATGTTGGAGAGATATTGACTAACATAGAATTGCATGAAAGGAACAAGAAAAGCATCGGTCAAGACAAACATGTATACCCAGTTCTACTAGATGCAGATTGGGCTACGGAGGGAGTTCTGAAAGACGAAGACGCCCTTTGCTTGGATGCAACACATTATGGAAATGTCGCTAGGTTTATCAATCACCGGTCAGCTTCTTTACTTATACTTACCATTCCTTTCAAATGCCGTCAATGTCCTTCATGTCTTACTTTGTGCATTTTAAGTGAAAAAAAGAATGTTATTTATAGGCTTAAGAAATAAGTTTTTATCGGAAAGCTAAATGTGATCATTACCAAATTATAAAAAGGTGTTGTGCTATTCTTGTTTACTTAGTATGAAATTATTGACAAGCCTAAGCTTATGAGATGTTCAAAGTATGTCCTTAACTGAACCACAAGAAGGTGCTATTTCCATGAGCTGTAGTACATGGAGTTTCTATGATTGTTATGCTGAATTTTTACATCCTTGGCCTTATAGAAGCTTTGCTAGAAGCAGCTAGTTGCTTCTGAATGTCTCGTTACTTTAGTTTAGTACAGTCTTGTTAGTTTCTATCACCAGTGTACGGTACTAGGAGAGTGAGAAAGCTAGCTTGCTGCATTCTAGAAACGGTAGCTTTCTTGTCGTTCTTGCCTATTAAAATTTATGTGAATGATCGTGACGGTTCTTCAAAATTCTGTTTGGCTTCAACATTACGATAGGATCGACCAGGTCAGCTCATGAGTGAATAGAAAATCAATACCATTTTGTTTATTTCCTGATTACAGGTGCGTTGATGGAAACTTGCTTGAGATTCCAGTGCAGGTGGAGACTCCTGATCGACATTATTATCATGTATGGTGATGGACAACTCCATTCTTTTTCTTCTTGCCGTAGTATTTCATGTGGTAATTCTTATATTTCTACAATATTCTAGAAGCTCTTATTTTCTTCCCTTTATACAGCTTGCTTTTTTCACTACAAGAAAAGTGAATGCTTTCGAAGAGCTAACTTGGGTAAGTAATTTAAATGGTTCATTTTGTCAAGGAAGGTAGAAGCAATCTCCTGGCGAAAGAGTTAGGGCCCATTTGGTTTCATTTTCAAACCTCTTTGTCACAATTTCTACTATTTGAAAATTGAAACACATCATATCTTACACATTTTCACCCAAAATTATTTTCATTTTTATTCTTAAAACACATTCCCTGTTAACCTATATATCTTCTCTATCTATTTAAATATTATTATCTCTCTTCATCTCTCTCCACCTACAACCTACTAAATCTAGCATAATCCTTACTGCTAGTTTGGTTATGTTTTCATTTTCAATTTTTATTTTCGACCTTTTTAAAATTTGAAAAGTTAGTTAGAGTAAATAAGTTGAAAATAAGTTTATATCTAGATAGTATATTGGAAAAGTAACAATGATATAGGTTTTAGTAGGTTGTAAGTGGAGAAATATAGTAATAATAAAAAAAAGAGACAATATATATAGGTTATTGGGAGAAAATATGTTGGTTATTGGAGAATGTGCTTTTAGATAGAAATGAGTTGCAATATTGGTGAAAATGTTGATAAGATGTTGATAATTCATTTCTAAATAGTAAAAGTGAGTGAAAATGGATTTGAAAACTTAAACAAACTAGGTATTACTTTTCCAATAACTTATCCAAATATAAACTCATTTATAACTCATTTTCACTAATCGCTTTTCCAAATTTTGAAAATGAAGGAAATGAAAAGTGAAAATAAAAATAAAACCGAACAGGCCCTTGATGTTTTCTATTTGTGCTGCATGCACTATGGATGCATGCTAAAACTCCATCTTCTTACTTCAATGAATAATCTAGTTTTGAATAGTGATATGAATTGTCTAAGATTTTCGTCCAGTTTGGGTCGAATTTCCAGATTGAGTCTAGAAGTTTGATCATGACCTGAAAGCAAAAACAGTTTAGAGTTGTTTAGGATTGCCTAATGAAGCCCACTATGAAAAAACTAGGACATTAGCTACGATAATCTGATGCTAAAAATCGTAGCCTGAACTACAAATTCGATTGAATCAAATCAAAAGTATATGTGTATCAAATCGGCATAAGCCAGGATATATACTTCATGATTAGAATGTTAGTTATTGTTACCTATTATGTTGAAAGTATCATGCATTCTTTGAGAATCACTAATGTCATACCAAAGTATTAATGTTTGCTCTCCATGCGCTATATAATTTTCAGGATTATGGGATTGACTTTGATGATAAGAACCATCCTATCAAGGCTTTCCAGTGTCACTGTGGAAGTAAATACTGTAGAGACAGTAAAAGGAGAAAATAGCATATTCTGCAAATTCAAGAAATGGCTTAATTTATTCCTGTTTTCAAGAATTCTGAGGGTTTATTACTGAACTTTTCACATGATCACATGCAAACCACAGTAGCCTAAATTAATGTAGAAATAACATTATTTTTTGTTGGGCATCATCAGTAGAACTACTCAAAGCCTGTAAGAGCCAGCCCCCCTAGCTAGTTTTGATCAGACTGAATTGGATGCAACAAGGTTGAAAGATTTGTATCTGTTACCATGATTTTGTAGTGGTATCATTGATTGTGATGTTGCCAAGAAGAGGTGTGCTCTCTTGATTTGAAATCATCTCAACATCATGGGCAAGATGATCAACTTTGAGAAGTAACCTATGAAATTTGGCCATGGGGAAGAGAGTCGGACAATATTTTTCGGGCGATCATGCATTCTAAGTGCCCGTTTGGTTTCATTTCGAATCTCTATTTTCACATTTTCTATTATCTTAAACGTGGAACATATCACTTTTTACACATTTTTATCTAACATCATTTTCATTTTTATTTTCGAAACAAATTTCTTATTAATTTATATATCTTCTCTCTCTATTCCACTATTTCTATCTTTCTTCACCTATAACCTACTAAACTCAACATAATCATTACAAAAGTGGAACACATCACTTTTTACACATTTTCATCTAACATCATTTTTATTTTTATTTTCGAAACACATTTCTTATTAATTTATATATCTTCTCTCTCTATTCCCTATTTCTATCTTTCTTCACCTATAACCTACTAAACTCAACATAATTATTACTCTTCCAACAATCTATCCAAATATAAATTCATTTTCAACTCATTTTCACTAACTACTTTTCAAAATTCTGAGAATGATGGAAATAAAAACTGAAAACTGAAAATAAAACCAAACGGTGCTAAGATTTTGAAGTTTCTTCGACAACATGGTTCTGGTTTGAGGGAGCAAAAGGCTCTCGCTTGTTGGTTTGTTAGGTATGCTTTCTTAACAGAAAATCTTTCATTGTTATATTATCAAAAAATTAAGGTAGTGTTTGGATATGTTTTATGTTTGATTTTATTATGTGTTTATTGTGTGTTTTGGGAGAATGAATAATGAAAGAATTGTGGGAGAATATGAAATGAAGGTTGGGGAATGTGATTGATGTTTGGTTATGCTTTTAAAAATAGTAAAAAAATGGGGTTTGCGGAATTTTGATATGTTTGGTTATATGTTGTAGGAGATATTTTATACTGTAGCGGTCAAATCCATATCTTTGTGTTGGTGTTTGAGGTGAAATTTGATATTAATGATTTTTTTTAATTGTAGGGATACTAAGGAAAAATATTGTGTATATATATATATATATATGTAATAAGTGGGTTGTAATGATTGATGAAATGATTAAGTGGGTTGAATTAAAATATTTTATGAATTTGTTTGTTAGTTGAATTTTTTTTAATTATCATTATTAATACTAATACTATTATTATTATTACTACTACTACTACTACTACTACTACTATAATTATTACTACTACTACTACTAGTATTACTATTTCTGTTGTTATTATTATTATTACTTTTTTTGTTATTACTATTATTAGTATTATGATTATTATTACTAGTAGTATTATTATTACTAATTAATTAATAATACTAGAGAGAGAGAGATATGCGGGAAAATGGAAGAGAAGGGGACAATTCTGGGGGGGTGGCAGACGTGGGCCTAGGGGAATGTGAAATGGGTTAATGGTTATTTGGATGGCATGTTAAGGGGGTTTTGGGAATTTCATTGAGGGGCTTTTAATGCTACATGTTTGGGAGTGTTCTCCCAAAATATGCTTGTTCTGGGAGAATGCTCCCAAACAAAGCCTAAGTATTTACTATGGCAAAACTATCATGAAATTAAATTGTGGTTTTGTACATTGAAAGGACAATGGATTAGTTGCATATTATTTGTAGAAAAATTAGTATATATAAAAATAGAATAATCAATAGCTACGAACTGGCTATAGCAAGAGTTATGGTCTACATCAAATTTGATTATGTTAATTATGCAACTAAAGTATGAATTTTTAGCATCAACTACATATTAATTAATGTTGATGTCCTAATTTTTTTATAGTATTAGAATGAATCCCAATGTACTTTGAACGTGTACGTAAAAAATTTGAGTTTTCAAAATGGCAAGGACAATGTATGGGGGAAGGGTTGTTTAGAAATTTGAATGGCATGATGTCATTCATTAGAATTAGGCACCAAATATTTAGACTAGGTAGTCATTACTATAAAAATGGGTCGGCCTGTATTTTTGGCTCAACCTACTATTGTAGTAAAGATAACATATTATAGATGTGGTTGTAATCGCACCCCTTCATTACAACTATATTTTTAATTTTGTCCTTTTATATTTATCCTTATTCAAATTTTGGCCTCGGTTATTAACACACAAGAATGGTGGGGGGGGGGGGTAAGGATTTTCACTAGGAGTAATTTTATCATTTAGATGACTAATACTTCATATCAAACAAACATTAGAGATTAGGGGAGATACTAGTAGCAGATGATTGCTAGGCCAATATTCAATATCAGACAAATTAAAATATTATTTAATTTCATCGTATCTTCTTTTATTCAAATCTTTACTATTATCTACATTCTAAATTAAACGTGTTCTAAAGAAAAAGCCTACGGACCATACCAAGTGCATATTTCAGAATCAATTAATGCACAAATACAAGCACCATTATGAATTCACATATTTGTAGGCAAAGTTATTCTTACAAATTCATGATGATGAGTGAGCAATAACATTAATATCCAAAATTGCAGAGTGCATAATGTACTACTTAATGTTGAAAATTTGACACTCAAAGTTTTTGATAGTTTTTAGTCAAGTTCCATGCTAATTACCCAACCAAAGCCTCATAGGCCTAAATGGCAAAATACAATCTACATTTTTTTGATAGAATTTAGTCATCTAAATATAAAAACTATTAGTGTTTTGTATTTTGCCATTTAACGTGAAATATGTAAAATACGATACTTAAGAATTATGAATACATAGAAACCAAGATAATCTAAATGCATGATTTTTTTTCTCTACTTATCAATTTTGTCATTCTTTAACCTATGTTTATAGATGGAAAATATAAATATATATAAACCAGAATAATTTAAATTGCATAATTTCTTGTACTTACACATTCTTTATCTATATGTATAAATGAGAATTAAACCATCACGTATCAAAGTTGAAGATTAATTTTAATTGCATAATTTTTTTTACTTACACTAGCAATCCACGCATGCAGTTTTCGCACACATAATTTTTTATATGAAATATTTTTTTTTTAAAAATGTGCAACTTTAGTTCATTTTTAAATTCATAAAATTGCAAATTGATTTGAAAAGGAAAAATGATGGTAATAAGAGAATTCAACAAAAGAATTTGTAAACCATACTATTTAAATATTGTTGTGTTAAAATAATATCAATTAATTAAAAATGAAAAAATAGGTTACTAAATCTACACTCAAACAAATTCTCAATAATTATTTTTTTTATATTCATGTTTTAGATTTAGTCAAATAATGAGCATAAAAAATATTACTTGTAAATATCTAAAATATTACTTAAAAGAATGATAAAAAATATTATTTTTTTCATAAGTATTAGAAATATGGTTGTAAATGTGGTGCAATAAAAATAATTTCTAATAATTCTTTTAGTAACTATTTTGTATTTTACAATTAAAACCCGATTGATTAGTGTTTTCAAATATAGTTATAAGGCTAAATTCTGGAATACCAAAATTTGGTATCACAACTATCTAATATCCATAATTTTTCAATTTTATCCTTTACATCTCATCGTCTTTTAAATTTTAGAAAATATTGAAAAATAATTAAATAAAAACATATAAAATAACTTTCATATTAAACACAAAAGTGCCTTTCTTTTTATAACAACTAGCACTTGTTGCACGCAATTTTTGCGTCCATAAAACTACTTATTGAATTATTTAAAATAAATACGTGAATTAATTTAAATTATGAGTAAAGTTAAAATTGTGTTAGATGTTTTGATATGATAAAGAAAATAATGAAAAATGAAAATTTGACAATACAAATTTGTAGGTTTGTGGATTTTGTGAAAAGTACAATTGTAACCTTATTGAACCATCACTTCTAAAGGCAACTTAAAGGAGAAATTTGGAATATTAGTAAATTTGGTATCTAAACCATCTTTTTGTACTAAATTCTCTATTTTATCCTTCAAATTGCATTACTCATTTTAGTTGCTGGAATAATTGAAGGGTAAATTATGTACAAAACCACAAATAACTTCCACTTCAAACACAAAACAGCATTTCTTTTTATAATAGTATAGATTCTTTACATCTCATTGTCTAATTTTAAATATTATAAAATATTGAGGGACAGTTAAATAAAAATATAAAAAATAACTTCCATATTAGACACAAAAGTGCATTTCTTTCTACAATAATATAGATATTCTTCATCAAAAAAAAAAATATAGATATTCTTCATAAAAAAAAAAATAGATATTCTTCATCCATATTTATAAATAGGAACTAAACTATCAAGTACCGGACTTGAAGGTCACCAACTTCTATAGTGAATCTTTATGCAGCCAATTTCTTCAGTGTCAAAGGATATTCTCATCAAAATTCTTAAAAATTATGGTCAAAATTAAATTGATTTTCTTTTGAAATTTTGATACTAGCAATTCTCTCGGTGTTGAAGGATATTCTCATATCTTTTGAACTTAATTTTCATTAATTTTACCAAAATTCAAGTCTTCATAATTAAATTTATACTTATAACGTTATTAATTCATAGACAAGTCTAATCAATAAATAAATTACATGATTTGATTTAATCTAATCCAATTGATTTCTTGATTAAAAATTCTATTTCATCTTCTTTTGTGTTTTTTCTTTAGAATTGACATATAATGCTAATATGGGACCCACAAGTATACCAACTTGCCAACGTAATCAATACCAATTATGGTGCTTAAACATCATTAATCAAACCACAATTAGCAAAGATGCCAAGATGGGCACCCCACTTCTTGACCGTTGATTTAGCCGTCAAAAACCAACCCAGTCATCTCAAACACGGCCCGGATCACAAAACAATTACCCCCACGCAAACGCCCAACGATCATTCATTTTAGATGCAAATGCGTAATTATTTATTCACAACATCATGCAAAATTTCCCTTAAATTAGAAAGTCAGCACCCAGACATAATATTTGTACTAGCTTTGGCTTTGCTAATCTTAACGTTGTATTGTCCTTACAACTATTGTTATTATCAATTCATTGTACTTTGTTTCACATCTCTTGTCCGTATATTTACTCAGCCGCCAGACAATCGATATTCCATCAGATTCTCCTGCTTCTCAAATCCCAAAGGTTCGTTTCCCGTCTTTCTTGAGTTTCATGCCGTGTTTTTACAGAAATCCTCTTTGAATTCTTTGCCATCTCTGCCAGTTCTTTTTCCTATATGTGGTTTAATTCTATTTGGTGTAGTTGATTTCTTTGAATTAAGTTGGGTTGTCATTTGTTTCCAAAAAAGATATCTTTTTTTCCGTCATTTTTTTTTTGCTTTTTCTGCTTTTGAATGTAGTATTTTGGTAACCCTCTTTGAGTTCTTGAATGCTTGTATCAATTTTGCAAATGTTTAGTTCCTTGTGTGATGAATTGCTTGAATTGAAATGGGGTTGTTAAAGACAAAAAAATTATCTTTATGAAATAAAAAGTAAGGAGCTACCTTTCTCCAAGGAAATATCATAAGGTGGGATTTTATGTTGTGGTGGCATGTGTTGTGTTGGGATTTGACTTAATTGTCGAGAGATCAAGTTTGATTAGAATTAGAAGTCTTTCTTGTATTGGTTTCCTAATTTATGTAAAGTAGTAAAGTAGTTTTTTATTATAAATAAAAGTGTTTATTTGATTACTAGAGAGAGGACACTCATGGAATTCATGATACTCATGTATTATGAATAGTTATTGTGAGTATGAGTGGAGCAATTCTCATGTATCATGGGTAGTTATTGTGAATAGTTATTGTGAGTATGAATGGAGCAATTCTCATGTATCATGGGTAGTTATTGTGAGTATGAGTGGGGCAATACAAAGGGGTGGAATGAGTATCTCTTTGGTAGTTATGATAGAAGTTGTACAAGGATTTTTTTGGCTTGAGTTTGGGCATGTGAAATTCAAAGGTTGGCTTGTACTGGTAAAAATTCTATCATAATTGAAGAAAGAAAACTTCCGTGGAGGTAGGCGGAATTTGCCGAACCACGTAAATCTATGTTTGTTTTATTTTTCTATTTGTTGGGTATTATTTTTAACTTTGTGAGTGTGATTTGTGAATTCCTGATAAATTTAATCTCATGCCTAAATTGCTTCCGTTGTGCTCCAACATGTTGGAATGGGAAATGAGGATGATAGGAGGGGAGCCCACTTTTTGTGTTCTGTGTTTCGTAACTGTAGATTGAGAGATTGATGGAATGGATGGATGTGGTTTATTTGAATTTTTGGATTGTTAATTTTCTTGAACTGGGTGGAATTTCAATACTTCACTGAAAGCTGGAGCCTTTATGCTTGAGGGGAGCAGCTATTTATTCTGTACCAAATTGTTGAAATTTTTATAGAAAGCTGTCCCCATCAGAAATGCTTAATGAGGGAAAACTTTGCAAATCTGGATATGAAAATGATAATTTGGTGTGTGGCCCTCTTAGTAGAAGTTCAATAGTGATCTCTTAAGACAACTAATGAGGATGGTGAGGGTGGTTGTTATGTTTCTCTTAAAGTTTGCAATTTCTAGTAGTGCTTCAATCAGTGTGGTTTTTTGTATATCTTATTGTATACATCCTACCTTCTTTCATCACTAATATCAACTTGTTTTAGCTCTGTTACACATGTAGAATGGCAAACAGAGATTACCAATTTCTGTCATTGCTAGGGTATTTCTGTGAATGCTGTTGAACATAAACTTGTTGATCTTTTACTACTTTAGTTTATCGCTTTTGTTAAATGGAATTGTTCTTTGTTTTTCAATTTGAGTTTTAACTCAATGCTAAAAGCTATTTTTGCATGAACTTAGCATATCTCACCAAGAAAAACAGAAACCTTTAAAGCCAAGGCTTAGTTCAAGTTCTATTTTGATATTTTCCTTTCCAGATGCTATGAGTGATAAACCTTTTTGTGATGCATTTTTTGAAGGGTAGCAGTCGTGGAGTATTGGAAGTGATAGTTGTGATTTCTTTGAGTTCAACATCATAGTATCAAAAAAATCCATCAATTTTAGAAACCGTTTAGTTCTTATCCATTTATGGACAAAATTCAAGATGCCCCCTGCATATTTTAAGAAGAAATCTAGTGAAACACAGTCAAATGAGATGGAAGCCTCCGGAGCTATGTCCAGATCTTTGCACATTCTTCCTTCTCCTTTGGAACAAAAACTCCCCAAGCTGCCAGATTCACATCATGTTACTTTAGCACAGGAACCGACTTCTAATATTATTTCATCTTGCCCTAGTATGCACTCATCCAACCATAAAAGGTTAGGGCATTTGTCTTCATCTTCTTCTAAGTGCCCTACTGATCTTCACTGTTCTTCTGTGTCACCAAATTCAAGTCGTTCGATGAATTCAACCTTTTATTCTGTGTCACCAAGAGGTGGGGTTTCTTTTGCGTCAACCCAATTTCCCCACTTAGTTAAGGAATCTACAAAATTAGATGGCTATGCTGTGGAGAACAATGATGTTTCCTGGAATGCAGATGGGATTGAGAACTTTCTCGATATTCCCATGAACATCCCTGTTCAGAATGACCAAATAGAGACCTCTATAGGTTTAATGGCATCAGAAGACCATGCTAAGAAACCTGATTGGCAGGACTGGGCAGATGATTTGGTTATAGTTGATGATGATGCACTTGATTCAAACTGGAGTGATCTTCTTGTTGATATCAATGTTCCTGAACCAGATCTCAAGGTCTGTTTCTCTGTTTTAAATAGTTGGTGTTTAGTGCTTTCTGATATTATTTTCGAAGTAACTTGTTATCCGTGAAGTTCATTGCTAACCTTCTATTTCTTTCTTTTTGTGTCCTTAATCTTCTTTTCTCATTGCTTTTGTTTCTTCTATTTGTTAATTTCTGTATATATTGTCATTATATTGTCCTTCTGTTACTATCATTTCGAACTTTTTCATCCTTCCAAGGCTTTGGGACATAGAACCTCCACCTTCTGGTTTGCTAACTTACTTTGTGTCAAATGTCAGTTTTGACAGGGTTTCTTGTCTGAAAGTCACATCATTTGATATTTCAACATATAATACTTTTCAGTAATACAGATTTGTCGTCTTATTTTCATGTTGGACGCAGATGTTATGTTTCTATTCATTCTTTGACAAACATCTGTGAAGATAAAAGTTCTCATAGGAAACTGCAGATTGATGATTCTATTCTTGTATTTGTCTCCATTTTTTTTTCTTTTTCGTGCATGAATACATGTTCCCAGACTATGATTGAGACTATTAATGACTTACAGCTGCTGGATCCACCATCTGATGTCTCCACATGCCGGCCACAAATTCATCAGCCACAACATTATCCAGCGCCGAGTGGAAATGATTCTCTGTTAATCGGCTCTCCGACTGTACCATTGCCTAGAGCACGAATGCGCTGGACACCAGAACTTCATGAAGTCTTTGTGGATGCTGTGAATAAGCTTGGTGGTAGTGATAGTGAGTACCTGTGGCTTGTATAATATGTTTCTTGATGTCATGAGAAGTTAAATTTTCAATATTTTTCTTGTATTCAATGTATGAGATGAATTATGCAGGAGCAACACCAAAGGGTGTTCTGAAGCTCATGAAAGTTGAAGGCCTGACAATCTATCATGTGAAAAGCCACTTACAGGTATGGAGAAATAATTTATTGAGATTTTGGTTTTTCTGCTGCGAGCAAGTCCTCTCTACTCACCATCTTCTAAAATTTCAGAAATATAGAACTGCTAGATTCAAGCCAGAGTCATCAGAAGGTAATATTGCTTCTCAGTTTATCTTTTGCTTGTGAAACTATTGATAATACCTAATCTTGGTGACCATTTTCACTTTTATTCCATTAGATTTGCACATTTGGATCTACTATTTAGGACTTAAAAAGAATCAAATACTCATGAGCGTTGCGTTGGATTGTATTTTGCATCACAATTGGTTTTGGTGTTTGAATGAGAAATTCTCTTAACTCGAAATGTCTTTGGCAGGAACTACTGAAACAAAGTCAAATACTGCAACCGAGATGACATCCCTGGACTTGAAAACGTGAATCTCTCTCCCCTCTCTCTCTCTCTCTATATATATATATATTTTATATATATGTGCATGTGTGAATGTATATATGCATGTTAACATGCTTATAAGCTGCAATAGATTTCCTTTTGTCCCTTGTTTACGGCCCATTTTACTTTTGGAAGGTGCCAAATTAGGATTTTGTTTAGCAGCTTTCTTACAAATGGCTTGAAACTTGTATTTGTGATTTCAAAACATATCCTGAAATGCATTCCATTTCCTTTCACTTATTCATCCATCTCTCTTCAGTTTATAATCAGTGATATATGGCAGTAAGTTGTATGTGTGTATGTACTCTCTTAACATGTTTCGCTCTATGCTTGTAATTGGTCAATTGGTGAAAGTAACATAATAGTTGATTGAAGATGCCTCAGGTAAAGAAGACGAAAATGGAATAATTAAAGTAACAGATTAATAACGCCCAAGTGTTGAAGACTTGACTGAACGGCCAATGATCAATGAGTGAAGCAGCAGCCCTTGTGGCTCTCATTTCCCAGATGGTTAAGTTGCTATTGAACTTGAAGCTTAATTTCTTTTATTGTTCATGATTTTGATGGCAGGACCATGGGCATAACTGAAGCTCTCAGACTGCAAATGGAAGTACAGAAGCAGCTACATGAACAACTTGAGGTACATAAAAAAACTGGTGAACGGCAAACAAAATGCGTGTTCAAGTTTCTTAGGGTCACAACTCACAATATTAGTAGTGCTGAGTAGAATTTAGTTGTTCATGTGAAGATAATCCTTCCTACTATAAGTGTGATGCTCCTTGTTTTTTCTGTTGTATTTTCGGCTCTCTTTTTTTCTTATTTCAAAAAAATCTGTTTTTCCCTTTTTCCCCGAGCGTATTGTGAAATCATTTTCAATATGTTTGTGCTGGTTCAAATCCAGCTTGGCCCTTAATTCGCCAATCCACCATGTATAAGTATAGTAACCACCACCACCCCGTCATTCAGAAATATCCCATATAAAAATACAATCATATTTTCTGCTGCATCCCTTATTTCCCTCGGATTGTAGTTCAATTGGTCAGAGCACCATCTAGTCAAGGCGAAAGCTATAGATTTGAGCCTGGCCAGTAATGGTTATGGCCTGTGGGTTTGAACAATGATTTGGATTAACGATTTTTTGGGTTTAGTGAGAAAAATAAAAAATTCGGGCTGGGGCAAGACATTAGATGCCCACAGCTATCTTAGCTACAAACCTCCCCAGGACAACCTTAGCGTCTCGCTGTAAATTCTTGGGTGTTACATGCCTCCTCGATTCCATTCGTTGAAATGAATACCTCATTTGGTTTGTTATTCTATAATTTCGTTAGTTTTGATTATTAAGGATCATATATCATATGTTTCACTCTAAAACTGATGATATGTTTTTTCAGATTCAAAGGAATCTGCAGTTACGAATTGAAGAACAAGGGAAGCACCTCCAAATGATTTTTGAGCAGCAAAGTAAGATGGAGGAAGATAAACTGAAGGCATCGTCGTCGAATACAGATGGACTTTCTCAGGTCCCATCCGGAGAAATGCAGCAGCCAACCTCGGCTGACAATAAACCAGAATCATTAGAGAATTATCGTGCCACCACCAAAGAAGTCACAAATGATGTCTGCATTTCAGCAGACGAACTTCCTAGTAAGAAGGAAATGTCGTCGTCTGAACAGAAACCCTGCAAGGACCATGCACCAGATTCTAGTCCGCCAAGAAAACGAGCCAAGGCCAATGAAATAGGCACATCTGAAATGTCTCCCGAGTCATGACATATAGTCTTCTGAAAAAACAACATGGTTCATACTGATGATGATTCTTATCAATTGATCCGAATTTGAATAACATGTAAAGTTACTTTCAAAAAACAGAATCTCTACTATATTTTGGAACTTGTATTTATGAATAGTCAAGTCCTGTAATGATCCTCATTGTATTGACTCTCTCCAGTTGCTCTGTGGATGACTGTTTGTTCAGAAATTGGCTAATGAAAAGGGTTTCTGCACAGGCTGCTGATTTATACAGGAATTTAGTCCATGAATCCACATGGATAGCAGGATTATGAGTTCCTCTTCATCAAATTAGTTCTTATATACTAGAACAATGTCTGCACATGATCATGTCCGATCGGGCTCCAAAGTTCGCAATATAGATTGAATGAAATGACGCGAAATTAACTAAAAGGTTTAAGAAAAATCAAATAAAGTGTACACAAGATTTATGTGGTTCGGGGCAATTGAACTGAATCGAGTTTGGAGGAAATTTTCGAGCTCAATATCAAAATATCTATATTAAGTTCAAGCTCGATAAGTCTAATATTTTGAGTTAGAGCTTGACTTGATGAATTTGAGCTTGGATTGGTTTAATAAAGCTCGCACTGGCAAGTGAACTTTAAACAATTGAAAATTCGAGTTCGAACTTGAAATATAATAATAATAATAATAATAATAATAATAATAATAATAATAACAACATATATTTATTAATAAAATAAAAAATAATATTAATTTAGATATTGGTTGTCGAGCATCAATCTTAAATAAAGGTGGCTTAAGATTGGCTCGTTATGTGGGAAAAGTACAAAGACCATCCTGCCCTCATTATGACTTATGTGACAAAAACAGACAAAGATCCGCACTCTTAGGGTGTTCGCGGATCGGTTTGGATCGATTTTGGGATAAAAAGTCAATTGATCCAAACTATATAATGTATATTTAATTGGTTGGATTTTTATTGTAAATTTGATCCTATCCAATCTATTTAAAATTAGTTTGGATTGGATCGGTTAATTCAATTTTTTAATTTAAATTTTTAATTGAAATATTTGATAAGTTACTATTGATAATTAAACTAATTTAATCAATCAATTTGTAAATTTTATTTAGCTATCATATCACACTAGTCTTATGGAATTAAGTTAAATTATGTAAGAACACACAACTATAAAGTTATAAGTCCACAATAATTATTCCTATACATTTGATTTTTGAAAGTGAAAAAATTCTATGTTTAGTTAATTTTAATTTATTTATGTATTTTACAATTAAAATATATATTTTTTATATTATTAGTATATAAATTTCGGTTTGGTTTGGATTGAATCAGTTTTTTAGATTAAAACCGAAAACCGACCGATCCAATCCGAACGGTTTTAAAGCAACAAATTCAGTTCAATCCAAAAAAGTTCGATTTTGATCGATTTTCGATTTTTTGGATCGATTGTCAGTTTTTTTTTTTTTTTTTTTGATTGGATTGGATTTGAACACTCATATGCGCTCTATATCTCACATGGCAAAGATTTGCGCTCTATTTCGCGGGTTATGCCCGGACCATTTGTTGATCCATAAGTACGACCCAATCGAAGAGTCATAGATGATGTGCACGTGGCAACATCTAATAAAGCCAAAGGACAAGATTGGCAACGACAGTAAAAGTACATCACCCGTGAATACTTATTGCAAAATTATTGCTGGGACTTTGTGGCAAGAGAACAAACTGCTTTAATAAGATTACTCTAAGTGTACACTCGGCTATTATACTTAGATGATTTGAACTTGTAGGATTTGAACTGCCTTTAAATTTTTCACTTGGATACTCTAAAAAGTGTACACTTGGCTATTATAGGCTTGGTAAATTTTGTCTAATATCATGAATTTTTCCAACTTGTAGGAATTCTAAGTATCATGACTTTGTCCAACTTATAAGAATCTGTATCAGTTTGAATATTTTTGTACTATCAAAAGAAAAGGCATATTTAAAAGTTGTAATTAAACATTTTGGATTTCTTATAGTGTTTGAGGACAATTCTAATTTCCAGTTAAAGCAGAAAATCATATGTATGATTCTTCTTCTTTCTGATGGCAGGTACAAGGAATTAGTTGGACTATTACATATAAGAAAATGATGCTATTTTATATATACACACACACACACATACATAAATGGTTCCACGTATATTTCTTGGATATTCTTGGTAGTGTTGAATTCAATGGATAAAACACGCAAAATGATAACAAGACTAATATTCACAATGTACACTTTGTTGGTAAGTTTAGAAAATAGGATATCTTGATTTTCTGAATAATTGTTTTGCTAATATATTGATGCTGGTTGGGCTCCTGCGATGCGACGAATCAAAGGAATAGCTTGGATGGCATTACACTAAGGCATAGGAGGAACCAAGCCCATTTACTTCTTTTGGGCCGAGTGTGACACGACTTATTCACTCACGAAGTTCAAAGTGAAAGGGTCCTTTCCAGCCGGTAGAAGGGGTAAAGCTAGAATCCTCAATTCATACTTTTGGAAAGAAAAAAGGCAGCAATCACTAAAAGAAAAGATAGAAAACCTGCGCATTTTAATTTAACCTAAATTAATGAATGGCAGCCTATGGGTAGTGTTTGAAAAATCGGATCGTTCATTGAATCGAAAAATTTACGGGTTCGCGGTTCACTGGTTCAACCGTTGGTCGGACCGTAATTGAACTGCAATTGAACTGTGATGTCATAATTATGAAATATATATATATATTATATTATTTAAAAATTAATAAAATGCCAAAATATAAAACATAAAGAACTTAAATGATATTATTAGGGATGGCACCCGAGCGGGGCGGGGGCGGGGAGTTACTCCCCCGTCCCCGTCCCTGAGCCCCACTTGTTCCCCCATCCCCATCATGGGGAATTTTTTGCCCCTGTCCCCATTCCCCGAGCCCCCACGGATCCCCAAAGTTAGTTTATTTTTTTTATTGTGTGCATACAATGCACTAAAAATAAAGAATAACCTTTATGCACATGATTAAAGCAACTCTAAGTCGTAATGTCAAGCAAATTGGTATGAATTATGGTTTAAAATTTAGGAGAGAGCAAATAAAATTTAGAAATAAAAATAAGTCTAAATTAATTATTTTATTTATTAATATTTTATGACTAATAAATTTTTATAAAATATATGAAATTACTAAAAAGTATAAAAAAAATAAAAAATAATATACACACACACACACATATATTAAGGGTATTTTAATGAGGACCCCGAAATTGGGGATTATTTTGCTATCCCTAGATATTATCTAACATTAAAATTCAAATTTCACAATTTATATTATAAATGATCACAACAATTTAAATATATCAAGTCTAAAGTTTAAAGTTGAGAGTGCGTAAGTTAATTCTATACTCTAAATTAAGGTTTTTTTAAACTTTTAGATAGCTTGTGAGGTATGCTTTAATCTTCAAACTTTGTATTTAGACCAAAAAAATTAAAAAAAAATAAAATTTCATTAAAAATTAAATGGAAAAATTGGTCCGGTTCAACAGTCCGACCAGCCGGTTTGAACGATTTTTACAAAATATGGCATTTTTTATTTCAATTTCTCAGTTTTTTGAGAAAACCGGACCATTTCGCCAGCCAATTGACGGTCCGACCAGCCGGTCTGGTCCGATTTTTAAACAGTGCCTATGGGGGGTGGGGGGAATGGCCATATATTGGACATTCCGATGTTATGTAGACTGGTGCTAGAAAGCAACTATGGAATATTACTCAAGAGGTTGACTATCGTTGCAGCCTGCAGGAATGGCATCCTTAGAATTCAAAAGGGAAGTTTCCTCTGCATCTTTTTCTCAATACTCTTTACTTTTCTTTTAGACATCCTTTTCAGATCTAAACATGTGTTGGATTTAAGATTCGAGAATATAGACACAGTAGATTGATCTAAAAAGAATGTAACCGCAGGCGCCAGTTTACTAAAGTTGTCTGAGGGAATTAAAGCCCTTCTAACACAGATTTTCTGAAACTTAACTGCTTTTACTGCGTAGAAGATCTTGAACTTTGCTTCAATGATTACCCTAAAAATGTACTCTAATTAGCTAGTATGTCTGCCGTAATTTTCGTCTAAATATTTTGAATTTTTCCAGCCAATAAAAATGTACATCAGTTTGAATATTCTGTACTATCAAAATAAAAGATGTTTTTACACATTGTAGTTAAACATTTGGAATTTTCCTTATTGTATTTGTCCAATTTCCAGTTAGAGCAGAAAATCATACTGTATGATTCTCCTTCTTTCTGATGGCAGCAAGAATGAGTTAGTTGAACTATTTAAAGTCCAGCAGGACATTCAGCAGAGGATTCGTGACCAAGTTGAGGTACAGAATGCTGCTGTATATCTGTATCTATATATGCATATATATATATATATATTAATGGTTCCACCATTGGATTTCTTGGTAGTGTTAAATTCAATATTGAAAAAAAAATAAAAATGTAACATGACTAATGCTCACAAGGCACAGTTTCTAGTGTTAAAATAAATGACATCTTGATTTCTCATCAAAGGTTTGTTTTGCCAAATTATAAGATAGATTAATGTTACAACTTAAGATTTATACAGTCACTGTATGTGTGTGTATATATAGTGTTGTTTCCAAGATTTATGCCAACATGCAGTAATCCAAAGCAATAAAACAAATATTGTAAGTCAGATTATCAGGAATGGATCAGATAATCACAGTTATGGCAATACGTGCATTTAATCAATATGAAATTCAAATAAAGCATGCGATATTAGAATTAAATATACAACATGCGTTATCAGAATTAAACATACAGCATGCGTGATCAGAATATACGTCAAATTCAAGGCAAATCAGAATTTCATATAATTAATCAGATACGAATCCAGGGAAAGCCAAAATTCATATATTAACCGAGGCAATAAAACAATAAAACATGTTGTCAGATTTATCTAATATAAATACTGAGTTTTAAAGTAAACTTATCTTAAGGATTCTGTATCGTAACAGAATCAATAGGACGACCAAATCACAGAGAAATTCTATTTGCCTTGAAGAAACGAGCGCCCCGACTCACCAGTGCAACGGGTACAACGCAGCTCCTCCCAAGATGAGATGGTCCAGAATGATCAAATGCACTCCGTCTCGTTCACCTCGAACAGTACTCTATTGTCGGATCAGAATGAGACAGCCGTATATCAAGATTCGGGAGAGGGAATGTTTGTGGGGAGAATATCAGAATATGAGAAGGGAAGGAATATTTGAGAGCGGGATCAAGAACGTGGGTAATGTGCTTAGACGCGAATAGTGTGTATTGAGAGAATTGTGACGAATGCCATGTGTTTCCAAAACTGCCAGAGACAGTCTATTTATAGGCGGGATTAGGGTTAGAGTCTGCCAGTTAATGGCCTCTAACACGTCACCCTAGCCAATGACATTCCGCCACGTCACCCACACACGTCACACGTCCACCAACAGCCAATGGCGTTCTGCCACTTGGTCTTCACACGTCACACAAGTTCACAGCATCACGCCACGTGTCCCACATCTCCGCCAGCATCATCCCATGATTTGCATCAAATCCCAGATATCAAGGTAATCTCCAACGAGTCTTGACAAAGTCAGCCCTTATTCGATTAGCCCTATCCGGTTAAGCATTTTGAATTTTAAAAATTCAAAATTTTTAATTGAATTTCGTCCAAAAAGATAAGACTGAGACTGAGACATTCGCCCTAACGCCCGCGACACGGATCCGAAGCCGAGCCGGGCGGCGGCGCGCGTGTTGTCCACTCAAATGAACCCCCTAAAGAACACTTTATCAAGTATTCTTACTAGAGTTTAATATAAATTAGTCCACACTAGTTTATAAAATCAATGTGGGACAAGTGAAGGGTTGGAATAACCCTTCAACTCCTCCACTTGGTTTTATAATTCACAAGCAAGTCTTCCCTTTCTCAATTTATCAATGTAGGACAATCCAACACTTAACCATTTGCACATCCTCCATTTTACCCTTTACTTATCTTTGGATTCCAACCATAATTGGCATCCATCCAAATAATTAAACATGTAATTATTGCCAATTCCAACATATAGTTCCTAATAAGTTACGAGATAATTAATTAAAGGGCTAATATAAATTAATTTCCATGTAATAATCGAAATAGGTAAAACTCCCTACTATGATTAAAAAAAAATAAAAAGACACCACCATATGTTTTTAAAAATATGCACACAACTCCCTTCATTTTGGGGGGTGTTTTGTCTATTTCTATAAATAAATGGTATTTTTTGATCTTTTCTTTATCACATGGGAGTATTTTGCCAATTATGATTACCACAAGAGGGTAAGTTGATATTAAACCGATAACTAAAAAAACTGAGTTCCCCTCAAATTTTGGTAGGTACATACGTGGGGACCACATGATCAGTGCCTGGATGGGTTGTGGACCAATATGAATCTTCATGTTTCATCTAATATTTCATCTAATGAATATATACTAAGTATCTTGAATATTTCCTCATAAATAATTCATTGAAGTTCAGTCACACTTGACATAAAATTATTAAATTGAATTAAAGATAAAAAATAAAATGAAATAGGAGATTCAAAGTGGTCGATGACCCCCTACTAATTTCCCATTTTGTCTTAGAAATGATGACTGAGGCCATGGATTGTATTTTGGCTCTGTTTATGTTGCCAATGTTTTGATTCTTTAACAGCAGTTGTTAACAGAACCGTACTTCCTTACTTAGGTGCAACGAAAGCTGCAACTGCAAATTGAATAAGGCATTGTATGACAAGAAGAAGAACAAAGAAAGACAGATGTTGAAGGCCTCCACTTCAGATTCATACTCCACTGGATTTAAAGGCATAAGGTCCAAAATTTGATCTTCGAGCAAGAAAAGGTGATGTCGGAACAGAAAGATGTGTGAATAATGTCATGCCCTGGCAGACTTAGCTAGTCCTGCAGTGGCGAACGAGCAGTTAAGTGCCGCATGAGAGCTTCTAAGGGACAAAGTCCGTGACAATAAACTCTTGTGCTAATACTATCACTCTGTTGAAATGATGTGATAATTAAGCATAGATGGATGTAATAAAAAGTTGTGTGAGCATAAATTTCATTAGAATTCGGGGGACTTTTTGTAAGTCAACTAGAAAATTCAACAACAATGAAATAAATGAGGTTCGACTCAATTAAATAGCTTACTCACATTCAAGATCTTACAAAAATCTAAATCTATTTACGTATTCTTCACTGGAGCTAATTCGAACTTTAGATAGTATAACTAAAGAGTTTCCCCACTCAAAAACTCATGCAGTATGGTCATTTGATTCTTGTAATTGTACCAATGCTTGTCAATTGTAATTATATATATTGGAATTTGATTCGATTATTTGAAAACTAGAATTTTTAGTCTTCAAAGATTTGATCTTTTCTATTTTTGTATTATAGAATTAGGATTTATTCCATATTATATTTCCTAATTTTAGATGGAATAATCAAGTAATTTACTTCTTTAGAGGTGCTCATTGATTACTTGGAGCACACTTGGGAACTCATGACACTCATAAAGTGATTATTTTGAATATTCATGAATGTAGCAATACAAATGGGTTGAGGAAGTATTTTTTTTCTAGTGTTAAGAGCTGATGTTAGGGGTGTAAATGAGATGAAATTATTCGCGAACGGTTCGGGCTCGGCTCGATGAAAACTCGAATTCGACTCGAACTTAAACGAGCTGAGCCGAGCCCAAACACGCCAGTCAAACAAGCCGAGCCAACCTCAATAGTATTCGGCTCAACAGGCTTGCGAGCCCAAACGAGCTTTTTATAATAATAATAATAATAATAATAATAATAAATTTTTTTTCATGCCTAAACGGGCTCGAGCTCATCCGAACTTATACGAATTGAGCCTTAACGAGCCGAGCCTGAGTTAGGCTCGGCTCATTTACACCCCTAGCCGATGTACAATATGGAATTTTTATTGGGTTAGCTATATATATCACTTACATGTAAAAAAAAAAAAGAAATCATATTGAAAGAAAAAAAATTTCCATGGTGTAGGTAGATTTTGCCGAACCAAGTTAAATATTTTGTTTTTCTACTCAATCAAATATTATTTTTTGTCATTAAATTTGTAAATTTCTGATAAATCAAATTTCGGACCTTAAATTGCTTCCATCGTATGACCAACAGAACACTTAATATTCTTTGATTCTTTAGAAAATTAACAAGTTGAAGGAATTAACAAAGAATATGTGGAGAGTTCAAAGGCCAAGAAAATACAAAAGAAGCGCCCATACATTGGACAATCCAATGTAGAATACAAGAGAACAACCTCGGAATATTACTCGAGAAGTAGAAAAATATTGTTGCAGTCTGCAGGAATTAATGGCATCCCAGATTTCAAAAAGTGAGTTTCCTCTCCACTTTTTTTCTCAATAATATTCTCCATTTCCTTTAAAAAGCTAGCCCCTTTTCAGTTCTCACTAGTAACTGAAGAAGCTCAAGAACTGTGCATCTAAATATGTGTTAGATTTAAGTTTCAAGAATATAGACATAGTAGAATGATATTGATCCTTAATTTTACTTAAGTTGTCTGAGGGAAAGTCCTTCTAACACAGATTTTGTGAAACTTAGCTCATTTTGTTGATACTGATTCTTTATTTCAAACAATGTTTCATTGTATATTCCATTTCATAAATATATGTCAAGTATAATAGTTTTGGATCGATCCTAACTGCCTTTTTATTGCATAAAAGATCTTGAACTTTGTTTCAGTGATTACCCTAAAAATGTACACTTAGCTAACATATTCG
Source organism: Jacaranda mimosifolia (assembly GCA_018894105.1). Classification (NCBI taxonomy): domain Eukaryota; kingdom Viridiplantae; phylum Streptophyta; class Magnoliopsida; order Lamiales; family Bignoniaceae; genus Jacaranda; species Jacaranda mimosifolia. The sequence continues at coordinate 4,673,735 of CM032125.1, forward strand.
CTGTAATTTTCGTCTAAGTATATTGAATTTTTCCAACCTATAAAGATCTATATTAATTTGAATATTTTGTACTACCAAAAGAAGAGACATATTTATATATTGTAGTTAAAAATTTGGATTTCTTGTAGTATATTTGAGGGCAAGCTCAATTTCCAGTTAAAGCAGAAAATCATACTGTGTGATTCTCTTTCTTTCTGATGGCAGCAACATGAAGTTACGTGTAGCATTACAAATCCAGCTGGAAATTCAGCGGAGGATGCATGAACAACTTGAGGTACAAAATGACGGTTTAAATCTTCTATTCCATTCTCTATTTCATCGCCTATTCTATTTCATGAACGTGTAACATGTGTATTAAATATTTCTTTATAAAAATAATTGATTGAGAATCAATTAGGATATGGAATGGAAAATAAAATAGAGGATCCAAAGTGACAAAATGATGCTATATATATATACACTGAATATTGATTGTTCCACCATAGGTTTCTTGGATTTTCTTAAATATAGAAATGATGGCAGAGGCCATGGGTTGTGATCTTGCACCAGGTTCCCGGTTTAGATCCTTTATTCCAATATATATTTCATCTTCTATTTCATTACATGGATGTATGAAACTTTATTAAATTTTTTTTTTATAAAAAGAATTAATTAAGAATCAAATACACTTAATATGTATACATCACGTTGGAATAGGAGATGAAACACGAAATGGAATAGAGGATCCAAAGTGCAGGGTTCCGGCTGTAGATCATATTAATTTCCACAATCTAAGTCATTCTTTCCATTTTGCATAATCTAGTCTACATTAGATACCCTCAGCTATCTTAGCTATAAACCTGCCGAGGAGTACAACCTTAATTAGTGTCTCGCCGTAAATTCTTGGGTATTGCATGCCTCCTCGATTCCATTCGTAGAAATGAATATATCATCTGGTTTGTTGTAGTGATCATCATTTGTTTAGTTTTTTATTATTAGGGATCATAAATCATGTATATGCCCTCTAAAATTGATCATATGTTTCTTCAGATTCATAGAAATTTGCAGTTACGTATTGAAGAACAAGGGAAGCACCTCCAAATGATCTTTGAGCAGCAAAGAAAGATGGAGGAAGATAAACTGAAAGCATCATCGTCAAATACAGATGGACTTTCTCACGTCTCATCTGTAGAAAAGCAGCCAACCTTGGGTGATGATAAACCAGAATCATTAGACAATGATCTTGCCAGTGCCACCATTAAAGAAGTCACGTACAATTGATGTCTGCATTTCGGCAGACGAACATCCTAGTAAGAAGGAAATGTCATCGTCTGAAAAGAAACCCTGCAAGGACCATGTTAACCCTTTAATGATTTTGTATAAGTTTTAGAATTTTAATTATGACAATATTTGTTGCATGATTAATGTGAATTATTCTCAGAAATCTACTGAACCTGCTTTATGCTGTTCGAAAATTATCTTGTGCTGATTGGAACTTATATTCTCTTATATTGATTTTGACAGCATATCTCTATATTTGATTTAGCACATCACATCTTTTATTTATGGAAGGAAAATCATGTTGCTGATATTGAATTTAAACATGTGCTCATCATAGCTAGATTCAATTAATATAATATATGGAATAATTGACTAATGGCTTCTTTCCTTTTTGATAACCTTTTAATACTATAGGGAAAGAGCATTTTTCTACATGGACTATTATTATCTTCAAATAATTTGCAGAGATTTTATAAATCCCTTCTGGAATCTGCTTTCCATAAACAACTGGAACTTGTATTTATGAATAGTCAAGTCATGTGATGATCCTCATTGTATTGACTCTCTCCAGTTGCTCTGTGGATGACTGTTCAGAAATTGGCTAATGAAAAGGGTTTCTGCACAGGCTGCTGATTTATTCAGGAATTTAGTCCTTGAATCTACACGGATAGCAGAATAATGAATTCCTCTTCATCAATTTAGTTCTTATATACTAGAACAATGTCTACGCATAATCATTCCCTATTTCATTTCTTGTTCCACCTTGATGTGTATATGGCGTGTATATCTGATTTTCAATCAATTATGTTTATAAGAAAATACTTAATACATGTTTTATGAATAATGAAATATAAATTGGAATAAAGAATCTAAACTATATTCATTGTCCGATAGGGTTTCCTATCTTTGTAATATATATTGTTGTGGAATAATGAGAAACTAATTAAAAAAAATTCGAGAAAAAATAAAATAAAATGCACACAAGATTTACTGGTTTAAGTTTAATTGAGTTGAGCTGAGTTCTAGAGGAATTTTTTTAGCTCGAGCTTGAAATATGTATACTAGGCTTGTCTTGGGTTCGAGCTCGACAAATTTAATGTTTTGAGTTCGAGATCGACTAGATGAAAATTTGAGCTCAGCTTAGCTTAATTAAACTCAAATTATCAAGTGAGCTTCAAATAACTATAAGCTCGAGCTTGAATTCAAAATAATAATAATAATAATAATAATAATAATAATAATAATAATAAAAAATTACATAAAGGCTTGAGATCCTCGAGTCTTGATATACACAACTTAAAATTGGTTGAAAATAGAGATCGAACTCGATTCAATTTAACTTGGGTCCTGTGATGTGCGAACCACTTAGGCATGTTGAATCCAGCGTAGCATAGTCATCTGGTTCTTGTAAATTTACGAATGCCTGGGATGTAATTGGATAAACTTGAGATTCTATAGTGTAAAATTAACAAGCCGAAGGAATTGACCAAGAATTTGTGAAAAGTTCAAGGGCCAAGATAAAAATACGAAAAAATGGCCGGCCATATGTTGGACATTCCCATGTAGACTAGTGCAAGAAAGCAGCCTTGGAATATTACTCAAGAAGTTGACTATTGTTGCAGCCTGCTGGAATGGCATCCATTGGCTTCAAAAAGTAAGTTTTGTCTCCAATTTTTTCTCAATATTCTCTATTAACTGATGAAATATGAGCAAAAGCAATCCAACCTAAACCATTTGGATTTATTGTATGGTATTTGAGGGCTAAGTTCAATTTCCAGTTAAAGGAGAATTAATCTCTTTCTTCTGATGGCAGCAACATGGAGTTAGCTGAACTATTAAAAGTCCAGCAGGATGTTCAGAGGAGGATCCATGACCAACTTGAGGTACAAATTAAATGATGCTAAATACTATATATTAAAAATGTGTATGTATATATATTTAATAGCTCCACCATATGTTTTGGATATATTTTCTTGGTAGTGTTAAATTCATTGCAAAAGCACACAAAATGTAACATGACTGATATTTATAAGGCACAGTTTCTTGGTAATGCTAAGAATAAAGGATATATCTTGATTTCCCAGAGATTGTATTGCTAAATTGACTATAAGATAGAATAAGGCCATGGGTTGTGATTTTGGCTCTAGTTTATGTCACCACTGTTTTGATTCTTCATATATTCCGCTCTGCAGAATCTAGTTTGTGTTTTGTATTTAATTGTTATGATAAAGAAGGAAATTTCAAAAGACCAAAATACCTCTTTACTTAACTAAATTCATTGAAATACCCGAGGATCTGTGTCCCCCTATGTGGGTTGACCTAACCATCTGATCTGTACCCAAGAACCGAGACAATCTTGTCCACTAGATTATGTCACGTGTCCATCTAGATCTTTGCCACCTCAATTGAATAGTATATAGCCACCTCAACCGTTACTATAAAGGCTCGACTTGAAGGAACTGGAGCGAGTTTGGCAAACGACCTTCTTGGGTCACAGTCCTCACAGTATGGTTTACAGGTCAGAAGCAGTCATTCCAATAGAATTGATACAATACACTGCTTGAGTAATCCACTACAACCCGATCAAAAATCATTTCGAAAGAGAATTCAACCTTGAGACGATCGACGAACTACATCAGTAGGCATACACAACGATGCAATGATACAGGTCGAAGATAGCACAGTATTACAACAAGAGAGTCCGACTAAGAAGTTTCAAAGTAGGGGATCTCATCCTCAAAAAAGTCAAAGTATCGAAGAATGTGGGAAAACTTGATCCGAAATGGGAGGGCTTGTAGTCAGTGGTCAAATTAGCAAAGCACAATACCTACCGACTCGTAGATATGAATGGCAACGAGCTCTCTCGACCATGGAACACAGTGAACCTAAAAAAATTCTATGTGTAAAGAGACTAAAGTCTCCACGCAAATGTATTGAAATATGCTCCCAAATCAATAAAACTACTTATGTTTTTGCAATTACTCACTCGCACCAGCAACCAAGGCTTCTAGCCCCAATTGATAAACTAGTTGATCATTTACAGTCAACCCCATAGTCAACCACAAACTAAGGCTTCTAGCCCAAATTGATAAATGACTTGATCATCTAAAGTCGACCCTGTAGTCGATCGTAAATCGATTTCAAACCATAAATTATGGCTTCTAGCCCAAATGGAAAAACAACCCCATACAGCAAGCTAGGGCTTCAGGTCCAAACTACTAAACAAATTGATCGTTTAGATTCAACTATGCCAAACTTGGTAAAGGAGCAAACTATCTACAATTGACCATGTCGCCAAATACAACCAAAAATCGACCCGTATTCGATAACCAGGTTGCTCCAACGATATACGCTTTACAATGATAACATCGAGTGTGAAGCTAAAGTTAATTCAATAAAGTCAATCTACTATCGACCATGGCGTCGAGCCCATTCGTTTGACCACGAAGAAAACAACTCTAGTCGACCATGTAGTTGATAACTAACATTGTTTCAGAACCCATTTTAAGTGGGTTAAGTTGATATGAATGTAACCTGATTGATTCAATTATTCTTTTACAAATCGATCTCATAGTCAACCATTAACTTAGTTTCAGACCAATTAAATATTACCCACTTCCTTTAATGGGAGATTGCGTCGTACGATTTTTTATTTGAAATCAAATTCATTGTCTTGTCATCTGTTAACGCAAGCTATTGACAAAAATGAAAGTATTTAAAAGGGAAAAGAAGAATTGAGTACACATGGATGAGCAGGAAGTACCATTCATTGTATTTAAACATCCGATTACAAAGTTTACAAAAATTACAAAATGATAGAAGCTATCAGAGCAAATGCCTTGTAGGGCAAATAGAATTTAGACAATTAAATAGTAAAGACAACTGCAGCCTAAGCTCAACCCAGCCCCCTCCCCTCCTGCTCTCTCTGTCACCACATCGTCGATCACACGATCGAGCTCATCCAATAAAGGCACTCGAACAACAGTCGTAGGACCCTTGACCTCTTGTTTCTAGCGTGGGTGCTGGTAAAGGTTGTATTGTGGGGGTAGGTCGAAAAGGGCCTACCTCATCATTCAAAAATGCGTACTTGACAGGCAAAAAATGCACAGCGATGTCGACCTTGTTGTCCCTAATGTTGAACGTAAAACTCTTTCACAAACTTGAATTCTTCCGCCACCGCGACTAGTCTCGGATTGGCAATAACCCCAGCTCCTACTGCAGGTTTATTTTTGTCGATGCGTGGCAGGTTGGGGTAATCCTCGAGCTACTCATTTTGAAAAGGATTCAGCACTGCTTATCCTCGGGGCGAAACTGGTACCCCAAATACTCCAACTACTTCACTGCCTTGTCGAAGGCCTCATTCGCGTCATCGATAGCAAAAATGATGTTGGCATTCTAGAAGCCGAGCATAGCATGAACTACCTCATGGTCTCTTCTCAAATGCCTGGGAACGTTCTAAAAAATTCATCCCGAGCATATGTGGTCGCACTGTTATACCCGTGCGTTCGATCAACGGTGTACAAGGCCTTTATCTCCAACTTGACCTTTCGCAACAACTCATCCAGCCTGCTTTTCTCTACCATGGCCGCCACGAGCTGTGCATCTCTCTCATCGAGCTGCTTCATCAGCTGCTCAATTGTCGACTGTGTGGAGATGAGCTAGGTCTTTGTTACCCCCCCTTCCACCTCACTTTGTTCCCTTTAGAGCTCTTCTTGATCGCCGAGGACCAGCTCTGACCTCCTGTAAAAATGATACCCCAACCGGTTCACCTGCATCGACGACGAATTCAGTCAAGGAGTTTAGATTCATAATTAAGAAATGACGAATTAAAGTCAACAAGATAATTACCATGTTGGAGTGAAAAACGAAGGCCTTCAGAGCCTCTAGCTAGTCTATCTCAAGTATTTTTTTTTGGTCGAACATAAAGAGTCCAGCTATTATCACCTTCAATGGTGTTGTTCTGTCGCCCCCGGCGTCATCATCAATAGGGAATTTTGAACCTCGATCTCAGTCCCGAACTGTGGAAAGGGGAAATTGATCAGTAGGAACATATCGTCATTAATCGGGGCCCAAAGAGGTCAATCCCAGTTGGGCAGGGAGAAGCACCGAATTTTCCTTTCCCCTTATCTGCGGTGACCCTTTTCTGCATAGGCCCAGGTTGCTCAGTAGCTGGTCATTTCTGTCGAGCAGAGGGGCTACTTATCTTGACAGCAGCTGGTCGAGTAGGCTAAGGAGCAGGAGAAGGCCGGATTAGTACCCTCTTGACGTGCGCCTCCCTGGCAATGCTTCTACGCCCTTTGTTGATAGGCCATCACTTGCACTCGGTTGTAGTCAACATTTTGGCTCGATCTGCAATACAACAAAGCAAACAAGTCAGAATTGACAAGAGAGTTACGCAAACAAAATGATAAGCAAAGTAGTTCGACTAGGGGGTCTATCTAGTCGAGCTTCAGCTATCAGATCGAGCTGGGCAGGCGATAAGCCTACCAACACCAAGTTTCTCTGCTCAATATACCCCGATGCTTCCATTTAGCCAAACTAAACTAGGTCGTGAATGAAAGTGTTTGGCCAAGTAGGGTTATTATGCACTGGCATCTTGACGTGACCCCTCAACCACCCCTAGGTATATTAAAATCGACCCCCCCATGAGCTTGAATGAGAAAAATAGCATTTCTTCTACTCCTAACCATGTGAAGAAAAAGGAACAACCAAAAACTTTCAACGAAGACGGGCCGTGAGATAATAAAAGCTCGACTCCTCGATACTACCCAATTTTTGGGACATCGGGAGGTTGCAAAGGTTTGAAAAGTTGACGAAATTAGGAGGCTAGTCATGCATTTTCATAAGAACAACAAAAGTGTATAAGGTCGAAAAGCAGTTAGGAAATAGCTGCGTGATGCAAACTTGCAGACCATTTAACAGGTCGACTATGGGCTGCGCTAAGGGAAACCTAAGCCCACACTTCAGAGCCTCTTCAAACACCGTTATGCACCTAATGGGAGATCAATGCATCCTATCACTAGGACCAGAGGTGATCAACTCAAACCCCAGGGGAATGTGATACAACCTCCTAAGTAACTAGAGTATGATTTCACTGTAGTGGTCGGCTGTGAAAAATCGATCGTGAGATACGGAAGGCTTACTTGGCCCAACCCCAGCCCCAACCTCACTTCGAGCATCACTTTAACTGCTCAAAGAAGTCTAACTGTCACTCGAAGAATCACTAGACTCGCCAGTCAAGCCGTCTCCCACTCGGGTTGAACCCAAATCCAACCCGGTGCCCTCACTATCGCTCCCACTATTGTTGCCCTTACTAAACATCCTCAACATGTATTATCGAAGCAACAAAGTAATGAACTAGCTCAAGATGAAAGAAGACTTACAGTTAGCAGAATTGAAACTAAACTCGATTAGCATGAGAACAATAAAAATTCAAGGTTCGACCTCTCAGGATGCTGTAAAAGTGTAATTGAAGATTTTCACTGCGCTTATTTATAGGCCTCATCAAGCGAGCAAGCCAACTAGTTAATTTGACTGGCTACCAGGCAACTATTGCAATTATTGAACTCTTTGTCGAGCGTATCCAATTTTTGCAAGTCAGTTACTCCCCATTCTTGCTCGTCGATTTTCTTGATTAGGAATCGAAAGTAGGGGAGACTTTTGATATGCGACAGTCTAACAAGCCCAACTTATCATATGGGATAGTCTAACAAGCCCAACTTGGTAACACTCGACCAAATCAAATATATGATGAGGAACGACCCAATCAATTACTAGGCCTAGCCCATTGGTGATTGACCAGGTCATCGACTAGACCCAATACGACTAGGCATATCCACCGGTGCGAGTATCAACATCTTGCCAAGTCAATCGGGATATGGTGGACCAGATTGAAGATATTTGTCCAGCACTCAACCTAGGAGATACTCGATTCCAACAGAGTTTCACAGTATCGACCAGAATCTGATGTTGTCAAGTACTCTCCCCAACCTAGGAGGTCGAACAGATGTGACCACCCCTCTGCCGCATTGAATGCTCAGGCATGCAATGTGTCTCTGTATTAATGACACGTGCCACTACCCGTACCAACTTTTCTCTATATCAGGGTAGTGCGCGCCTCTTGTGTACCACCATGTTCTGAGAAGCTAGAGTAGGCGCCAGATGAAATAGTACACAAATTAGAGAAGACCTAAAGGTCCTCAAACAAAGACAAAGGTCCCTTTTGTTTATTCAATGGCATTATACACATATCAACATTGCCAAGAAGGCTATAAATACCCCAGTGCCACCCTTCAGCAAGGTATACTCAATATCACTCAAAAGCCCTCACTCTGTTGCTCTACATTCTAGTCGATTATATACTGACTTGAGCGTCAGAGTGCCTTAGCTGAGGGCACCTCAGTTAGCCTAACGTGTGCTGTTGGTTACAAGACGCGACAAAATCACGTTATAAAGCTATTCTCGCGGCCTCATCCCTGGTCGATTGGATCGGATCATAGCCCAAAACATCACCAAACAATTCTTACCCTCATCAATATTGTTATGGAATAACGAGAAATTAATTGAAAAAAGTTCAAGAAAAACAAAATAGAGTGCACACAAGGTTTGTTGGTTCGAGTTCAATTGTGTCAAGCTAAGTTCTGGAGGAGATCGTTTAGCTCGACCTCGAAATATGTTTATTAGGCTTGTCTTGGGCTCGAGCTCGACAAATTTAACATTTTGAATTCGAGATCGACTAGATAAAATCTTGAGCTCGACTTATCTTAATTAAACTCGAATTATCAAGTGAGCTTCAAATAACTATAAGCTCGAGCTTGAATTCAAAATAATAATAATAATAATAATAATAATAATAATAATAATAATAATAATAATAATATATTTATTTATTTATTAATATAATATAATATAATATTAAATTACATAAAGGCCTGAGATCCTTGAGTCTTGATATACACAACTTAAAATTGGTTGAAAATAGAGATCGAACTCGATTCAATTTAACTTGGGTCCTGTGATGTGCGAACCACTTAGGCATGCTGAATCCAGTGTAGCATAGTCATCTGGTTCTTGTAAATTTACGAATGTATGGGATGTAATTGGATAAACTAGATATTCTATAGTGTAAAATTCACAAGCCGAAGGAATTAACCAAGAATTTGTGAAAAGTTCAAGGGCCAAGATAAAAATACGAAAAAATGGCCGGCCATATGTTGGACATTCCCATGTAGACTAGTGCAAGAAAGCAGCCTTGGAATATTACTCAAGAAGTTGACTATTGTTGCAGCCTGCTGGAATGGCATCCATTGGCTTCAAAAAGTAAGTTTTGTCTCCAATTTTTTCTCAATATTCTCTATTAACTGATGAAATAAGAATTATGTATCTAAATATGTGTTAGATTTAAGTTTAAAAGAGCAAAAGCAATCCAACCTCAACCATTTGGATTTATTATATAGTATTTGAGGACAAAGTTCGCTTTCCAGTTAAAGGAGAATTAAGCTCATACTGTATGATTCTTCTTGTTTCCGATGGCAGCAACATGGAGTTAGCTGAACTATTAAAAGTCCAGCAGGATGTTCAGAGGAGGATCCATGACCAACTTGAGGTACAAATTAAATGATGCTAAATACTATATATTAAAAATGTGTATGTATATATATCTGATAGCTCCACCATATGTTTCGGATATATTTTCTTGTTAGTGTTAAATTCATTGCAAAAGCAAACAAAATGTAACATGACTGATATTCACAAGGCACAGTTTCTTGGTAATGCTAAGAATAAAGGATATATCATGATTTCCCAGAGATTGTATTGCTAAATTGACTATAAGATAGAATAAGGCCATGGGTTGTGATTTTGGCTCTAGTTTATGTCACCACTGTTTTGATTCTTTATATATTCCGCTTCATGAAATCTAGTTTGTGTTTTGTACTGCATTATTTTAATTGACATGATAAAGAAGGAAATTTCAAAAGACCAAAATACCTCTTTACTTCACTAAATTCATTGAAATACCTGAGGATCCATGTCCCCCTACACGGGTTGACCTGACCATCCGAACGGTACCCAAAAACCAGGACAATTTTGTCCATTGGATTATGCTGTACGTCCATCTAGATCTTCGCCACCTCAGCTGATCGAATAATATACTTCTACCTCAACCTTTACTATAAATACTCACCTCATTTAATACATCCGTCATCTTTTGAGAAGATTTGCAGCCTACCTTCCTTCTCATAGTGCTTACTTCACGACCTTCAGATCTGACAATAGTCTCAACTGGTGACCTAGAAAACAATCACCAGAACTCATATCATGGGTTGACTTTTTGACCTGTAACGAATATACTAATGTTATATAGATGTGACATCATGTCATAGAATAGTTGTTCACATAACCATATCTACTTATTTAGGTGCAAAGAAGGCTACAACTGCAAATTGAAGAACAAGGCAGGTGCCTTAAGATGCTGTATGACAAGAAGAAGAAAAGAGAAAGACAGATGTTGAAGGTCTCCACTTCAACAGATTCATACTCGACTGGATTTCAAGGCATAAGGTCCAAAATTTGATATTCAAGCAAGAAAAAGATGATGATGGAACAGTAAGATGAGTGAATAAACTCTTGTGCTAAAACTATATCTCTCTTGAAATGATGTGGTAAGCATAGATGGATGTAATAAAAAGTTGTGCGAGCACAAACTTTATTCAAAATTTGGAGGACTTTCTGTTAGTCAAACTTTAGATAGTATCACTAAAGATTTTCCCCACTCAAAAAACTCATGTAGTATGGTCATTTGATTCTTGTAAATGTACCAATGCTTCCAATTGTAATTGTATATTTTGGATTTTGATTCGATTACTTGGAAACTAAGTTTAACTAGAATTTTTAGTCTTCAAAGGTTTGATCTTTTTTATTTTTTGTATTATAGAATTAGGATTTATTTCATATTAATTAGGTTTCCTAATTTTAGGTGAAATAATCAAGTAATTTACTTGTATGAAGGTGCTCGTTGATTCTTTTGGACACACACGGGATTTATGATACTCATAAAATGGTTATTTTGAGTTATGAATGCAGCAATACAAAGGGGTTAAGGAAGTACTTATTTCTTAGCGTTAAGAGCGGTTGTGGTTTTTTCTTTTTATTCGATTTGGTTATATCACTTATCCGTAAAATAATTTTTTCATATTGAAAGAAAGAAATTTTTCATAAATGTAGGTAGATTTTGCCGAACCAAATAAATATTTTATTTTTCTACTCTAGCAGACACTATCTTTTTTTATTAAATTTATGAATTTCTAATAAATCAAAATTTGAACCTAAATTGCTTTCATTGTGTGACCAACTAGAATACTAACGTTTTATTCTTTAGTTAAAATGAACAAGTTGAAGGAATTAACTAAGTACATGCGGAAAGTTCAAGGGCCAAGAAAATACAAAACAAGCCAACCATATATTGGACAATATTCCAACGTAGAATACAAGAGAACAACCTCGGAATATTACTCAAGAATTCGAAAATTGTTGCAGTCTGCAGGAATTAATGGCATCCCCAGACTTCAAAAAGTGAGTTTTCTCTCCATTTTTTCTCAATATTCTCCATTTCCTTCAATTAAAAAGCTAGTCCTTTTCAGTTCTCACTAGCAACTGATGAAACTGAAGAACTGTGTATCTAAATGTGGGTTAGATTTAAGTTTCAAGAACATAGACACAGTAGAATGAATTAAATTAAAGAATGTAACCTCAACCAGTTTAGTTAAGTTGTCTGAGGGAAAGCCCTCCTAACACAGATTTTGTGAAACTTAACTCATTTTGCTGATGTCGAACATCTATTTCAGACAATGTTTCATCGTATATTTCATTTCATGAATTTATGTCAAGTATAATAGTTTTGAATCGATCTTAACTGCCTTTTATTGCATAAAAGATCATGAACTTTGTCTCAGTGGTTACTCTAAAAATACATAACTTAACTAGCATATGCGCTGTAATTTTTGTGTAAGTATATTGAACTTTTCAAACCTATAAAGATCTATATTAATTTGAATCTTTTGTACTATCAAAAGAAGAGACATTCTTATATATGTATTGTAGTTAAAAATTTGGATTTCTTGTAGTACATTTGAGGGCAAGCTCAATTTCCAGTTAAAGCAGAAAATCATACTGTATGATTCTCTTTCTTTCTGATGGCAGCAACGTGGAGTTACGCGTACAATTACAAGTGCAACTGGAAATTCAGCGGAGGATGCATGACCAACTTGAGGTACAAAATGATGACACACACGCACACGCACACACACACGCACGTATTATTGATTGTTCCTCTTTAAGAAACTCTCCGAGAGGGTTTAGTTGATTCATAATTTATGTTTCATCTTTCTTTTTCTTTTCATTTATTTTGAGAAATTTATCGATCAATTCGAATTCTTTCTTTTTCTCTCGATTCTTTTCCGATCGAGATGTAGATCATATTCATGGACTAACAAAAATGTGCAAAAGCTCTACTTGCCTCTACCATTTTATGAGTCTCTTTCTTTTTTGTTTATGGCATCGTCACTCCCTTTAACAGCATCCACTAATTTAAAACTTAATTTGAAAACCATATTTTGGTCCCGAAAACATTTATCTTACAGATATAGAAATGATGGCTGAGGCCATGAGTTGTGATTTTGCACCAAGGCTAGCTCTAGACTACATTTCCACAATCTAAGTCTTTTTGTATCACTATAAAAATAAAATAAAATAAAAAAAAGTTATGTTAATGATAAAATAATAAGTGATAAGGTAAAATTTATCATTTATGATGTGTATTAAGTAACAATAATTTTTATTTTTTGTCACTAATGATATTTTTTAAATTACAATAATTTTTGTTTCGTCACAATATGGCTCATTGCCCACTGGTGACAAAAAATGATATTTTAAGTTGTCACAATTAACAATTAGTAGCAGATACCCCTATGGTAACAACCTAGTGACAATAAAAATTGTCACTATAATTTATAACAAAATTTTCATTGTCACTAAGTTATCACCATATGGGCATCACTAACTGTCACTATTTAGTTTGTAAAAATCATTAGGGTGACAAAATAAAATCTTTTGTTATCTAATATATATAATTAGTGCCAACGTTTATATTGTCAATCATTATTTTGTCACTAACTTATCTTTTTTCTTTTTATTTACTTTTTATTTTTTTTGTGTGTGTATCACCATTTCACGTTATCCAGTCTACATTTGTATTATATTATTTTCATATCACTATAGTACTTGTAACGAAACTATACCTCATTGCACAGACGCAGAGAATTCTACAATTGCGAATTGAAGAACAAGCCAAGCAACTTAAGATGATGTTTGACAAGAATAGGAATAAAGAAAGACAGATGTTGAAGGCCTCAACTTCAGATTCGTATTCGACTGGATTTAGAGGCATAAGGTCCAACATTTGACCTCAAATTCGAGCAAGAAAAATTAAGGTGATGATGAAACATTAAGCAAGATGTGGTAGGCATAGATGGATGTAATAAAAAGTCCTGTAATAAAAGCGTTGTGAGAGCACAAACTTCATTCACAATTTGAGAATCTTTTAATAAGTTGATCACCAGCTGTGATCTGGTTTTCATATCAAACAATCAGAACTGCAACCCATATATTTTGCTGACATGGAATTATTAACCTAGTTTAATGTGAAATATTCGGTAGGTAAATATTTTATTGAATAATTCATTAATTCTATGATCTAAATATATTCAATTCGACATGATAAGATAGCCAAGAATAATTGTTTGCCTATGGTCCACTTTGGATCAATTGATCAAATCTTGATTTTTGAGTGATTTGGAGAGCCAATGAACCTTGGTACAATTGGATAGTCACAATTCACAATTTAATGAATATTCTCAACATCAATCTCAATATTTATAAATTGTCAATCTCTGTCAAGTAGTCTTTAATTTATAACATTAATTTTAAATTTAGCAAATTTTTTATGTACGTATATAGAAATAAATAAGATGTCCTCCACATGTGTATAGGATCAGTGTCTCCAGCTTTGGCAGAAGCTATCTCATTCCGTGAAGCTCTAAGTTAGATAAAGAGCAGGAACTTATCTCATGTTATCTTTGAGCTAGACGCCCTACCTCAGTGGTAGTCCAGGCAGTCTTAAAGGGTGTGGAGGATATTTCTTACTTTGAAGTGGTGATAGGTGATTATAAAACTCTTTCCTCTCATATTAATTCCCAACAGTCAGGTTTGTTTTATCCATTGCTCAGTGAATTAGGCGGCTCATTGCATTGTTAGGGCCTCTGTTTCTATGCTTGAACCAATTGTATGGAAAGATCATTTTCCTGCATATTTTAACGATGTAATTCTTTTTTAGATGCAATGAAATTCCCTTTTAACACTAAAAAAATAATAATAATAAAAATAAGATGCCCTCCAACCCATCCTTTTTTTTTTTTTTTTTTTTCCTCGCTTTCTTGTAATAAATTTTTCTTTTTTTCTTTTAGAGGTAGTGGGTGTCAAGTAAACAATAAAGAGGTTGTTCCCATTAAGACATTGTGTGACTCCTAGGAATTGGTCCAAATCCTCCATCAAGCACACGTAGGTAGAAGATAAACCTAACCTCAACAAGAAAGTGACATATCTCTAACTGTAATATAAAATCCATTGGACTTTTCTGAAATTTTGTAGCTTTACCTAAAATAATAACTATACTATGTCTGGATAACCTGTGTCTTTATTTCAAACTGTCATAAGTCTTCATATGGAAAAAAATGATTCGGCTTTAGTTTATCAAATATTTCTTCAATTTACAGAAAAAAAAAATATTGAAATATAATTTTGAAGGACTGCTCCAACTATTTTATTTTGAAAAGTAATAGATAAAGAGCATTTTCTCCAACTGCTTTTACTTATGCAGCCACTTAAAAAGATTTAAAATAGGTTAGAAATGGGAAGTATCTTCGAAAGTGTTCTTCTTTTTTACAACTTCTAATTTTTTAATAAATATTTATAAGTTACATTAGACAATTTTATCTTTACTAATTTTTCAAACCTTAAAATAAATAATTTAGTATTTTCTTGCATAAGTTTAAGCACTTTTTATCGAACATTATATTTTCACTTTTTCGCTGTTCTTTTAAATCAATTTTTAAGCATTTCCCAATTTATAATTATTCTTCAAAATCTTTAAAATTAATCATTTCTAAAAAGTTAGTGCAGGAACTCCCTAAAAACATCAACGTAAATCTAAAGACACATTATAATCCTTGATATTTTTGACATATCGATATGTATTCCATCATTTATTTGAAATAAAATACAAATCATATTGTCAATTTACAATCTCTATATTATTGCTACTTAATTTAAGATCCTCCACTGCTATAGAGGAAATTGGAGGTGAGGTAAATGGGTAGATTTATGGTCCATCTCTTTTTCTTTTTCATCCTTAGGAGGTAATAACAACTTTCCTTTTCCTCCAATTATCCACCACTTACAAATCAAAGCAAGAGGGAAAAAATGCATTCTTTGCGGGGGTTGAAAGTGGTTTAGATCCTCTATTTCAATTTATATTTTATATTCTATTTTATTTTATGGATATATGACACGTCTATTAAATATTTTCTTATACAAATAATTAATTGAGAATCAAATACACTTGGCATATATACATCAAATTGGAATAGAATATAAAACTTAGAGTGAAATAGAGGATCCAAAGTGGGTTGCGGTTGAAAGGTACTTTGAATCTTCTATTCCATTTTTTGTTCTATCTTTTATTTTAATTTACTGTATTTATGTCAACTGTATTTAATTCTCAATTAATTATTTTTATAATGAAATATTTAACACACATATCATATATTTATAAAATGAAATATGAGATGAAATAGGGAATGGAATAGAAGATTTGAACCTGTTGAAAGGACATTCCTATGTACTCATTCTTGTTCCATTTCTATCTTCCATTTGTGCGACCAAACAAAGCCTTAAATATTGGGAAATCATCTATTTTTTTATTGCATTAACCTAATTATAGTAGCACAACCAAGAATAAGCTAAAGTTATCCTAAACAAATTTAATAATAGTTGATATTTATAGTAATCTCCTTGGACTTTTGGTTGGAGTAACTTCTAAGCTACGAAAGAATTGATGAAGTCACAAGGACTAGGACGTAAAATTACATTAAATATCATTATGGGAATCGTTAAACTAATGGTTGATCATTGATGAGCATTCAATGGTAATAAGTATTAACACGTGTAATTCTTGATCCATCTTGGACCCACTAAGTCAAACCTTGTTCATAGGAAGAAGATGAGTGGAATGAGGTATGGCCCTAGTTAATTCCCCATCATGACCTTTAACTCGTTAAAAGTCTTTTTAGCGTCGTCCTAAACAACTAGCCTCGTAAAAGCGAAACTCTAGTCACAATTTAATTAGGTGTGGCAATAGGTTTGAATATATCAAAGTTTCATCCTAAATTTACTTCGAATGATTGAGCATGTTAAAAATCAAATAAATAGATTTTGAGAAGAGTAATATGTCCCAATTTTATAGATCAGATTGAGTTCGAGGTGGGAGTTATGTATTTAAGTAAACTTACCACATATACATAAAATATCAAAATATTAGGATGTTTCAACAAAGAAATGACACTTTTGATATCATTCAATCAACCTAAAAAATGGCGGAAAATATATTAAAATTAATTAAGGTGGATATTTTATTTTACATTTTGAAAAAAATGTCTTAAAAATGTATATTGGGAATTTAAAGTACATCAGACAAGTTTAAAGGGGATGGCAGAAGCAGAACGGGCCGAGTACAAATAAAAAATAAGTGGCATTAAATCCTTCCAAACATAGCCTAAACCCATCTCATTGACATCCCTAAATTTGACAATATATTTTTTGTGGGAAGATATAAGGATTTGAAGTCAATTTTCTATTTTTTTATTTCGTCCTAAGCTACTGGCCTTTCAAAAGGTAAAACTCTCATCATAGTTTAATACCAATCTTTAGAATGGAGCCACATACTTAGATGTCACTTCATGTTTAGGCTAAAAGGCATATATGTTAAATAAATATACAAAATATAAATATTAAAAAGTAAAAGAAAAGTAGGCTTGTATATGTCCTTTTCTGAGGCTAAATGAAGGCATATATGTTAAATAAATTCACAAAATATAAATACTTTTTTTAAAATTAAAAAAAAAAGTATTTATATTACTCATGACCTTCAGGAAGAGATACTTATTTAAAAAAAAAGACCCGGGGGGGGGGGGAGGGGGGGGGGAGGCTTACTTATGACCTTCAGGAAGAGATAATAACAATTGACACGTATACCATCATATATTTTGACAAGAACAAACACTTTATCTGGTATTCAATATTTCATTTAGGATAGTTATAAAATATTAATGAGGGTTAAATAAAAATGCAATTAGAATGGAAGGTTATGTAGCTACATTAATTTATAGTTAAATTTATGAATTTTTAATATCAGCTACGAGATTATAGTTGATATTCAAATTATTTTAGTGAGAAAAGATGAGAATTCAAAGTTATGCTTCTTTGTGTTTTCTTCAAATATTTTCTAACTTCCAAAATAATACCAAACATTTAACTTCATTCCTTATGTTACACTCCTAAAATAATTTGTTTACCCAAAATACCCCCAAAAAATGAAAATTCAAGGTTTTGTTTTTTTTTTCCCCAAATATTTTTCAACTCCCAAAACAATATCAAATATTCAACTTCATTCCCCATGTTATACTCTCAAAATAATTTTTTTTAACCAATAATACCCCCAGAATGAAAAAAAGTAGGTGACACATCATCATCCATATATATATATATATATGCACGCGCGCACACACAAAGCATACTTAGCCTAAAAAATACAATGTTATCCTATAAACCAAATAAAAAGTAATTGATTTGATATCTACACTTACTTTTGTCTCCTACAAAATAATTCCAAACATATAATTTTATTTTTCATGTTTTCTCAAAATAAAACCAAACATTTAACACATTACCCAAATTTAATTCTCAAAATACATTTTTTCTAAATTATTTTTTAAAAAATGCCCAAAACATAATCATACATAGTGCAAACTTTTCATTATAATAAAGAAAGCGACAAAGATGGTAACGGCCAACATGTGAAGATATTAACACATACTGCAAGTTGCAACCAAACATGCCACTGTCTTAAATCCTTTTTACTTCAGAATTCATAAGGGGCAGAGATATTAATGCAAGGAAATGGCAAAAAAGAAAAAAAAAAAAATTGTCAAATGCATAATTATATTCTTAATTCAAATCCCTTTTTGATGGGACGACAATATTTGTTCTGACATTATAGTTGTCTCTTTGTGCTTTCCCAATTTAAGAATAGTCTTAGATATACTGCTCCCAAATTTATTTTCTACATGACAAAGACAAAAGAGATTCCATGAATTTATGTACTTGAAAATTCTCTGGTTGACTTAGTCAAATGCTTTTCCCAATATGTACTTTGTACATTCAGTAATTAAGCTATCCACACTCACATGACATGATGATATATGCTTTCAATTATTTTATTTTCACTCAGAAAAAAGTAGGTATATTGTTTATGATAAATCCAAAAGTAATATGTAAAATTCATATTAAATTTAAAATTGATATTCTTGCAATTAATCTTTACAACGATCAATTCATAGTTGATATTATATAGATATGTTTGTTTTTCTACAAACCTAACTAATTTGTTGTGCTTCTAATAAACAAGGCCATAAACTGACAATTAATAAAAAAAAATTGTTTGTTATGTAAAAAAAATTACATTTGTTATGAAAATTTGTAGTTATAATTTATAACATATCTATGAAATTAATTTTATAGTAGTTTTTCATATGAAATAGTTAATCTTTTTTTATAGTATTTGCAAGAAATGGGAAAAGCCTATAATTATAATTTCATGATAATCATTTGCATGTTATTTAAATTTAATGCCATAATTTTCTAAGAAAATGAATATGTGAAACTTTATGGTTTGGAATGTCATAAACAAGGAATTCTCTTGTTTAGATTATATCACACGGATATAATTAGCATAAATTAATAAATTGAATCGGGGAATGTCAACTATATATATATATAATAAAAAAGAAGGTGGATAACACTAACCAAAAAAAAAAAAAAGACCGTATATTAATGACTATGTCAAATTATTACTAATTAAAAATTTTATTTTATCAAAATAATAATTTTACAAATGATAAATATTATCATGCTTAAATCATCACTATTGATAACTAACCACACATCTACAATTATAATGTAAATTTTATCATGAGTTATAGCAACAATTTTTACTATCATTGATTGTTATTATGCAAGTGAACTAATTATTAATAGCGATATCTTAAAATATTAATTTTATCATCGTTAATTTTATCATTATTAATTCATATTGTAATAAAATAAAAGTCATTCTTATTTAAAAATTTAAAAATTACTGTTCATTAACATAATAATTTTATATCATGATTTAATTCTATGCAGAGTGGCCTTTGATAGTGTGGCGTAAGTCTCACACATAAAATGTGAGATTAATAAGAATTCAAACATAATGGACTTCTGGCGTTTACGTGTATAAAAAATTTTAAAAAATATATTATTATTATTTAATTATATGTCGCATATATTATGATTTTTTCTAGGCTAAACGGAGAATGAGATTATTGATCAGTATCTCTTATCTTTTTGTGCATATGAACTGATAGAGAATCATCAGAGCCCAAAAGAGATCAGCAGTGGGGCTGTTAGTTGTCTGCAGTTAACAACAAAAACAAATACAATATAGTTCAGTTCTCACTCTCAAACGTTAGAATCACCTCTGGGCCCGCACACATTGCCCTAGACCCGGTTTGAGTAGGCCCGACATCCCACCCGCTCTTGCAGGTCGTTTGTGTTGTGAAATGCCTGAACTGCCCATGTCCGTTATTCTTGTCCTCGACAACATTTAACGTTGGTAGAGGTTTTCCATAACCAAGAATCAGATTAAGAACTCTCTCCCCTTCTTAAGCCTCTCTCGTGTTTTTGGCCAGGGAAATAAAAGAAAATATATTTGCATAATCAAGACTTTGCAGCGGGAAATTTTTTTGCAGATTTTTCACTTTCAGGTTTGTTAATAATATGCTGAATTCTCTTGTTTTAGTCTTTCTTTGGGTTTCTCTTATGCTTTATATTTATGTGGGCAGGGGTGTTTCGTGTGTCTTTTCTTTTTTGGGTGGGGGTGGGGGGCTTGTCATGCCTCGTTATGGGATGTAATGAGTTGGGTTGTCTGCATATTTTGATTTTCTTACATGGTTAACTTGTGGGAGGTGTACTAATTGGAGGTTGAATAATGGGTTTCTTGCAATTCTTTTATGAGTTTTGATTTCTTGAATTACTACTTACATGTTAATTAAAGTCCTCTTTCTGTCTACATTTGGTGTTGCGTGTGTTGGTATTGTTTTCTTCTTCTTCTTCCTTTTTTGGGGCTGGGGGCTTTTTATTCCTTTTTTTCTTTTTTTCCTATTTTTTTGGGTTTGGGGGTGGGGGGTATTGGTTGGGTGGAGGATGTTGGTTATGACAAGAAAGCTTTGAACTTTTCCCAGAATCTTTTTGTTATACCACTTTCCCAGAATGTAAGGAACTTTGGTAGTTAGGTGTGTTCAGGTAGATCTGTTCATCTTTATTTGAAATTAATGATTTTTGTTTGGTCAGAATGAGTGATAATTAAGATTTCACAAAATATTCGGAAACTTGTTAGGAAATTATCTCAAAATGGTGCTTAAAATGCTGTAGAATTACTTCCACCCCCCCACCCCAACCCCCAACCAAACAATACTATCTTGATGAAAAGTTGGTTAATTTGCTTCTCTGTTCTTCCTCCTAGATGTTCTAATCAGGAATGGGGAAAAAAGGGGACTGGTTTTATGCAGTGAAGAAAGCTTTCAGCTGCGGATCGAAGGTAGTGAATTGGTTTCATCATTTTCACAATTCCCTTTGAATATGTTTTCTAGAGATGAAAGCAGACTTCTTTTTTATTTTTTTCCAGAAAAACCGTAAATCGGGAAAATGGAATGGGAAGCAGAGGAGCATGGATTTGAATTCTTCCAGCCTGGAAGATGCCGTGGTGGTTCCTGCATCCCATTCTCCTATGGAAGAGGTGAAGTTGATGGAAGCTGAAAATGAACAGAATAGGCATGCTTATTCCGTTGCTATTGCGACTGCCGTGGCTGCTGAGGCAGCCGTGGCCGCCGCCCATGCTGCTGCAGAGGTTGTCCGGCTCACAGCTGCGGCCCATAATTTGGGTAAAACAAAGGAAGAGATAGCTGCAATCAAGATTCAAACAGCTTTTCGAGGCTACTTGGTAAGATGACAGTTTCAATAATGTCCGAAACTCAATTTTGATGCTTTCAATAACCAACTAAATACCTCCATAAGTTTGTCTTTACAGTGTTTGTCTATTTGAAACCTTGTCACCTTGTCCCTTTTGTTTCGTGAAGTTAGAAACTTTGGATGCATCTGAGAAGTTTCGTATTCAGTAAGGAGTAACTTGTGACTAAAATCCAAAGAAATTATATGTTCTTTTACCCATTATGTGAAGATGTAAAGTAGTCATACTTAACATCTAATAGTGGTTATTGAGAAATAAGTAGACGTGACATTAAGTCATTACAACTTTTTGTCTGAATAGATAGTTTAATTATCATTATTTATGTCTGATTTTTAGGCAAGGAGAGCATTGAAGGCTTTGAGGGGTCTTGTGAGGCTAAAGTCATTGATAGGAGGGCAATCTGTGAAACGCCAAGCGGCCACCATGTTAAAATGTATGCAGACACTGGCTCGTGTCCAATTTGAGGTTCGTGCAAGGAGGATGAGAATGTCTGAAGAGAACTCAGCTATGCAGCGCCACATCCAGCAGAAACGCGAGAAGGAGCTCGAGAAGCTGAGAGCATCTGTAAGTAACTCAGGCTAAGTTGTTTTAGAACTCTATTTATGTGCTTCAATTTTCACTAGAAAGTGAATGATATACTTTAGAAACTGAGGAGAAGAAAAGATCACTAGCTTGTCAAGTTCAAAAGACTACTTCTTGTCTTTTTACCTCTGTAGAACGCAAATGTTAAAACTGTAGTCCCTAAATGCCTATTTGTTGACAAAAGAAGTCATCTTCCATATGTTGTTTTTGAGTATCTTTCGGCTGAGTTATGGATTTATGACAATAGATTGGAGAGAATTGGGACGATAGCATGCAGTCCAAAGAGCAGATTGAAGCAAATCTTCAGAATAGGCATGAAGCCACTACCAGAAGGGAACGGGCATTGGCTTATGCATACACACATCAGGTAATGTAGTTCAATTCTTGAAGTTGGAGCTATCAAGAATGTTTGTTTGTGACTATTATTGGTGGAACCAAAAGAAGAACTGAATGGCAATAAACAGAACATGTTTGAACTTAAAAATTATCTGACACCCTTTTCTTTTTTCATTTCTTTGATTTCTCGTAACTAAGAAGGTGTTTGGACAAGCTCATTTAAAAGATCTTACAAGCTCTTATATCTAATAAAATATAATTAGGGCTCATAAAATATTGGATCTTATTTTAAGAATTAGCTCTTCAATTGTTTGGATAAAATGAGATTTTGGAGTTTACAAGATATTAGTAAAGATATTAGTAATGCAATTGATATGGTTAAATTAAAGGAGTTTTATTAAAATTTTAGAATAAATTAGAGACTACTTATTTTTTTCTAAAAGAGTTTATCTGATCATAACATCTTATTTTATGACTTACAAACTCATTTTTAAAAATTTTTACTAAATACTTTATGACATCTTATAAGCTGTTTTTAGGAATTTATAAACTTACATAAACATCAGCTAAGTTCTTTCCAGAAGACTTAAGTTGAATAAAATGTAATTTTCTCCTATATAGAGATTAAATTTGATAGAGGACATACTATAGTTCTTGAGATTATTGTAGTTGTAGAAAATGGTTGAACCATGAGTTTTATATTGCCTTCCAGTTTGTTGCGATTTCTTTACTTCACTGGAATTCTATCTTCTGTACCAGCAAACCTGGAGGAACTCTTCAAACTCGACAAACCAAACATTTATGGATCCAAATAATCCCCGTTGGGGCTGGAGTTGGTTAGAGCGATGGATGGCTGCCCGGCCATGGGAAAATGGAGGTGCAACCGGCAAAGAACCAAACGGCGACCATGTTTCTGTAAAGAGCAACACGAGCCGTTCCATATCTGTTCGAGGAGACTCCAAGATGCAGTCTCCTACAGCCCAAAAACAAAGCAGGCCTCCCAGCCGGCAATCACCTTCGACTCCCAAATCAAAAGTTGGAGGTAAATTAAGGCCACCAAGCCCAAGAGGAACAAATGGGACGGACGATGATTCGAAGAGCATGAACAGTGTTCAATCAGATCGATGTCGAAGGCACAGCATTGCCGGTTCATCAGTGAGAGATGATGAGAGTCTTGGCAGCTCCCCAGCTGCAGTCCGAGGTTACATGGCGTCCACAGAGTCTGCAAGAGCTAAATCACGACTGCCAAGCCCACTGGGAGGAGAAAGAGTCAGCACACCTGAGAAGGCATCAGGTGGTTCTGCAAAGAAACGGCTGTCTTTCTCCGGTTCCCCTTCTGGCCCCAGGAGACATTCTGGTCCTCCAAAGATTGATATTAGTCCTATTAAGGATATTACCACAAACTCATAATAATGGAGTCAAGAGTTAAAGATTCTTGTAATGATGAAGACATACAGGGAGAACATGAATCAAAAGAGATGAGCAGAAGACCAAGGTGAAGAATCTGGAGAAACCTTATCATCTTAGGACATTAAATTGGTAATGTTTTACATGTTTAACAAACTACAAGTGTTGGTTCATAATTATGTTTGTTCATAGGAAGTAGAGGTTGGTTTTGTCGTGTGATATTTCGTGCCACTGGTGCTGTAGGTTTTCTTGGAGTCCTTCGCACTCTTCTGGGATATTGCTAACTTAGAGAAACATGTTTTTCTTGTCTCTGACTGTCCAATTCTTACATCGTGTAATTGAACTAGTTTGGCTTGTGTTGTATGTTTGTGGTAAGGTTTTGTGCTATGAGATTCTGATCTCAACCAATATGTCAACAGCTGGAGTTCATGAGGCAATGTTTAACGTATTTTGGGAAATTTTGAGAGAATGTTTAGGAGAAAATCGGAGAGTGTGTTGAGAATAAAATTATGTTTGATTTTATTGTGAGAAAGACAACTTGTACTGTAATTTTTTCCCGTTAAGTTTTCCTTTTGTTAGTGGTATTCGTCAAGTTTTTTACATGTTATTTTTATAGTTTTATAATAATTAAAAAATATATATTTATATTAAAATAATGATGAAAAGATATAAAGGGAAAATTTTAATTCTTTCATTTTTATTTTTTTTTTGAAGAATGAAAATATTCTTTGAAAATGCCCATCTAAATTATCATAAGGTCCTCCTGAAATTTCTTCCAAGCTTGTTGGATAGTCTTTATGGATTCTTTTATTTCATTGATTGTACTAAACTTCAAACTATGTAAATAGAACGTAAAGATTCGTAATCAAGATTGAGATACAATCTAATTACACGAAGAAAAAGTAAGGGAAAACAAAAAAGAAAAAATGACGAAAAGAAATAGAAAAATGGTGATAAATAGAGATAAAATGTAAATTATTAAAGAATTCTTTGGATATTGATGGAAGTAAATGGTGCAAAAATTTATCTTACGAAATATGTGTTACAAGATTATGTTTAGTTTTCAACATTTTCAAAAAAATAAAAAAGTAGTTAAATGTTGAAATTTGAAAGTGAAAATAATTTGGACATTTTACTAAAATGATGGTTAAGGTAGGTATAAAACTTGAAATTTAGGTGATTTATATTTTTTATGTCTAAATAAATATTTTTTTTAAATATATATGTTTTAATTAGTTCGGATTAATAGCTGGCATTCTGTATCAAATTAAATTTCAATTTGATTGATACAATAACAAAATAGTAAGGTTAGTCTACAAGAAAATTAAAATAGAAATAAATAACATTTTTAACAAAATGTTAATAATTTTCTATTTCAAATAAAAAAAACCAGCTTGTTAAAAATGAAAACAAACCGCGCAGAGCGCACTTTACCTTTCAAATTAATGGATCAACTTGGGCCTAAAGATGATATTTGGACCTCTAATTTAGGTTAAACAATTCTATTGCATCATTATTAGCAATTAACTTAAATAATAATTAACTAGCATTAATCTCGTATTATACCTAGCATTTTCACTCAATTAAATTAAATTAAATTAATTTAAATTTATTGTATTCTTATAAATATAATATTATTTTTTTTTATTCAATTAATAAAATACTATTATTTTTTAAAAGATATTGTTTCGAACAATTAATTAATAATACTAAATAGTATCAATTAGCATATAATATGATATTTTAATATTAAGTAAAATTTTAAAATATTTCCATATTTTATATGTATATTTTATAATTTTATGTTAAGGCACAAGATGTAAATTTTTTGATAAAATATAAATAACGATAGAACTATATTATAATTAAAAAAAATAGAAAATTAAGGTCCAAGTTATGAAGCTATGTCAAGGCACGGGATTCAATTTTAATAAATAAAAACAACAATGAAATACTAAATTTTGAAAAATAGAGAATTAAAGGATTTGAATAATTTAACTTTTCTACAAATGTTGTGATAGAAATTCGTTAAAGAGAAAAAAATATTAACTCGAAATATAGAATACTGATGGGATAATCGTCGAAAATATGCTAGAAAAGTTGTCGATAAAAGTCCGTTAGAATTCCATTAGAAATCGCTTGAAAAAGCCCATTTCCCGATGAAAAATTTTGACTCTCTCTAAAAACTCTGTAGTTCCTTATCATAGTTTTATATTATCCCATCATCATATATAATCTTAAAGAGATAATATCAAATCTTTTATTTGATAAGATTTTAAATCATGCGCCACAAATTGATTGATAGCTATCTTATTAGACTGCAAGATGCAAGCTTATAATTGGAATACTTCAATAAAAATTAAAGCATTTTATCAATTATTGATAACTTATCTAGTAGTCAATCAAAAAAATAAATTATATGTGGATTTGAATTAACATATTATTTATCTAAATAAATTTTGAATTGCATAATATACAAACTCTAAACCTCGTACAAAACAAACATTCGCTACATCGTACAAAACAAACTGTGAACCGCCCGCAGCAGCAAAATGGAGAGCCGACTGCCTTACCAAATTCCCAATCTCCCCCAAGAAATCATCATAGAAATCTTGTCAAGACTCCCAGTAAAATCCCTCTTGAGATTCCTGAGCATTTCCAAATCATGGCGTTCTTTAATCTCCAGCAAACACTTCATCAAAACCCACCTCGAAACTTCCACAAAGAACACAATTTTTGCCCACCACAGGATAATTTCAACCTTCGTGAAATCCTCTGATTTCGGGCTACAGCACTGTTCTCTGCGATCATTGTTCTGCGAACCAGTTACTCATGGGTTTCGTATTGATTTTCTGATGGATAAATTAGATTCTTCACTTAATGTTGTGGGTTCTTGTAATGGGTTGATTTGCCTTATCATTGATAGAAAATATTTTTGCTTGTGGAACCCTTCTACAAGAGAGTCCAAGAAATTGCCTGACATTCATGATAGAATGAAAGGTCTTTATATTACTGAACATGGGTTTGGGTTTGATGAGAATAGTGGTGATTACAAGGTTTATGGGGCTTTATCTTTATCTTGTGGTGGTGGGCTTACAGGAAAAGTTTATAGTTTAAAGACTGATTCTTGGAAAAGTGTTGAGGACTTTGAGTATGGTTCTGCATTTTTTCAAGCGGGGAAGTTTGTGTGTGGGAACATTCATTGGAGCAAGAAGAAGCCAGATATGGAAAATTCAAGATGGGATATTTGTTCCTTCAACTTAAAGGGTGAGTTTTATGGAACAGTGGAGCAACCTAGTAATGTGGAGGGCAATCTTTCCCCCAGTTTGGGAGTTCTTGGGGGTTGCCTTTCTGTGCTTTATAATTACATGGATAATGGGTTAGATCTTTGGGTGTGGAAGGTGTATGGGGTGAAAGAGTCTTGGATTAAGGTATTGAATATTCCTTGCCTATTTGGTCCTTATAATATGATCCCATTTTATGCCATTTCAAAAAAGGGAGAGATTTTATTTAAATATGGATCGAGTTTTGTAGTTTACAATTCAAAAGATGATTACTTTCGGTATCTTCAGATAATTGGCGTTGATGCACTTCTTGAAGTAGAGATATATGTCGAGAGTTTAGTTTCACTTGTAATTGATGGCGAACAAGAGTGGCAACTTCAACTAGAATCGATGGTATGATTGGAATATTTATAATGGTGTTTTTGACATGGTTCTATCTTATTAATCCTTCATGGCATGATAGGATCTTGCCACTTGTCACATGATCGACGCTCAAGATTTTGGGTATCGACTAGGTGAGGAAAAGGGTCCTATCGTTTTGCCAATTTCATTTTGTCAACATATTGAACATTGTGAACTGTGATGTGTTGAACAATTTGCTAGATTATTTTTTTGGATTAAATAATTGAACTTATTATTTTGCCAATGTCTTATGTTCATATGCTAAATAATGTTACCACTTGAGTAGTAAGATAGGATGTGGCTGGTTTCTAAAGTAATTCTGTGGAAGCAAAGTTGTTATCTACAATCTACTTACTACTTAGAACTATATAATATTGCTATGTGTTTGAAGTTTCCTTTGCCTGTGATGATTTTCCTTTTTTTGGCTTATGTGTTAATTTATAGACTAGTACTGGTTATTTCAATGGTTTCTTGAGTATGTTGTCATAAAGGGCTCGTTTGCTTTGAATGATGTGATTAAAAGTGATATATAAGCAAATAGATACATATTAAGCTCATTAGAATAGAATATTTTAATTTTATGTTTGGTTGGTAAGATTCATATATAAATAAATTAAAATACAATATATATAAATTTATTATTATATCCTTGATACTTTTTTAATAAGTTTTTCACAATTTTCTTATTCTCCCCCATTCTTAGGAACAAGGTTTAATTGGAAATAATATATATATATATATATATATATAAAGCCCTATTTGATCTTTGTAATTCTTATCACATCAAATCAAGCATCCCCTCTTTGATCCATTTTTCAAAAGCAACAATAAATAATGTTAGGCCTAGGATTTATTAAGGGCTTTTATCAATTGAAATAAATGTTAAAAGATGCATGATTAAGTATGTATCACACCCAATCAAGCCAAACAAACAAGACCACATAGTATTGAGTAACATGCAAAAGAAAAATAAAAGTTTAGATGTGCTAAACTAGATTCAATGAATGAAGTTTAGTTACAAATGTGCTATAAATCGAAATCTTTTTTTATTATTTTTTCATATTTTAAGTTATATTATTATTTAGTTAAGAGCGCAATGACAATAATGCTGTTATTGTTGTTGTAATAATGTGAAACCAATTATGATGATAATAAATTCAAATTATCATGTAGTATTATTATATTGTGTAAATTTATTATAGAGTAGTGATAATTTAATATTTAAATAGTGATCATTTAATTATTTAGGACCTGTATTTTATAAATAAAAGTTTAGCTATTATAAAAATTAAGCTATTAAATAGGAAGTCTATAAACTTCCAAAATTGAGTATAGTATCATTAGTTTATTGTAACATAGAATAGAAGATTCAACCATTATCTTTCTATTGAGTTATACTTGAAATTGATCTTTGTGTAAAATAAAAAAATTTCTCGGCTTTAGATTATTCACTACGACATAGTTATCTAACAGTGTCCACTGTCTTGTTGTTTTATTAATATTCAACCTAATTCATCTTTTTTTAAAGTATTAGTTCTTTAATATAAAAATTGCATCTCACTTTATAATAATTATTTTTTTATGAATGTATTAGATTAAATTTCAAAATAGGTATTAATTTTTCATAATATACTTATTATTTGGTTATATTTTAATTAATCATAAAAATAGTGGATCGGCGCACTTTAGCTAAAACTAATCCTATTTTGACTATTACCCTCTCCATTACTATGGTCCCCTCTTTACCTCATGTTAGAGTGTGCTCCTGAGACATAAATTTCATACAGCGGTAGTACTCTTAATCGCGAACATATTTTTAGAAATGCAACTCCCTTTCAATGTATCGACTACTATTTTAAATAGAATAAGATAGAAAACTCTTACTCATCGGGACATTAGAGTGTGAAGCTTGTTCCCCTTGTGAAGTCAAGTTGCAGGACTGGACCTGTTTGGTTTCATTTTCAAAGCTCGTTTTCACATTTTCTATTATTCCAGAAATAAAACACATAACTTTTTATACATTTTCACCCAACATTATTTTTATTTTCATTTTCAAAATACATTTTTCAATAACATATATATTTTTTCTCTCTGTTCCATTATTTCTATTTCTCTCCACCTACAACTTATTAAAACTAATATAATTATTACTTTTCTAATAATTTATTCAAATACAAACTCATTTTCAACTCATTTCCACTAACTAACTTTTCAAATTTTATAAATGATGAAAATTGAAATTGAAGAGTTAAATTTTACTTTGTTCTTATTTTTTCCACTTATAGTACAAAAAAAATTAAATCATTTTATAAAATCAAAGGGCTGACTTTAATCCCAATAATCTTTCAATTCAAAATGGTAAAGTAGGAAAAAAACAAAATTCACTCTCTTAGGGCACGTTTGGATTGTTAGATAGGATTGATAACATTATAACGATATAATGAGATTACACTGTTCAAAATAAAATAACAATGTATTTGGTGATTAGAATTATATATTTTGGATATGTATTTATTCTATCAATTCTTTGTATGGATACAAGGATTGAATAAATAGATTATTTGATGCCCAAAAAATAATTTGCAAGAACACCAATTAACGAAACACAAGAACAAATTCTATTTTCTAACGTGTATGAAATGTGTGATACAACTTTTGACAAATCTTTTATATGACTAAACATCCCACTACCTAAGATCATAATTGTCCACTAAGCTACTAGCTATTCTGTTGCAACTGAGCCTATTAAGCGTGGACACGTTTGGTCCCACGCTCCTCTATCTTCACTAGGGTGTTAGATCAGTGGCACCAAACTGAATCTGAGTATAGCTTGGATAATTATTTGAGTTCAGCTCGACTCATTTAGAGACCCATAACACTTCAGCTCGACCAATGTATTATGAAAATTTGCCCTTTATGAATAGGAATCCTATGTTACCGAGACACCCATTGTTCAGTACTGCCCTGCAACGTTAGCTTGGCCAGTTGATTTGGCTATGCTGATTGACTCAGCTTGGCTCGGCAAGTATGGTACTAGGGCCCAACTCTAATCATGGCAACCCTAGTGTGCGTCTTTAGCTTGGGTTATTATATCCACATAGCATATCTCCCCCCGTCATTTAGTTCAAAAAGGGTTTAAACTACGACCAAGTCCAAGCTAAAGGCAGATTAGGTTCGCTATTCGGCAGCAATGAACATGCTTTGTCGAGATGACGACTACTGCTGAGATGTGCACGCGATGAGCAATGCTGTGCCGAGGTGAAGGCTTATGGCCGACATAAATGTCCCAGTTGAGACTTGATGAAGCAACAAGCAAGGCCTTACTGGGCCAAAAGCTATGATTGAGATGCGCACGCGATGGGCAATGTCGTGTCGAGGCGAAGGCTTATGGCCGAGATGCATATCCCGATTGAGACCTGATGAAGCAACAAGCAAGGCTTTGCCCAGCCAAAAGCTACAACCGAGATGCGTAAGCGATGGGTGATGCCTTGCCGAGGTGAAGGCTTACAACCAAAACAATGAAGCAATCAATGATACGTTGCCAAGCTAAAAACTAAGGCCGAGATGTTGGGCGCCTATACCTACAATTTTGAAAACTCAACTTGATATTTTCAAGGGAAAAAAGCTGCCAAACCCATTTCCTCTTCCTTAGGCTATCTTTGTCGAATCAATCAATAATATTAATGGAGCCATCACATCGCATGCATCATGGGCACCACGTGTATGGTGGAGTTTAAAAGATGCGTCAAGGAGTCCTTTGGCTTTCTCACTCCCTTTGCTATAAATAAGGAACTTCTCCTTCATTTCTTTATTTCCTCTTTCTCCTCCAAAAACTTAGCAAGAAAACTTAAAGCGGCTGCCATTACTGCGAGTTGCCAGAGCTTCTTCACTAGAGTTTTCTACTCGTCCTGTTGCTAACAATGAGTCCATGTTCTTTCTAAAAATCCATTTTCTAATCCTTCCTCTTTTTTTACAATTTTAGTTAGCATTTTGGGATAAGTTTGTTCATGTCGTCTAATCAAGATCTAGAAAGCGCCCATATTTCTTCTAAATCAGATAAGGATAGGGATTTTGATAACTCAACTCTTAGCATTCCTTCTAAGATAATGAAAGAAACCGAGAAAGGAATGATAGATGCTGGTTTACCTTATTATGAGGTATATTTTTCTAAGATGATTGGGCATAAAAGTAGTAGATTAAGAGACCTTATGGGCATTCGAAATGAGTTTTCTATAGTAATACCAAGGCCCTCAAATCAGCCACACATGCCCCCAGCAGGCTTCTTATGCTTCTACGTAGAACAGATGTATGGGGGTTTATGGTTTCCCTTACCCGAGCTATTTATGTTAGTCTCTAGAGGACTGGGCATTCCTCTCAACCAGTTCACTCCAAACTCCTTTAGGTTGGTGATAGGTTTCCTAATCCAGTGCAGACATCTTCAAATAGAACCCATGACCGTGTTATTTCACTCCCTCTTCTATCCCAAGTCTTTGGGTCCAAGCTTATTTTACTTATCATATCGGGCAGATGTTTTCTTTTTATCCAAGTACCCTACTTTAGTAAAGTATTAGAAAGAACATTACTTATTCATAGCTTCGCCGGAACCTTGGGGGTTTCCTACTACTTGGATAGAACAAATGCAGATTGCCAGCTCGACCCGTAGTAAACATTTTTCGCCAAGTCGACAGCAACTCCTAGATAGGCTTAATAGTTGCCAATTACAACTTTCTTATTTGGAAAAACAAGGCTTCCTCTACCATTTTTCTTTAAGTTTTAAAGCGGAAGAGCTTCCAGAGCCATTTGGTACTTACTTAAACCTTGATGAGTTTGATATGGCTTTAATAGATTGTGCCTAACATGTCTCTTTACTTTTTCCTCTGCAGAGATGGTGTCTACCAAAGCGTTCCTTTTAACCGAGGTGATAGGTCAATCTAGGAGGCAAAAGAACAACCGTCCTCCCAAACATTCTGGAGGTGCCAGCTCTTCCTGAAGACCATCCACCGAAGCATCTGCTAAAAAATGACCTGCCCTGCTGCCTGAAATTCCAGCTCCTAAGAGACAAACTCTACCTCATGCTGTAGAGACTTTGGCCGAGGAGGCCATCCCCGAGGAGCCGAGCTCTCACTCTGCAAAGAAGTCGCTCGAATACTTATCTAATGGCGGGCAGCTCGGTCTTAACTGACGCTACTCATTCTGTGGGCCGAGACTTCCTGAGGGACATCTCTACTAGCTCGGACAGACAGTTGGCTGATGTTAAGCCCTTTGACAATCTTCGAAACTAATTCGCCTCTTCCTTCTTAAAGTATGTGATTGACTAATGTAGCATTACCTTTTTTAGCATTGCTCTGCTTAACATAGCTCTTAACATTTTCCTTTCAGACTAATGTCCTTGCTGGCAATGTATTAGCTCCATGGGAGGGAGAGCATCAGTAGCTAGAGGCTGACAGACAGAGATTGGCAGCCGAGTTGAGCAGGCTTCAATTGGAAATAAGCAAACTTGATAACTTGAAGGGGCAGCTCTCCTCCCTTCGTGCGAAACAAAACGAGCTGGCTAACAGCCTTTCCAAATCTAAGATCAAAATGGCCGAGTTATCATCTCAACAGAATGAAGCATTGGAGCGAGCCCGGGAAGAGGGACGCCATGAAGGGCGAGATACTTTCTTTGAGGTGTTTCACAACACTGAAGAATGGAAAGCTTTCATTGAAACATGCTGGGAATCACACTTGACTGAATTTCTGAAGAGCAATGATTTTAGGTAGACGTAAGTGAAGAGGACGTTGAGGTACTATTATCATGGCATCAATACCTACCTACACAGATCAGTTAGAGGCCAAGGATGTCTTGAGGTTGGGACAGCTAGACCAAAACGTGAACCGTGTCTATGGGTTGCACACTTTACCTTCAGATTTAGAAGATGAGGGGGAAAACAGTGCTGAGGGTGATGATGCGCCAGCCGATCTGTATTCTCTAGCTAAAGCATCCCTTGCTCCCAAGCCATCTGCTCAGGATGATTCCCGCAACACCAGCTGAGGCGACTGCTCCCAGTGCCGCGGCGGATCTTCCCACCCCTCTATCCTCTTGAAGCTAATGCTATTAGGATATCTAATACTTAGAAGCCAATCTGCTAGGCTATGTTTTGCTTTATTTGGCATGTATTGAGGCAGCTATGCCATGGAGCGTTGTTTTGTATACCTGCTTTGTCGTTTTGTATGAAAAAAGTGAAATGAATGAGACTTTGCTACATCATATTGCTTGTTAAGAACATGTCTGAACTGAGTATTGGAACATTCTTCTATTCCTAGAACTTGGTCGCATTGTTGATAGCTCATCCGCGCAATTATATTGGGACATCTCTTTCTGCAAATTAGTTATCCCAAGCTAAATACCTTGAGTATATTCCTTTTCCAGGATAGCGCATCCGAGCTGTCTCTCTCTCTCTCTTTGACATTCATCTTCTGCAAGCGCATCCTAGTTGAGTTTACCTGGACATTTGTCCATTATTAGTTAGCTCATCTGAGCTGATTTCACTTGGATTTCCACAATATGCCCAGCGTCCAATAACTTCTCAACCTCTTGCTGAATGAAGCGGTCCTTTTTTGAGCCAAAGTGTCTCCTCTTCTGTTTGACTGGTCTCACAGCAGGGTTGACGTTGAGCTTTTGCTCGGCTATGCTTGGATCAATTCCTATAAGATCCTTGACAGAGAAAGCAAAAATATCAGCATACTCCCTTAGTGCAGCAATGAGTTCTACCTTCATATTTATCTCGAGGTGAGATCCTATCCGCGTGATCTTCCCAAGGTCTCCTAGTACCAATTCTATGGATAAGAGTTCTCCATCTGGTTCAAGTTTTTGTTGTTTCTCTACCAGCTTGAACATACTTGCACCATTCTGCCTCTGTTTAGACATTGCATTATCGCCCTTATGACATCTTTTCCTCACCGCATCGACATAGCACTTTCAGGACATGTATTGATCCCCAACTACTTCTCCTACCACTCTGTCCAACACATACTTCAACTTTATATGGTATGGAGAAGCAACCGCTTGGAATAGGTGCAACATAGGCTGCCAAAAATCACATTATACGAAGAATGGGCATCAACAACTAAGAAATTCACCATGCAAGTCTTCTGATGCATCCCTGTCCTCAAAGAGACAAGAAAAGAACCCACTTCTTCAGTCTGATTGTCTCTCCCAAAAATTCTAACAATGATGTCTCTATTGGCTCCAGTATAGTATTCTCTAAATCTATTTGTTGAAAGGCATCATAGAATAGGTTGTCAGCCAAGCTGCCACAGTCAATGAAAATACGGGCCACCTCAAAATTGGCAATCATGGCAATGATAACTAGAGCATTCTAATGAGATAGATGCAGGGCCTTCAGGTCATCCAATCCAAACTGAATAATGGGAAGGTCACTACTGCTAGAGACAATGGCAACCTCCATGTTTCTATGTACTGTAGCTTTGGCTCTCGCCCTCCTGGCTCGATGGGTATTCCCTTATGCTGGTCCTATCATGTGAATCACCCCCTTGACCATCCCATCTCTGGTGTTTTTCTCCCCATCAAGTTGACGTACTCATTGCTATCCTCAATGTGTTCTGTGTCTATGCCTATCCACTGCCCCAGGTGTCTCCACGAACTCAGTCAACTGCCCATCCCGTATTAACTATTCTAACTTATTTCGAAGATGACCACACTTTTCAGTTATATGTCTATATTCGTTGTGGAAGCAGCAAAATTTATCGAACCTAGGGCATCTGGGTGGCTCCTTGTGGGCGCAAGGCCATCGCAATTAGTTGAGATGCTCAATGGCTTGCATAACTTGCTCCCTTGGCAGTTTCAAGGGTGTATAATAGTCAAATTTAAGTCCTACTGGTGGAGCTTTCATCTGCTACACCAGTATAGGTCTGAACCTCTCTTCTTACTTAGGTCTCTTATTGGCAGGATCCTCCATCTTCTCTTTCCTCTTTTCCCTTAACTCTCTCTCTCTTTTGCCTCGCAATCCTCCTCTTCATGGATATACTTTTATGTCCGCCGTAGGAGTTCATCACAGTTATCCGCAAGCCTTCTGCTCAAAGACCTGAAGAAAGGGCCAGGACGAAGTCCTTAAGCAAAAGCTCCACTTAACTACTCTGGAGTGGCCGAAGGAAACTCCAAAGCAGCTGTGGTGAAACGCCTAACAAAGCTTCTCAGTGTCTTATTCTCTCCCTACCGAAACGAGAGCAAACTCTGCGCACTGCACCTATATTGTTTGTTGCTGGTGAATTGATGCAAGAACTTTCTAGCAAAATCCCTGAACATATGAATGGACCGGGAAGGTAACTATCCAAACCACCTATGGGCAGCGCCCCCTAAAGTAGTCAGAAAAGTCCGACATTTCACCCCATCTGAGAATTGGTACAACAAAGCCAAATTCTCAAACTCGTAGAGATGATCCGCATTATCAATCATACTTGTATACTTGGGCATAGCAAAGGATTTGTGGTTCTTCGGGAAGGGATCATGCAAGATAGCTTCAATAAATGGAGAAGCTTTGACATCTTCCCCAACCTTTCTTCCCATCCTTCTCTTCATCTCTAGCAACTCACTCCTTATCTCTTCCATTTTCGAAACCAAGTCTGCATGTAGCTTCTGTCTCTCCTTATCACGACCATGTCGCCCTGACACTTGACTTTCTGCCAACCCCTTGGAGTCATCTGCCAATTCCCTAGGAATCTTCATCTCTGTTTCTTTTAGCGAACCACAATTGCCTCCCAACTTCTTTTCCTTGATCGGCCCTCTCACGGGTGCTACCATTGGCTCTTACTCCCCCATCACAAATAATCCAGGATTACGGGGGAGTGGTGGTCTAGCTACCATCGTGCCCTGTGCCACTACTCCTAATGCTGGTGTGGCCACAGAACATAGAGCAAGAGTCCCGCCTACAGGGGCAAATGCCCCCGGCACAGCTACCATTCTTGGAGCAGGTGTTGAGTTGGTCAAAATGGGAGCAGCGGAAGGGTACCTGCACCGGAATTGGAGAGATGTAGGGTGACATCCCCGGTAGATAAGGAATGACCAGGGGATTTAGCGGTACCAGCAAAAGGGTGGCCAACATGACTCCAGTGGGTTGAGTGGAGGCAATAACATCAAACATAGACCATAAAAAATTAGCTAATTGCTTAGTGGTCATCTACCCCACTATTGAAGGAACTGCGATAGTCCTTCTTTCTGTCAAAGTGGTCTGCGTCACAGTAGCTAGTGGCAGGGCTGCTGCTACCATGGCCACAAGCTCGTTTGCATCGCTCCCAAAGTACCTATCACCATGTTATCTCCAAAATTACTCATTTCCTCATGCCTTAACTATTAATCTCATTCCCACAGAAGGCGCCAAATTGATGCCCAAAAAATAATCTGCAAGGACACCAATTAACGAAACACAAGAACAAATTCTATTTTCTAACGTGGATGAAATGTGTGTTACAAAGTTTTATAAAATCTTTTATATGACTAAACATCCCACTACCTAAGATCATAACTGCCCACTAAGCCATTAGCTATTTTGTTACAACTAAGCCAATTAAAGGTGGACACATGTGGTCCCACGCTCCTCTATCTTCGCTGGGGTGTTAGATCACTGGCACCACACTGAATCTGAGTACAACTTGGATAATTCTTTAAGTTCAGCTCGGCTCATGTAAAGACCCATGACACTTCAGCTCGGCCAATGTATTATGAAAATATGCCCTTTACGAAAAGGAATCCTATGTTACTGAGACACCCATTGTTCAGTACTGCCTTGCAACGTCACCTTGGCCAGTTGA
Source organism: Jacaranda mimosifolia (assembly GCA_018894105.1). Classification (NCBI taxonomy): domain Eukaryota; kingdom Viridiplantae; phylum Streptophyta; class Magnoliopsida; order Lamiales; family Bignoniaceae; genus Jacaranda; species Jacaranda mimosifolia. Next base: position 4,711,268 of record CM032125.1, read on the forward strand.
TTTGGCTCAGCCGATTGACTCAGCTCGGCTCGGCAAGGATGGTACTGGGACCCAACTCTAATCATGGCAACCCTAATGTGTGTCTTTAACTTGGGCTATTATATTCACATCATTAATAATTTTCTATTTTCACAAAAAAAATAAAAATAAAAAAAATAGCTAGTTAAAAATGAATTTTAAACAAACGGCGCAAAGTGCACTTACCCTTCAAATTAATGGATCAACTTAGGCCTAAAGATGATTTCTTGGACCGTTAATTTAGGTTTAACGATTCTACGTTTTCCTCTATTGCATCATTAGCAATAAACTTAAATAATAATTAATTAACATAAATCCCACGCTATACTTAATATATTCACTCAATTAAATTAAATTAAATAAATTTAAATATATAAATAATTTTTTGTATACTTATAAATATAGTATTTTTTTTATATTGAATTAATTAAATACTATTTTTTAAAAAGGTATTATTTCGAATAATTAATTAATAACGCTAAATAGTATCAATTAGAACATAATTTGGTATATTAATATTAAGTAAAACTTAAAAATATTTCTATATTTTATATATATATATATATATATATATCTTTTACAATTTCATGTTAAGGCACATAATGTAAATTCTTTTATAAAATATAAATAATGATAGAACTATATTATAATTAAAAAAAGTAAGAAAATTAAGATCATAAGTTATGAATCTCTGTCAAGGTATATGATACAATTTTTTTGTTAATAAATAAAAACGATAATAAAATACTAAATTTTAAAAAATAGGGAGTTAAAGGATTTGAATAGTATAAATTTCCTACGAACTTTGCGACAGAAATTCGTCAAAGAGAAGAAAATATTAACTCAAAATATAGCATATCGATGGAATATCCCATCGAAAATATGCTAGAAAAGTTTTCAATAAAAGTCCATTAGAATTCCACTAGAAATCGCTTGAAAAAGTCCATCTCCTAATGGAAATTTTTGACTTCCTCTCTAAAAATTCTGTTGAAAAATTTGTATTTCCTTATAATAGTTTTATTAAATCTCATGACCCCTTTATATAGGCATATAAAGTAGAAGAAAATTTTAACTACTTGAAATTTTTTATATTATCCCATCATCATACGTAATCTTAAAGATATAATATCAAATCTTTTATTCAATAAGATTTTTAAATCATGTGCCATAACTTGATTGATAGCTATCTTATTAGACTGCAAGATGCAAGCTTATAGTGGAATACTTTAAAAAAATTAAAGTATTTTATTAGTTATTAATAATTTATCTAGTAGTTAATCACAAAGATAAATTAAATGTGAATTTGAATTAAGATGTTGTTTATCTAAATAAATTTTGAATTGCATAATATACACTCTCTAAACCTCGTAAAGACAAAGACAAACTCTATACCTCCCACTGCAGCGAAATGGAGAGCAGAATGCCTTACCAAATTCCCAATCTCCCCCAGGAAATCATGATAGAAACCTTGTCAAGACTCCCAGTAAAATCCCTCTTGAGATTCTTGTGCATTTCCAATCATGGCATTCTTCAATCTCCAGCAAACACTTCATCAAAACCCACCTCGAAACTTCCACAAAGAACACAACTTTTGCCCACCACAGGATAATTTCAACCTTCGTGAAATACTCTGATTTGGGGCTACAGCACTGTTCTTTGCGATCGTTGTTTTGCAAACCAGTTATTCATGGGTTTCGTATTGATTATCTGATGGATAAATCAGTTTATTTACTTAATGTTGTGGGTTCTTGTAATGGGTTGATTTGCCTTCTCATTGATAGAAAATATTTTTGCTTGTGGAACCCTTCTACAAGAGAGTCCAAGAAATTGCCTGATATTAATGATAGAATGAAAGGTCTTTATATTACTGAACATGGGTTTGGGTTTGATGAGAATAGTGATGATTACAAGGTTTATGGGGCTTTATCTGGTGGTGGTGGGCTTACAGTTACAGGAAAAGTTTATAGTTTAAAGACTGATTCTTGGAAAAGTGTTGAGGACTTTGAGGATTCTTGGAAAAGTGTTGAGGACTTTGAGGATGGTTCTGCTTTTTTTCAAGTGGGGAAGTTTTTGAGTGGGAACATTCATTGGAGCAAGAAGAAGCCAGATATGGAAATTTCAAGATGGTATATTTGTTCCTTCAACTTAAAGAGTGAGTTTTATGGAATAGTAGAGCAACCTAGTAATGTGGAGGGCAATCTTTACCCCAGTTTGGGAGTTATTGGGGGATGCCTTTCTGTGCTTTATAATTACAAGGATAATGGGTTAGATCTTTGGGTTTGGAAGGTGTATGGGGTGAAAGAGTCTTGGATTAAAGTCTTGAATATTCCTTGTAATATTCCTTCTCTATTTGGTCCTTTTAATATGATTCCATTTTATGTTATCTCACAAAAGGGAGAGGTTTTATTTAAATATGAATCGAGATTTGTAGTTTACAATCCAAAAGACGATTGCTTTCGGTATCCTCAAATGATTGGGTTTGATAAATTTCTCGAAATAGAGATCTATGTTGAGAGTTTAATTTCGTTGGTATCGATGGTGAGTAAGAGTGACAAGTTCGAGTAGAAATGATGGTTTGATTGGAGTATTTATAATGAGGTTTTTGACGTGATCCCATCTTGTTAATCCTTCATGGCATTACAGGATCTTGCCACTTGTCTCCTGATCGACGCTCAAGGTTTTGGGTATCAACTGGGTGAGGAGAATGGTCCTATTGTTTTGCCAATGTCATTTTGTCAAGATATTGAACATTGTAATGTGTTGAATAGTTTGCTAGATTATTTCTTGGATTGAATAATTGAACCTATTATTTTGCAAATGTCTTATGTCCATATGCCGAATAAAGTTACCACTATATGCTGAATAATGTTACCACTTATGAGTACTGAGATAGGATGTGGTGCTGGTTTCTGAAGCAATTCTGGGGAAGTAAAGTTGTTATCTATAGTCCACTTACTACTTTGAACTACATAATATTGCTATGTGTTTTAAGCTTCCTTTGCCTGTGATGATTTTCCCTTTTTTTTTTCTTTTTTTTTGGCTAATGTGTTAATTTTTAGACTAGGACTGGTTAATTCAATGGTTTCTTGAGTATGTTTTCATAAAAGAGTATTGAGTAACATGTAAAAGAAGAATAAAATTTTAGATGTGCTAAACTTGATTCAAGCTAGTTTTAGATGTGATATAAATAGAGATCTGTTTTATTATTTTTCATATTTTAGGTTATATTATTAATTAGTTAAGAGCGATGACAATGATGATGTCATTGCTGTAATCATGTAAAAGCAATTATGATGATAATAAATTCAAATTATCATAGTATTATTATATTGTGTAAATCTATTATAGAGTAGTGATAATCTAATATTTTAAACAATGATAATTTAATTATTTAAGACCTCTATTTTATAAATAAAACTTTAGCTATTATAAAAATTAAGCTATTAAATAAGAGGTCTATAAACTTTTAAAATTGCATCTCACTTTATAATAGTTATTTTTTGATGAAGATACTATATTCAAATTTCAAAATAGGGATTAACTTTTCATAATATCCTTATATTTGGTTATGTTTAATTAATCAAAAAAAGGTGGATCGTCGCACTTTAGCTAAAACTAATCTTATTTTGACTATTACCTTCTCCATTACTATGATTCCTTCTTTCCTCGTGTTCAAGTGTGCTCCCCGGACATAAATTTCATATAGGGGTAGTACTCTTAAAAAGAAGAATATCATCGTGAACATATTTATAAAAATGAAACTTTCCTTCAAAGTATCGACTTCTATTCTAAATAGAACAAGGTAGAAAATTCTTACTCATTGAAGTGTTAAAGAGTGTGAAGGTTGCTCCCATTATAGAATTCAGATTGCGCGACTAAGCCTTTTGATTTGTTATAGGAATTATCTGTGATAATGAACTTGCAAGTTTCACCTTCAGTGTTATTTGATTGGAAGAAAAGTTTGATAACAAAAAATAAAAATAAAAATAAAACATGTGAATATCTTACATTACAAAATTAAGTGACACATAGCTAATTGAAAAAAAAAAAAAAAGGAACAATTGAGAAAAATAATAATAAAAGAAAGACAATGAGGAAAATAGTAAAGTAAAAATATGATAATAATAAATTAAAGATAAGAAAAAGGTTTTAACCTTTTCTTTTATCATATCCTTATTTATAAGCTAATCATAAATTGGGCTATTAAAATCAATTTCTTTTTCCAAATTAATTCATTCGCAAGAAGTAAAACACACCTAAGGTAACAAAACAATCATGAGTCAGAATAATTTAAATATAACAAAAAAGCTAAAAAAATTTGAAGAAATCGATAAAAAAGTATAAATATGAAGTAGCATTTTAAATCATCTAGGAAATTTTTTTATGAAAAAATATCAACAACTGAATATTAAATTATATTTCGTTCTTATTTTTTCCACTTATAGTACAAAAAAAAAAAGTTAAATCATTTTATAAAATCGAAGGACTCACTTTAATCCCAATAATCCTTCAATTCAAAAATGGTAAAAGTGGGGACAAAAAATAAAAGTTCACTCTCATAGGGCACGTTTGGACTGTTAAATAGGATAGATAAAATTATAATGATATAGTGGGATTATATTATTTAAGATAAAATAATATTGTATTTGCTGATTAGGATTATGTATTTTGAATATGCATTTATGCTACCAATCTTGGAATGACAACGGGGCTAGTTGGGATGGATTTTGATTCAACTCGAACTTGCCCCGCAAAGATTTTATACAACCTCTACCCGCCCTGCGGGTTTTAAGAGTGAAAACTCGAATCCTACCCACACCTAATTAATTTTTTCTGTTTTTTTTAAATACTATTCACTATATAATTAATAAAATTTACAGTTTTGACTCAAATATCATAAAATTTTACATAAAACAAATAAATAGAAAACTTTTGAGCATTTTTTAAGCATTTTGAATATGCTCTTGGGAGTCACGATTGTGTGGAATGGAAGGGAAAGAAAAAAATGCTAATATAATTTAGGGTTTGTTGTGTATATATTTTTTATAAAAAACTAAATTAAATATAAATATATATATATATATATATATATACTTTGGGATGGGTTTACTATAAATCTAAACTCGATCCGACCCACACCCATTAGAACACGAACCTGATTCGATCCACTGCAGGATGGGTTTTTTACCCACCTCGCAACGGATCATAGTGAGTACCCACAAATCGTGCATAAATTGCCATTCCTAATCAATCATTTGTATGGATACAAGAATTAAATAATTAGATTATTCAATTTACTAAAATGACCATTATAACAAATAGAATCCAAACCCATTTATTTCTATTCATTCTTGTATTGCATGGGTATAATTATTAAATGATTAATTTCTTTTTTTCACCATCATTTTGAATTACACAATTTATACCAACTTAAGAAGATTATTTATCAATTAAAATTTAAATTACGGACTATTTTTCACTAAAACCAAACACTCAATGATATCTATCAAGAAGCCCTTTCCAACAATCCAAAAGGGACCAGAGAGCATAGAAACCCAAATAGGAGACGGAAAGAAACCCTACGAATCAAACCCGAAAAGATCTAATATGTGAATCACTGCCGGCGCAAAATGAAAAGCCCCAAAGCTGAACAAATTCCCAGTCTTCCTGAAGAAATTATTGAAGAAATCTTGTCAAGACTCCCAGTAAAATCCCTCTTGAAATTCAGGTGCGTATCGAAATCATGGCGTTCTTTAATCGGCAGCAAACAGTTCATCAAAATCCACCTGGAAAATTCAGCAAAGAATAAAAACTACACCAATCACAGGATCATTTTAAGCTCTTCTCTACCCAATCAGAGTCTCAAGCACTGTTCTTTGCGCTCCTTGTTGAATGAATCGCTTACTCAATCGTTTACATTTGATGATCCAATGTATACGACTGAGGATTCAGTTCGGGTTGTTGGTTGCTGTAATGGGCTTATCTGCATTCTCATGGATAGAAAACATTTTTTCTTGTGGAACCCATCTACGAGAAAGTACAAGAAATTGCCTGATATAGATGATAAATTAAAGTACGGCTGCATTACCACATATGGGTTCGGCTGCGATGAATCGAATGGCGATTACAAAGTTTTTGGGATTTTATCTGTGTTTTGGCTTACCGGAAAATACCATGGTACAACAAAAGTTTATAGTTTAAAGACTAATTCTTGGAAAAGAATTGAGGACAAGGGTGGTTCTCCATTTGATGGAGCTGGGAAGCTTGCAAGCGGGAGGCTTCACTGGTGCAAGTTGTTCAAGTCTAGATGGGATATTGTTTCTTTCGACTTAATGAGTGAGGTGTCTGGAACGATGGAGCAACCTGATTATCCGAAACCTATTTGTCCGGAGGGTGGTTCTCGCCCATCGCTCGAAGTTCTTGGGGGATGCCTTTGTGTGCTTTGCTATTATTGGGGAAATCGCACGGATGTTTGGGTTTTGAAGCAGTACGGGGTGAAAGAGTCTTGGGATAAAGTGGTGTCTGTTCCTTATCTATGTGGTATATTGGAAGGTCCATTATCAACCCCATTGCAAATAGGTCCAAGCGGGGAAATTATGTTTATATATGGATCAACTTTCATAATTTACTATCCAAAATATAACTGGTTTTCGTATCCCCAGACACTTAACTTTGATCCATTCTCTGAAGTGGATGTCTACATAGAAAGTTTAGTCTCACTTGTTTCTGATGGTGTAATGTGCTGAACAGTTTGGTACTAATTATCTCCTTTAGTGGATCAATTTGGCCTATAAGTTTGGAATTGTCCATTTCCTTGTATGATGTATATATGCTGAACAGTGTCACCAGAGCTTAAATGGCTGTATGTTGGTTTCTGAAGCTAGAGACAAATTTGTTGTCTACTTTAAACTGTATCACAATCTTGTATTTTTAAGTTGTCTCTGCCTGTAATATTCTTTTATTCGGATTATGCCATTTTATAGAGTAGAAACAATATTCTCCCATTTGGATTATGCCATTTTATGGAGTAGGACTAATTGGCAATACTGATTTTTTGATTTTGTGAAAGAAATAAAATTGTGCACTACCGAAAAAGTCAATGAAATTGAAAGAAATTGAGGGAAAGGGAAGGAAATTGAAAGAACTGCATGGCGTGATGGTTGTAAAACTTGACCGGGTTTCCCATCTTGATTTTGTGCATCTTTGAAGTGTTTGTTGTTGTATTGGAATGATCTATATTCTATCTGTATTTCTGTTTTGTGCTTTGGCATTATTATATAGATTTACACACAGTTACTGTGCTTTGGACATGAATTTACTGTTACGCAAAACTCTGGAAACTTTTATTATGTGTGTGTGTATATATATACGTATATGTATATATATTATGGAATCTTCTAGACCACAGTATTGTTGGAAACTCACCTGAGAGCCTTCAAATGTGGTGGTTTCCGAGCTTTTATGGAGTTAATTTATGCTGGCTGGATGTGAATTTGAGAGATCAAGAGGGCCAGCATATAGAAGATATCCAAATTGAAACCCATATTTTGCGCATTTCATTAGCTGTGTAAATCTTCCCTTGCCGTCTTGCACATGTTTGAGGTGATTCTCAATCTGTCAATCGAGATGGGTTTCTAGCTGCAGTCAAAAGAAGGCCGTCTGTAAGGTGACTTGTTGCTCGAAAGCTACACTCTGATGAAATGAAAGGCCTTTAGAGGTACCTTCTCAGACTGAATTACTTTTCAGTTCTGTTCCTCTATTTCAATTGGTGTTTCATCTTCTATGTCACTTCATAGATACATGCAAAGTTTTTGCTTTAGATATTTTCTTAACAAACAAGTGATTGTAGATTACATACATTTGGCACGGATCCCTGAAGATAAACAAATAGGAATTGAGGATCCATAATGATTAATTTCTCCTCTGCCGTTACAGTTCTTTCCTATAATGTAGTAGAGACATCTTGTTCAATCTGCGATTCTTAGTCAGAATCCAAGCCAACATGCAATCCTAATTAAACCTCTCAACAAGCTGACCCCATCAGAGTTCTTAGCATCTTGGTGTGTTTAAAGTTTAAAAATGTTATAATATCCTTAAAAAATTATTGTTTTGATAAAATACGAAGGATTTTGCAACATTAAGAAAGAACCTTGTAAAAATTGAGCTTGCCCTTTTATATGTGTTGGAAAAGATCAAACTTTTTGATATCTTATTTAGATTAAATAAGACTCCTCAATTAGAAACTTTTATAAGACACACTACAAGAATTATTAACTCTGAATATTTTCAGACCAAAATAAGCTTAAGTCGAATATGTCAAAAATGATTATAAGTGGACTCTAGTTAATTCATAGATATATCTAGCGAATTTAAGACTCTAAGATCTCATAATCTTTGGATTGGAAAAATAATGTGGCTTTCATTTCATATGTTGGTTATCCTTTTGTAAATAGATTTACAGGTAAATTTTTTTGTAGGATTGATTTATTTGGCTATTGTAAAGAATAATATTTTGAACCAAATTTGACACCATCTACCATTTTGCCTTTCTCAATTTGTTGTGTCTTTAAGCCGCCTTGTAGTTCTTTCTAGCTTGTAACAATTTATTGCTTTTATTTTTGTACTGGAAAGAGGAGTCCAATAAAATATCTTTCTAATGCTAATGGCTTCAGGGGTGTACAGCTGCAATGTCAGTGTAAGTTCAATGCTTATTTCAAGGTGAAGGAAAAATGGTAAATAATTAGTTTGCAAGCATTATCAGAGAAGCACCAGATTTGTTGCTGAAATCGCAATATTTGTCAAGGTTTGGAGAAATCTAGGCAAATTTCTAGTCTTTCACTATGTTTTTCCTTAAGTCATTGTGAACTACTTTATGACATCAAAGTGCAAGACTAAAGGGCTTTGTTCTTTATCTTTAAACATTATAAAATTGAAATTCAGGAAACAGATCCTTGAGGAATTAAATGCTTTTGGTTCTCTTACTGTGGACTAGATGCCTTTTGAATGGATATATTATTGGTGAGGAATTAAATGCAGATCTGTGGAATTATCGAGGGAATCATGTTGCTGCATTTTATGGTACTAATTCCGTAATTTACCATTTAATGATGTGCATTTCTTTATTTGTTTGAGTGCGCTTATATTTTTGCTTGTGCGACATCATCAATAGCTGAATTTCGGCCTCAATTTAAGGTTTAACAGTTATAGGTTTCCTCCTTCCTATCCCACCCCCAAAAGAAACCTCAGCCGCCTTGTATAAAACCTCATCCTCCAAAACAATTCTCAAACCCTCGAAAAATCAAACTTGTAAACCACTTCCGCTGCCAATGGAGGACGGAAGAGATCATCGTCAATTCAAAAAGATCCAAAAGGCCAACCAAATGAAAGCCCCCAACACCAAACAAATTCCCATTCTTCCTGAAGAAATTATCAAAGAAATCTTATCAAGACTTTCAGTAAAGTCCCTCTTGAAATTCGGGTGTGCGGCAAAATCATGGTGTTGTTTAATCGACAACAAAAAGTTCATCAAAACCCACCTGGATATGTCAGCAAAGAACCCAAGTTTCACCCACCACAGGATCATTTTAAAGTCTTCTCCACCCCGTTCCAGCCCCATGTACTGTTCTTTGCACTCCTTGTTGAAAGAACCGGTTACTGAATCTTTTGCTTTTGATAATCCAATATATACCCCTGGAGATCCAATTCAAGTTGTGGGTTGTTGTAATGGGCTGATGTGCATTCTTTTATATGGAAATGATGTATTCTTGTGGAACCCATCGACGAGAATGTCTAAGAGATTGCCTGATGTAGATACTACATGTAATCATGTTTACGTTTCCAAATATGGGTTCGGTTATTATGAGTCAAATGGAGATTACAAAGTTTTTGCGATCTCTTATTTTTTGACGCCTGTTGGTTTACAACGTGGTTTTATAAAAGTTTATAGTTTAAAGGCTAATTCACGGAAAAGAGTTAGAGTTCGGAAATGGTAATCGAATTAAGGGAGCGGGGAAGTTTGCAAGTGGGAAGCTTCATTGGTGCAGTATGTCTAATTCTAGATGGGATATTATTTCTTTCGACTTAACAAGTGAGACGTTTTGCATGGTGGAGCAACCCAGTTATCCGGAGGGTAGTTCTTTCGGATCAGTGGAAGTGCTTGGGGGATGCCTTTGTGTGCTATGTTGTTATGAAGGAAATCGCACAGATGTTTGGGTTTTGAAAGAGTATGGGGTGAAAGAGTCTTGGGATAAAGTGGTGACTGTTCCTTATCTTTCTGGTATTGTGGAAGGTCCATTGTTAACCCTTTTGTGTATAGGTCCAAACGGAGAGATTCTGTTTTTATATGGATCGACTTTCACAGTTTACTGTCCAAAATATAATTTGTTCTGGCATCCCCAGACAATTAACTTCGATGCATTCACTTATGCGGGCGTGTATGCTGAAAGTTTAGTCTCACCTGTTCCTGATGGTGAATAATGTGCTGAAGAGGTAGGTAGATCTATAATTTAGTATTTGTTTAATTCCTTGTATTATGTCAATGCATTGAACAGTGTCTGAGGAACAAACTGATTTAAGTTCCCTTACATTAATTTTGCTTTGGCATGAATACATAGATTTACTTACACTTACTGAGTTTTGTCTGGTATAAAAAGTGTGATATATTTTAGTGTCAGTTAAAAGTTAGATCTTCATGTGATCCTTTCTTAAGTTAATTTTCTTTTTATTCCCAGTTGAATGGACTTCTGGCTGCAGTCTGGAGAAGACCATCTGTAAGGTGACTTGTTTTACATTATGTTCTTGGTGAGCTACTTTATAACATCATATCAAAGACCAAAGGACTTTATTCCTTATCTGTAAAATTTATAAGTTAAAGACAACAGATGTATGAGGAACGGACTACTTTAGTTTCCTTACTCTAAATGTCTTTTTAAGGATGTTTCTTATTAAGGAGTTCAATGCAGAACTGTGGAATTGTAGTTTATGGTACCAATGAAGTAATTTGCTTTGTTAATGATGTCTGGTTCTTTATATGTTTGAGATCCTTTGAATTTCTGTTTGTGCCTCATCATAACTTAGTGTCTGAAAATGAAAACAGTTATTGTCTTTTGGTTGGGATTTTCTTAGTCTTGGTGTAGGTCTTATTGAATTTAAGTGTGTGTTTTATATTCTTCTTGTTAAGAGAAAAAATAATTCTTACTATTTTGTAGCTTATAAATAGAAGAATAGCTGAAAAATCTAGCTTTATAATTGATATTCTTCCTTGGTGACAATATGTTCGTTGCAAATATGCTACTCCTTTAGTAGTAACCTTTGCACTCAAAAAACTATTTGAGAGGCACTTTTGACATTATTTATTAGAATTTTCCTCCATAAATGATATGGAATTAAGTCCAGAAAGTTCAAAATGCCCCATATGAAAGGTGAAAATGCTCGCACACTTGAAAGATCCGTGTCTTTTTTATTTCAATGGAGTTCAACTTGACTTAATTTGAGGTACAACCGTCTGATTAGACACTTGGCAACATTATGGTTTTCCTGCATGGAATGATCCGTGCCGGCTTATCTCAACACCCTATAAATACATCCAACCTCATGATGCTAAAGGCATGTTTATTATAGCTACTATACTATTTTTTCTCCAATTTTTATGTGACCTCTGTACTTATACATATATTGTTTTAAGTATTGGGAGATTTTCATTGCAATTTCTCTTAATAACCTTAACATTTTTCTATTTTAGGTTTAACATTTTCTGTCTCTACCAGTAGATTGACTTTGAGTTAGACAATCTATTGAGGATCTGAAACTTTTCTAAAATCCTATAAACTTTTAGTCAATCTTAAAATATACATAGATGTTTCAAATTTATAACTAATCATGTCATAGTCATTTTATTTCAACCTCATAAATTAATAATAAACTCCAACATCTTAAATTGACTATTATTAAAAGAAAAAACATAATGAAGAATGTGGTAAATCAAAATACTAATAGGTGTTTTATAAAATCTAAGAGTCTAGCTTTATATTTGATATTCCTCCTTGGTGATTTTTTGCAAGTATGCTACTCGTTTAGTAGATACCTTTGCACTTAGAAAACTATTTGAGAGGCATTGTTGGCACTATTTATTAGAATTTCCGTCCATAATTAATATGGAATTAAGTCTAGAAATTTCAAAATGTCGAAAGGTGAAAATGTCCACACATTTAAAGATCTACATATATATATATATATATATTATTTTAGTGGAGTTTAACCTTTCTGATTAGAGGTCCGTCTAATTAAGATATATGGCAACATCATAGTTTTCTTATATAGGATAAGCTGTGCAAGTTTACCTGAACATCATATAAATATCTTCAACCTGTAAATTCTACTACTTTTCTTCAATTTATATGTGTTCTATCTGTACAGTATTAAGCATTGGGGGTTTTCATGACGATCCCTCCTAATGATCCTAACATTTTTCTATTTAGGTTTAACTTTTTTTTATTTCTACTAGTAGATTGACCTTGAGTTATACAATCTATTAAGGACCCAAAATTTTTCTAAAATCTTATGAACTTTTAATTCTTGAAATATACATAGATGTTTGAAATTTATAACTTAATAATCATGTCACAAGCATTACATTTCAAGCTTATAAATTGATAATAAATTCTTACATCTTAAATCGACATTATTAGAAATAAAAATTAAATTAAGAATGTGGTAAATTAAAATACTAGCAAGTGTTTTGTAAAATTTAATTAAACACTAATCATTAAGCCCACCATATACGGATATTTTTCTTTCAAAAGATTAAGTTGATAATCATTGACTACATTAAATTTATAAAGCAGTTCCAAAAACAGTAAGTAAAACCCCAAAATTCATTTCGAAAAAGTAAATTTTCATAATAAAAAAAATTGAAACACAAATTAATTACATTTAAATCATGGAGAGTAAGAAAAAAAAAAAAAATACAATAAAAATATTGGAGAATTGATTGGGTATGGAAGGAAGTAAATATCACAAAATTTTGTTTAAGAACATATTTAACACAAGAAGTATATATAGCTCCATGGATTGTGTGAATTTTTACCCTCAAATTAATACCAAGCTTTATAAATTAAGATTTCAACCTTCAAATTAATATCAAATTAAAGTTTGCAAAGATCAATTTGAACCTAAAAGATATTTTCGAATTTTCGAGTTCTACTAATTTTTAAGTTTGTTGCTGAGTAGCCTGTGGCCCAAAGACATAAGTCTCCCACGTAATAGGGAGGTCAAGAGTTCGAACCCGAACGAAGCCCTGATGTGCATGTGTGTAACTATACTATTATATATATAGTACAACGGTGTGAAACTCATAATTATGTAATTTTGATTCCAATTCTGCAATTTTGGCCAAATGGCAAATTCTTAGAATTTTGAGTATTTTAATTCATTTAAAAAAATTTCATTATTTGTTGACTATTATCTCTAACCGATATGGTTGTATCTTAACCCTAATTCTCTTTCATTCGAAATTTAAAATATATCTATCTATCTATACTATTATATATAACACAATAATGCGGAACCCATAATTGTGCAATTTTGACCAAATTTTGAATTCTTAAAATTTTAAGTTTTTTAATTAAATTTAAAAATAGATTTCTAGTTATTAAATTTGATATTGTTTATTCCTTTTAAAGACATTTGATTTTTTGAAATTATTTTCTTGATTATAACAATATTATTTATTTATTTCTAATATGAAAAAAAAAATTACATTTTATCTACAAAATCTTTTTTATCTGTACTTTCAATGTGTTGAAAATTTCTTAATCATTTGAACTTTATAGTTTGATAAGTCTTTCATGATTTTCTCTTATCTTTAATAACTAATTTATATCTATATCACTATATATAAAATAATTCAAAAGTCATTTCATTATATTCTCAGGTTATAACATTTTTTTTCACTCTATTCTTTGTGTCCTCTTTATTTTCTAGCATTTTTTTTCTTCTATCTCTTTCTGTGGATTTTTACTTCATTATTCAAAGTGTTTATTGTTTATTTGATTTTATTGTTCACTTTTTTTATTTTATTTATTTTTTGGTTTATTTTAGGCATATTACATGATGGAAGAGATTTTTTAGATTTTAATGCTATTATTTTTTTTTTTCAACCTAAATAAAGTCTATCATTTAGCTTTTATTACTATTAAATTTATAAATTTCTATATCTTTTTTGTTTACTACTTATTTTATGTTATCAATTCATTTATTATGATATTTATTAATTGCGCTTAATATTTTTAATTTAATTTAATTTAATTTAATTTTTATTAGTTACATTTTCTCCTTAATTATTGATAAATTTTGTCATTTAATTTTTATTTTATTTAAATTATTATACATTTAGCATCCTTTTTACTCATTTTTTTAATCAAATTATTAATTTATTGTTAAATTTTGTAATTTATTTTTCTATTTACATTTTTTTAACTCATCTAAGTTTATAGCTTTTATAGGATGAAATCTATTTTTTTGTTTTAATATTTTTAAAATTCATTTCACTTTTTGAATATTAATAATTTTAGAAGTATGTCGTTTAATTTTATTTTATATTCATATATTTGTAATTATGTATGTATAAATATGTATAATTTGAACTCTTTTAAAAAATTTTATATATTACATCAATATATATTCTTAGATTGTTTTTGATATATTTAAAAAAATTATAAGATGATTATTTCAATAGAAAATACACATATTAACTTTTTAAGTTTATAACTCTAGACATTATTTAGTCTATCAATATATATACATATAATTTTATTTTTTTTGTTTTTTAAAATTTTAATTGTTTGAAAGGTTAACAACCTTTTTTGTTATTCACCTTTTTCTGCTATTTGCAAAATATAATATGAAGATCCAATTACATTCATACAAAAAAATTGAGAATGAACATAAAAATTTATTTTTTTTCATATTTTATTTTACATTCTAATTTCATCTCCATATCCTATCATTAATTCCTATTAAAAATTAATTTTGAGCTTAAAATTACTTTATCAATTTACTATGATTTTAACTTTGCATTACTAATATCAAATTTTTTTCTTCACTTGATAATTCGATAACTAAGCTATGAGTCAAATTAAAAGGTTTTTATAAACTTATATATTAATATTGATCTTAAATTTGTAATTATTTTATATATTCATTTTAATTTTTAATTTTTTTTATCTTTATTATCATAGTTTTATCTTGACTTAATTGATTTTTAATCAAAAGCTAAAATTAACTAATATTTTTCTAATCCTTGTCAACTAATATATTCTTTAATTCTTTATATTTTAAATTTTAACTTAATATATACTTATCCTCTTTTAAGTCTAAAATAATCTTAAAGTATTATAATTTTAAATTTTTTCAAACTTTTAAGCCGTCAATCTTGTGTTCTGTATAATTCTCATATATTTTTATTTTTGAATACAACTATCTATTAGCTTTTGATCGCATAATATTTCTTTTTCTTATTAAATTACATAATTATATTCATAGATTTTTATTTTTGGATGTTTTAATTTTTTTTTTAACTTCTCTCTGAATAATTTTGAAATTTATTTTTTATGGTATAATGTATATGAGACGCCTTTATGTTTTGCAAACTTTTAAATACTAAAATTTTAAATTTAATTTTATTAATTACTTGGTATTTTGTGATATTTTTATTTTTGTATTATTATTTTAGTTATATTTACTATTCAATAATTATATTAACATATAGTAATTTTAAAGAATCCGTGCATAGCACGGGGATAATGCTAGTAAATAAAAAAAAAATTATAAATTTTGAATCAATTACAATGATATTATTCTTGTCTTTAGAGTTTGAATAGGAGTTCGAGTTCGAGTTCGATTTCGAACGAGATCTTGATGTGTATGTATGTGTATAAATAAATAAATAAAAAGTTTGTCAATTTTTAATCAATTACAATGATATTATTCTTGTTTTTAGAGTTCGAATTCTAACCAACTTTTAATTTAAAGTTGAAATTCTAACGAACTCTTAACGAATGTGGGTACATATTTAATTCGAAAAAAAAAAAACTAATAAAAGAAAAACCTCTCACAAAACAAATTTCGAAGCAGCCAAAAATCAAACTCGCAAACCACAGCCGCGGCAAGATGGAGAGCAAACACTTCATCAAAACCCACCTCGAAATTTCGGCAAAGAACACAACTTTTGCCCACCACAGGATAATTTCAACCTTCGTGAAATTCTCTGAGTTTGGGGCACATAACTGTTCTTTGCAATCATTGTTTTCTGGACGAGTTACTCATGCATGTAGTATTGATTGTCCGAAGGATAAATCAGACTATTTCCTTAATCTCGTGGGTTCTTGTAATGGGTTGATATGCATTCTCATTGACTCAAAATATTTTTACTTGTGGAACCCTTCTACAAGAAAGTCCAAAAAATTGCCTGATATTCATGATAGAATAAAGGATCTTTATATTACTGAATATGGGTTTGGTTTTGATGAGAATAGTGGTGATTACAAAGTTTATGGGGCTTTATCTGCCTGGCACGATGCTACAGGATATGTTTATAGTTTAAAGACTGATTCTTGGAAAAGAATTAAGGACTTTGAGGATGGTTATTCGTTTTCTCGAGCGGGGAAGTTTGTGAGTGGGAACATTCATTGGAGCAAAGTGAAGAAGCCAGGGTTGAATAATAGGAGATGGTATATTTGTTCCTTCAACTTAAAGGGTGAGTTTTATGGAATAGTCGAGCAACCAAGTAATGTCGAGGGCGATCGTTACCCCACTTTGGGAGTTCTATGGGGATGCCTTTTTGTGCTTTATAATTACATGGATAATGGGTTAGATCTTTGGGTTTGGAAGATGTATGGGGTGAAAGAGTCTTGGATTAAAGTGGTGAGTATTCCTTATCCATGTATTCATGATAAAATGATTCCATTCTATGCTATCTCAGAAAAGGGAGAGGTTTTGTTTAACAATGAATTGAGTTTTGAAGTTTACAATCCAAAAGAGAATTGCTTTTGGACTCCTCCAATGGTTGGCTTTGATAAATTTTTGAAGCAGAGATCTATGTTGAGAGTTTGGTTTCACTTGTACCTGATAGTGAACAAGAGTGTCAAGCCTAGCTGGGAACAATGGTTTGATTGGAGTATTTATAATGAGTACTTTGACGTGATCCTAGCTTGTTGATCTGGCTTGTTAATTCTTCCTGGCATGACAGATCTTGCCATTGTCCCTGATCAATGCTCAGGATTTTGGGCATCCACCAGGTGAAGAGAGGGAAAACGCAGGTTATGAAGTGTTAGAGAATTATTTTTAAGGCAGTATGGTCTTTTACTATCCAAGGCTCATCATTCAATATAATTTTGTCAATACGTTGAACAATGTGATGTGTTGAATAGTTTGCTAGATTATCTCCTTGGAATGAATAATTGGACCTATTATTTTGCCAATCTCTTATGTCCATATGCTGAATAATGCTATCACTTATGAGTACTAAGATAGGATGTGGTGCTGGTTTCTGAAGTAATTTTTAATGGAAGCAAAGTTGTTACCGACTTACACTTAGAACTATATCGTATTGGTATTTTTTTCAAGTTTCCTTTGCCTTTGATGATATTTCTTTTTTCTGGCTTGGATGTTGTTTTATGGAGTAGGATTTATTGATACAATTGTTTTCTGATTATGCCTTCATAAAGAGTATTGAATAACATAACTTTTAAAAGAAAAGAGTAAAAACAAGAAAAAGGGCTGCAGGGACAATCTATATGCTTTTTATGGAAAGCAGCTTATTATGGGACATGGGAGAGATTGAAAGAATTGCATGGTTTGATGGCTGTCAAATTGGAGTGCAACTCCTAATGTCCATAGATTATTTGGTTTCCTATCTTGATTTCATGCTTATTTGAAGTGTTTGTTGTTATGTAGTGTGAGATGCAAAGATGTTATCTCTATTTTGAACTGTATTATATTGTCAAAATGGAGAAATAGGTACAGGCCTTCATTTTCATGAGGACTCTTGAAAATTTACAAGAACCCCCATATGATATGATGAAATGATGTATTATGTTATATTACTTATTTGTTTTATATTTTGAAGGGTAAATAACGTAATTCCAGTAGGCTTGTAATATAAATTGAATCGGATGAATTAAGTTGAATGAATTGGATCAGTCTTTGAATTTAGTGAACAACTGATTCAAGTTGGTTGTACATGTGTTATAAATTGAGACCCTTTTTTTTTTTTTAAATATTTTAAACTATATATTATTTAATTAATAGTGACGTCGTTGTTGTTGTAATCATTATAACAACAATATTGATGATAATAAATTCAAATTATCATATTATTACTATATTGTATAAGTCCATTATAGAATATAGATAATCTAATTATTCATTTAAACCTCTATTTTTATAAAAATTAAGCTGTTAAATACAGTGTTGTGAGGACAATAAACTTCCATAATTGAGTATAATATCACTATAATTTATTATAACATGCCCATTGAAACTTTAAGCATTATCTTTTGATTGTAATTATGAAAAGTCCTTAGAGTAATTTTTAGAGGAAAAGTAAAAAATTTCCATCATGAAATGGACTTTTTCAAGTGATTTTTAGCGGAATTTTAATGAATTTTTATTGAAAAAAAATTCGACAGATTTTTTATTGGTATTTTCGAGTTAATATTTTCTTCTTTCTGATGAATTTCCATCGCAAAATTCATAGGAAAGTTATATTATTCGATTTTTTTAATTCTCTATTCTTTTAGTATTTCACTGTCATTTTTATTTATTAAAATATTTATGTCACGTACTTTGACATGCATTCATAACTTGAGATCTTAATTTTTCTTACCTTTTTAGCTATAAATAGCTCTATCATTATTTATATTTTATAAAAAAATTTATATCCTCTGCCTTAACATGAAATTGTAAAAAATATATATAAAATATAGAAATATTTTTAAGTTTTACTTAATATTAATATACCATATTGTTTTTTGTTCTTATTATATTATTTGGCTTATTAATTAATTGTTCAAAACAATATGTTTTAAAATACAATAGTATTTTATTAATTGAATATAACAAATAATATTATATATATAAACACAGTAAATTAATTATATTATCATAAATTTATTTTACTTAATTTAATCGACTGAATATGCCTTGCATAGCATGGAGCTTATGTTAATACTGTATAAAAAAGAAATATCCTGCTCTAAAGATAGACGACAATTTTTACATTATTACACTAAAATTTGGTATATCCATTATACTCTTAAAATTATTTATTTTTTCTTTTATTTTTCTACACAATTTACAAATGGAACATGTATTCTTTTTTATATCAATCCCGCAAAATTATCCAATATATTGTTCTTTAATTAAAATATTAAGTATTTTGTTATTTATTAATATAATTAAATTAGTATTATAATAATCTAATTTTATGCACACAAATCTGACGTGTTACGATGCTTAATTTAAAATATACTAAGTCAATCTAGTCAAATAATTATGAGTTAACTTAAATATTAAAAAGAAAAGCCAAAAAATTAAAGAATGTCGATCCAGTTTTAGATGATATAGAGAATATCTTTTACCAAAAAATACCAAAATTAAATTTTTAGAAGAAAAGGGAAAGAAACCCTCGGCGTCTTCACGTCACGGAAACGAATCTAACCCCAAAAGATCTAATATGTGAATCACTGCCGGCGCAAATGAAAAGCGCCAAAGCTGAAAAAATCCCCCGTCTTCCTGAAGAAATTATTGACGAAATCTTGTCAAGACTCCCAGTAAAATCCCTCTTGAAATTCAGGTGCGTATCGAAATCATGGTGTTCTTTAATCGGCAGCAAACAGTTCATCAAAATCCAGCCGGAAAATTCAGCAAAGAATAAAAATTACACCAATCACAGGATCATTTTAAGCTCTTCTCTACCCAATCAGAGTCTCAAACACTGTTGTTTGCGCTCCTTGTTGAATGAATCGCTTACTCAATCGTTTACATTTGATGATCCAATGTATGCTACTGAGGATTCAGTTCGGGTTGTTGGTTGCTGTAATGGGCTTATCTGCATTCTCATGGATAGAAAACATTTTTTCTTGTGGAACCCATCTACGAGAAAGTACAAAAAATTGCCTGATATGGATGATAAATTGAAGCACGGTTGCATTACCACATATGGGTTCGGTTGTGATGAGTCCAATGGGGATTACAAAGTTTTTGGGATTTTATCTGTGTTTTTGTTTACTGGAAAATACCATGGTACAAGAAAAGTTTATATCTTAAAGACTAATTCTTGGAAAAGAATCGAGGACAGGGGTGGTTCTCCATTTGATGGAGCTGGGAAGCTTGTGAGTGGGAGGCTTTATTGGTGCACGATGTTTAAGTCTAGATGGGATAGTATTTCTTTTGACTCAATAAGTGAGGTGTCTAGAATGGTGGAGCAACCTGACTATCTGAAACCTAGTTATCTGGAGGGTGGTTCTTGCCCATCGCTGGAAGTTCTTGGGGGGTGCCTTTGTGTGCTTTGTTATTATTGTGGGAATCGCACGGATGTTTGGATTTTGAAGCGGTATGTGGTGAACGAGTCTTGGGATAAAAGTGGTGTCTATTCCTTATCTTCATGGTATTTTGGAAGGTCCATTATCAACCCCATTGTATGTAGGTCCAAATGGGGAAATTTTGTTTATATATGGATCGACTTTTGTAATTTACTATCCAAAGTATAATGTGTTATCATATCCCCAGACAGTTGGCTTTGATCCGTTCTCTGAAGTGGATGTTTATGTAGAAAGTTTAGCCTCACTTGTTCCTGATGGTGTAATGTGCTGAACAGTTCGCTACTGATTATCTCCTTTGGTCTATCAACTTTTCTTGTAATGTTGGGCTTGTTTAATTCCTTATATGATATCAATATGCTGAGCAGTATCACCAGAATTTAGATCGGTCATATATGTTGGTTTCTGAAGTAACTGGGGAGAGGCGAATTTGTTATCTACTTTGAAGTGTGTCATAATGCTGTATTTTTAAGTTTCATCCACCTGTAATATTATTCTCTTTTTTGGATTGTCATTTTATAGAGTAGAACTCCTGTAATAATATTCTCCTTTTTGGATTATGCCATTTTGTGGAGTAGGACTAATTGGGAATAATGATTTCTTGATTTTGTGAAAAAATAAGATTGTGCACTACCTGAAAAGTCTATGGGCTTGTTTGTTTAGGTTTTGGGATGAATTGTGGAAAATGTGTTCGAAGAATGGTTTTTGAGAAGTGGGATTGGAAAGTGCTATGGTTGTTTATTTGTATTTGGTGGTAGGTGAAAAATGTTTTGGGAGAAAATTGTTTGTTTGGTAGTATTTTGGGTAGGGACAAATTTTATTATACAAGTCACATAAGTCACTTTTTTATTGGGTTGTTGGGGTTAAATGAATATGTTGATATTATTTATAAATGTGTATATATAGATTGTGTGATTGGCGTATGTGTATATATATTTCTAATGATGAATTTAGGGTAGGGCATTGGTGATTTGGGTTTTAGTCGAATTTTAAAGGGTATTTTGTGGGATTATATTGTGTGTTTTGGGAAGTGAGATTGGGAAATTTGATGGTTTGTTTAAGTTTTGGGAGTTGGAAAATATTGTGGGCGTTTGGTACCAAACAAGGCCTATGGAATTGAAAGAAATTGAAGAAACTGAAAGAATTGCACGGAATGATGGCTGCAAAACTTGATCAGAACCTGTATTCTCTAAATTACTTGGTTTCCCATCTTTATTTTGTGTATCTTTGAAATGATTATTGTTGTATTAGACATAAACTATGTTCTAACTGTATTTCTCTCCTGTGCTTTGGAATGAACACATAGATTTACAAACAGTTACTATGCTCTGGACATGTATTTAATTTACGGGAAACTCTGGAAAAGTTGTAGTGGTGGATTCTTTTAGACTTATTGTTGGAAACTCACCTGAGAGCCCTCGAATGTGGTGGTGCCTGAGCTTATGGAGTTCATTATGATGTCCAGATGTGAACTTGAGAGATAATTAGGGCCAGCATATAGAAGATACCTAAATTGCAAATCTCGTTTCATTAGATGGTGCAAATCTTCCGTTGCCTTCTTGCGCATGTTTGAGATGATTCCCAGTTGAAACGGGCTTCTAGCTGCAGGGCAAAGAAGACCATCTATAAGGTGACTTGTTGCTCCAGAGCTACTCTGTGATGAAATGAAAGGCCTTTAGAGGTACCATCTCAGACTGAATTACATTGAGTTCTATTCCTCTATTTCAATTGGTGTTTCATCTTCTATGTCACTTCATGGATACCTGCAAAGTTTTTGCTTTAGATATTTTCTTAAAAAAACTATTGATTGTAAATTACATGCATTTGGCGCATTTCCGTGAAGATAGACAAGTAGGAATAGAGGGTCCAAAATATTTACTTTCCTCTGCCTTATGGTTATTTCATATAATGCAGTGAACAGATCATGTGCAATATCTGCAATTCTTAGTCAGCATCCAAGCCCAGCGTGCATTACTAATTACACCTCTCAACAGGCTGACCCACAAGAGTTCTTAGCACTTTAGCATGCTTAAAGTTTAAAAGATCTTATAATATTCTTAAAAAATTATACAGCTTGCAATTTATTTTGATATAAATGAAGGATTTTGCAACATTGAGAAAGAAACTCCATATATATTGAGCTTGCCTTTATACTTATTAAAAAAGCTCAATATTTCTTCATATCTTATTTAAATTAAATAAGACTTTTCAATTAAAAAATCTTGGAAGATACTCAACGAAAATTTATTAGCTCCGAATATTTTTTCAGGCCAAAAATAAGCTTAAGTCAAATATGATAAAAATGATTACAAAGTGGACTCTAGTTAATTCATAGCATATATTTAGCAAATTTAAAATGCTATGATCTCATAACCTTTGGATTGGATATATAATATGGTTTTCATTTCATATGTTGGCTATCCTTTGGAAAATATAGAGTGGGGAAGGTTGTGCATTGCTGCAAATGGAGAAATCTTGTTGTCCCATGGATTGATTTATATAGTTTATGATCCTAGGATCAATCATTCAGGGCGTCAAGAGATCGTTTATATCCTTTTTCCAAAGAAAGTGGATGTCTACATTGAAAGTTGAATCTCACTTGATGCTGAACCAGAGATGCAAAATTAGAGACAACTGTATGATAGTTAAAAAGGTAAAATAATCAAATGATGTATTTGTGTGATTGCAAGTAAATTTCTTCTAGGATTGATTGATTTGGCTATTATAAAATCATATTACTTTGAAGTAATGATTGATAAACTTTCTGTTGCTACCAATTTGACACCATGTACCAGTTTGCCTTTCTCAATTCTTGTCTGTCTCTTGTTCCAGCTGGTAACAATTTATTGCTTCTATTTTCATTTTAGAAAGAGGAATCCAATAAAATATCTTTCTAGTGCTAATGGTTTCAATGATGTTCAGTGGCAATGTAAGTGTAAGTTCAATGCTTATTTTCAAGGTGAAGTAAAAATAGTAAATAATTAGTTTCGCAAGCTTTACCAAAGGAGCACCAGATTTGTTTGCAGAATTCGCAATATTTGTCGAGGTTTGGCTAAATCCAGGCTAGTTTCTAGTCTTTCATGGTTGGTTGCCTTAAGTTTTCGTGAATTGACATCAAAATGCAAGACCAAAGGGCTTTGTTCTTTATATTTAAACATTACAAAAATTGAAGTTCAGGAAACAGATCTTTGAAGAATATACTGCTTTTGATTATCTTACTCTAAATACGTTTTGAATGGAGTATTGGTGAGGAATTAAATGCATTTCTGTGGAATTGTCGAGGGAATCATGTTACTGCATTTTATGGTACTAATTAATTAATTTGCCTTGGAATAATTTGCATTTCTTTATTGCTTGAGTGCGCTTATATTTCAGCTTGTGCGACATCATCTTTTGAGGTTTTAACATTCTAGGTTTCCTTCCACCCCACCCCACCCTGGCGGCCCAAAAGAAACCTCAGCCGCCTTGTATAAAACCTCCTCGTCCAAAACAATTCTCAAACCCTAGAAAAAAATCAAACTTGTAAACCACTGCCGCCGCCAATGGAGGACGAAAGAGATCATCCTCAGTTCAAAAAGATCCAAAGCGCTGACAGCGCCGACCAAATGAAAGCCCCTAACACCAAACAAATTCCCAGTCTTCCTGAAGAAATTATCGAAGAAATCTTATCAAGACTTCCGGTAAAGTCCATCTTGAAATTCAGGTGCGTTGCAAAATCATGGTGTTCTTTAATCAGCAGAAAGAAGTTCATCAAAGCCCACCTGGAAAAGTCAGCAAAGGACCCAAGTTTCACCCACCATAGGATCATTTTAAGGCCTTGTCCACCCCTTTACAGCCTCATGCACTGTTCCTTGCACTCCCTGTTGAATGAATCTGTTACTGATTTGTCTGGATTTGATGATCCAATGTATACTCCGGTGGAGTCAGGTCAGGTTGTTGGTTGCTGTAATGGGCTGATCTGCATTCTTGTAGATGGGAAACATTTCTACCTGTGCTACCCATCTATGAGAATGTCCAAGAAATTGCCTGATATAGATGATAAATTGGGGCATGGTAGCATTACCAAATTTGGGTTTGGTTATGATGAGTCGAATGATGATTACAAGGTTTTGGGGATTTTAACTAAGTTCTTGGTTACTGGTAGACGCTATCCTACTGCTAGATGCCATGGTACAAGAAAAATTTATAGTTTAAAATCTAATTCATGGAAAAGAATTGAGGGATGGGAAGATGATCCACTTATGGGAGTGGGAAAGTTTGCAAGTGGGAGGCTTCACTGGTGCGATATGTTGCTGTCTAGATGGGTTATTATTTCTTTTGACTTAACAAGTGAGGTGTATGGCGAGGTGGAGCAACCAAGTCATTCAGAGGGTAGTTCTTTCCAATCAGTGGAAGTGCTTGGGGAATGCCTTTGTGTGCTGTGTTATTATGAAGGAAATCGCACAGATGTTTGGGTTTTGAAGCAGTATGGGGTGATAGAGTCTTGGGATAAAGTGGTAACTGTTCCTTGTCTTTCTGGTATTGTCGATGGTTCGTTGTCAACCCCATTGTGTAGGCCCAAATGGAGAAGTTCTTTTTTTATATGGACCGACTTTCGTAATTTACTATCCGAAATATAATTGGTCTTGGTATCCCCAGATAGTTAACTCTGGTACATTCATTGAAGCAGATGTCTACACAGAAAGTTTAGTCCCGCTTGTTTCTGATGATGAGCAGTGTGCTGAACAGGTTGCTCATAATTTTCTTTAGAATGATCAATTAGACCTTTAATTTGTCAAATTGTCTGGTTCCTTGTCTTATGCTTAACGGTGGTACCCGAACTTAGATGGGTTGTATGTTGGTTTTGAAGTAACCGTGGAGAGGCAAAGTTGTATCTGCTTTGAACTGTCTCAAAATGCTGTGTTTTTATGTTTCTTGAACCTGTAATAATGTTCTCTTTTGTGGATTGTGAGATTATATGAAGTGGGATTGATTGATGCAATAACGATTTTTGATTTTGTGAAAAGATAATATTACACACTGCTGGGAAAATGCATGTTTCTTGGAAGTGTTTTTTGTTTTTGTTATGGTCATAAACTATATTCTAACTGCATTTCTCTCTTCTGACAATGAATTGCTCTCGAGTTTGAGCTTGTTTTTGGAAAGGAATGGAATCAATAAAATTAGTCTTGGCTTTTTTCTTGGCTCTTGTTGTTCATACATCTAGCATTTATGCTCTGTAGTGTGGGCTCATTAGAGAATATATCGCTAACGGCGACCACCGTCTTCATCTAAGACAAGACCAAAAGGCTTTGTTCCTTGAATAATTAACTTAGAACAACCTGATTAAGGTTTTCTTACATTAAATTTTGCTTTGGCATGAATATGTAACTTTACTAACATTAACTATGTTTTGGCATGAATACATCGTTATGCAAAACTCTGGAACCATGGAAGAAGAAAGTCATGATGTTGCCATTGTGGTACTCTTTTAGTAATTTGTTTGGTGAAAAATAGTGTTGTATATTTATTTGATCAGTTAAAAAATCGATCTTTATGTGATCTTTTTTTTGATTTTATGTTCATTTTATATGTTGTCCATCAGATTAATAATCCTAATGTGGGGGCCTAGATGGGAGAACAGATGGCTGCAGTCTGAAGAAGACCATCTGTAAGGTGACTTGTCTGGCATTAAGCTCTTGGTGAACTACTTTATGTCATCATATGAAAGACCAAAGGACTTTATTCCTTGTCTGTAAAATTTACAAGTTACAGACAACAGACTTGTGAGGAACAGACTACTTTTGTTTCCTTACTCTAAATGTCTTTTGAATGGATGTTTTTTATTAAGGAGTTGAATGCAGAACTGTGTGGAATTGTATTTTATGGTACTAATGAAGTAATTTCCTTTGTTAGTGATGTCTGGTTCTTTATATGATTGAGATCTTTTGAATTTTTGTTTGTGCCTGATCATGACTTATTGTCTGAAATTGAAACAGTTCTTGTCTTTTGGTTGGGCTCTTTTTAGTCTTGGTGTAGGTCTTATGGAATTTGAACTGTTTGTTAGACATTCTTCTTCTTAAGAGATTCTTCCCTGTTGACAATATAGTTGTTGCGAGTATTCTACTCCATTAGTAGTAACCTTTGCACTCAAGAAAACTATGAGAAAACTCTGAGGCATTGTTGACATTATTCATTAGAAGTTTTCCTCCAATTAATTCCAGAAATTTCAAAATGCCCCATATGAAAGGTGAAAATGCCCGTACACTTCAAAGATTTTCTTTTTTATTTTAATGGAGTTCAACTTGAATTAATATGACGTACGATTATCTAATTAAGACATATGGCAACATTATGATTTTTCTACATAGGATGATCCGTACCTCAACACCTTATAAATACCTCTAACATCATGATGCTAAAGGTATGTTTGTTATTGCTATTATATTAATTTTTTTTTTCTTCAATTTTTATGTGACATCTCTACCTATACCTATATCTATACCACCTAAAGCAGTGGGAGATTTTTGTTACAGTCCCTCTTAATAATTTTAACATTTTTTTATTTTAGGTTTAACTTTTTCTATCTCTACTACTAGTGGATCGAACTTGAGTTATACAATCTATTAAGGATTTGAAACTTTTCTAAAATCTTATGAGCTTTTAGTCGGCCTTAAAATATACATAGATGTTTCAAATTTATAACTAATTATGTCATAGTCAGTATATTTCAACTTATAAATTGATAATAAAGTCAAGCATCTTAAATTATAAAGAAGGAAAACAAAACCATAAATTAAGAATGTCGTAAATCAAAATACTAATAGGTGTTTTATAAAATCTAAGAGTCTAGCTTTATATTTGATATTCTTCCTTGGTGACAATATATTTGTTGCAAGTATGCTACTCGTTTAGTAGTTACCTTTGCACTTAGAAAAACTATTTGAGAGGCACTGTTGACATAATTGATTAGAATTTCCGTCCATAATTAATATGGAATTAACTCTAGAAATTTCAAAATACTGAAAGGTGAAAATGCACTCATACTTAAAGATCCGTATATTTTTTATTTTGGTAGAGTTTAACCTAATTTGATTTGAGGTCTAATTAAGATACATGGCAACATCATAGTTTCCCTACATAGGACAAGCCATACAAGTCCATGAATCCTACTACTTTTCTCCAAGTTATATATGTTCTATCTCTACAATATTAAGCATTGGGGGATTTTCATGACGATCCCTCCTGATGATTTCTATTTTAGGTTTGACTTTTTTTATTTCTACTAGTAGATTGATCTTGAGTTATTCGATCTATTAAGGACCCAAAACTTTTCTAAAATCTTATAAACTTTTAATTCTTGAAATATACATAGATGTTTGAAATTTATAACTTAATAATCATGTCACAAGCATTACATTTCAAGCTTATAAATTGATAATAAATTCTAACATCTTAAATAGCCATTATTAGAAATAAAAATCAAATTAAGAATGTGATAAGTCAAAATACTAACATGTGTTTTGTAAAATTTAATTACACACTAATCATTAAGCCCACCGTATAAGAATTTTTTTTTTTTTCTTTTCAAAAGATTAAGTTGATAATCATTGACTACATTAAATTTATAAAGTAGTTCTAAAAACACTAAGTAAAAACCCAAAATTTATTTCGAAAAAGCGTATTTCCATAACCAAAAAAATGAAACACAAATTAATTACATTTAGATTATGGAGAGTATGGAAAAAAAAAAAGAAATAAAACAAAAATATTAGAGAATTGATTGGGTATGGAAAGAAGTAAATATCACAAAATTTTGTTTAAGAAAATATTTGATAGAAGAAGTATAAATAGCTCCATGGATTTTGTGAATTTTTACCCTCAAATTAATTCCAAACTTGATAAATCAATGCTATGTTCTTTTACATTTTTCCAAAAAAAATTTTAATCCCCAAAAATATTTCAAAATGAAGGCATATTCTCCAATCTTTTTCCGAAAAAAACTCAAATTGTATACCGAAAAAATTCCTCTCAATTCACCCTATATCCTAAAAATCACACCTACTTCCACACTTTTCTCACCCTACCTTTCATATCAATCATTTATTTATTACTCTCCCACTTCCCTCATTCATATATATACATACATACATACATACATACATATATATATATAAATATTAAAATTTTACAATGTAAAAAAAATTCTAAAACTTATGTTTACAAATTTAATTAAATTAATTATAAAAAAAATGAATTAAATTTAATTAAATATTATTTATGTTACTAAATAATTTATTTATTGAATAACATATTAAATTAATTAAATTTACTTATTAATTAAATAATGTATTAGTTATATTTAATATTTAATATATTAATTAAAATTATATTTAATCATTTAATAAATAGTTTAAGATGTTTTTATTTGATATAATAAATAAAATAATCTTCTCAAAAAATATTCTTTATTAAACTTCGCATTTATTTAAAATTATAATAAAAAATTTGATGATAGGGTGATATTTATGTAATAATATATTAAGTTTAATAAATTAATATTGATATCCTTAAAGTAATTGTTGATAGAATTAATTAAATTTAAGTAAAATTATTTGGTTATTAGTAAGTAATTTATTTACTAAATAATTTATTAATTAAATAATGAGTTAAAATAATTAAATAACTTACTAAATTAATTATATTAATTTATTTAAATAACTTACTATTTATATATTAATTATGTTTTATATTTAATTAAATATTATGTTTATTTATTTAATAAAAAATGGTGTAATTTCATATAATATAATTTTTTTTAATTTGATGAATTTTTATTAAGTCTTATATATACATTATTAAAAAATTATTCATTTTAATAAATAGCTAAGTTTGATTTATGCATAAATTGTAAGTAATAAATAGTTAAATAATTATATTTTAATTAATATATAGTAATTAGTTTATAATTAATGTATAGTAATTAAATTTTTTTATAAGTCGATATTAACAATTATGATATAATTATGATATAAACTAATTTTTTTATAATTAAAATATAAATATGATTTAATGAATAATTAATATTTATTATTATAACCAAATAATACATCATTTATTAATATTAAATTTATAAAAATATAAATTTCAAATAAATAACCAATTAAATTAATTATACTCATATTTCAATCATTACAAATATATATATACATATACACATCATTCAACTATAAAATCATATACATATAATATATAAAAAAATTACTTTCACTTTACAAACTCAACAAAAAAGCAATTGATTTGACATTTACAATAAAATTTGTCTCTTCCCAAAATAGAAAAAAACAAACAACTCATTTTCAAATTATTTTTCCTATTTTCTCAAAACAAAAAGAAACATATGGTACATTCTCCAAAATTTCTCCCAAAAATCTATTCCCTCAAATTTTTTTTGTAGAAAATGGCCAAAACATAGAAGAATAGGCACTAAGATTTCAACCTTCAAATTAAAGTTTGCAAAAGAAAAAATTGTAAAGGATCAACTTGAACCTAAAAGATATTTTCGAATTTTCAAGTTCTACTAATTTTTAAATTTGTCGTTGAGTAGCCTATAGCCCAATAACATAAGTCTCCCACATAACATGAGATGTCAGAAATTCGAGCTCGAATAAGGTCCTGATGTGCATGTGTGTCCAAAAAAATTAAAAAAAAAATTGTCGATTTTTAATAAATTACAATGATGTTATTCTCATCTTTAGAGTTTGAATAGGAGTTCGACATCGAACGGGATTCTAATATGCATGTGTGTGTTATGTGCATAAATAAATTAAAAAAACAATTGTTGATTTTTAATCAATTACAATGATATTATTCTCATCTTTAGAGTTTGAATTCTAACCAATTTCTAATTTAGAGTTAGAATCCGAATGGACTCTTAAAAAATGTATGTATATATTTAATTTAAAAAAAATTAAATAACAAACGAAAAACCTCTCACAAAACAAATTTCAAAGCAGCCAAAAATAAAACTCGCAAACCACAGCCGCGGCAAGATGGAGAGCAAAATCCCTCACGAAATTCCCAATCTCCCCGAAGAAATCATCACAGAAACTTTGTCAAGACTCCCAGTAAAATCCCTCTTGAGATTACTGTGCATTTCCAAATCATGGCGTCGTTTAATCTCCAGCAAACACTTCATCAAAACCCACCTCGAAATTTCGGCAAAGAACACAACTTTTGCCCACCACAGGATAATTTCTACCTTTGTGGAATCCACTGAATTTGGGGTACATAACTCTTCTTTGCAATCATTGTTTTCTGGACAAGTTACTCATGCATGTCGTATTGGTTGTCCGAAGGATAAATCGGACTATTTATTACTTCATCTCGTGGGTTCTTGTAATGGGTTGATATGCATTCGCATTGGCACAAAACATTTTTACTTGTGGAACCCTTCTACAAGAAAGTCCAAAAAATTGCCAGATATTTATGATAGAATACAAGATCTTTATATTACTGAATATGGGTTTGGTTTTGATGAGAATAGTGGTGATTACAAGGTTTATGGGGCTTTATCTGCCTGGCGCGATGCTACAGGATATGTTTATAGTTTAAAGACTGATTCCTGGAAAAGAATTAAGGACTTTGAGGATGGTTATTCGATTTCTCGAGCGGGGAAGTTTGTGAGTGGGAACATTCATTGGAGCAAGACGAAGACGCCAGTGTTGAATAATAGGAGATGGTATATTTGTTCCTTCAACTTAAAGGGGAATTTTTATGGAATAGTCGAGCAACCTAGTAATGTTGGGGGCGATCGTTACCCCACTTTGGGAGTTCTTGGGGGATGCCTTTCTGTGCTTTATAACATGCATAATGGGTTAGATCTTTGGGTTTGGAAGATATATGGGGTGAAAGAGTCTTGGATTAAAGTGGTGAGTATTCCTTATCCATGTGTTCATGATAAAATGATTCCATTCTATGCTATCTCAGAAAAGGGAGAGGTTTTGTTCAACAATGAATTGAGTTTTGAAATTTACAATCCAAAAGAGAATTGCTTTTGGACTCCTCAAATAATTGGCTTTGATAAATTTTTTGAAGCAGAGGTCTATGTTGAGAGTTTAGTTTCACTTGTACCAGATGTTGAACAAGAGTGTCAAGCCTAGCTGGGAATAATGGTTGGACTGGAGTATTTATAATGAGTACTTTGTTGTGACCCTAGCTTGTTAATCCTTCGTAGCATGACGGATCTTGCCATTGTCCCTGATCAACGCTCTGGATTTTGTGTATCCACCCCGTGAGGAGAGGAAAAGTGCAGGTTATGAAGTGTTAAAGGCAGTAATGTCTTTTACTATCTGAGGCTTATCAGTCAATATCATTTTGTCAATATGTCGAACAATGTGATGTGTTGAACAGTTTGCTAGATTATCTCCTTGGAATGATAGTTGGACCTATTATTTTGCCAATATCTTATGTCTATCTGCTGAATAATTCTATCACTTATGAGTACTAAGATAGGATGTGGTGCTGGTTTCTGAAGTAATTTTTAATGGAAGCAAAGTTGTTACCTACTTACACTTAGAATTATATCGTATTGGTATGTTTTTCAAGTTTCCTTTGCCTTGGATGATTTTTCTGTTTTTTTGGGGCTTGGATGCTGTTTTATGGAGTAGGATTTATTGATACAATTGTTTTCTGATTATGCCTTCATAAAGAGTATTGAGTAACATAACTTGTAAAAGAAAAGAGAAAAAACAAGAAAAAAGGCTGCAGGGACAATCTATATGCTTTTTATGGAAAGTAGATTATTATGGGACATAGGATAGATTGAAAGAATTGCATGGTTTGATGGCTGTCAAACTTGAGTGGCACTCCTAATGGCCCTAGATTATTTGGTTTCCTATCTTGATTTCATGCTTATTTGAAGTGTTTGTTGTTATGTAGTGTGAGATGCACAATTGTCATCTTTACTTTGAGCTGTATTATATTGTCAAAATGGAGAAATTGGGAAAGACCTTCATTTTCATATGAACTCTTGAAAATTTACAAGAACCTCATATGATATGATGTATTATGATTCAAGTAGGCTTGTAAGATGAATTGAGTTGGATAAATTAAGTTGAATGAATTGGATCAGGTTTTAAATTTAGTGAAGAACTAGATTCAAGTTAGTTTTAGATGTGATATGAATCGAGAGCACATTTTTTTTTTTTTTTTATCCTTTTTGGTAATTTTTTTTATATTTTAAATTATATTATTATTTAGTTAACAGTGTTGTGATTGTTGTTGTTGCAATCCTTATAACAACATGATTACAACAACAACAATGCCGATAATAAATTCAAATTATCATAATATTACTACACTGTATAAATCTATTATAGAATAGTGATAGTCTGACATTTTAAAACTTGATAATCTAATTATTTATTGAAACCTCTATTTTTATAAAATTTAAGCTATTATATATGGTGTTCTAGGGTCAATAAATTTCCATAATTGAGTATAGTATCACTATAATTTATTATAACATACCTATTGAAACTTTAAGCATATCTTTTAATTGTGATTGTACATGAAATTATTTTTTGTGTAAATTAGAAAATGTTCTTAGTTTTTTAGATTATTTGTCAATAAATAGATCGTCACTACTTAGTGACCTAAGAATGTCTTGTTATGGTATTAATATTTGATTTGATTAAATCTTTTTAATGTATTAATTCTTTAACATAAAAATCACATATTACTTTATGATAATTAATCTTTTTTAAAATACTATATTCAAATTCCAAAATAGGGAACTTATTTATTTAATCATAAGAAAAAGGTTGATTTACATGCCCTAGCCAAAACAAATCATATTTTGACTGTTACCTTCTCCATTAGTATGTTCCACTCTATATTGTGTGTGTTTATCTCGTTGCAATGTGTGCTCACAAGACATAAACTTCATGTAGGATAGCTTTTGAAAAGAAAGAATATCATTGTAAATATATTTTTACAATTGTAATTCCCTCTCAAGGCATCAATCACTATTCTAAACATAATAAGGTGGAAACTCTTCTTTATTGAGGTGCTAGACTGCAAAGGTTGTTTACATAATTGAAATTAGACTAAACTCCGCAATTCTCTATAAGAATTATTTGTCTTAGCAAACTTACAAGCTTCACCTTAATTGTTATTTGATTGGAAAAATATTTGATAACCAAAAAAATAGAAATAAAAATAAATCATGTGAATAACTTGTACTACAATAATTAAGGCGAGATAACAGTTGAGAAAAACAAAAGAGGACAATAGAGAAATTAGTAAAGTGAAAAAACAATAGTAATAAATTCAAGATAAGAATAAGGTTTGAACCTTTTCTTTCACCACATTCTTATTAGCTTATTACTAAGCTTATCATAAATCGGCTAATAAAAATTGATTTCCTTTTACAAATTAATTTATCTATCTATCTATCTATCTATCTATCTGTATTATTATATAGAGCACGGTTCTCTGTTTATCTAACTATGTAATTTTGATTATAATTGTGCAATTTTGTTTACATGTCAAATTTTTAGAATTTTGAGTTTTTTAATTCAATTAGAAAAAATTTATTTGCTGTTTATTTACTTTTATACTTTATTTTAATACAATCAACTTATCTATTATAACCAAAATATCATATTGTGTTTATCCAAAATTGCGATATAGATTTATATATCTTAAGAGAATTCAAAAAATATCTATTATCATATTTTTATCTCACTAAATAAGTTTATATTTTTAAAAATACTTTATAAGCACAATATTAAGTACTCTTCTCACAAATTCTATCTTACAAATTCTTTTATCACAAGATTAATACATAAATATTTTATTTATTTTATATATAATTTTTTTATTCTACAATTATTCTTTTTATATTTTATTTCCACATTATTTATAGTAAAATTCTATATTTTTAGTTGTACGACCTCTTTCCCCAATTAGCATAATATAAAAATATTATTTTCTTTTTAATTAATTTAAAGTTCATTTCGTAGAAATTTTTTAATATTTTTTGGTAATACATTTTTATATTATTTTTATTTTAAATTAATTAGATATTTTTTTAATATATTTAAATATTTTATCAATTTTATTACTTTATTATTTCCTCAATATTTATTTAAAATTAAAGTTCTTATGGCCAACTAAGGATTGTAATTTTTATATTACTTTAAAACATACTATTTTATTTTAATTACTTATATTTTTTTTATTTATTTTCAAAACTATTTTCAAATATTTATGTATGTCTATATAAGAATTTATCTTTGATAATAAATTTTTATTTCACTATTATTTTAGTTATAGCTCTCTCAATTCTTCTAGATAAAATAATTATGCATACTTCATATTTGAGTAATATACCTAGAATAATATGATATTATGAAATATTATAATTTTATTAAGTTATTAAAATTATTTCAATTTTCTTATCAAATGAATGAAGAAATACTATATAGTTTTCTATAAAATATTAATTAAATTTATTAGCACTTGATTTATTCATTTTTAATTATGTGCATACTAGATAATTATTTTCTAGATAACTTAGAATTTAAATATATATATATATATAACTTTTACACAATTTGTATTAAATATACCTCAATAGTAAAATTAAAATACTTAACAATCATAGTTATCTCTTAATATCGTGATTTATTTAAAAACTTTTACAACTTATTTGTTGCTTATGAAAGAGATAAACAAATATTTAAGTAAAATATCAAATAATCACTTCTTTATTAAAGAGTTAGGGGTTTGAGAAGTGAATAATTATAAATTAATTGATGTATAAGTCCTCAATTTATCAAAGTCTTTAAAATTTAATTATTTTTACAATAATATTTTTTAGATATGTAAAATAATTTTAGATAAAACTATATATATAGAATGTACTAATTTGGTTGAAGAGTTTATTTCAAGTATAAATAGTTACTTCCCACAACAACTATAAGTTTTGAACTTTATTCTTATACTATTAATTTAATTAGTTTAGTTTTTCAGCAATATAATAATGTAGAATCATTTTCAATTATTTGAAATAATTTTTTTTATATGGGACATATATATATAGTTGACATAATTGAAAATTTTCAAAAGCTTGATCAATGACCACTTAAATAACAAATGCTATTAATTTTTATATTCTTAATATATTTCATTACTCTACTTTATAATCATATAGCGTACATTTATTTTAATATTTTTACACGAATTAATGATGTGAGATCCAAAAAGTTTGATTGAAAGTAAGTACCCATTTAATCATTCCTACATTTTTATATACTTATAAAAGAAACTACGAGAGACTGATATTTTATTTTGAATTGAATATTAAAATTTACTTATTATATTATTCATGTACATAATATATGTTAATTGGCAATTTCAAAAATAATAAAATAGCAGCATATATAAATAAAAATAAATAAATATTACTTATCAGAATTATATGGAATATTAAGAGATATTTTAGCTTATGAAACTGTATATTACAATCTACTTATTGAATTAGTTATCAAATAATTAATAACCTAATATAAGTTATTTATTCATAGATAAAGTACAAAGAGGTTATATATTTACTCTAATGAAAAATATTTAACATTTAAAACTCAAATGCCATGAAAATATAATGGTAACTTCCAAATTATTAAGAAATTATATAAAAAAAAAGCTTTATATTGAAAAAAAAAACATTTGCTTATTTATCATATCAAAATATATAAGTATAAACGTATGTATATATAGTTTAAAAAGTGTATTTAGTATTTTGTGCTATTTTTATTTTCTTAATTCTTTTATTTATTTTTTAAGATTTTATCATTTTATAAATTTTTGTATTATAAACTTAGAGTTAGCAATTCTTGATATTCTATTACTTATCTAAGTATAAATTATCTTCAAGTATAATATTTTTAGTTGAAATATTTATATTATTTTATTTAATTAGTAATAGATTTTCTTTCATTAAATACTAAAAATAACTACAATTCATCTTTTAATCAGGCGATATAAAATAAATATTACTTATAAAATAAATTATTTCAATCTTAAAATTATTTTTGATGCATCGCACCGGGCACACGTAGTACTATTATATATGGCACAATGACGTGGGATTCACAATTGTGCAATTTTGATCAAATTTTGAGTTTTTTTAATCAAATTATAAAGTTTTCGTTCATTGTTAATTACTCATCTTTATCTAAGAAAATTCAACATTTACTTAGTTAAGTAAAAATTTAATTGAAATTCACATATGATCTATTTCCTTGATTAACTACTAGATAAATTATTAACGATTGATATATATATATATATATATACTAGCATGTATCCCGTGCTATGCACGGATGGAATTAATTATTATTCAAAATATAATATATTAGTATTGTTTTTATTTTATGTAAAAGTAAGTTTAATACGTGATTTTTTTAAAATTAGATAAATAATATCAAAATTAAAGAGTTTTTCCCACCAGTATTAATATCAATAAAAAGCGATGAAAACTTAAGCTCCTCACAGTATTGTCAATTTAAAAAAATATGATGTAAAAATGCAACGACTCTTATTATTTTCCATAACCCAAGACAACTTAGTCAATTTAAAATAAATTGAACAAAATAATAAAAAGTATAACACCTGCAAAGATATGAAAGAATGATAAACAATACTAATAATATAAAAACTTATTGTACAATTTAAAAAAAAATCTCAAACAAAAGGTGAATACATTTGGGACTATTTTGAGTTTGAACACCAAATCTTATACATATAAGTGCAAGGATAATGCTATCTAGCCAAAAGAGTAGTTGCAATTTTTTATACAATTAGCTTGAAAGTTTTGATATCATATTTTAAAAAGGCTAAGCCAAGTGGAACACTACATTAACAGAAGAAAATGTTCATCAAAAGTATTAGAAACCACGTTTTGAAATACTAAATACAGCAAAAATTTAATCACATTTTGATATATTACTGATTAAACAAAAGTAACATTATGTTAACTTTTTCAAGTATTACAAATATTCAATTAATAAAAACAAAAATCACATTACATAAGTTATGAGTTTTCTTTTAAAGTAGAAATTAAGCCATGATTCATCTTTATCTTTAATTCCTTCATCACTTGTGAGATTCTACATCAGAAATTGATCGCCTTTCAATATGCTTTGAGACCTTCTCAACTTGAAATTGCATTATGATAAAAAAATTCTCTGTATTCAAAATAATTATTGAAAGTGGACTAACAATAAATAATAATTTTTTTCACATGTTATTTACCTCCATTTCCCAACTTGATCGTATCATCGCCATATTAATATAATGATTTCTATTACTGTTTCATCAAAAATCATCCACGTCCAAACCTCCTGATCATTCATATAAAAATGGTAAAATAAATTAGTGATCAATATTTCTCATGATCCTTAAAATATTAAGGTTGTAGCAATACTCTAGTGGGGGGAGGGGGGCAAGAAATACATTTGTATGATTCGATATATTTTATACTTGAAATGAACATGAAGAAAATACTACCTAAATCCTTACAAATAAGTCAAAAAAGAATCATTTTTTGATGCAAATTTTCTTGCTCACCTATTTCCTATGCCTAGCTCATTTGCCATACTCTGCCATATTAACATAGAGAACAACAGGTTTTCAACAATAAAAAAAAAAAGATAATTATGTTTAAATTATATATATGAAATCAAAATTTCAATAGAAATAAAATTCCAGCAGAAAATGAATTTATTGTGGAAAATTTTATTGATTTCTCCTTCTTTCATATTTGAAAGACGAGGGAAATCTTTTTGACATTTGAATTTTTTCTATTTCTTCCAGTTATCTTTGCATGGAATCACATAGCACCTTTATATAGGTGCATGGAGTAGAAGAGTTTTAACCTATTGGAATATTTTTGATATTATGTTATTATTATATATAATATTAAAGGATAATATTAAATCGTTATTTGATAGAGATTTGATATCGTCTGATGAAATTTGCTTTATTGTTATATCTTATTAGACTGCGTTTTGTTGGTTGAAAAATCTCAACTTTATATTTAGCTATATTAGATTTATTGACCAAATAAATATTTAGAATATTATTTAAATTAATTATTACATTTAAAATTGAATTTGATACTTCAATATATAAATAAAACCATTAAATTGATTATTAGTACTTTATTTTACACATAGCATCTTGTAATTAGTCGTAAACTTCATCTTTTTTTCAAAAAGTTTTCATCATAAACAATCAGGTATAAATAAATTTAGTTATTAAAGCTAAGAGAAAACTTAAAAAAGATCTTTAAGAAAATTGTAAATTAAGAAATTTTCGATACATTCTAAGCGCAAGATGAAACATATTTTATAGATAATCATTTTTCTAATATTAAAGATCAATTAAATAATTATTTGTTCAACCAAGAAAATGATTTTGAAACTTTAGAAATATTTATATGGAATGAATAAGTGTTCAACTAATATGAATAGAGCAACCAACTACTAATGATTTTTTTTTATTTAATTAAAAAAATTAAAATTTTAAAAATTTAGTGCGAATTAACTAAAAAAGTAATGACTTTATCTTAGAGACTATTATTATTCCAATGGAGATATAGCGACTTTATCTTAAACCATTAAAGAAAAAAGATTTTATCAATTTTTTATAATATAGTATTAATATCTAATTGTTAATAAATAAAATAAATTATATTTTTAAATTTGAATTAAGTTCTTACTTAATAGTACAGAGAGATATGTTTTAAATTTTAAATGAAAGAAAATTAGAGATAAGATACAATCATATCGGTGAGAGACAATAATCAACAATTAATGCAATTTTTAAATTTAATTAAAAAAACTCAAAATTCTAAGAATTTGCCACTTGGACAAAATTGCAATCAAAATTAAGTAATTGTGGGTCCCACACCGTTGTGCTATATATAATAGTATAGATATATTATAATTTTTATTGAGGTATTCCAACCAATAAACTTGTATATTGCAATCTAATAAGATAGTGATCAATTATATAATGATATGTGATTTAAAATCTTATCGAATAAAAGATTTGATATAATCTTTTTAAGATTGCGTGTATCCTTCTAAGTCGTGAGATTTAATGCAAATATTATAAAAAAATATAAAATCTTTCAATGGAATTTTTAGAAGAAAAATACAAGATTTTAATTGCAAAATGAAGCTTTTCAAGATATTTCTAATGGAATTTTATTGAAAAATTTTCCAACATATTTTCGATGGGGTATTCCATTGGTATTTTATATTTTGAATTAATATTTTCTTCTCTATAATGAATTTCTGTTGCAAAATTTACATCATGTTCCTTAACATGAAATTGTAATATATATCTATACTATTATATACAGTACAACGGTGTGGGACCTACAATTATACAATTTTGATTGCAATTTTGGTCAAGTGGCAAATTTTTAGAATTTTGAGTTTTTTTAATTAAATTCAAATTTGTTATTAATTGTTGATTATTATCCTAACCGATATAATCGTATCTTATCTCTAATTTTCTTTCAACAAATAAATTTAAAATTCAAAATATGTTTTATGAGCACTGAATTAAGGACTCCTATAAAAAAATTATTCTATAAATTTCATTTCATTAAACAAATCATAACTTATTTATCTCTACTTCCACTCTTCCCCTTCTTCTTCTCCTTCATCTTTGAGATAACTCTTTTGTTCTAAATTTTCAAGTAAACTTTCATTACATTCTATCTGGATTCATATATTTTTTTCATCTTTATGTTGATTCATTTTCAATATACGCATGAGAAACATAACATCATGTATATATGTGTTTGTTGCTCTATTATCATTTAAATCTTTGTTTTTTCTTTCTTTCTTTTTGTGTATGTGTGTGTGTGTATGTGTGTGATGAATAAATATTTTGCTGATAATAAAAGATATTACAATAGAATTGTAAGTAAATGATCTATATTTAACAATGATAAATTTAAAAGATTAGAAAGTATTTTTCTTTTTAATTATTTGCATACCACCTTACTTCCTTTTTCCCTTTATTTTCATATCCGCTTTTATCATTTGGGGTTTTGAACCTTTACTACGATGTGTAAGGTATTTCTTTAAGTTGCAAGTTTTGCTCTTTTTCTTTTTTTCTTTATTTCTTTTGTCAATTATAATAATTTGGTTTAGTTTGTAATTTATTATAATTCCTTTTTGTTGGGTTAATATTTTTATTCAATATTCTATAAGTTCATATATATTTTCCTTTTCTCTATTTTGGATCATAAACATCATGTTTGAAAGGTATCTTTTAATTCTAATTTTGAAAATTATTATTGTTATTTTCAATTTCATTATTTTGTTGTGATTTTTATTCATATTCTTTTTATCAAATTAATTCAATTTTTTCAAGTTACCTTTGTGTAATAATTTATGTATAATATATATACATATACATATACATATATATACATATATGCACCTGTTTTTACTTTGCATATTTACTTGGTTTTAAGGACTACTTTTTAATTTATTTTTTCATTTTCATTAATTAATTTAGTTTTATTTATTCATTAAAAATCCTTTTTATTTGATTAATTAAATAATCCAAGTTTCTTTATAAATATCCTATTTTGATGTGTTACATAATTTTTGTAGTTTTATCCCTATTTATAAATTTTTTTTGTATGCAACAAGAACTTCTTAGACAATATTTTATATATTTTTGAACTGCTTATTGATTTAATATAGAATATTTAAACTAAAAAAGAATCTTAGTATTTTGGACCAAAATAATTTTATTACTAAAAGATATTTTGAAATAGTTTAGATTTGTACTTTTTGTGGAACCACTTGACCAAATGAATTAGATCATGACTTGAAATCAAAGTTGTTGATTTTCTACAAGATAAAGTTTGGAGTGGATAAGATGTTGGTGTGTGTATATATATATATATATATATATATTTCCTCATATGTTATGTATGTTGCTCTCTTTACATTAATAATTTTATTTAAAGTACTATAGCAT
The DNA here is from genome assembly GCA_018894105.1 of Jacaranda mimosifolia. Classification (NCBI taxonomy): domain Eukaryota; kingdom Viridiplantae; phylum Streptophyta; class Magnoliopsida; order Lamiales; family Bignoniaceae; genus Jacaranda; species Jacaranda mimosifolia. The sequence continues at coordinate 4,752,943 of CM032125.1, forward strand.
TTTTACTTTAATGAATTCTATTAAATATTAATACTTAACTATTTAAAATAATATTTTCTTGTAAAAATGATAATATTTTTTTTATAGAATATGAAAGATTATAATAACTTATCTGTGAAATCATAAAAAATTAGTTGCATACTTTTTTTTTTTTTTTAATTTATTAGTTAAGTGAATATACATTGCATAGCATGGGATTTACGCTAATGTGTGTGTGTGTATTTATATAAAGATTTTTAAGTTTTACTTAATATTAATATGTCATATTATTTTTTGTTCTGATTATATTATTTGGTATTAGTAATTAACTGGTTGAAACAATGTCTTTTAAAAAATAATAGTATTTTGTTAATTGAATATAAAAATAATATTTTATTTGTAAAATCATAATAAATTAATTGTATTATCATAAATTTATTTTATTTAATATCGAGTTAATATATCTTGCATAGCACGGAGCTTATGTTAGTTCCATATAAAAAGAAAAGCCCCTTTTTACTCACAAGTGACGATTTTCATATCCCTACATTAAAATTTGATATACCTATTATACCCTTAAAACTACTTATTTTTTATTTTATTTTTCTACTTAACTTTTATTCTCCAATCTACAACACAATTTACAAAGGAAACACATTCTTTTTAATGTCAATCCCACAAGCGAAATTGATCCATCCCTTGTTCTTTAATTATAATATTGAGTATTTTATTATTTATTAATATAATAAAATTAATACTATAATAATTAATTTTGTACACATAAGTACGACGTATTAGGATGACTGATTTAAAATATACTAAGTCAATCTAACAAAATAATTATGATTCAAACTAACTTAAATTTTAAAAAAAAAGTAAAAAAAAATAATTAAGAATGTCGATCAAATTTTAAATGATCTAGAGAATGTATGAAGAATTGCAAATAAACCCCTTGCGAAATACCTAACTATCTGAGAACACCCTCTAAAATATTAAATTACAAATATCTCCCTCAATTTTTTAAGATATTACATAACACATCCAAATTGGGGAAGGGTAGCCAACGCGTTGTGTTTTGTGATTAAGTCTTCAATTTTACTTGTAAAATGATCATAATACCCTTATTACATCGCAACTTAAAAGAGAATATTTGATCCATGCTCATCTTGCTCATGGTCTCCTCCCCCAATCTTGTCATACTCTATTCTATATATATTTTTTAACTATCATATCAAACTATTTTCTCCCATATCAAACAATCCAAAATCCGCAAGTCACATGAAATGAAAATGAGAATGTGTTCAAATTAGAATATGGGCTCATCAAATTAAGACAAATCTATATGACGTTTTTTTAAAAAAGAAATCATATATCTATCGTATAATAAGCTCGCATTCAAAAAATTAAATAACTAATGGAAAGATTTATTAGGAACTTAAGTGGGTGTTTTGTTTCATTTTCAACACCCATTTTCATTTCCACTTGAAAATAAAAAATGAAAATAATCACTTTCTCTTTATTTTCATTTAAAGTTTTTATATTTTTATTTTTAAACTCTTTCTAAATCTACCATATCATCATATAATCACATCAATCAAATTCAAATTTGATTAGATATAAAGTATTCAATATCATTTTAAAATTAATAAAAAATATAGATATTTTTAAAAAATAATTTTTTAAACATAAAAAATTATAAATTAAATACCTTTTCAACTCTATACCTATTTTAATCGTTACTTTCCAACAAACTATTGAAACATACTTTCATTTCCATTTCAAAATTATAACTATCTTTCCAATTTTTGAAGATGATTGAAAATGAAAATGGGTTCTAAAAATAAAGCCAAACACCTCGTAACTGAGTTCTTGATTTCTGAATTCATGTCCTAGGTTCTATTTAAGTATATAACTCAACATATTAACTATTTAACCCATACAAAGATTTACATCAAATCATCTATTTAACCAATAAAAAAACCACAAATATTAGGATCCGTTAGAATCACTCACAATTCAATGATAATAATTTCTAAACCTAACAAAAACATTAATAATAATAAAAGGATGACTAAATCTTAAATAATGGAATAAATCTAATACCTCCACCCTTAATCCTCCTAGCTAACCGTATATCTTTGGGCTTAATAGTGACCTTTTTAACATGAATGACACACAGATTGGTGTCTTTAAACAACACCCCCCCCCCCCCCCCCCCCCCAAAATAAGCTCCCTTGTCTCTAGAACAAAGCGGCCAGAAGTAAGCTTTGGACCCGAAGATTAATTTTGAAATTTTGAATATGTTGGAAATAAGTATTAAAATTTCTTCAATTTATTTTATTTCCAACAAATCATTTTATCATATGTCTTAACATGACAATTAATGTGCCTATGTGTTTTTTCATTCATATTTATGGCCTCAATATCATTTTATTTAATATGTTTGACCACTTTATTTTATAATTATTGGGCCTAATTATAATTGAATTTATGGTGGTTTTATGATGTTTTTAGTGGCCCATTAATCCTTTCTAAATGGTCAAGCTTTTACTATTATATAAAGGGGTCATAATCTTTCTTTGGCACATAGAGTTGGTGTGAGTTTAGATTGTTTTATTTTATACACTCCCCACAAGCTTTTGTGTTTTTGGCAACGTGACTATGGATTGATTCCTAGTCTCCTCGTGGTCGTGCACATGGGATGAGACACCGCTGAGAGCTAATGGGTTTTATTTTGGAGTCATGGTCAGCCACTAATACCCGCACGAAGGGAGGCAATCATGGCTTTAGGACAGCGACAAGTGTCGTGACTCTCCATTGATCCAGCTCCAATTTCCTCATTATTTATGCGGTTTGGTTGATCACTTTCTTAATTATTATTTTATAAAATTATGATTATGTGAATTATTTTTATTTTATTTTAGATTTTAACACAAATCACACAATTCTCCACAACAATCTAAAGCCATGAATAGAATTTGTGATTTGTGCTAAAAGAATAGCATAAGCGTGATTGGTTCTAACTAATTATCTTGTGACTCTTTGCGTGTAATGTTTTGTGAGCTTAATATCAATATATTTGATAAATCAAGCAATTTTATGATCACTGGATGAAGCGCTGGGCTTGCAATTTGGATGAATATGAATGTCATGCAAGCTTCAAATGTTGATGAAAATTGGTATGGATTTCTATTCCTTCACAACAGGTATGTAACTAGACTTAGTGGAGATATCATATAAAACCTTTTAAATCTTCATTGAGGATCTTTCATTCTGGTGAAAGAGTTTCATGCGTTTTTCTATACCATGAACATAAAAGTTTGATAGAGGATTATCTTGTGGCGTAACCTTGATGTGTGAAACTACTAATCCATCAACTCATAAATTTGTCCTTGGAATGATGTAAAAGTTACACAATTGCCTATGACAAATAAGATCAAAATGCTAGCTATCAAATAATGAGAATAACTTATTCTTTTGGAAATTACATTTGCCTAGAAGAAGAAAAATAATATATTTGGCCTTTGAAGTCTATGATATGTGCAAAATAAATGTGTATTTGTTTATTTTACATGACGGATTTATTTTCATTAGTCTCTTGGGCCATAACGATGAATTAATTTTAATATAGACATGTGGAATTAATTATATTTGAGTAATTACCTATTTATTCAATATATATAATTTATGACAAGAGTTATATATTTCTCTAACGGCTAGTTAATTAATTAAGAATTATCACTGAATGACCTTGAAAATTAGCTAATCATATTCTTGTTGAATCATTATATGGGAGTTACATGTTATCAAATAAATAATATTAAGTGTTGGTTATTGTGAGATAAAATAGGTCATTTGCAAGCAAACGGCTAGTAACAGTCATGCATGCCTTAACGGAAAATTCAATGCATGTACTTATGAGCAAATTATTTGGCGATTGGTCACAATTCATTAGGCAATCCATTTTTTATTTTATAAATGTGTATATATGTAATATAATATTTGTGATGTTAAATGAGATGATTAGATGTGCGCATGGCATTTAAGATTATTCGTTGGTTTTGAAAATGTCTAGTGTCTGCTTGTTCTTGATTTTAATTAAAATTTATTGTGCATTACTAAATGTCAGTAGACTGTTAGGACTAATTGAAAAACCTATTGCACCATTAGTAATATTTGAAGGTTATACTAATGAGTCTCTGAAAAAGCAAGAAGTATAGAATCATTGATTTCTTGGGTATGATTATGTGGTGTCATTTTTTTTCAATCGAAGAGCAAATGCATATTTTGAATATAAGTATATAGAAATTATCTAATTACATGACAATTACATATGAGTCTACTTTGTCTAGAGATTAAGTAAATTTAATTATAGTGACAAATTATATTGATGTTACTATATCATTGTTACTTTAAGCTATTTTTCAAAAATTTGAGATTCACCTAATTCTTGGGTGTTGGACTATGGAAAAGAATTAGAGTACTTATCTCAAACATAAACTCAAATCATATGCATAAACCTTTTAATATAGTTCTTAATTTCACTAGATTTTGTTGTAACTTACTAGATTATATTGACTTATTGCATGAGCTAGTGTGCTGCTATTGCAATTTCTAGTGGGACGTGAGCTTTGAGATAATTTAATTGCATGATGTATTTTAAAAAGAAAACAATAGATATCCTTTCTCCAAATTGAAGGAAATGTGGGGGTTTCAGTTTGCAGGTGAAATTTGAAACTTCCTACTCTTTATTTTTATTTAACATTTTATGATTGAAAGTTCTTTATTGTTGGTGTGCATAAGAAAGCTTTTGACTTGAAGAAAGAAGAGTACTTTATTTTTCATTACTTCAATTATAACAAAAATGTGAGACTTGAAGAAAGAAGAGTACTTTGTTTTTCATTACTTCAATTATAACAAAAATGTGGGGGTTTAGGTGGATTTCAAAGTCTTTTGAATTTTTTTTTTTAATATTCTATTTTCTTGAATTTATAAGTGTTCAGGAAGTGTGTATCAAATATATGGGAAGTGACCAAAACAATAATCTCCAGAAGAAAATTCAAACTCCAAAATATTCGAAGAATTTACGGTGATATTAAGATTTATTCTTATGTATTAATAACATATTATTTGTGGAGTTTTATCTTATAAAACAGGTCCACGTGCATAAGTGAGCAAATACAAGAAAGGATGAAAAATGAAATAAGAGGCATGTCATGTTATATTCCATGAGATGGAAAAAATGCCTTGGGGGACTAGCGCAGAGGCTAGATCCTTAATCATCGAGGGGGATGGTCTAAGCTCATAAGGGAGTCACCTTCGAGAGTAACCCAACCTTTGTGATTGGAGACCCCATGAAGAAGGTTCAATGGGTAGGAACAACTCGTACTGCGTGACTCATATATAGCACTAATTTAAGGAGAGTGTACATGAAATATCTCCTTCCCATCCCTAAGGTGAAGTGCTATGATAATGTGATGTTAGGCTGGGTTTTGACCCTTAATGAGACCGAAGCGGGATTTCCGCGAGGTATGGATCACACATACCTTTGGAGGGCTCACCTAAGTAAGAGTTGCCATGGGTCGTGGCCATGAGTTTGGGCTAACCCTAGAAACCTCATGAGAATCAAGATTAAGCGCAGGGCCATTAATGCGCTAACCCGCCATAACCATGTCCTAAGTCAATATCGTGTGTGTGGTAATTGAAGTTTGGCTCAAGGGACCTAATTCAAGGCTTAGTCCATTATGGCTCCCTCAAACGGATATTGCCAACACTAAGTGTATGTTCAAGCCCGGAAGGCACATGCACCGATTGCACGGTATAAGTTGCCATCATATTTATTTTATATTAAATTTCAAAAATTTTAAATCTTGTGGGGGATTGTTGGAAATAAGTTTTAAAATTTCTTCAATTTATTTTATTTCCAACAAATCATTTTATCATATGTCTTAACATGACAACTAATGTGCCCATGTGTTTTTTCATTTCATATTTATGGCCTCAATATCATTTTATTTAATATGTTTGACCACTTTATTTTATAATTATTGGGCCTAATTATAATTGAATTTATGGTGGTTTTATGATGTTTTTAGTGGCCCATTAATCCTTTTTAAATGGTCAAACTTTTACTATTATATAAAGGGGTCATAATCTTTCTTTGGCACATAGAGTTGGTGTGAGTTTAGATTGTTTTATTTTATACACTCCCCACAAGCTTTTGTGTTTTTGGCAACGTGACTATGGACTGGTTCCTAGTCTCCTCGTGGTCGTGCACATGGGATGAGACACCGCTGAGAGCTAATGGGTTTTATCTTGGAGTCATGGTCAGCCACTAATACCCGCACGAAGGGAGGCAATCATGGCTTTAGGACAGCGACAAGTGTTGTGACTCTTCATTGATCCAGCTCCAATTTCCTCATTATTTATGCGGTTTGGTTGATCACTTTCTTAATTATTATTTTATAAAATTATGATTATGTGAATTATTTTTATTTATTTTATTTTAGATTTTAACACAAATCACACAATTCTCCACAACAGAATAATCTCTCTAATAAGTCACTAGAACATCAACTTCCTAATGAAGAGCTTAGTGCTCTTTTAATACGTCATAGTCACCCGCAACACTATCGATCCATGGTAGAAATGGTGTGCTTTTTGACGCCTTTGGTGGCGGGGGTCTATTTCCTTGCCACTAGCTACTTCCGAGATGCCCTCTTTTTGGTAGACTATCTTGTCGTTTGCTTCATATAGGCCATTAATCGGAGATCGATGAAGTTTAAAGATGATTATAACTGGGGTACAACTTTTATATAAGATGTTTGTAGAGCATGGATGAATTAGGATTCTAAATTGATTGGCAGGAGATTCAGAGTTTAGGTTTTAATTCATTGAGAGAAAGCAGTAAAATAATCAACAAATTAATTTATTCATATCTGAGGATATTTTTGTCATTATATAGTAAATTTGGCTATGAAGTATGAGTTGGGGTAAGTGAGTAACTTTTTTAATAATTGAGGGAGATATTAATAATTTAAAATTTTAGAGTGTGTTTTCAGTCAATTAGGTATTTCATAAGGGGGTCATCTGCAGTTCTCAGAGTATATTTTAGCAAAAAGTACCAAAATTAAATTTTTAGAAGAAAAGGGAAAGGAACCCTCGGCGGCTTCCTGTTACGGAAATCAATCAAATGGCACAAGATCTAATTGTGAATCACTGTCGGCCCCAATGAAAAGCGCTAAAGCTGAAAAAATTTCCAGTCTTCCTGAAGAGATTATTGAAAAAATCTTGTCAACATTCCCAGTTAAGTCCCTCTTGTAATTCAGGTGCGTATCAAATTCATGGTGTTCTTTAATCGGCAGCAAAAAATTTATCAAAACCCACCTGGAAAATTCAGCAAAGAACAAAAATTGCACCAATCACAGGATCATCTTAAGCTCTTTTCTACCCAACCAGAGCCTGAAGCACTGTTCTTTGCGCTTCTTGTTGAATGAACCACCTACTCAATCGTTTACATTTGATAATCCAGTGTGTACTACTGAGGATTCAGTTCGGGTTGTTGGATACTATAATGGGCTTATCTGCATTCTCATGGATGGAAAACATTTTTTTCTTGTGGAACCCATCTACGAGAAAGGACAAGAAATTGCCTGATATAGATGATAATTTGAAGCACGGTTGCATTACCACATATGGGTTCGGTTATGCTGAGTCCAATGGGGATTACAAAGTTTTCGGGATTTTATCTGAGTTTTGGCTTACTGGAAAATACCATGGTACAAGAAAAGTCTATAGTTTAAAGACTAATTCGTGGAAAAGAATTGAGGACAGGGGTGGTTCTCCATTTGATGGAGCTGGGAAGCTTGTGAGTGGGAGGCTTCATTGGTGCAAGATGTTCAAGTCTAGATGGGATGTTATTTCTTTTGACTTAATGAGTGAGGTGCCTGGAATGGTGGAGCAACCTGATTATTTCGAAACCTAGTTATCCGGAGGGTGGTTCTTCCCGGTCGCTGGAAGTGCTTGGGGGGTGCCTTTGCGTGTCTTGTTATTATCATGGAAATCGCATGGATGTATGGGTTTTGAAGCAGTATGGGGTGAAAGAGTCTTGGGATAAACAGGTGTCTATACCTTATCTTTGTGGTATTTTGAAAGGTCCATTATCAACCCCGTTGTATATAGGTCCAGATGGGGAAATTTTGTTTATATGTGGATCGACTTTTGTAATTTACTATCCAAAATATAACAGGTTTTCGCATCCTGAGACAGTTAGCTTTGATCCATTCTCTGAGCTGGATGTTTATGTAGAAAGTTTTGTCCCACTTGTTCCTGGTGGTGTAATGTGCTGAACAGTTTGCTTCTGATTATCTCCTTCGGTCGATCAATTTGGCTTGTAATTTTAGAATTATTTATTTTTCCTTATATGCTGTCAATATGCTGAACAGTGTCCCCAGAATTTAGATGGGCTGTATGTTGGTTTCTGAAGTAACTGGGGAGAGGCAAATTTTTATCTACTTTGAAGTGTATCATAATGCTATATTTTTATGCTTCCTCCTGTAATATTATTCTCTTTTTTGAATTGTAATTTTATAGAGTAGAACTCCTGTAATAATATTCTCTTTTTTGGATTATGCCATTTTGTGGAGTAGGACTAATTGGGAATAATGATTTCTTGATTTTGTGAAAAAAGAAGATTGTGCACTATACAGCAAGTCTATGGGCTTGTTTGTTTATGTTTTAGGGTGAATTGTGGAAAATGTTTTGGGGGAATGGTTTTTGGGAACTGGGATTGGGGAACGTAATGGTTTTTTGTTTGTGTTTTGGGTGGTAGGTGAAGAATATTTTCGGAGAAAATTGTTTATTTGGTAGTTTTTGGGTAGGGATAAATTTTATTGTAGATGTCACAGTAGCCACTTTTTGTTGGGTTGCTGGGGGTGAAATGAATATTTTGATATTATTTATAGATGTGTATACAGAGATTGTGTAATTGATGTATGTATATATTTTTGTAATGATGAATTTAGGGTAGGGCATTGGTGAATGGATTTTCGGGTGAATTTTTAAGGGTCTTTTGGGGATTATCTTGTTTGTTATGGGAACTGAGGTTGGGGAATATGATGATTTGTTTATTTAAGTGTTGGGAGTTGGAAAATATTGTCGGGGGGTTGGTACCGAAAAAGGCCTACGAAATTGAAAGAAATTGAGGAAATTGAAAGAATTGCACGGAGTGATGGCTCCAAAATTTGATCAGAACCTGTATTCTCTAAATTATTTAGTTTCCCATCTTGATTTTGTATATCTTTGAAATGATTATTGTTGTATGAGACATAAACTACATTCTAGCTGTATTTCTCTCTTGTGCTCTGGCATGAACACATAGATTTACATGCAGTTACTATGCTCTGGACGTGAATTTGTGGATTCTTTTAGACTTGTTGTTGGAAACACACCTGAGAGCCCTGCCAAGATACCTAAATTGCATCTCTCATTTCATTAGATGGTGCAAATCTTCCCTTGCCTTCTTGCATGTTTGAGATGATTCTCAGTCGAAATGGGCTTCTAGCTGCAGGCCAAAGAAGACCATCTATAAGGTGACTTGTTGCTCCAAAGCTACACTCTGATGAAATGAAAGGCCTTTAGAGGTACCATCTCAGACTGAATTACTTTCATTTCTATTCCTCTATTTCAATTGATGTTTATTCTTCTATGTCACTTCATAGATACCTACAAAGTTTTTGCTTTAGATATTTTCTTAAAAAACAATTGATTGTAAATTACGTGCACATGGCGCATTTCCCTGCAGATAAACAAGTAGGAATAGAGGATCCAAAATGATTACTTTCTCTTCTGCTTATGGTTCTTTCATATAATGCAGTAAACACATCATGTGCAATATCTGCAATTCTTAGTCAGAATCCAAGCCTAGCGTGCATTACTAATTTACACCTCTCAACCAGCTTGCCCCACAAGAGTTCTTAGCACTTTAGTATGCTTAAAGTTTAAAAGATCTTATAATATTCTTAAAAAATTATTCAGCTGTTAATCTATTTTGATATAAATTAAGGATTTTGTAACATTAAGAGAGAACTCCACATATATTGAGCTTGCCTAAAAAGCTCAATGGTTCTTGATATCTTATTTAAAATTAAATAGGACTTCTCAATTAGAAATCTTAGAAGATACTCAACAAGAATTTATTAGCTTGGAATATTTTTTTAGGCCAAAAATAAGCTTAAGTCAAATATGTAAAAATGATTACAAAGTGGACTCTAAATAATTCGTAGCACATATTTAGCAAATTTAAGACCCTAAGATCTCATAAACTTTGGATTGAAAAATAATGTGGCTTTCATGTCATATGTTGGCTATCCTTTGGAAAATATAGAGTGGGGAAGGTTGTGCGTTGCTGCAAATGGAGAAATCTTGTTGTCCCATGGATTGATGTTCATAGTTTATGATCCTAGGATCAATCATTTAGGGCATCCACAGATGGTTAATTTGATTTTTTCAAGAAAATGGATGTCTACATTGAAAATTTGGTCCCACTTGATGCTGAACCAGAGATGCAAAATTAGAAACAACTGTTTAATAGGTAAAAAGGTAAAATAATCAAATAATGTATTTGTGTGATCACATGTAAATTTTTTGTAGGATTGATTGATTTGGCTGTTATAAAATCATAATACTTTGAACTAATGATTGGTAAACTTTCTGTTGCTACCAATTTGACACCATGTACCGTTTTGCCTTTCTCAATTTCTTGTCTGTCATTCTTTCCAGCTTGTAACAATTTATTGCTTTTATTTTCATTTTAGAAGAGGAGTCCAATGAAATATCTTTCTAATGCTAATGGTTTCAGGGGTGTGCAGCTGCAATGTTAGTTCAATGCTTATTTTCAAGGTGAAGTAAAAATGTTAAATAATTAGTTTGCAAGCATTACCAAAAAAGCACCAGATTTTTGGCTGAATTCACAATATCTGTCGAGGTTTGGCTAAATCTAGGCAAGTCTCTAGTCTTTCATGATTTGTTGCCTTAAGTTATCCTGAGCTTCTTTATGACATCAAAATGCAAGACCAAAGGGCTTTGTTCTTTATCTTTATAAGTTCAGGAAACAAATCTTTGAAGAATAAACTGCTTTTGGTTCTCCTACTCTAAACGCATTTTGAATGGATATATTATTGGTGAGGAATTAAATGCAGATCTGTGGAATTGTCGAGGGAATCATGTTGCTGCATTTTATGGTACTATTTTAGTAATTTGCCATGTGCATTTCTCTATTTGCTTGAGTGCGCTTATATTTTTTATTTTTGCTTATGCGACATCATCTTTAGCTGAATTTGGGCCTAAATTGGAGGTTTAACATTCTAGGTTTCCTCCCCCCCACCCCACCCTCAAAAGAAACCTCAGCCGCCTTGTATAAAACCTCCTTGTCCAATACTATTCTCAAACCCTAGAAGAAAATCAAACTCGTAAACCACTGCCGCCGCCGATGGAGGACGAAAGAGATCATCCTCAGTTCAAAAAGATCCAAAGCGCTGACCAAATGAAAGCCCCCTACACCGAACAAATTCCCAGTCTTCCTGAAGAAATTCTCGAAGAAATCTTATCAAGACTTCCGGTAAAGTCCCTCTTGAAATTCAGGTGCATTGCAAAATCATGGTGTTCTTTAATCAGCAAAAAGAAGTTCATCAAAGCCCACCTGGAAAAGTCAGCAAAGGACCCAAGTTTCACCCAGCATAGGATCATTTTAAGGTCTTGTCCACCACGTTACAGCCTCATGTACTGTTCCTTGCACTCCCTGTTGAATGAATCTGCTACTGATTTGTCTGGATTTGATGATCCAATGTATACTCCGGTGGAGTCCATTCAGGTTGTCGGTTGCTGTGATGGGCTGATCTGCATTCTTGTAGATGGGAAACATTTCTACCTGTGCAACCCATCTATGAGAATGTCCAAGAAATTGCCTGATATAGATGATAAAATGGGGCGTGGTAGCATTACCAAATGTGGGTTTGGTTATGATGAGTTGAATGATGATTACAAGGTTTTTGGGATTTTATCTAAGTTCTTGCTTACTGGTAGACGCTATCCCACTGCTAGATACCGTGGTCGAAGAAAAATTTATAGTTTAAAGTCTAATTCGTGGAAAAGAATTGAGGGAAGGGATTCAAGGGAAGATGATCTACTTATGGGAGTGGGAAAGTTTGCAAGTGGGAGGCTTCACTGGTGCGATAGGTTGCTGTCTAGAAGGGTTATTATTTCTTTTGACTTAACAAGTGAGGTGTATGGCATGGTGGAGCAACCAATTTATCCAGAGGGTAGTTCTTTCCAATCTGTGGAAGTGCTTGGAGGATGCCTTTGTGTGCTATGTTATTATGAAGGAAATCGTACAGATGTTTGGGTTTTGAAGCAGTATGGGGTGATAGAGTCTTGGGATAAAGTGGTAACTGTTCCTTTTCTTTCTGGTATTGTCGATGGTCCGTTGTCAACCCCATTGTGTATAGGACCAAATGGAGAAATTCTGTTTTTATATGGACCGAGTTTCCTAATTTACTATCCAAAATATAATTGGTTTTGGTATCCCCAGATAGTTAACTCCAGTACATTCATCGAAGCAGATGTCTACACAGAAAGTTTAGTCTCACTTGTTTCTGATGATGAGCAGCGTGCCGAACAGGTTGCTCATAATTCTCTTTAGACTGATCAATTAGATCTTTTAATTTGTCAAATTGTCCGTTTCCTTGCCTTATGTCAATATGCTTAACAATGGCACCAGAACTTAGATGGGTTGTATGTTGGTTTTTGAAGTAACCGTGGAGAGGCAAAGTTACTATCTGCTTTGAACTGTCTCATAATGCTGTGTTTTTCAGTTTCTACAACCTGTAATAATGTTCTCTTTTGTGTATCATGCGATTATATGAAGTAGGATTGATTGATCCAATAACAATTTCTTGATTTCGTGAGAAGATAATGTTACACACTGCTGGGAAAATGCATGTTTCTTTGAAGTGTTTTTTGTTTTTGTTATGGCCATAAACTGTGTTCTAACTGCATTTCTCTCTTCTCTGACAATAAATTGCTCGAGTTTTGAGCTCATTAGACAATATGTTGCTAACTGTGAACACCTTAGTCTTCTAATACGAGACCAAAGGGCTTTATGCTTAAATAATTAACTTACAACAAACTGATTAAGGTTTTCTTACATTAAATTTTGCTTTAGCATGAATATATAACTTCACTTACATTAACTATGTTTTGACATGATTATATTGTCATGCAAAACTCTTGAAACATGGAAGAAGAAAGTCGTGATGTTGTCATTGTGGTACTCTTTCAGTAATTTGTCTGGTGAAAAATAGTGTTGTATATTTATTTGGTCAGTTAAAAAATCGATCGTTATGTGATTTTTTTTTTAATTTAATATTCATGTTATGTGTTGTCTATCAGATTAATAATCCTAATGTGGAGGCCCAGATGGGAGAACAGATGGCTGCAGTCTGAAGAAGACCATCTGTAAGGTGACTTGTCTTGAATTAAGTTCTTGGTGGACTACTTTATGACATCATATGAAAGACCAGGGGCTTTAGTCCTTATCTATGAACTTATAAGTTAGGAACAACAGATGTTTGAGGAGCAGACTACTTTAGTTTCTCTTACTTTAAATGCTTTTTTTAATGCATGTATCTTATTGAGGAGTTGAATGCAGAACTGTGGATTGTATTTTATGGTACTAATGCTGTAATTTGCTTTGTTTATGATGTCTGGTTGACTGGTTATTTACATGATTGAGATCCTGTGAATTTTTGTGTGCGCCTCATACGAACTTGCTGCATATAACATATGTTCAAATACTTGGCATACTATTTTGGATAAAATGGTACGAGATGAGTTTATTTGGTGTAGAAATGGTCGAGGTAGATAATCGTGAATATGAAAGTTAGGGCCGTTTGGTTTCATTTTTAAATTCATTTTTCACATTTTCTACTATTTGAAAATTGAAACACATTATTTCATACACATTTCACCTTATGTATATTCGTTTTTATTCTCAAAATACATTCTCCAATAATTTATATATCTTTTCTTAACAATTTATATATCCTTCTCTCTATATTATTCTTATTACTATTTATTTCCACCTACAACTTATAATTTACTAAATCCAACATAAACATTGTTTTTTCAACAATTTGTCCAAATAAAAATTCATTTTCTACTTATTTTACTAATTACATTTTCTAGTTTTGAAAATGATGAAAATGAAAATGAAAATAAAACCAAAGAGGCCCTTAATCTTTGAAATTGTGTCATTACGATTGGGTGCGTATGTTCAAATATTTGGCTGCATTGAGTATTTCATGTTAAACGGTTATGATAGTGATGGCAATTTATGCTCGATTCGTGGGTACCCACTCTGATTTGTTTTGATCGGGGTTAGTAGAAAATCCACCCCACAACGGAGCGGATTGAGTTCAGGCTCCAATGAGTGCGGGTTGGATCGGGTTTGGGTTTATTAGAAAAACAAAAAAGGCTCCCAAACTCGGCATGAAGTATATATATATATATTAGGTTTTTACAATATTTTTTTCTTTTTCTCCCATTCCTCATAATCGTGACTCCAAAGAGTAGATTCAGAATGTTTAGAAAATACTCAAAAACTTTATATTTGTTTGTTTTATGTAAAATTTATATAATATTTGCGTTAAAATTGTAATATCTTGTTAATTGTATTGAGGGTGGTATTTTTTTTTAAAAGAAAATATTAATTAGGTATGGTTAGGGTTCATGTTCTACATTTACATTGTGGGTAAGATTCGAATTTTCACTCCTAGTAGGAGCTGTATAAAATGTTTGGCTGACAAGTTCGAGTGGAGTCAAAATTCACCCCAACCCACCCCATTGCTATCCCTAGGTAATGATCAGACCACATTCAGATGAAATGAGTGTGTTTAGTGTGAAAATTTTTATTAGGTAATCATAAAAACAAAGATTAGTATACGATTTTCTTTTTTTGGGTTGGGGGGGGGGGGGTTTAATTTATATACATACGCTCACGAAAATTTTATTAGCATTCGACTCTTGAATTTTACACATAAATGTGAAATTAATATCATTAAGTTAATTGATCTATCAAAAGGTTAGAGCCTGTTTGGTTGTGTTTTTTTGGAGGTATTTTCATTTTTTAGCCCCAAAAAAAAAAAATTTGAAAAGTTATAAGTGTGAGTTTGGAAATAAAATGTTGTTTGAATATTTTTTTTAAAACAAAATGATTGTGTGGGCCTAAAAATGAGTTGTATTTGGATATTGTGTTTTTGTATAAAAAACAAGCAAATTAGAGTATGAGAAAATAAGATTTGAAAATGGAAAGATGGTACAAGAGTGTGTTCGAAAAAATGTGCTGAGAATAAAAATTATTGTGAAAATATGGAAGAAGTTGATAGCTTTCTATTTTTATTTTCAGAAAAAAATGAAAATGAAAAAATTTTGAAAACAAAACCAAACGGGCACTTAGCCCCCGTTTGGATTCATTTTCTTCTTCATTTCCAGTTTCCAACATTTTCAAATTGGTGTAAATCAGTTATGTGATGTGATATGAAAATGAAAATGTGTTTAGATGAAATGTTTGGAAATGTAATGATTATATTGATTTTAATAGGGGTGGGCAACGGGCCAGGATCACCAGGTTCGGGATGACCGGGTCGGGTACCCGATCGTCCGGGATATTTTTTTCACTACTCAATCCCGGCCCGATTTAGTGTTTGGATTTGTCCTTTGACACCATCTAGGATATGATAATCTTCAAATCTTAAAGGTTATGTCTTATTCTACAGGGTTTAATAAAATATCAATCAAGTTGCATACATTGTTATTAGTTCTCACCATAATATATAAAGATTCACCGAACAAAAGCACATTCCACTTGATATAAAATAGGAAGTAGCTAAACTCAGGCTAATATTAATAGGTAAGTTTACACAAAACTTCAAATAAGCTCATACATAATGTCTTCATTAAACTCATTAGTTGTTCGATTGACGACACACAAAATCAATTAAATCCAGTATTATTATAGTCAAGACAACACATTTCATCTCAATCTATATATGATCATAGGAAAATAGTCGCTTTATATACATGGGCATATTACACACTTTAACTACTTCTACACCACTTGTATTTTCTGGATTTTAAACTTTCCCTCATCGAGGTAAGGTATGGTTTCCAGGGTACTAGTTCTGCATCATTATCCATCCTTTTTCATATTTTTAGCTTCCAAAAGTGAATCCATCTCTTACAAAGTACTAGTCTCCATTTGCAATTCATTATTTTCTATATCATCAGTATTCGTAATACATCTAAACTATATATATACGTCAGAATACTAATTATCTCAAGATGATCTTTTACTTCTCAAGTTCTATTATTACAAATGCATTTTCACAATAATATGATCCCAAAAGTATTCTTCCACCATACATCAACAAAGTCATAAGTTGATACTTGAAAAGCAATGGATTACATATTGGCCAGCCATCCTAGTAACAATTCCTCAGTCTTTGTTATGGGACATTATCCAAAAATTCGTATCTTAGCCAAAATTTTAAGTCGCACTTATTCTTTTACTGGCCTAGCATTCCAAGAAAATTTGAATGATCAACATACTAATTTTCCCAGATAACGATATTATTTAGATCACAACACGCTCATATGTTCACATTGATCATCTAAAATGATCTTTTCCTTATCGAATTGAGCTCTATCTAGAGTGATCATTTGCTTACCGAATTAAGCTTCTCTCAGACACATGTATATTCAGTTTAATTCCTCATAGTATTATTTTTCACAAGCATAAAGAGTCATATGCTCGATACCCATGAGTAATGGGTTATAAGCAAGTGTGGTATCACCTCTGTAGTGCCTCATTCAGGAAGTACCTACTTCGAAATAAGATGCTACTCTGATCAAACCTAAAAATTTAAAACAGAATATACATCTCGAAAAAAAAATTGTTTCGAATAATTCTATGACATCCCTAAATGATGTGCAAGATTACGATCAATTAATTTAAATGTTTCATTAACTAGTCATGCCACAAAATTTCAAGCCAAACTTGAATTTCCGTAACAAATTTACAGTCGTCTAAAGGCTCAGAATTTTTAAAGTTATATGCATACGTCAATCATCATCGACTCCAACCTATTGCATCACATAAGTGGATACATGTAATAACCTAATGACAGATGTATTATTTACATTACAACATAATATGCCACATACCCACCATTCATATATGACTTGGCAAAATTAATTACGTTATGTACAAACCCATGCTCATGGTGTTCCCTATTTCTTCAATCTAGGGCAAAGAACAAAAAGAACAATACAAGGGGGGATAGTTCAAATGATTTAGTGAGGTATTGATCAAGATTCATAGTCAAAAATAACAACTGAAATACAATACACACATAACAAAACTTTCATCTCAGATATGGATAATTGAAAGCACGTGCCAAGAGATGTTAAATAATAGATAGGTGTCACTGAATTCATGAAACTCAGATGATGACTAGTATCTTATATACAACACATCATGAGCTGTCTCAACGCCTTTCCACACCAGTGAAGAAACTTCTCATGTTTCAATGCATTTTGTAGAAAATCTCATATTTAACAATTCAGTATTGGGATCAATTTCACAAAGTCGACTGCAATAAAACATTTCATAGAAAGTCTCAGATTATAAAATTCAACAATTATATCAGTTTTATAGGATTGACTATACAAGAATATTTAATAAAACTTCATATTTAAAAATTCAAGAATTAGTTCAATTTCATAAAAAACAAATGTAATGATCTCCAACCTTGTGACTCCCAACAATCTATATAATAGAACCTTATATTTCCAATACCAAGTGGCCAACAAGGTCAACAACCATTACAATAGGAATCGATAAGACTGATCCACGTCTATTGAGATTCAAGCAACAAGCAACCTCTAATTGCCCCAAAGTCAGGATAGCAAGTCAAAGGGATCTTGGTCGGTAGAACAACAACCAATGGTAATGTCGTTCTGGTTGTCTTTCCAAACGAACCCTATGTGCCCAAAACTCCCAAGGGTATCTAAAGGGTCATCTTCATGTAATATAAGCAAGAGAGTCCCAACGACCAACACAATTTTTATGCCTAGATCACCACATGAATAGTCGTTTCAAAATCATTTACAGGATCAATGTAAAATCAGTAATGGGCTGATCAAACAATCAATATACATTAATAATGACCAATCAACAAGACAGCCCTACAATCAATACAGATCAATAATGGCTAGTCAACAAAACTACAATATCGATCAATAAGGCTAGTCAATAAGACTGCCTCACAACCAATATCATAAAATATATTATCCAATTATTTTCACAATCAATAAGTCTAATCTATATTATTCCCATAGTCATTTTGAATTTTTGCAACTATCTAAATTAATTAACTAAATTCAAGTTCTATAAATCAACCTTTATTGCAAGGTGATAATTCGTTCGTCATTTGAGAATCCTTATAGACTTAACTATAGATCCACTATTGATTGCAATTGTTGTTAATTCTAATTCTAATAAATTATACCTTAATCTTTATTCATCCTAACTTCTCAAGATTAAGCACTTACAATTTTTAATATATTTTGAGGGAGAGAGAGAGAGAGAGAGAGAGAGAGAGAGAGAGAGAGAGAGAGAGAGAGAGAGAGAGAGAGAGAGAGAGAGAGAGAGAGAGAGAAGATATATATGTTTTTAGGAGAAAATATATAAGTTATTGGAGAATGTGTTTTGAAAATGAAAATGATATTGGATGAAAATATGTAAAAAATGATGTGTTTTATTTTTAGAATAGTAAAATTGATAAAAATGGAGTTTGAAAATGAATCCAAAATGGGGTTTCTAAAGTTGAAAAGATTCTTGTCTTTTAGTTGGGCTTTTCTTACTCTTGGTCTAGGTTTTATTGAATTTTCTATTCGTTTTTTTTTTGGGAGGGGGGGAGGGGGGAGGGACAAGAAAGTTTATATGGGTTTGATGCTGGTCACCACCAAGGTCTAGGCATGTCCCTGGGTCTTATAGACACTTATAGGAGTACTTACACATCACCTACCAATGTACATGAAATGTCCAATCTCCAAAGTACATGAAATGTTGAGAACGTACAAAGCAATGTTTTATTTAGGCCTTTTATATATGTTGTCTTATTTCTAGCCTACTTATTGTTAAAGGGTGTTAAAATCAAACTCAATACAATGACTCGATCATGACCCACATGAAAAATATCAAGCTTGGGTTTGACATTTGAATTTGGGTCAAATTAGATCAGACCTCGAAACTGGCCCGAGAAAAAAGAATAAAGTTAAGTTGATTTTGGGTCAACTCGCTAATCCTTAAAAAAATAAGCGGGTGATCCAATAACCCAATAAATCTTATCCAACAAGACCCAACTCAACCCAAAAATAATTGACTAATTAAAATAAACTCTATATTTGAAAATTTCATATCCAATAATCTAAACCAAGAAAAATTTTATATCGAAAATTTCAAAATCTTAAAATCTCAAATGCAGATCAATAGGACATTTCTTTGGGGAGTTTTGGGCTATGAATTAATGGAGGAAACTATCTATTGGTGCAAAGAATATTTTGGATTTGATGGTTGTCATCAAAATTGATTTTGAATTTTGATTTGATGTTTTTGTCTTTGGACTTTAATTTTTACTATTTAGTAGTTAATTTTGCATTGATGATTGTCATCAAAATTGTCTATTGAACAATACAATAATTTATTACTTTTTTGTATTTGAAATAATTATGGATATGAAAAGTTTTAAAGTTATTATATTTCTTACTTTTTTAGACCTTAATGATTATATAGAATTTCATATTTTATTGGTAGATCAAATTTTTACTCAATATAATGTTGAAATTTATAAATATGAAAAATAAAATATACAGATTAGGTTGAATTGGGTTAGATTTATTAGGTTGTTAGGTGGCCTGATAGAAAATCAGGTCAACCCAAACCTGACTCGATTTTTTACTGTTAGGTTTGTGTTGAGCTTTCTGAGTTTAATATCAAGTTAGGTTAAATTTATGTTTGATATTTTTATGTTATACTCTTACCTTAACCCACCTCAATTGACACCCTTAATTCTTGTGGGACTTTTATGTTGATGGCCAACACTTGTGCGGTCGGGCAACGGTGAGAAAACTAATTCCAAGGGAAAAAAAATGATTATATTTATTTCATACTTAAGTCTACTATATATAATATAGCCAAGCTGAACTATTGGCTTCTCATTTTTGTCTTTTATAATAACAAAAAGTTTCCCTCTAAGATTACCACATCTATCAAACTTTTCTTATTATTAGGGTTTTGAATGGAAAATGATGAAGATAATAGTGAAATTTGTATTTTATATTATTTAGCTATTTTTGTATTTTGCTGACTGAAATGCCGTTGTTTTTGAAATTTAGAGAGGACGTAAATATGATAATTAGGTATGTAAGAGGAGGAATATGCAATAAAATACAGTTTTAGAAATATAAACATATGAAATAAAAGCTGTTTAGACTAAAAAAATTTTGTTCTTGGTAGTTGTTCGTGGCCTCACTAAACGTATAGCACGTTATCATTTTTGCGTTTGTAAAAAATAATTTTTCAAGTATTTTTTCTTTAGTATTTGTATGAATAAAATATTAAAAAGAGATATTTTTGAAGAAATAATTTAATTTTACATCTAAAAGTTTTTTGATACTTTTCTTTTCATTTATTTTTCCCTCTCTCATCTTTTCTTTACACTTTGTTTGGGTTGAGGATTTTGTTAAAGGAAGAAAATCTTAGGGAAAAAGAAAATAAAAGTAGAGAAATATAAAATTTCAAATTTGTTTAGCTGTGGCGCCCCCTTTCGGGATAGCACCTAAGCTGAGGCGCTAATTCAACCCCATAAAAATTTTCACAATTTTCCAATATAACATCAGCAAGAATATAACCTTATAGCAGACTTAACCCAAATGCAGAAGCAATATCAGAGTGCTTAAAATACCATCATAAAAGGTTCAACAGCATCCAAGCCAAAAGGTTGCTACTAGTACTAAGATTCAGAATTTACATCCATAAGTATAATAGTATTCATGACATATTAAAACATCTCTTAACAAAACATCCCAAACTCAGTAAATCATACATATATAAAACAAGCTCCAAAATAAACATCTCTACCTGGTTCATCAGTCCTCAAAATCTCCTGTTCCATACCTGTCTGAGTAAAGATGAATAATATACGAGAGTGAGTCATAAGGATTCAGTGAGGATAGTGTAAGCAATGCATAACCAGTCTAAAAATATAAGGCACACAAATAACGATCAATGATTCCTCAGTATAAGAATGATGAGTCACAACAAAAAGAAACATCAAGAAATAAAGTTAATAACAATTGCTAGGTCAGAAACTATGACCATCAGCTTTACGGCCTGTTCATCTCAACCGATCCTGCTCGGGAGGTATAGGGACATCTCAACCGATCACAATTGGGAGGTTTAAAGGTGGCTCATTTGCCCGGAACAACAGTCTGATTTAGACTGAGATACCACTCCAGCCTTATTGCTCCATGAGTAGAATGAAATTACAAGAATAGCAAACCCCACACATATGCAAGTCAATAAACTGAACAAAACATACATATCGAAACATCCTTGTGCCTCCATAACAGTTCAATAATCATTCAGTTCAGTAGCTCGAGCATGACAGCTCGGCAATAACAGTAGCTCGAGCATGACAGCTCGGCAATAACAGTAGCTCGAGCATGACAGCTCGGCAATCACATTAGCTCAAGCATAACAACTTGGCAATCACATTAGCTCAAGCATGACAGCTTGGTAAGGCACTTGGCCTAACAGTTCTCCTGTACACATATCTTTCACTTTGATAATTCAATCAACTAGTTGTCAACATGGTAGACAATGAACTTTATAAAATGATTTTCAAAAATGCCGTCATGGCAGATCACAAGACAAGGTACATGTTCACTTTGATCAATAACATACGAAATGAGGAAATATTCAAGAAGAGATTAGTAATCAATTGATTGACTCAATCAGTATCGATACATGATTAACTCAATAAGATTCATGGGTTCAATGATTAATGATATCAGTATCAGTAGCCAAACAATAGAACCTTAAAGGGTCCAAAACCCAATAATTATGATAACAGGATTCAAGACAATAGAATCACACAGGGTTCAGATAACAACAATAACGATATCAGGAATCAAGATAATGAAACCACACAGGGTTCAGATAACAACAATAACAATAACAGAAATCAAGACAATAGAACCACACAGGGTTCAGATAACAACAATAACGATATCAGGAATCAAGATAATGGAACCACACAGGGTTTAGATAACAACAATAACGATATCAGGAATCAAAATAATAGAACCACACAAGGTTCAGAATCAACAATCACGTTGCTTTACTCAAACAAGTACCAAAGCAGTAGATCCTCACCTTAATCAGTCAATCAGTGCAGTCAGACTCTACTGGTCCTCAGGGTCAAATCCTCCGTCACCTATTCAAAAGGTAACCTTATATTAAAATCCATGTTCAACCCTAACGATCACTAACACTTAGAATTATATCAACAGTAACCCCAAGTCTAAATGATTATCCTATTGATACGCTGATAAAGGTTTGTTTAGATACTACTGCCCTGATCATACTATTAGTATCGGATATATATACGTATACGGGTTCGCATATATATATAGTACATATCTATCTTCAATATTAATCATGATAATTCAATCGTCCACAAACATCCAAACTTTTGTCGATTAATCTTGATGACATAAAAATGAGGGTTTTCTACACTTAGTATGCTATATAACCTATAGTTACATGAAATAATACCATTATGGATTACTAGGCCTATTTAATCGATCAAAGGTGTTTTAAACTAATGCATGAGTGTTCTGATCGACCAAGATCATCATAATATACGAAAATACAAAGTTTTACAAAGATCAGAACGTATAAGCGTATACATGCAAATACATACATGAAAAATAGCATCATATACCAATATCTCACTAACGAAGGGGAATCTGCACGATCAGACCGCGTGCATGTGACCACCGCGACGAGGCGAAGATTCTGCCCTGTCACCACTGGCCGCTGGCTGCTGTCCACCATCGTCGAAAAATTGAGATAACACCACCCACAGAATCCTCTCGCCGAGAGCTTTCCAACGGTACCTTGGTTTTCAATTTGGCTGCCGAAAAACCCCTCAAAACTCGCCCCGAAGTCTTCACAGTTCGAAGCTCCACTGCATGTTTTCGCCGTCTCCGCCGTGTATCTCCGCCATGCAACGTTACCATCGTGTTCACCTCATCAAGAGCTAGCTAAACCACCCCTTGTTTGCTCCGTTTGACGCCGAAAATCGAAAACCCAGTTGCTCACCGTGAAGGAGGTTTCGGCCGTTCTCCGCCGCGGGTGGTGGTGCAGATGAAGTCTTGGAGGTGAGGGGAGTGGGTTTGGGTGGTTGGTTTGGTGAAGAATGGTTCGCTACTGGTGGTTGGGGTTGGCCGCGGGAGGAAGGAGAAGGAAGAAAAAAATGAAGAAGAAAAAGGAAAGAAAAGAGAAAGAAAAAGAAGGAGAAAAAAAAAATAAAAAGGCTGCCGGGTTGATTTATTTATTTTTAATAATAATCAAATTCTTCATTTTTGCAATTTAATTCCTAGGAAATTTTAAATCATGCAATTGGGTACAAAATTTATAATTTGACCACACAATTGAAAAATAAAATTAGTAATTAAAATTCATTAATTTTCAAATATTAATAATATAACAAATAGTGAAATCATAAAATCACTAGGGTGTTACATTAACTGTTTAAGGAAAACAAGAATAAACAAATAAACAAAAAAATAGAGATGATGAAGGTGTTGAAGAATGAGAGAGACCAATATAAGCTTTTTTCTCATTTTCCTCTCACAATGATGAGGAAAATGAATTTCTTCGATTCTATTATATTTTCCTTTAAATTTCTTTTTCTTATTATTTTCTTTATCAACCAAACATTCAGAATTATTTTTTTCAACCATTTAATTTTTTTTTCCTCACCAAAATCTTTACAGGTATGAGGGTGTCAATGGGAAAAATTTTAGAAGTAAAGATTCCTCGTAGAAAGTAAGCAATGAGCAAAAAGAGTGATGTGGAGAGAGGAGGGGGAGAAGGGGGTAGTACGAAGAAAAATTAGGTAGTTGGCTGAAAAGAAGAGTGCAAGAGAAATAAGAGATCATTTGATTCCCTATGGGGATGAGAAATAGCTAAAAGAAATATATTGCGCGAATATTTGGAGTATCCACTAACAATTAAAATATTCTAAAAGCTCTAAAATAATATATTAATTTGAACTCTAAAGAAAAATCATAATTTAAAGGATTTTGTTAAATTGCAAACACATACAATAATAAAATGATGCCAACAATATAAAGTTAACATTGATTTGAGGAAGTAAATCATGTCCAATGGCCCAATAGTAGTCGATGAGGCCCAGGCCAGTTCGTTAGTGTAAGTTATTAGCATCCCTTCAGTGGACTAGAAAATAGTCGATTAGCTCGAGTACGATCGTTAGACCTTTGGGCAAAGAGGCCTTTGGGCCCTAGGAGGTCCATCACTAATCAGAGCACGTATGAGAGACCCATAGTCAAGGAAGTATCTTGACCAGAATAGGTCGATTGGAGAAATATGAAGTATTTCCCCACCACTTGTCGCTGTCGCATTAAATGCAACTCAACCGCCACTCTGGTGCATTAAATATCCTAACAAGCAGCGTGCCTCCACTTTACCACTAGCATGTCTCCACATTAAATGCGGTGATCTTCTCCATATCCAAAAATAAGGTGGAGGCACCACCTGGAGATGGTTTTCAGATAGAGAAAGACCTAAAAGTCCTCAAACACGAACAAGGGTTGTTACTGCATGAGCAAGGACATCATAGATATCTTAACCTCTCACGAAAAACTATAAACACGCTATTGCAACCCTTCATATGGTATGTCCATTATAACTTTGACCTTTAATATGCCGCTCTAAATTCTGGTCGATTATACTAACTTGAACGTCGAAGTGCCTTAGCTATGGGTCTCCTCGGCTAGTCTTACATGTGTTGATTGGTAGCAAGATTCGATCCACTTCCATCCTACAACTTATCTATAGACCATCTAGTCGATTGTAGTGGGCCAGAGCCCAATCCATTTATACACAGAACTTTGCATTATCAAACAAAAAGAAAGTTAAACGAGTATAAAATTTTGGCATTACAACATCACATAAACACGTGAGATATATTCAAATTTTCAAAGATTCTTATTGAGATTGTGGAGATTATGAAAATTGTAGTATAGATTGTTAGAAAAATTAGGGATTTGGAGTTCAATTTATGTATTTATTCTATTACAAAAAAAAAAAGACTATTTAATTTGTGTATAAAATGAAAGTTCTTTTTATAGGGAAATTGGGAAAGGCCCTCATTTTCATGAGGGCTCTTGAAAATTTACAAGAAGCCCTTATGATATGATGAAATGATGTATTATGTTATGTTATAGATTTTTTTCAGTTTTTGAAGGTTAAATTAATTAAGTCAAATAAATTGGATCAGTCTTTGAATTTAGCGCCCGTTGTTTTTATTTTCAATTTTTGTTTTTACATTTTCTACTATTTCAAAAATGAAACACATCACTTTTACACAATTTCGTCCTATATAATTTTTATTAAAAACACATTTCTGAATAACCTATATATCTTATCTCTGTATTCCATTATTTTTATTTCTTTCCACTCACAACCTACTAAACCCAACATAATTATTACTTTTCTGAAAATCTATCCAAATATAAATTCATTTCCAATTCATTTTCATTAACTACCTTTTCAAATTTTGAAAATGATGGAAATAAAAACTGGAAATGAAAATAAAACCAAACGGGCGCATAGTGAAACACTCGATTCAAGTTAGTTTTAGATGTGCTATAAATCGAGAGCTTTTTATCGATCCTTTTCAATACTTTTTTTCTAATTTAAATTTATGTTATTATTCAGTTAACAGTGATATCATTGTTGTTGTAATCATTATAACAAGAATAATGATGATAATAAATTCAGATTATCATAGTATTACTATATTGTATAAATCTATTATAGAATAGAAATAATCTAATATTTTATATCTTGATAATCTAATTGTTTATTGAAATCTCTATTTTTCGAAAAATTAAGCTATTAAAGACAATGTTGTGAGATCAATAAACTTCCATAGTTGAGTATAATATCACTATAGTTTATTATAACATACCCATTGAAATTTTAGGCATTATCTTTTAACTGTAATTATACTTGAAACTATTTGTTGTGTAAAATAGAAAATGTTCTTGGTTTTTTAGATTATTTTTGAATAAATAGATCGCCAACTAGTTAACTAAGAGTGTCCTGTTGTGGCATTAATATTTGATCGGATTAAATCTTTTTTTATGTATTAATTCTTTAACACAAAAATCACATATTACTTTATAATAATTAATATTTTTAATGAAAATACTATATTCAAATTTCAAAATAGGGAACATATTTAATTAATCATAAGAAAAAGGCGGATTTGCATGCCTTAGCCAAAACAAATTATATTTTGACTATTACCTTCGCCATTAGTATGTTCCACTCTATTGTGTGTGTCTATCTCGTTGCAAGTGTGGTCACCAGACATAAACTTCGTATAGGATGGCTTTTGAAAAGAAAGAATATCATTGTAAATACATTTTTACAACTGTAATTCCCTCTTAAGGCATCAATCACCATTCAAAATATACTAAGGCGGAAATTCTAAATTATTCATTGAGGTTCTAGATTGTGGAGGTTGTTTACATCATTGAAGTTAGATTGAGCTTTTTGTTTTTCTATAGGAATTATACGTGTTAGCAAACTTACAAGCTTCACCTAAATTGTTGTAACACCCATAAAATTTGATATTTTTGAAAAATAAAGATTTAGAAAATTAAGATATTGGTTGATCTGATTTTAGGGCTCAGAAAATAATTAAAAAGGATCTAATTGCAAGGAAATGGAAAATTTTGGGGTCAAATCGCAATTTGAGAAGACTTAATTGAACTTTATTTGAAAATCTTGGGGGTTTGCATGGAATATTTTTGGGTCAAAGGGGCAAATGTCATGCACTCATATTGTCGTGGGACTGGATTGAAAGATCTACAATCTGGAAGGGTTTAATTGAGGGCTGAGCAAGAATTCTGAGGTCAATTTGTAAAGCAGGAAAAGTTCAATTATATATATGTCATATTTTCATTTCTTCTCTATTTTCTTCTATCTTCTCCACTGAAGCCCTCTCTCAACTTCACCAACAATTTCTCTGGCGATCGCTCCAAACCCCAAACCAAACTAACAACCAATTTCTTCTCGTTCCCAGCTACACTTTGATACCACATGCAAGTTGTCTTCTCTGACGAGCCATTAGATTTTTGGAGTTGAAGTTTGGTCGTCGGTAGCTGCTGACAGGCACGGCGGACCAACGACGGGAGTTAATTTCTGGGCAATGTCCTTGGAAGTACTCAGCTCAAGGATCATAATGGTGGTTGTAGATTGAAGATTGGACCAGCGACAGAGGAGAAATTGGGCAGAAACTCCATGGTGGCGGACGATAGCGCTGAAATTTTGAGGCTTCGATTGAGGGCTTTTCCGGCGGCAACTCGTACAATTGAGGTGTGCATTGGACAGCTCTGCTTGAAAGGCTTCTGTTGGTGGTGGTTTTAGCTTTTTCTAGCAGCGAACAACAGTCAGCGTCGACGGTGTTGAGGCAGAAACTTCTCCCCAACGTGATGATTGTAACGGTGGTCTCGGTTGGTGATTTCGGTGTCTCGATAGTGAGATCTTGGGTAAATAGGAAAAATGATTTAAAGCTTTATGACCTTTTTGTATTGCTTCTTCTACCAGATCTTGTATCATGGCAAGAAATGAGAAATTGACTATGAATTATGTATATGTATAAATGCCATGCATGGATAAATACATGTGCTTAGTGGACCGGGATACATTATAGTACTTGGCATCTTTGGTTAATTAAGGTTAATAAATGAGAAAACCCTAATTTTATGGATTTGGGACTTAAGTGGCAAGAAATGGGTTAATTAAGATAATTGAACTATTATTATTAATTAGGGATGACGTTATGAGATTTGATATGTAATTAGGAACTGGATTATTTTGGCCATAACTACTTTATTAGCCATTTTGGGCCGATAGTACCATTTAAGTTTTAAAATACCGTATTAATCAGTAAATTAATGATTATGGATTATTAATAATATAATTGAGATTAATAGGATTAAATGTGGGTTTTAATTGTAAATATACTATTTTGGTTAGGTGACGACGAAGTGGATCCCGCATGTCAGTAGGCGGTGATAGCATTTCTGGGACTACGGAGGTGAGGGTCTACCAACCTAGCACTTCTTTCAATATCTGTTATTAGGATAAACCCTTTTGAGGGTTTTCTGTTTCTGTACTGTACTGAACTATGTTTATTGAAATCTATGATTTTTTTCAAATTTTGCTTGTTTTCTATTAATTGACTTATATACCCTTGCGAGGGTTATTTCTTAATCATGCTCTGATTGATTCGGTTATCTGTTCGTTCTGGCACCCAAAACTTTTGATTGTTATTTGTTATCTGTCCGACTGTTTTGTTATCTATTCGTTCTTTATTTGTATTGCTCTGTACTGTTATCGTTCGCCTTGCCGGCACACTCATTTGTCTGTCAGTTATATGCTAGGGATACTCCTAGGTATCGCCCATCTGTTAGTGATATGCTAGGGATACTCCTAGGTATCTATCGTTTGTCTGTAATGTGGTAGGGATACTCCTAGGCATCGTCCGTGTGCCAGTGATATACTAGGGATACTCCTAGGTATCTATCGTCTGTTTGTAATGTGCTAGGGATACTCCTAAGCATCGTCCGTGTGTCCAGTTGTCACGCTTGGATATGCATATCTAGTTGGTTCTGTTGAACTACATATGACTCGGGCTTGTTTATTCTGACCGTATCTGATCGTTTGTACACTGTTCATGGAGCGATAAGGAGTGAAAGATTCCTATCTACTTAAACTGTTATGTGTATCTGATATTGTTCTTGTTCTAAACGTTAAATTATTATCTGCTGAGTTGATTCGTCCTCAACAGATCCCCACTGCTTATGATTGAGATTACACCTCACTAAGTCCTTTCGACTTACCTCTCGTATTTCTTTGATTTTCTTAGACAAGATTAAGTGATGAACTGGAACTCCAAGCTAGGATGGGCAAACACATTTTGTAATAGAAAATTATTGTATATGCTTATGCGTTCTTTTGGGACATTTTGTAAACCCTAGAGATGTTGTGATATGTTATGTTGATATTAATGACTTAACGCGTGTAAATGTTTTGTTAAATGTAAGAAAGTAAATCACGGTATGTACTTGATAGTTTGTCGAGTCAGTTAAGTTTGAAATTTCCACTACTTTGATAAATTAAGTTTGAAATTTTTTGGGTCTATTAATTTGTATTTTGGGTTCAATTTAATATTAAACTGAGTCGCGCCTCGACTTAGGTACTATCCTGAGTGGGGGTGCTACAATTGTTATTTGATTGGAAAAATGTTTGATAGTGAAAAGTAGAAATAAAAATAAATCATGTGAATATCTTATACAACAAAAATTCAGGCAAGAGAACAATTGAGAAAAATAAAAGAAGACAATGGTCAATGGAGAAAATAGGAAAGTGAAAAAATAGTAGTAATAAATTCAAGATAAGAATAAGGTTTGAACCTTGTCTTTCATCGGATTCTTATTAGCTTATTAGTAAGCTAATCATAACTCGGGCTAATAAAAATCGATTTTCTTTTACAGATTAATTTACCTATTTATTTGGTCTGTCATATATTGCACAATGGTGTGGAACCCATAATTATGTAATTTTGATTCTAATTATGCAATTTTGGCCAAATGATAAATTTTTAAAATTTTGAGTATTTTAATTTAATTAAAAAAATATTATTAGTTGTTGATCATTACTATCTCTAATTGATATGATTATATCTTATCTCTAATTTTCTTTCATCTAAAATTCAAAATCTATCTATCTATCTATCTATCTATCTATCTATACTATTATATATATAGTACAACAGTGTGAGACCTGAAATTGCACAATTTTAGTTAAGTTCTGAATTCTCATAATTTTGAGTTTTTTTAATTATATTTAAAAATTAGTTGCTAATTATTAAATTTAATATTATTTATTCCATTTAAAGATATCTAAATTTTTGAAATTATTTTTTTATTAGAACAAATCTTTCTTTATTCACCTATCATATCCAAAAACAATTGCATTCTATCTACAAAATCTCTTTAATCTTTACCTCAAAATGTAGAAGATTGTTTAATCATTCGAATTCTATAATTCGATAAGTTTTTCATAACTTTTTTTTAATCTTAAATAACTAATTTATTTCCATACCACTATATATAGAATACTTCGAAAGCCATTTTACTATATTCTCAATTTTTCAACATTTTTATCCTCTTTCTCTTTCCATGCCTCACTATTTCATTCTTTAATTTATTAATTTTTGATTGGTTTTTTTATTCACTCTTTTGATTTTATTTTTGTTCGTTTAGCTTTGTTATATTACATGATGAAATTAAGAGATTTTGGAATTTTACTGCCTATAATTTTTTCACCAACTATGACTAGGGTCTATCATTTAGTTTTTATTTGTTATTAAATTTTTATATTGTTTATATCTTTTTATTTGTTACTTAGGTCAAGTTATCAATTAGTTTATTTAATTTTTATTCTTTGAATTCTATTTTTGTTTATTTAATTTTACAATTTTACAAAAAGAGATATATTCATTGTTTTTAATATTTTCATAATTTATTTCTTTTTTAATAGCTACATTTTTCTCTTCAGTCATTGATAAATTCTGTCATTTAATTTTTTATTTTCATTTAATTTTGTCATTTTTTATTTTTGAAATTATTTTTTTGATTAAAACAAATCTTTCTTTATTCACATATCATATCCGAAAACAATTGCATTCTATTTTCAAAATCTCTTTCATATGTACCTCAATATGTGAAAAATTCCGTAATCATTCGAATTCTATAATTCGATAAGTTTTTCATAACTCATTCCTTATCTTTAATAACTAATTTGTTTCTACACCACTATAAATAGAATACTTCGAAAGTCATTTTACTAATATTATCAATTCTCCAGCATTTTTTTCCTCTCTCTCTCTTTGCATGCCTCACTATTTCATTCTTTAATTTATTAATTTTTGATTGGTATTTTTTTAATCACTCTTTTGATTTTAGTTTTCTTCATTTAGCTTTGTTATATTACATGATGAAATTAAGAGATTTTGGAATTTTACTGCCTACAATTTTTTCACCAACCATGAATAGAGTCTATCATTTAGTTTTTATTTGTTATTAAATTTTTATACTGTTTATATCTTTTATTTGTTACTTAGTTCAAGTTATCAATTAGTTTATTTAATTTTACAATTTTACAAAAAGAGATATATTCAATGTTTTTAATATTTTTGTAATTTATTTCTTTTTTAATAGCTACATTTTTCTCTCCAGTCATTGATAAATTCTATCATTTAATTTTTTATTTTCATTTAATTCTATCATTTTTTATTTTTAAAATCATTTTCTTGATTAGAACAAATCTTTCTTTATTCACCTATCATATCCGAAAATAATTGCATTCTATTTTCAAAATCTCTTTCATCTCTACCTCAATATGTGGAAGATTCCTTAATCATTCGAATTCTATAATTCGATAAGTTTTTTATAACTTTTTCCTTATCTCTAATAAATGATTTATTTCTATACCACTATATATAGAATACTTTGAAAGTTATTTTACCAATATTCTCAATTCTCCAACATTTTTTTCCTCTTTCTCTTTGCATGCCATACTATTTCATTCTTTAATTTATTAATTTGTGATTTTTTTTTATTCACTCCTGTGATTTTATTTTTGTTCATTTAGCTTTGTTATATTACATGATGAAATTAAGAGTTTTTAGAATTTTACTGCTTATATTTTTTTCACCAACCATGAATACAGTCTATCATTTAGTTTTTATTTGTAATTAAATTTTTATATTGTTTATATCTTTTTATTTGTTACTTAGTTCAAGTTATCAATTAGTTTATTTAATTTTTATTTTTTAAATTCTACTTTTATTTATTTAATTTTACAATTTTACAAAAGGAGATATATTCATTGTTTTTAATATTTTTGTAATTTATTTCTTTTTTAATAGCTACATTTTTCTCTTCAATCATTGATAAATTCTGTCATTTAATTTTTTTATTTTTGTTTAAGTTATTGTACATTTAGTATCTCTTTATTCATTCTTTCATTAAGTTATTTGTATAGCTATTAAATTTTGATTTTCATTTTTAGAATATCTTTTCTGTTCATCAAATTTTGTAGGATGAAATCTATTTTTTTATTTTAATATTTTTAGAATTTTGAGTTTTTGAATATTTATAATTTTAAAAATCTATCAGGTTTTAGTTTTTACTCATATATATATATATATATGCAATTATGTATGCATAAATATGTATAATTTGAACTCCTATTAAAAAAAAAATTATACTACTTCATCAGTATATATTTTTTAAATCAATCTTGATCTATTTGAAAAAATTTTGAAATGGTAGTATCAATAGAAAAATACACCCATGAATTTTTTAAGTTTATAATTTAGTTCATCAAAATATATAGAATATTATTTATTTTTTTATTTTTTTAAATTTCAGTTTGCTTGAAAGGTTAACAGGGTGTTTGATTTCATTTTCAAGCCCCCTTTTCATTTTCATGTGGGAATGAAAATTAAAAACACACACTTTCTCATAACTTTTTTCAAAAAAAAGTACACATTTTCTTCCCAAAATCTATTTCTAAACTTACCCTATCATTCTATTACACATAAATCAAATTGAAATTTGATTTAACATAAAGTTACCCACTATCATTTCTAAATTAATAAAATATACATATATTTTAAAAAATAAATCTTTTTAAACATAAAGAATATAAATTAACTTACTTTTCAATCCTACAACCTATTATAATTATTGCTTTCCAACATTTCATCCAAATATATCTCAATTTCTATTTAACTAACTTTTCAACTTTTAGAAATGGTTGAAAATGGAAATGATATTTGGAAATAAAACCAAACGGACTGTAAGAACTTATTGTGTTATTCGCTTTTTTTTTTACTATTTGTGCAATATATTAATTTATAAAGATCTAACTATATATATATACAAAGATATTTTGCTAATAAACATAATAATTCATTTTGTCCATTTTTTACATTCTAATTTAATCATCATATCTCTCATTCATTCCTATTTTAAAATAATTTTGAATTTATAATTACTTTATTAATCTATTATTATTTTTAACTATCATTGGTGATGTCACTCTTTTTTCTTTGCTCGATAACTATGTAATGAATCAAAGTAAAAGATTATCTTATTAACTTATACTCTAATATCAATTTTAGCTTTATAATTATTTTATAGATTTATTTTGATTCTTTAACTTTTTTTTCTTTTCTTTTTTTATCATACTATCATAGTTTGGTCTTAACTTGGTTGATCTCTAACCAAAGTTAAAACAACATAATATTCTTTTAATCTTTTTGTATACTATTATTTAATTCTCTATATTTTAAATTTTAAATTAATATATAGTCATCGTCTTTTTAGTCTAGAGTAGTCTTTCTAACAACTCCTATTAATCTTGTGCTCTATAACTGCTCATATATTTCTATTTTATAATGCAACTATCTTTTAGTTTTTTGTTGCATAATACTTTTTTATTTTATTTTTTGAAAATTATAATCGTACTCATAGAATTTTATTTTTAGAAGTTGTGAATTTTTTTAACTTCTTACTGAATAATTTTCAGGGTTTTTTTCCATGACATCATGTATATGTAAGATTTCATATTCTTTGATGTATTTACATGTTCAAGCTTTTACTTGCTAAATTTTGATATGCTAGAGTAATATCTAATTTTATTCATTACTTGTCATTTTTTGCAATATTTTTAATTTTATATTATTTGTTAACTATGCATATAATTTATAATAACATTAATATATAGTATTTTAAAAAATCAGTGCATAGCATGGGCACGATGCTAGCACTACTATATATTGCACAACAGTGTGGAATACATAATTGTGCAATTTTGACCAAATTTTGAATTCTTAGAATTTTTAATTTTTAATTAAATTTAAAAATTAATTTTTAGTTATTAAATTTGATATTATTTACTCCTTTTAAAGATATCTGATTTTTTGAAATCATTTTCTTAATTAGAACGATTATGCTTTATTTATCTCTAATATAAAAAAATGATTGCGTTTTATCTATAAAACCTCTTTCATCTCTACTCTCAATATGTAGAAGGTTTCTTGATCATTTGAACTCTATAATTTGATAAATCTTTCATGATTTTCTCCCATATTTAATAACTAATTTATACCTATACTACTATATATAGAGTCTTTCGAAAGTCATTTTATTAATATTCTTAGGTTCTAGCATTTTTTTTTTTACTCTATTCTTTGTGTCCTCTATGTTTTCTAGCATTTTTTTTTCTTCTATCTCTTTGTGTGCATCTTTAGTTCATTATTCAAAATGTTTATTGTTTATTTGATTTTACTGTTCACCTTATTTATTTATTTATTTATTTTTGGTTTATTTTGAATATATTACATGATAGAAGAAATTTTTTGGATTTTAATGCTATAATTTTCTTTTCAACCTAAATAAAATCTATCATTTAACTTTTATTGTTATTAGATTTGTAAATTTCTATATATATATATATATTGTTTACTAATTAGTTTATGTTATCAACTCATTTATTATGAGATTTATTAATTGCTCTTAATATTTTTTATTTTATTTTATTTTTATTAGTTATATTTTTCTCCTTAATTATTGATAAATTTTGTCATTTAATTTTTATTTTATTTAAATTATTATACAATTAGCATCCTTTTACTCATTTTTTTGAATTAAGTTATTGATTTATTGTTAAATTTTGTAATTTGTTTTTCAATTTATTTATTTACTTATTTTTGCTCATCTAAGTTTATAGTTTTATAGGGTGAGATCTATTTTTTATTTTAATATTTTTAATATTTATTTCATTTTTTGAATATTTATAATTTTAGAAGTATGTCATTTAATTTTATCTTATATTCATATATTTGTAATTATGTATGTATAAATCTGTATAATTCGAACTCTTTTTAAAAATTTTATATACAACATCAATATACATTCTTAGATCATTTTTTATATATTTAAAAAAAATTATGAAATGGTTATTTCAATAGATAATACACCTATTAACTTTTTAAGTCCATAACTCTAGACATTATTTCGTATATCAAAATATATATAATTGTATTTATTTTTTATTTTTTAAATTTTGATTGTTTGAAAGGTTGACAACTTTTTTTTGTTATTCACTTTTTTTTTTTGCTATTTACGAAATATAATATGAAGATCTAATTGCATTCATACAAAAAAATTGAGAATGAACATAATAATTTATTTTTTTTATATTTTATTTTACATTCTAATTTCATCTTCATATCCTATCACTAATTCATATTTAAAATTAGTTTTGAGTGTATAGTTACTTCATCAATTTACTATGATTTTAACTTTGCATTACTAATATCAAACTTTTTTCTTCACTTAATAATTCGACAACTAAGCTATGAATTAAATTAAAAGGTTTTTATAAACTTATATACTAAGATTTATCTTAACTTTGTAATTATTTTATATATTTATTTTAATTTTTTTAATTTTTTTATCTTTACTACTATAGTTTTGTCTTGACTTAATTGTTTTTAATCAAAAACTAAAATTAAATAAGGTTTTTTGGCAACTAATATATTATTTAATTCTTTATATTTTAAGTTTTAACTAAATATATACTCATCCACTTTTAAGTCTAAAATAATCTTAAAGTATTATAATTTTAAATTTCTTCAAACAACTTTCAAGCCATCAATCTTGTGTTCTATATCATTCTCATATATTTTTATTTTTTAATGCAACTATCTATTAGTTTTTTATTGCATAATATTTTTTTAATAAAGTACATAATCATATTCATAGATTTTTTTTTTTGGATGTTTTAAATATTTTTTAACTTCTCGCTGAATAATTTTTTAATTTTTTTTATGACATAATGTATATGAGATGTCTTTATATTTTGCAAACTTTTAGTACTAAATTTTAAAACTTTAAATTTAATTTTACTAATTACTTGATCTTTTACAATATTTTTATTTTTATATTATTATTTTAGTTATATTTATAATTCAATAATTATATTAATATATAGTAATTTTAAAGAATCCATGCATTGCACGGGAATAATGATATTATTATTATATATGGCACAATGATGTGGAATTCACAATTGTGTAATTTTGATCAAATTTTGAATTCTCAAAATTTTGAGTTTTTATAATTAAGTTATAAAATTTTCATTGATTGTTAATTACTCATCTTTAAAGAAAATTTAAAATTTATTTTGTTAAGTAACAATTTAATTGAAATTCACATATAATCTATTTCCTTGATTAACTACTAGATAGATCATTCACAATTGATAATTTTTTTTTAATTTTTATTGAGTTATTCCAACCAATAAACTTGCATCTTGCAGTCTAATAAGAAGCAACCAATTATGGTGTGGTACGTGATTTAAAATCTTATCGAATAAAAGACTTGATATTATATTTTTAAGATTATGTATATCTTTTTAAGTCGTGAGATTTAATACAAATATTATGAGAAAATGCAAATATTTTAATGGAATTTTTAGAAGAAAAGTGAAAAAATGTAATTGTGAAATGAACCTTTTCAAGAGATTTCTAACGGAATTCTAATAGATTTTTATTGAAAACTTGTCGATGGGGTACTCCATCGGTATTTTATATTTTGAATTAATATTTTCTTCTCTCTAATGAATTTCTGTTGCAAAATTTATGTCATATGTCTTAACATGAAATTGTAAAATATATATATATATAGAAAGATTTTTAAGTGTTACTTAATATTAATATATCATATTATTTTTTGTTCTAATTATACTATTTGGTATTAGTAATTTACTGGTTGAAACATATCTTTTAAAAATAATAGTATATTATTATTTGAATATAAAAACAATATTATATTTGTAAAATCATAACAAATTAATTGTATTATCATAAATTTATTTTACTTAATTTAATCGAGTGAATATATTGTTCATAGCATGGAGCTTATGCTAGTACCATATGAAAAGAAAAGCTCCTTTATACTCACAAGCGATGATTTTCACATCTCCACATTAAAATTTGATGTACTTATTATACCCTTAAAACTACTTATTTTTTCTTTTATTTCTCTACTTTCATTCTCCAACACAATTTACAAAGGAAACATATGTTCTTTTTAATATCAATCCCATGAAAGAAATGGATTCATCCATTGTTCTTTAATTATAATCTTGAGTATTTTATTATTTATTAATGTAATTAAATTAATATTATAATAATTTAATTTTATACACATAAGGACGACATATTAGGATGACTGATTTAAAATATACTAAGTCAATTTGACAAAATAATTATGATTCAAACTAACTTAAATATTAAAAAGAAAAGCCAAAAAAATTGACGAATGTCAAACAAATTTTAAATGGTCTAGAGAATATAGGAAGAATTGCAAATAACCCCTTGTGAAATATCTAATTATCTGAAAACACCCTCTAAAATATTAAATTACTAATATCTCCTTCAATTTTTCAAAAAAATTACATAGTGCATCCAAATTGGGAGTGTAATGAATGCGCTGTGTTTTGTGACTAAGGGCCCGTTTGGTTTTATTTTCATTTCCAATTTTTATTTTCATTATTTCTAAAATAGTGAGAATTAGTTATGTGTGTGATGTGGAAATAAAAATGTATTTGGATGAAATGTAATGATTATGTTGATTTTAATAGGTTGTAAATGGAGAGAGAT
Organism: Jacaranda mimosifolia; assembly: GCA_018894105.1. NCBI lineage: Eukaryota > Viridiplantae > Streptophyta > Magnoliopsida > Lamiales > Bignoniaceae > Jacaranda > Jacaranda mimosifolia. The sequence continues at coordinate 4,791,165 of CM032125.1, forward strand.
AGAAATAATAGAATAGAGAGAGAAGACATATAGGTTATTGAGAAAAGATATATATGCTATTGGAGAATGTATTTTGAAAATAAAAATAAAAATTATATTGGGTGAAATTTTTTAAAAAGCAATGATTTCTATTTCTGAAATAGTAAAAATGGTGAAAATGGGGTTTGGAAATAAAACCAAACACCCCCTAAGTCTTCAATTTTGCCTATAAAATGACCATAGTACCCTTACTCACAACATAAAAGAGAATATTTTATCCATGCTCATCTCGCTCATGATCTCTTCTCTCTCTCTCTCTCTCTCTATATATATATATATATATATTTAACTATCATATCAAACCATTTTCTCCCATATCAAACAGTCAAAAATCCGCAAGTTACATGAAATGAAAATACAAGTGTGTTCAAATCAGAAGGTTCATCAAAATAAGACAAATCTATCTGCCATTTTTTAAAAAGAAATCCTATACCTAATGTATAATAAGCTCCCATTCAAAAACCTAAATAACTAATGGAAGGATTTATTAGGAACTTAAGTGGGTGTTTGGTTTCATTTCCAATACCCATTTTCATTTTCACGCGAAAATAAAAAATGAAAACGATCACTTTTTCTCTATTTTCACTGAAAATATTCATATTTTCATTTTTAAACTTTTTCTAAATCTACCATATCATCATATTGTCACATTAATTAAATTCAAATTTGATTTGATATAAAGTATTTTAAATTATTTTAAAATTAATAAAATATACATATTATTTTAAAAAATAATTTTTTAAACGCAAAAAATTATAAATTAAACATTTTTTCAACCCTATACTTATTCTAATAATTACTTTTAAACAAACTATTGAAACATATTTTCATTTTCATTTCAAAATTATAACCACCTTTCCAATTTTTGAAAATGACTGATAATGAAAATGGGTCCTGAAAATAAAGCCAAGCACCTCGTAATGAGTTCTTGACTTTGAATTTAGGTCCTAGATTCTATTTAAGTATATAAATCAACATATTAACTATTTAACCCATATAAGGATTTACATCAAATCATCTATTTAACCAGTAAAAAATCACAGATATTAGGATCCATTAGAATCATTCACAATTCAATGATAATAATTTCTAAACTTAACAAAAACATTAATAACAGAGAGAGAGAGAGAGAGAGAGAGAGAGAACTAAATCTTAAATAATGGAATAAATCTAATATCTCCACCCTTAACCTTATAGCTAACCGTATATCTTTGGGCTCAATAGTAACCTTTTTAGCATGAATGGCACACAGATTGGTGTCTTTAAATAGGCCACCCAAATAAGCTCCACTGCCTCTAGTACAGAGCGGCCAGAACTGAGCTTTGGATAGGAAGATTAATTTTGAAATTTTGGGTGATCTCTCTAATAAGTCTCTAAAACATCAACTTCCTAGTGAAGAGATTAGTGCTCTTTTATAAATCCCAGTCTCCCTCAACACCATCAATCCATAGTAGAAATGGTGTGTTTTTTGATGCCTTTGGTGGCGGGTATATTTCCTCACCACCAGCTACTTCCGAGATGCCCTCTCTTTGGTGGATTGTCTTGCCGTTTGCTTCATATAAGCAATTAATTGGAGATCAGTGGAGTTTAAAGATAATTATAACTGGGTTACAATTTTTATATGAGATGCTTGTAGAGCACAGATGAATTAGGATTTTAGATTGATTAGCGGGAGAATTAGAGTTCAGGTTTTAATTCATTGAGGGAAAGTAGCAAAATAATCAATAAATTAATTTATTTATATCAAGGATTTTTTTGTCATTATATATAGTAAAATTGGCTATTAAGTATAAGTTGGGGTAAGTGAGTAATTTTTTTAATAATTGAGGGAGATATTAATAATTTAAAATTTTAGAGGGTGCTTTTAGCTAATTAGGTATTTCACAAGAGATTATTTGCAATTCTCCCAGGCTCCATTTGGGTGCTATGATTGGGTTGGATATAATGCTTATCCAATTCAATTTTTTATTTGGTTTAAAAATGTTGGGCTTTTTATAATTTTGTGACCCGGTTTTCAATCCAACAAGATAAGGGATTGTGAATCAGTATCAAGACCAATATTTCGAACTATAAAAATATTAAAAAGACATATTTGTCCCTTGATTATAAATTGTGTTAATTAGTACACAAATTTTATTTTATTAGTTAATTATTAATTATATAGTTCTCGTTAATTTTTTTGCATGTGGTATATAATTTTCATATAATTTCGATCAATTATTGAAAAAATATAAAATTATCTAATAAATGTATGTCATCTATTTCATATATTGGTGTATTTGAAATTTTAAAACATTCAACTTACAAAAGTGTTATTAATATGAACTTTGTATATTGAAATGGTTAAGCATCAAATAATAAAATATCTATACTATATATAAAGCACTTACTTTATTTAGATATGTTTTCGAGTAGATTTTCCTCATTATTATTTTTGAACTTTTTTTCTATTCTCTAATATTTTTCACTTCAAATACTTACTTTTTTTCTTTTTCCTTGTATCTTAATTTTTTTCTTTTACTTATCTAAAAATTTAAATAAATGTATTGAGAATATTGAAAATTTTAGTAATATATAAAAAATAAATAAATAATTTATATATTCTCTAATATAAAATTTTAGCAAATACAGTGAGTGTGCCAAAATTACTACTATGAACAATCCCTTCAAATTTAGTTGTGTTTGTATTTGCATGAAACATATTATGTAGAAAATTTAAAATTAACTTACCATTTCAACATCTAATTCAAACTTCAAATGTGGATTTGTCTACTATATTCTGGTGAAGAAAAGTTGTTGATATTGTACGCAAAGTGTATCTTATTTTATTTAAAGTTATAGATGGACATTTTAATCATCACAATACAGCATAAAGTTAGTTTAGTAAATTTGAGTATATCCCACATAATCAATACTTACCAATCAAACAACAAAAATATATTTTGTTGGAATAACCATACTCTTAATCATAACAACCAAACAAAATGTTAGATGATATTTATATATTATATAGTTTATATATCCATCTTAATTTTATCATATCCAATCTCATCCTTGCAACCAAACGCAGTGTGGAGAATATATTTTACCAAAAAATACCAAAATTAATTTTTTCGAGGAGGAGGGAAAGAAACCCTCGGCGGCTTCCTGTTACGGAAACGAATCAAACTCCAAAAGATCTAATATTTGAATCACTGTCGGCGCCAAGAAAAGCGCCAAAGCTGAAAAAATTTCCAATCTTCCTGAAGAGATCACTGAAGAAAACTTGTCAAGACTCCCAGTTAAGTCCCTCTTGAAATTCAGGTGCGTATCAAAGTCATGGTATTCTTTAATCGGCAGCAAACAATTTATCAAAACCCACCTGGAAAATTCCGCGAAGAACAAAAATTACACCAATCACAGGATCATTTTAAGCTCTTTTCTACCCAACCAGAGCCTGAGGCACTGTTCTTTGCGCTCCTTGTTGAATGAACCACTTACTCAATTGTTTACATTTGATAATCCTATGTATACTACTGAGGATTCAGTTCGGCTTGTTGGATCCTGTAATGGGCTTATCTGCATTCTCATGGAAAGAAAACATTTTTTCTTGTGGAACCCATGTACAAGAAAGTACAAGAAATTGCCTGATATAGATGACAATTTGAAGCATTGCCACATATGGGTTCGGTTATGATGAGTCCAGTGGGGATTACAAAATTTTTGGGATTTTATCTGTGTTTTGGCATACTGGAAAATACCATGGTACAAGAAAATTTATAGTTTAAAGACTAATTCGTGGAAAAGAATTGAGGACAGGGGTGGTTCTCCATTTGATGGAGCTGGGAAGCTTGTGAGTGGGAGGCTTCGTTGGTGCAAGGTGTTCAAGTCTAGATGGGATATTGTTTCCTTTGACTTAATGAGTAAGGTGTCTGGAATGGTGGAGCAACCTGATTATCCGAAACCTAGTTACCCGGAGGGTGGTTCTTCCCCGTCGCTGGAAGTGGTTGGGTGGTGCCTTTGTGTGCTTTGTTATTATCGTGGAAATCGCACGGATGTATGGGTTTTGAAACAGTATGGGGTGAAAGAGTCTTGGGATAACTTGGTGTCTATTCCTTATCTTTGTGGCATTTTGGAAGGTCCATTATCAACCCCATTGTATGTAGGTCCAAATGGGGAAATTTTGTTTATATGTAGATCAAAATTTGTAGTTTACTATCCAAATTATAACAGGTCTTCGCATCCCGAGACAGTTAGCCTTGATCCATTCTCTGAAGTGGAAGTTTATGTAGAAAGTTTAGTGCCACTTGTTCCTGGTGATGTAATGTGCTGAGCAGCTGGCTACTGATTAGCTCCTTTGGTCGATCAATTTGGCTTGTAATTTTGGAATTGTTTACTCCCTCATATGCTGTCAATATGCTGAACAGTGTCCCCAGAATTTAGATGGGTTGTATGTTGGTTTCTGAAGTAACTGGGGAGAGGCAAATTTGTTATCTACTTTGAAGTGTATCATAATGCTGTATTTTTATGTTTCCTCCACCTGTAATATTATTCTCTTTTTTGGATTGTAATTTTATAGAGTAGAACTCCTGTAATAATATTCTTTTTTTTGGGATTATGTCATTTTGTGGAGTAGGACTAATTGGGATTAATGATTTCTTGATTTTGTGAAAAAATAAGATTGTGCACTATCTGGAAAGTCTATGGGCTTGTTTGTTTAGGTTTTGGGGTGAGTTGTGGAAAATGTTTTGGGGGAATAGTTTTTGGGAAGTGGGGTTGGGGAACGTGTCTTTGTTTGTATTTTGGGTGGTGGGTGAAGAATATTTCGGGAGAAAATTGTTTGTTTGGTAGTGTTTTGGGTGGGGATAAATTTTATTGTAGATGTCACATCAACCACTTTTTTGTTGAATGAATAATTTGATATTATTTATAATTGTGTATATATAGATTGTCTAATTGATGTATGTATATATTTTTGTAATGATGAATTTGGGGTAGGATATTGGTGAATGGATTTTCAGGTGAATTTTAAGGGTATTTTGGGGATGATTTTGTGTCTTTTGTGAAGTAGGATTGGGAAATGTAATGATTTGTTTATTTAAGTGTTGTGAGTTGGAAAATATTGTGGGGGTTTGGTACCAAACAAGGCCTATGAAATTGAAAGAAATTGAGGAAACTGAAAGAATTGCATGGAGTGATGGCTGCAAAACTTGATCAGAACATGTATTCTCTAAATTATTTGGTTTCCCATCTTGATTTTGTGTATCTTTGAAATGATTATTGTTGTATTAGACATAAACTATATTCTAACTGTATTTCTCTCTTGTGCTTTGGCATGAACACATAGATTTACATGCAGTTACTATGCTCTGGACATGAATTTAATGTCATGCAAAACTCTGGAAAGTTGTATTAGACATAAACTATATTCTAACTGTATTTCTCTCTTGTGCTTTGGCATGAACACATAGATTTACATGCAGTTACTATGCTCTGGACATGAATTTAATGTCATGCAAAACTCTGGAAAACTTGTATTTCTGGATTCTTCTAGACTTGTTGTTGGAAACACACATGAGAGCCCTCAAATGTGGTGGTGCCTGAGCTTATGGAGTTCGTTATGCTGCCCGGATGTGAATTTGAGAGGTCATGAGGCCAGCATATAGAAGATGCCTAAATTGCATATATCGTTTCATTAGATGGTGCAAATCTTCCATTGCCTTCTTTGCATGTTTGAAATGATTCTCAGTCAAAGTGGGCTTCTAGCTGCAGGCCAAAGAAGACCATCTATAAAGGTGACTTGTTGCTCCAAAGGTACACTCTGATGAAATGAAAGGCCTTTAGAGGTACCATCTCAGACCGAATCACTTTCATTTCTATTCCTCTATTTCAATTGGTGTTTCTTCTTCTATGTCACTTCATAGATACCTGCAAAGTTTTTGCTTTAGATATTTTCTTAAAAAAACAATTGATTGTAAATTACATGCATTTGGCGCATTTCCCTGAGGATAAACAAGTAGGAATAGAGGATCCAAGATGATTACTTTCTCTTCTGCTTATGGTTATTTCATATAATGCAGTGAACACATCATGTGCAATATCTGCGATTCACAGTCCAAATCCAGGCCAAGCAATTTCATCTCAACAGGCTGACCCCACAGGAGTTCTTATCACTTTAGTATGCTTAAAGTTTAAAAGATCTTATAACATTCTTAAAAAATTATTTTAATTTATTTTGATATAAATGAAGGATTTTGCAACATTAAGAAAGAACTCCATGTATGTTGAGCTTGCCTTTTATACTTATTAAAAGAGCTCAATAAGACTTCTCGATTAGAAAATCTTAGAAGATAGTCAACAAGAATTTATTAGCTCTGAATATTTTTTCAGACCAAAAATAAGCTTAAGTCAAATATGTAAAAATGATTACAAAGTGGACTCTAGATAATTCATAGCATATGTTTAGCAAATTTAAGACTCTAACATCTCATAAACTTTGGATTGGAAAACTAATGTGGTTTCATGTCATATGTTGGCTATCCTTTGGAAGATATAGAGTGGGGAATGTTGTGCATTGCTGCAAATGGAGAAATCTTGTTGTCCCATGGATTGATTTACATAGTTTATGATCCTAGGATCAATCATTTATGGCGTCCAGAGATGGTTTATATGATTTTTTTCAAGAAAGTGGATGTCTACATTGAAAGTTTGGTTTCACTTGATGCTGAACCAGAGATGCAAAATTAGAAACAACTGTATAATAGGTAAAAGGTAAAATAATCAAATGATGTATTTGTGTGATCACATGTAAATGTTTTGTAGGATTGATTGATTTGGCTGTTATAAAATCATAATACTTTGAACTAACGATTGGTAAACTTTCTGTTGCTACCTGATTTGACACCATGTACCGTTTTGCCTTTCTCAATTTCTTGTCTGTCATTCTCTCCACCTTGTAACAATTTATCGCTTTTATTTTCATTTTAGAAGAGGAGTCCAATGAAATATCTTTCTAATGCTAATGGTTTCAGGGGTGTGCAGCTGCAATGTTAGTTCAATGCTTATTTTCAAGGTGAAGTAAAAATGTTAAATAATTAGTTTGCAAGCATTACCAAAGAAGCAGTAGATTTTTGGCTGAATTCGCAATATTTGTCGAGGTTTGGCTAAATCTAGGAAAGTTTCTAGTCTTTCGTGATTTGTTGCCTTAAGTTACTGTGAACTACTTTATGACATCAAAATGCAAGGCCAAAGGGCTTTGTTCTTTATCTTTATAAGCTCAGGAAACAAATCTTTGAAGAATAAACTGCTTTTGGTTCTCTTACTCTAAACGCATTCTGAATGGATATCTTATTGGTGAGGAATTAAATGCAGATCTGTGGAATTGTCGAGGGAATCATGTTGCTGCTTTTTATGGTACTATTTAGCAATTTGCCATGTGCATTTCTTTATTTGCTTGAATGCGCTTATATTTTTGCTTGTGCGACATCATCTTTAGCTGAATTTGGGCCAAAATTTGAGGTTTAACATTCTAGGTTTCCTCCCCCCCATCCCACCCTCAAAAGAAACCTCAGCCGCCTTGTATAAAATCTCCTCATCCAAAACAATTCTCAAATCCTATAAAAAAATCAACTGTAAACCACTGCCGCTGCTGATGGAGGACGAAAGAGATCATCCTCAGTTCAAAAAGATCCAAAGCGCTGACCAAATGAAACCCCCCAACACCGAACAAATTCCCAATCTTCCTGAAGAAATTATCGAAGAAATCTTATCAAGACTTCCGGTAAAGCCCCTCTTGAAATTCAGGTGCGTTGCAAAATCATGGTGTTCTTTAATCAGCGGAAAGAAATTCATCAAAACCCACCTGGAAAAGTCAGCAAAGGACCCAAGTTTCACCCAGCATAGGATCATTTTAAGGTCTTGTCCACCCCGTTACAGCCTCATGCACTGTTCCTTGCACTTCCTGTTGAATGAATATGTTACTGATTCGTCTGCATTTGATGATCCAATGTATACTCTGGTGGAGTCAGTTCAGGTTGTCGGTTGCTGTAATGGGCTGATCTGCATTCTTGTAGATGGAAAACATTTCTACTTGAGCAACCCATCTATGAAAATGTCCAAGAAATTGCCTGATATAGATGATAAATTGAGGCGTGGTGACATTACCAAATGTGGGTTCGGTTATGATGAGTCTAATGATGATTACAAGGTTTTCGGGATTTTATCTAAGTTCTTGGTTACTGGTAGACGCTATCCTACTGCTAGATGCCATGGTACAAGAAAAATTTATAGTTTAAAGTCTAATTCATGGAAAAGAATTGAGGGAAGGGAAGATGATCTACTTATGGGAGTGGGAAAGTTTGCAAGTGGGAGGCTTCACTGGTGCGATAAGTTGCTGTCTGGATGGGTTATTGTGTCTTTTGACTTAACAAGTGAGGTGTATGGCATGGTGGAGCAACCAAGTTATCCAGAGGGTAGTTCTTTCCAATCAGTGGAAGTGCTTGGGGGATGCCTTTGTGTGCTATGTTATTATGAAGGAAATCGCACAGATGTTTGGGTTTTGAAGCAGTATGGGGTGATAGAGTCTTGGGATAAAGTGGTAACTGTTCCTTGTCTTTTTGGTGTTGTCGATGGTCCGTTGTCAAACCCATTGTGTATAGGCCCAGATGGAGAAATTCTGTTTTTATATGGACCGACTTTCGTAATTTACTATCCGAAATATAATTGGTTTTGGTATCCCCAGATAGTTAACTCCGGTACCTTCATTGAAGCAGATGTCTACACAGAAAGTTTAGTCTCACTTGTTTCTCATGATGAGCAGTGTGCTGAACAGGTTGCTCGTAATTCTCTTTAGATTGATCAATTAGACCTTTAATTTGTCAAATTGTCTGTTTCCTTGTCTTATGTCAATATGCTTAACAATGTAGGTACCAGAACTTAGATGGGTTGTATGTTGGTTTTTGAAGTAACCGTGGAGAGGCAAAGTTATTATCTGCTTTGAACTGTCTCATAATGCTGTGTTTTTCAGTTTCTACAACCTGTAATAATGTTCTCTTTTGTGGATCATGCGATCATATGAAGTAGGATTCATTGATCCAATAATGATTTCTTGATTTCATGAAAAGATAATATTACACACTGTTGGGAAAATGCATGTTTCTATGAAGTGTTTTTTGTTTTTGTTATGGTCATAAACTATGTTCTAACTGCATTTCTCTCTTCTCTGACAATGAATTGCTCTCGAGTTTCGAGCTTGTTTTGGAAAGGATTGGAATCAGTAAAATTAGTCTTAGCTATGAGATTTTCTTGGCTCTTGTTCATAACATCTAGTATGCATGCTTATGCAGTGAGAGCTCATTAGAGAATATGTTGCTAACTGTGAACACCTTAGTCATCTAATACGAGACCAAAGGGCTTTATCCTTAAATAATTAACTTACAACGAACTGATTAAGGTTTACTTACATTAAATTTTGCTTTGGCATGAATATATAACTTTACTTACATTAACTATGTTTTTACATGAATACATCATCATGCAAAACTCTGAAACCAGGGAAGAAGAAAGTTGGGATGTTAGCTTTGTGGTGTTTTTAGTAATTTATCTGGTGAAAAATAGTGTTGTATATTTATTTGATCAGTTAAAAAATCGATTTTTATGTTTTTTTTTTTAATTTAATATTCATTCTATGTGTTGTCTATCAGATTAATAATCCTAATGTGGAGGCCCAGATGGGAGAACAGATGGCTGCAGTCTGAAGAAGACCATCTGTAAGGTGACTTGTCTTGCATTAAGTTCTTGGTGGGCTACTTCATGACATCATATGAAAGACCAAGGGCTTTAGTCCTTATCTATGAATTATGAACTTTAATAAGTTAGGTACTACAGATGTTTGAACATCAGACTACTTTAGTTTCTCTTGCTTTAAATGCCATGTATCTTATTAAGGAGTCGAATGCAGAACTGTGGATTGTACTTTATGGTACTAATGCTGTAATTTGCTTTGTTTATGTTGTCTGGTTCTTTACATGATTGAGATCCTGTGAATTTTTGTTTGTGCCTCATACCAACTTGGTGCATATGTTCAAATACTTGGCATAGTATTTTGGATAAAATGGAGAGGATCACATCACATTGACACGAGATGAGTTTATTTGGTGTAGAAATGCTCGAAGTAGATACTCGTGAATATGAAAGTTAGGCCTGTGTGGTTTTATTTTCAAATTCATTTTTCACATTTTCTACTATTTGAAAATTGAAACACATTACTTTATACACATTTCACCCAACATATTTTTATTTTTATTCTCAAAACACATTTCTCAATAACTTATATTTATTCTTTTAGTAATTTATATATTTTCTCTCTATATTATTATTACTATTTCTTTCCACCTACAACTTATAATTTATTAAATTCAACATAAACATTATTTTTTCAATAATCAATCAAAATATGAATTCATTTTCAACTCATTTTTATTAATTACATTTTTAAGTTTTGAAAATGATGAAAATGAAAAATAAAACTTTTGAAATTGTCTCACTACGGTTGGGTGTGTATGTTCAAATATTTGGCTACATTAGGTATTTCATGTTAAATGGTGATGATTAGACCACATTCAGATGAGGCGAGTGTGTTTAGTGTGAAAAATTATATTAGGTGATCGTAAAAATAAAGGTCAATATAAGAAGTATTTTTTATTCTTTTTTGGGGTTGGGGGGGGGGTGTGTGATTTATATATATACGCTCACAAAGATTTTATTAGTATTTGACTCTTTAAGTTTTATAGATATAAATGTGAAGGCAATATCATTAAGTTAATTGATCAATCAAAAGGTTAGAGCCCATTTGGTTTTGTTTTTTGGAAGTATTTTCATTTCCTCACAAACAAAAATAAAAATAAAAAATAAAAATGAAAAGTTAGTTATAAGTCCAAGTTTGAAAATAAAATGTTGTTTGGATATTTTGTCTAAAATGAAATGATTGTGCATGATTGAAAATAGCTTGTATTTAGATGTTGTATTTTGTATTAAAAATCGAGCAAATGAGAATAGGAGAAAATAAGGTGTGAGAATGGAGAGAGAGTATAAGAGTGTGTTTGAGAAAACATGCTGAAAATGAAAATGCTTGTCAAAATAGAGGAGAAGTTAATAGCTTTTTATTTTTTATTTTCAGGAGAAAAAGGAAAATGAATTTTGAAAACAAAACCAAACGGACGCTTAGTTTCTGAAGTCGGAAAGATTCTTGTCTTTTGGTGGGCTTTTCTTAGTCTTGGTCTATGTTTGATTGAACTCTTTTTTGGGGGTACAAGAAAGTTTAGGTGGGTTCGACACCGGTCATCGCTAGGGCTAGGGTATGCCCCCAGGTCCTATAAATGCTTATATGGATACTTACAAATCGTCCACCGACGTACATAAAATGATCCAATCTCCGAAGTACATGAAATATTAAAAAGAGATATTTTTAAAGAAAAAATTTAATTTTACATCTAAAAGTTTTTTTATACTTTTCTTCTCATTTTTTTCCTTCTCTCACCTTTTCTTTACACTTTGTTTGGTTTGAGGATTTTGTTAGAGGAAGAAAATCTTAGGGAAAAAGAAAATAAAAGTATCAAATTTGTTTGGTTGTTTAAGGAAAACAAGAGAAAAGAAATTTAAGAAAAATAGAGGTAATGAAGGTGTTGAAGAATGAGACAGAGCAATATAAACTTCTTTCCCATTTTCTTACCATTGTGGGAGGAAAAGAATTTCTTCAATTCTATTATATTTTTCTTTAATTTTTTTTTCTTATTATTTTCCTTATCAACCAAACATTCAGAATTATTTTCTTCTAATGTTCTACCATTTTATTTTATTTTTTGCTCACCAAAATCCTTATAGGTATTAGGGTGTCAATAGGGAAAATTTTAGAAGTAGAGATTCGTTGTAGAAAGTGAGCAATGAGGAGAGAGGAGGGGGTAGTTGAGTGAAAAAAAGAGTGCAAGAGAAATAAGAGAGATAATAAAGCGAAAGAGGGAAAGAGTCGGCTAAGAGATGTAGAAGAAAATTTCCCTGCCACCACTTTTGATTCTTTATTTCATATCCTATTTTATTTTTTATTTTAAATTATTGTATTTATATTAAGATACAGTGTATTTGATTCTCAATCAATTATTTTTATAAGAAATATTTAATTACATATCATGTATTCATGAATTGGAATAAAAGATGGAGTAGATAATGAAATAGAGGATTTAAACCGGCCCGCCACACGAAAAAAAAATAAAAAATCCCCATCCTCATTTGATTCCCTATGGGGTAGGGGAATGGATACGAGAAATAGATCTCCGCGAATATTTGGAGTATCCACTAACAAATTAAAATATTTTAAAAGTTTTAAATAAAATATTAATTTGAATTCTAAAAAAAAAATCATAATTTAAAGGGTTTTATTAAATTGCAAACACATTCAATAATAAAAATGATGCCAACAATATAAAGTTGACATAAAGAAAGAGTCTAACATAGTTAAACAAAGTATAAAAATTTTTGCATTACAACATCACATAAAAACGTAAGATGTATTCAAATTTTCAAAAATTCTTAGTGAGATTGTGGAGATTATAAAAGTTGTAGTGTAGATTTTTAGAAAAAATAGGGATTCCGATTTGAATTTATATATCTATTTTATTATGAAAAGAAAGACAAACTTTTTTATTATAAAAATAATAATAAAATATATAATATGTATATGTGATGATTGGATATGATTTTTTAATTGTAAAAATAATAATAAAATATTATGATATGTATATGTATATATATGGAGTTTATGGTAATAAGTTAATTGATTTGGAGGGGTAGTTTGAGATTTATAGTGATTATTTTAGCAAAAATATAAATTATATATTTAATTATATTTTGTCAAAATAAATTTATTTTGACAAAATATAATCAAACATAGCCTCTAAGTTTGAATAAGTCATTAAAACAAAAATTGAAAGTCAATTCAATTTCTTTAATTATTTATAAACAACAAAAGAGGAAAAGAAATTGTCGGTTGATAGACAAGACTCATCATGTTTAACCCCAAGTCGATAGACATGAAATTCATGAAATGATCCACTAACATACGTTTGTGAACAACTACATTTAAGGCGACCCTAATAAAGCATCCTTCATTCCTACTCAATTCCATGTCAGCATTTATCCATAAGCATCCCCTATCAAGACATCATTAATGATAGTAGTACTAAAATAAATCAAATGAAAATCCCATTAATGATGCCATTCCATAATTTAAGCCAAGCAAACTCACCATGGAAAAGAAATTTCTCAAATCGAGAGATTCATGAAATGAGATCCTGATGCGTTTGGAATATTTGGACCATTTCGTTTTTGAGTAGAAGAATCGTTTTCAAATAGTATTTGATCGATTATGTATTAATCAATATTCGATTAATTGGTTTGAGTTATCGACAAAAAAAGATTTTTTGATAGTAGAATAAAATTGATTTTGATTTTTATCTACTTGTCTAAGTATAGGAGCCTTCTAGAGAGTTGTTTTCTCACTAGAAAATGCTATTATGGAGGGGTAAGAGGGGGCCATTCCTCTCCCCCCAACAACATTTTGTGTACCTTTTTAAAATTTTCTAATATTCTTACATATTTTTAAACTTGGGTTAATTAGAAAAAAAATCCCTAAACCTATTTTCCCTTTAGTGTTCAGTCCCCATTTGAATTTTTACAAACTAAACTCCCCACTTTTTCACAAAAGTTAGGAATCATTCCCCATATCTTTTAGAAAGACCTATATACCCTTGCAGTTGGAAAAAACAACAAAAATATGCGTCTCTCTTCAGAAGAATGCTTTATTTTATTTTATTTTTGCCTGAAATCGACTTCTCCAAGCGCCAAAAGAAAAGGGCGCGAAACCGTTCCTCTGCCACTGACGCGAGAAGAAGAAGAAGAAGAAGAAGTGAAAAAAAAAAAAGCAACAAAATTTCTACCATATTTCTGTGACAATGGAAGGAAAAACAGTTGCAAAAAGAAGCAAAGTACAAAACGAAGCGACGAAGAAGAACAAAGGTATGTTTTCTGCATTTGAAACTCCAAATGTCCGTGATTTTTCAGTGTTGCACTTATTTCTTGTCTATTTTCTCATGCTTAGGGTTTTTATTCCTTTTTTAGTCGTGAAAAACTTGAACACATTTGATATATGTATGATTTCTATTGTGAGATGGGAAGTTCTTATTTGTACTTAAAGGTCATGAAAGTTGCACTTCACCTTTTAGGGGTTTATACTTCATTTTAACTGAAATTATATGGTAAAATTATATTATAAAACAATCTGAATGTGGTAGTGTGTTATCTGTAATACAGAATATGCAAGCATGCAGTATACATTAGCAAAAGTGTAGTATATAATGTGGGTAATGCAGTACAATTTAGAAGCAAATGTAGTATAAAACATTAAAATTGGTACTACACGTAAGGCATAAATGTAGTATATAATCTGTGTAGGCGCTGTACATTTTAGAAGCAAATACAGTATAAAACATTCAAACGAGCAGTACACTTTAGGCATAGGTGTAGTATATAATATGTTGCTGCAGTACATTTTAGAAACAAACGCATATAGTATAAAGCATTCAAGCCTGCAGTACACATTAGGCAAAAGGTAGTGTATAATCTGAATAGCTGTAGTACATGTTGGCGCATTTGGAGTACACTTAGGGCAAATATGTAGCATCAAATCTCTGTAGATGCAGTTAAATTTCAGGACCAAATTTAGTATAAAACATTCAAACTGGCAGTACACTTTAGCATAAGTGTAGTATATAATCTGCGTTGTTGCAGTACATTTTGAAAATAAATGTATGTAGTAGAAAGCATTCAAACTTGCAGTACACATTAGGCAAAAGGTAGTATATAATCTACATAGGTGCAGTAGATTTTTGCGCATTTGGAGTACACTTTAGGCAAAAGTGTAGCATAAAATCACTATAGGTGCAGTACATTTCAGAAACAAAGTAGTATAAAAAATTAAAACTGGCAATACACTTTAACATAAGTGTAGTATATAATATGTGTTGCTGGAGTACATTTTAGAAATAAATGTATGTAGTATAAAGCATTCAAACTTGCAGCATACATTAGGCAAAAGGTAGTATATAATCTGAATAGTTGCGATACTTTTTAGAAGCATCTGAAGTACACTTTAGGCAAAAGTGTAGTATAAAATCTCTATTGGTGCAGTACATTTCAGAAGCAAAATAGTATAAAAATATTCAAACTGTCAGTACACTTTAGGTATAAGTGTAGTATAAATCATTCAAACTTTCTGTGGAGATTAGGCAAAAGGTAGTATATAATCTGTATAACTGCAGTACATTTTATGGGCATCTGGAGTACACTTTAGATAAAAGTTAGTATAAAATCTCTGTAGGTGCAGTACATTTTAGAAACAAGTGTAGTATAAAACATTCAAACTAGCAGTACACTTTAGGCACAAGTGAGGTATATAATATTTGTTGCTGTAGTATATTTTAGAAACAAATGTATGTGTAGTATAAAGCATTCAAGCTTGCAGTATACATTAGGCAAATGGTAGTATATAATCTGAATAGCTGCAGTACATTTTAGAAGCATTTGGGGTACACTTTAGGCAAAAATGTAGTATAAAATCTCTGTTGATGCAGTACATTCTAGAAACAAATGTAGTATAAAATATTCAGGCTGGCAGTACACGTTAGGCATAAGTGTCGTATAAAGCATTCACACTTGCAGTACTCATTAGGCATCATTTGCTGTATATTTTGGAAGCAAATAAAGTATAAAACCTTTAAGCCTGCAGTATAAATTAAATGGAACTATAGTATAAATCTATGTATCTGCATTACATTTTAGAAGCAACTGTAATATAAAAACTTCAAGCCTGAAGTATAGAATAACTGAGAGTGTAGTATATATTATATGTTTCTAAAGTACATTTTTGAAGCTTTTGTATTAGAAAACATTCAAGCTTTTAGTACACTCTATCTAAAAGGGTTACTTTATTATCTGTCTATATACTATTTTTTTTTGTCATTGCAACAAAGCCAAGACATTGTGATGTCTGTTCTCGTAGCTCCCCCCAATATTTTCACAGTAAATTGGAGCTTGTGAAGTCCAAGATGGGGTCCAAACATGTTGATGTATTGAAGAAGACCCCTTTCTATATATACATGGATATGCCTAAGTTAAGTTCAAGCTTCATTCGGCTTGAAGCTATACTTAGGAGGTTTGACCCAAAAAAGCTCTCATTTCATTTTGCGGAGGGGGTTGAGGTTCTTTTTTCTGCAGCTGAATTTTCAATGGTTTTAGGGTTGCCACATGTGGGGCAATATGTTGATATAACATTGAAGATAAAGTCTTCAACCTTTGACCGCCTTTTTTCTGGAAAGCTGCAGAATATAACTAGATCCGAAATAGCAAACAAACTTGAGGAGTATGTATATAAGGATAGTGTGGAGGACTTGAATAATTTTTGTAGGTTGTACATAGTTTTTGTTTTTAATTGTATTCTGTTTCCAACATCTAATTATTGGACTCCACGATTTCTCCTACCATACTTGGACAATTTGTCTAGAGTTGGTCTGTATGCATGGGGCATAGTTGCATACAGTTTTCTTGTCCAAGATATGAAGAACCATTTAGGAGTAGGTGGAGAAAGAAGAAAGAAGTACATCGATGGGTGTACAGTTGGCTTGATGGTAAGTGTTTGCTTTATTTTTCTAATAGCATTGATTATATTTATATTCAAGTGAGTATAATTTTTCGATTTATGAATGACATGCATGGGTTTATGAATGCATCCCGTCACTGGCTACACCAGTGAGTTTGTTTGAGTTTCTACGCTTTTACAGGTGGAAGGATAGCAAACTCCCACAAAATGTGAAGCAGGCAGAGAATAAATTGAAGGAAGTTACAGCAGATATGGTAATAATTGTAGTAATTCATTATTTATTTTTTGTATAATAATTTGAATTTGACAATTATTTCCATTGTAATAGGTTGTAGCCCTCAACTTTGCTCCAGAGGAGTTAGGATTGGCAGATTTGATCAAGATATCAGAGGCTGCCAGTACTACCATCAGTGAAGTCCATGTCTGTGATCATACGATATATGAAGCAATTATTGCAGCTAAAGGTGAAGAAATTAAATCATTGAAAGGAAAAATTGCTTCATTCGAATACATAGCAATGAAGGAGCAGGGTGAGGAGGAAGAGAGTGATGGGGTGGAGCTTGAGCAGGAAGCTGGTGAGTATATGCATGAGGGGGTACTTGATTTGGTACATGATGCACAGAAAGAAGGGGATGATTCTGAAGACACGGTGGATGAAGAAAGTCGAACCAAAGAATGTCATGATCCTTTAGATTCCCCCACACCTTTGAAGACAGAACATTATATACCAATTCAAGCGGCTGAGTTCGAGGAATATGAGATTGAAGTGGCAAATGTCATGTCTTCGATTGTGACAAATGTGCGCAATCGAGAAGATAGGAAGCCAAAACAGAAATCTCCAGATTTTGTCAGCCCCCCCAGCACCACACTAGCCGAAAGAGCAAGACAAGTGACAAAAACCTATCGTCTTCGTCCTCGTCCTCGTGCACGAAAAAACATAGAACAAGAAGAGAAGAAGGTGTCGTGCACTACTTAATGTTTTATTTTTTTGCTACTTGCATTTCATTTGTAACCTGTCTGTTTGTAATAAATATTATGATATCTTATACTTGATTGGTTGACATTTGCACTTAATGGATGGTGTCTTATACTTCATGTTGATGATACTTGCACTTATGTGCTAATCTTTTCTACTTCAATAGTTGACACTTTATACCTATGTGCTTGAGTTTTGTACTCCATGTTGGTGATATCTGTACTTCATCTGCTTATCTTTCTACTTCAGCAGTTGACACTTTACACCTAATGTGCTTGAGTAGAGGGTACACCATGTTGGTGATGTCTGTACTTCATGTGCTTATCTTTTCTACTTCAACAGTTTGTGCTTGAGTTTTGTACTCCATGTTGGTGGTATCTGTACTTCATGTGCTTTTCTTTTATACTTCAATAGTTGACACTTTATACCTATGTGCTTGAGTTTTGTACTCCATGTTGGTGATGTCTGTACTTTATTTGCTTATCTTTTCTACTTCAGCAGTTGACACTTTACACCTAATGTGCTTGAGTAGAGGGTACACCATGTTGGTGATGTCTGTACTTTATGTGCTTATCTTTTCTACTTCAACAGTCTGTGCTTGAGTTTTGTACTCCATGTTGGTGGTATCTGTACTTCATGTGCTTTTCTTTTATACTTAAATAGTTGATACTTTGTACCTATGTGCTATGTTTTGTACCCCAGGTGGCAGATGAACCAATCCTAGTGGCAGATGAACCACCCCAGGTGGCAGATAAACCAACCATCACAAAGACTGAAGTGGCCGATCCATATAAAGGAAGGAATGATTATAGAGGACTTGCTCTTATTCCAGTAGAAGAGCGAGAAGTCATCAACAACTTTGTCAGAAAAGATAATTTGAGATAACAAAATTTGCTTTTTGTTTTTCTGTTGGATAAATTGGTATCTGACCTAACAATTCACAATTGTGTAGGGTGACTGTATGGGAAGGAGCAAGACATTTTCTGGATGGAAAAAACCTTTGTGAGCTCTTATTTGGAGGAGAACTTACCAGTGACATAGTGGACTGTTACATGTCGATATTATGTAGCCCATCTTTCGGCAACAAGGGTCACCAGAAGGTGTGGTTTACGTCCTCAATAGCGCAGGTATGTGGCAGTTTCCTAACTTTATTTACCTCACGGTGACAAATGAGTCTAACCATTTGTTTTATACTTCATAGGCTGATATTAGACCGACTAGAGGAACGCAACATCAAGGATATTACAGATGAAGAATTTGTGGAGTTTAAGCTTAAACTTAACAGCTTCACCTGTACAGATTTGGAAGAGCTCGCGGTGGATGTTTTAAACGAGTGTCGTTACATAATCCTACCGATTTTCCGGTGCCATCACTGGTTCTTGGTTGTCCTCGACACCTCGACTAGTTCTTTCTTATACATGAATTCAATAATGGCCGCCAGATACAAACCGATAGCTGTTGCCATTGTAAGTTTGCTTTCTTTCCCTATGATTTGTTCATAAAGTAGGGAGTCAACAACTTATCAATATTTTTGTAGGCTTCATTCTATTCTCGGTACCTGAAGCTTTCATTGGGGAGTCGGGTGGATGAATAGTTGAAAGTGAGAAAAAGCAGGCAGCAAGTGGGTACAGTGGATTGTGGTGTCTATGTATGCCTTTGGGCAGAATGTTTTGCTAGAGACACCCCTGAGTTCTAGAAGGATGCTAGAACAATTGATATTGATAAATATCGTGCGAATATGGCTTATAGAATATTAACTCATGAAAATACCAGGATTTGAATCACTTGTATGTAAATACATGTGTAAATTGAAGCATAATTTGTTTATAATATTTTTTGGTATGTAAGTGTAATTTTCCATTAATTATTTATAACGTAAATTCAAATGAAACTGGGCGGCGGATTTCAGTGAATACAATTGAGGGCAATGAGGTACAAACCCGAAAAAAGAAAGTATAAAATGCGTTTCGCTGAAGAACACTCAAATGCAACTGAAACAAGGCGGGGATCTTGAGTACAATTTGCGAAAAACTAAGTACAATTCAGAATAAAGAGAGTATAAAATGTGCTTCGTTGAAGTACGCTTCAATTCAAATGAAACTGGGCGGCGGATTTCAGTGAATACAATTGAGGGCAATGAGGTACATACCCGGAAAAAGAAAGTATAAAATGCGTTTCGCTGAAGAACACTCAAATGCAACTGAAACAAAGCGAGGATCTTGAGTACAATATGCGGAAAACTAAGTATAATTCAGAATAAAGAGAGTATAAAATGTGCTTCGTTGAAGTACGCTTCAATTCAAATGAAACTGGGCGGCGGATTTCAGTGAATACAATTGAGGGCAATGAGGTACAAACCCGGAAAAAGAAAGTATAAAATGCATTTCGCTGAAGAACACTCAAATGCAACTGAAACAAGGCGGGGATCTTGAGTACAATTTGCGGAAAACTAAGCACAATTCAGAATAAAGAGAGTATAAAATGTGCTTCGTTGAAGTACGCTTCAATTCAAATGAAACTGGGCGGCGGATTTCAGTGCATTTTGAGGACAATTAGGTACAAGCCCGGAAAAAGAAAGTATAAAATGCGTTTCGCTGAAGAACACTCAACTGCAACTGAAACAAGGCGGGGATCTTGAGTACAATTTGCGGAAAACTAAGTACAATTCTGGAGATATGAGGTACAAATTCGAAAAAGAAAAGTATAAGATTTGTTTTCCTGAAGTACACTTATGGCAACTGAATAATTATTCTCCAATAATTGTAATGATAGGCAAGTACAATAATTTGATATTATCGGATATAGTGAAGTACCAATTTGTATGGATGATAGGGTGGACATCATCGGCAAATTCTCATTTCTTTACATCTTTGAAAGCATAAGTATTCTTTCATTACTGCGATTGATAATATTCATCCGTTGAACACAAGTGATTAACAACTTAAAAATTTTAATATTATTTTACTCATATGAAAAATATTGAGCATATACTTCAATAATTTGGTTAATAATTACAAAGAATAAAAAAGCAAATGGGAACAAATCAAGTACAATTAGCCCTGATTGAGGTACAAAAGTTAACTAATGTACCCAAAACATGCAAGAATGCTAATTTCACGCTATATTAAGCACAAAGATGCCCAACTGAGGTGCAAATGGGAACAAATCAAGTACAATTAGCTCTGATTGAGGTACAAAAGTTAACTAATGTACCCAAAACATGCAAGAATGCTAATTTCAAGCTATATTAAGTACAAAGTTGCCCAATTGAGGTGCAAATGGGAACAAATCAAGTACAATTAGCCCTAATTGGGGTACAAAAGTTAACTAGTGTAACCAAAACATGCAAGAATGCTAATTTCACGCTATATTAAGTACAAAGTTGCCCAACTGAGGTCAACTGAGGTGCAAATGGGAACAAATCAAGTACAATTAGCCCTGATTGAGGTACAAAAGTTAACTAGTGTACTCAAAACATGCAAGAATGCTAATTTCACGCTATATTAAGTACAAAGTTGCCCAACTGAGGTGCAAATGGGAACAAATCAAGTACAATTAGCCCTGATTGGGGTACAAAAGTTAACTAGTGTAACCAAAACATGCAAGAATGCTAATTTCACGCTATATTAAGTACAAAGTTGCCCAACTGAGGTGCAAATGGGAACAAATCAAGTACAATTAACCCTGATTGGGGTACAAAAGTTAACTAGTGTAACCAAAACATGCAAGAATGCTAATTTCACGCTATATTAAGTACAAAGTTGCCCAATTGATGTGCAAATGGGAACAAATCAAGTACAATTAGCTCTGATTGGGGTACAAAAGTTAACTAGTGTAACCAAAACATGCAAGAATGTTAATTTCACGCTATATTAAGTACAAAGTTGCCCAACTGAGGTGCAAATGAGAACAAATCAAGTACAATTAGCCCTGATTGAGGTACAAAAGTTAACTAGTGTAACCAAAACATGCAAGAATGCTAATTTCACGCTATATTAAGTACAAAGTTGCCCAATTGAGGTGCAAATGGGAACAAATCAAGTACAATTAGCCCTGATTGGGGTACAAAAGTTAACTAGTGTACCCCAAAACATGCAAGAATGCTAATTTCACGCTATATTAAGTACAAAGTTGCCCAACTAAGGTGCAAATGGGAACAAATCAAGTACAATTAGCCCTGATTGGGGTACAAAAGTTAACTAGTGTAACCAAAACATGCAAGAATGCTAATTTCACGCTATATTAAGTACAAAGTTGTCCAATTGAGGTGCAAATGGGAACAAATCAAGTACAATTAGCCCTGATTGGGGTACAAAAGTTAACTAGTGTACCCCAAAACATGCAAGAATGCTAATTTCACGTTATATTAAGTACAAAGTTGCCCAATTGAGGTGCAAATGGGAACAAATCAAGTACAATTAGCCCTGATTGAGGTACAAAAGTTAACTAGTGTAACTAAAACATGCAAGAATGCTAATTTCACGCTATATTAAGTACAAAGTTGCCCAACTGAGGTTCAAATGGGAACAAATCAAGTACAATTAGACCTGATTGAGGTACAAAAGTTAACTAGTTTACTGATTCTTTGCAAGTGCGACGATTATTCCCTGTTCTACCACACATTTTACACTTAATTACACGTTTCTCAATCTGTGATGCAATCCTCCGTGTCCTTCTACGCCCAGGCTGAGATAGACAATCAGGTGCATGAATGATGTCATCATCATCTACAGGGAACATATGCATATCAAACGTAGGAATAGGGTTTATAACTGCTTGGTATGCTTGTTGATATATCTCAACTCGGTAGTATTGATCGGTGAAGTCATACGGTGAAGTGACTTTGACTCGATACAAGCACAAACATGTCTGCATGGTATTTTATCAATCTGCCATGCTCCGCAAGAACAAACTCTGCTCTGTAAATCCATAGCATACGATTTATCCTGCTCAATCACCTCAAAGCTCCAACCGCTAGACATGACAACTTTTAAGTTAGGAGAACGCATATGATTGATTACCAACTTCTTCTCTTGCTTGGGACATAATTGACCAACCATCTTATGATATTCTTCTCGTCTATCATGCATCATAACCATTATTTGCATGCGTATGTGATCAACCATGTCTGCAACTGGCATAAATCGGGCTAGTTTAACCCAGTTAATCCAGCTTTCTGCTTGATTATTGTTTATTACCCCTATCGATCTCCATTGAATAAGGAATTTGCCCAACATAGTGGGTCAGACTGCATAATAAGTCTCTGGCAAGCGGCATTGACTCCAAGATGCTGTCTATATGTCGGGTATGCTCCTGCCTTGTAGGCGCATATGCAGCTTTCATAAAAACAGAACACCAATGTTTCTTGTTATGTAGAGGGTACTTCCTTAATACCTGAATTTAAAATAATAGAACAGTAATGTGCTTAATGTTATGAAGTAGAGTTTATTTCATATAATTGTCTCAAAAACAAATATAATGGAAACTTACCTGTTTCTTAAAGTTATCCACTAAGTGTCTCAAGCAATATGCATGGTGGCTACCGGGAAATATCACGGGGAGGGCCTTGAGAAGACCTGGATGTCGATCGGAGAAGAAAGTAAACCTTAATAATCCAGGCAGATATTCAGAATCTAAGACACTTCTCAGCTTAAAGCAGAACCATTCCCAATTAATATCATTTTCAGATTCAACAACTGCATATGCTAACGTGAATAAGTCATCATTAGCATCCTTACTGACAGCGCTGAGTAAGACTCCTTTATGTTTATTTTTAATATGGGTGCCGTCTAAGAATATCAATGGCCTGCATCCCCTAAGAAAACCAAGAAGGCAGGCACTGAAACATATAAATAGCCAACGAAGTTTTTGACTGATTGGGTTAATCTCATAGTCTGCAATACTTCCAGGGTTTGTCCTATTCACAGCATTACAGTACTACCTCAACTTGTCATAAGATCCCTTTTCAGCTCCATGGATGTCATGCATAGCTAATTCCTTACCCATCCATGCTTTATGGTACCTAAGTTCCACACCATATTCTCTGTGGATATCTTTCAATATGGTAGAGGGCCGATAACATGGCTCTGATCTCAATTTATCCTTCACTACGTTAGCAACCCAAGCAGAATCGGCTTTAGGATGTCCCCTTGTCCGAAGATTACCCTCACCACATGTGTGCTCTAAATTGCATTTTCGAATGCCAAATAATTTATCAGCTTCATGCCTTGATGCATAGATTCTCCATTTGCAATTTTCGTTACTGCAAACGGCCATGATTTTTTTGCTGTCATTTTTCTTGTATTTAAATGACCGTAAAGTAGACACTGCATGATTCTTAAGTATAATTCTGAACTCCTGAGCATCCTTGAATGTTTGACCCTCTCCATATATGCAATTCCTCCATGCATCAATTGAGCTGCTTATTAAAGCAAATTCATTGTGCGATGCATTGGTCGAACCAATTTCCTCCTCGACTGCATCCCTTGAGGTTGACAAATGAAGTATAATTTTATGTAGAATAATTCATCATTGTGGTATAATTTCAATAAATGAAGTACAATTTCATAACAATATAAGTATAAAACGCAGAAATTGCAATACAATTTTTTGGATAATTCGTTAGTAGAACACTTGAAAATTAAATAAGAGACTCAGAAAATTGAAGTACGAGTTAAAATAAAAATAAGTACAATTTGGAACACCTGAAGTACAGAACTTCAAATGAAAGAGTACAGATCTAGATAAAACCTTGGCTCTTGCAGTATAATTTCGGGATGATACATTAGTACACGCTTAAAAGTTAAATAATAGGTTCAGATAATTAAAGTACAAGTTCAGATAAAATGAAGTACAACTTCATACATTTGAAGTGTAGAACTTTAATGAATAGAGTACACGTTTAGGTAGAATGATGTATAAAATGAAGTATGATTTCAAAAAATAGAAGTACAATATTAACAAAGTGAAGTACAAATTCGAAATACCTGAAGTATAGAACTTCAATGAAAAGAATATACCAAATTTAGGTGAAATTATGTAAGAACTGAAGTATAAGTTTAGAAATTCGAAGTACAACTTTTGAAAGTATAAAGTACAATTTCAGAACAACTGAAATATAAAACCTTGGCTCTTGTAGTATAATTTCGGGATGATACATTAGTACACGCTTAAAAGTTAAATAATAGGTTCAGATAATTAAAGTACAGGTTCAGATAAAATGAAGTACAACTTCATACATTTGAAGTGTAGAACTTTAATGAATGGAATACAAGTTTAGGTAGAATGATGTATAAAATGAAGTATGATGTCAAAAAATAGAAGTACAATATTAACAAAGTGAAGTACAAATTCGGAATACCTGAAGTATAGAACTTCAATGAAAAGAATATACCAGATTTAGGTGAAATTATGTAAGAACTGAAGTATAAGTTCAGAAATTCGAAGTACAACTTTTGAAAGTGTAAAGTACAATTTCAGAACAACTGAAGTATAAAACCTTGGCTCTTGCAGTATAATTTCGGGATGATACATTAGTACACACTTAAAAGTTAAATAATAGGTTCAGATAATTAAAGTACAAGTTCAGATAAAATGAAGTACAATTTCATACATTTGAAGTGTAGAACTTTAATGAATAGAGTACAAGTTTAGGTAGAATGATGTATAAAATGAAGTATGATTTCAAAAAATAGAAGTACAATATTAACAAAGTGAAGTACAAATTCGGAATACCCGAAGTATAGAACTTCAATGAAAAGAATATACCAAATTTAGGTGAAATTATGTAAGAACTGAAATATAAGTTCAGAAATTCGAAGTACAACTTTTGAAAGTATAAAGTACAATTTCGGAACAACTGAAGTATAAAACCTTGGCTCTTGCAGTATAATTTCGGGATGATACATTAGTACACGCTTAAAAATTAAATAATAGGTTCAGATAATTAAAGTACAAGTTCAGATAAAATGAAGTATAACTTCAGATAAAGTGAAGTCCAACTTCGAACACTTGAAGTATAGAACTTCAATGAATGGAGTGTTGTTTACATGAAGTACAATTTCAGAACACCTGAAGTATATAAATTCAATGACAAGAGTACAGACATATATAAAATGATGTATAAAATGAAGTATAATTTTAAAAAATAGAAGTACAATTTATGTAAAGTGTAGAACAATTTTTGAACACTTGAAGTATAAAACCTTGGCAACTTCAGTACAGTTTCGGTTAAATGAATAATTTCAGAAAACAAAAAGTATAATTTTGTTTAGATTACGTACAATTTGGAACACTTCAAGTATAAACCTCTACAAGTTACAGTACAGTTTCAGATAATCCTTTAGTATAGAACAGTTGAAGTATAAAACTTACATAATAAAGTATAATTTTTGTGAGATGATGTACAATGATAACTGCAATGAAGTATAATTTAGAACGCTCCAAGTACCGAAAGATTTTCAAATAAACAGAGTGCAATTTCAGAACACTTCAAGTACAAAACTTTACAAACTATAGTACAATTGAGATTCTGTAGAGATATTACCTTAAAACATCACTGCTTTTCTTTTCTTTGCTGCTTGATTCATCTTTTCGGTTTACTAGGATGTCAACAATGTTCATCTTCAATGTCAAATGCAGTAAGACCATATTCATGACATCATCGTCATCAGTTAAACTCACGTACAATCTTTGATGTGGAGCTATATATTGCAAACTGAAATGCTCTGCTTTGATTTCACTCCATTTTCTTGCGAGATTAATGTACATATCTATTAAAGTCATACTATCCTTAATTGACATTATATGGAGCTGGTCTTTGTAGCAGCAACTCCCCAACACTTGATTGAGCACACTTGCTTCACTACTGGTTGACATTGTCGGAAAAATATAAGAAACTCAGAAGCAACTGGGAAGAAACTGAGAAGAAGATGAAACCCGAAAATGATGAAAATAAAAAGAGAAGAAGACAATGCAGCTGTCGGGTTGGTGGTTTTTGGCTCTCACCGTGCAGCTTGTTGCGTTTTTTCTATTCTTTCTGTTTCTGGTAATGAGTTTATGATAGGGTTTACTGTTTGCTCATCCGGTTGGAGAAGAAGTGAGAAAAAATGTATGAAAAATATGATACTTAAGGGTATTTTTGTCAAATCAAATGAGTAGGGAGTAATCTCTAACAATTTAACAAAACTAGGGTGTTTGTTCTAATAAAAATCAAGTAGGGATTGATCACTAAAATGGAAAGTGCATTTGGTACTTTTTAATAAGTCCCCCTTTAAACTTTAGTAATAATCTCCTAATATTTTAATATATATTTTTTATTTTTGTAATAATTTCTAGTTTACATATATTTAAAATTTTGGTAATAGCTTTTATTAATTCTTTACATATTTTAATTTTGTAAAATTTAAAGTAATTTTTTTGGCCCATATTTACAATCAAATAATTTACAATTAAGTTAGTTTAGGCTCACTAGGACACTTTTATTTTATTTGTTTGAGAATATATTTATCAAAAATAAACTTTAGAAATTAGAGGAAAGATAATTTTTTAACTGATTATTTAGTTACTTATATTGAGAAAAATATTGTTAAAATTTTTGACATTGATTGGATCATTAATGAATATTATGATATGAAAGAACGTTGTGCTCAATTTAGATGACAACATATATTTTGAATTCATAAATTATATAATTTATATTTAAATTTTTACATTTTTTAATTTTTACCCCATAATTTCAATTTTGGATCCATCCTTGGATCTAATAGATATCATTCAACGCTTTTATTAATGTATCTCCACTTCTTATTTTGACACACCTTTCTTTCTTATATATCTTTAGACTAACAACAATCATCAAAAGGGAAAAAGATTAAAGAGGTTGCATCAATCTAACAATCAATACTGCATATCATCAAAAGGAAAAATATAATTGGACTTATTTTTATGATCCAATGACCTATACCATAATACCACCTATATAAATGCATAGAGACTCTCAATTAAAACATGGGAAAAGTGCTATTGCGCTATACACTTTTTTAGATCACTCAATACTTTTGCCCAACTTATTGACTTAAGGGTGTCAAAATCAAACCCAACCCGATGATACGACAATGACCCACCTGAAAAAAATTAGGTTTGGATTTGGGATTTTCGGGTTTGGGTCAAATTGGGTTAGACCCGAAAATGACCCAAGAAAGAAAAATAAGGTTAAGTTATTTTCGGGTCAACCCACGTAACCTAAAAAAATAAGTGGGTGATCCAATAATCCAATAAATCTGACCCAACCCACCTGAAAAATTTAACTAATTAAAATAAAATATAAATAATACATATATATATATCCAAAAATATAGATTTTGAAAATTCAATTACAATTTACAAATTTACAAATTACAATAACATTATTAACAAATAAGTAATAACACTTCCATTTTTCCAATTCAAAGACGATTGAATTTGATATGTTTTTGTCTTTCGACTTTAATTTTCACTATTTTGTGGTTAATTATGCATTTTGATCATTTGATGGTTGTCATCAAAATTGTTATTTGAACAATAGTTTGTTATTTTTTTTGTATTCGGAGTACTCATGATATGACAAGCTATTGTGTTTCTTAGACTTTAATTATTGTGTCAAGTTTTAGATTTTATTGTAGATCAAATTTCTATTCAATTATTATGTTGGAATTTATAAATATGAAAAGTAAAATAAATAGATCAGGTTGGGTTGGGTTGGGTCAGGTTTTTCAAGTTGTTGGGTGACCTGACTAAAAATTAAGTCAACCCGAACCTAACACGAAATTTCATGGGTCAGGTTAGAATTAAACTTTTTGAGTTTAACATCGAGTTAGATTATGTTTAATTTTAATATTTTTATTTTATATTTTTACTTTAACCCAATTCGAATCCATCCAACCCGTACGAATTGACACCTTTATTATTTGTATAATTTAACAAACACAAATGAAGTATGATGGTGACATTTCAATATCAAATCAGCTACTCCACCTAAATCTGAATTGTCAAATTTACCCTTGCACATCATGACAAAATAGTGACATGTCAATGGATAAGGATCAAGTATATGGGCATTCTTGTCATTTAAGTTATAAACCAACCTCAACATAATTAATAAGTGGTGTACTGCAAAATGACCCTTTTTTAAATTCTCTTGCTGAATTAGAAAATGAATAAATAAATCTGAAAATAACCTCTCCATCTTCTTTTTCTTGTTTGTTGTTCTTCGCTATAACCATATCTTTCAGATTCCTCAGATTTGCTTGCAAATTGCAGAATTACAAAAATCCCTCCTCCAAAAATTTATTAGCCTCATAAAATTTTTGAAAAAATTCCCTAAAAATTCCATTTTCCAGGTGACGGAAATCCCACAAAATATATCTCGTTATCTACATGTCTGTGTGCTCAAACGTATACGTATGCAAATAATATGAACTTCCCATTTCACTGAAAGGTCCATCCACATATATGTATATATATTTGTTTGTATGCACTGTAACAGAGAGAAGATATCAAGAGTTGACTGCCCTTCACAGGTTTCCATCGAACGATTCCACCAGCCGCCCATTGAGTTGAAACGGTGTTGGTTTGGTTTTGATGGTTGATGGATTTCTCGATGTTATCCTGATTGCCGGGGGAATCAAGGGCTGATTTAGTATTTTTGTTAGGTACAGTTCTTGGTTTTGGGAATTTTAAAATTTGTTCTGGAAACTGTGGGATTATCGCATGAGTTGTGATTGAACTAGGGTTCTGAGTGATGGTGGTCTCAGGGAATGACCCGGTGGAATCGTTTTTGAACTCGATTCAGGTGATTAAAAATGCATTTTCTCCTCTAGAATCGAATATTCGGAATGTTGCCAAGAATTTCGAGCATTGCTTTAATGGGGCATCGAAATATGGGAACTTGAATGGTATTGTTAATTATGCTAATAGTGAGCCGGTGGCAGCTCAGTTGGATTTGAAGAAGAAGAGTGGTCAACAGATTGTTGCCAATAGCAATGATAGGAAAAAAGGGAAAGTTCCTATCAGAATATTTGTTGGAGTATTTACGGAAAAAGGTGGAAGTAATGTTCATAATAATGTACATGTTAGTGATGATGGGGTAGAGAAATTTAATGTAAATTTTTCAAAGAAAGGGTTGAAAGAGAGGTATGGAAATAATGGTGGGAAGGAGGATAGGAACTCATATGGGAATTGCTTGCATTTTGATCTGGCATTGTCGTTTTTGATTAATGGTTTTATACAGGCTTTTCCTAGACCGTTCAAGTCTGAGAAAAAGCGGGTGCAGAAGACGGGTAATGAGGGTAGTTTTGGTTGCGAAGATTCACATGTGAAAGTGGAAGTGAAATCGAAAGTTTGT
Organism: Jacaranda mimosifolia; assembly: GCA_018894105.1. Taxonomy (NCBI): domain Eukaryota; kingdom Viridiplantae; phylum Streptophyta; class Magnoliopsida; order Lamiales; family Bignoniaceae; genus Jacaranda; species Jacaranda mimosifolia. The sequence goes on from CM032125.1 coordinate 4,821,246, forward strand.
GGTGGAGTTAAGCAGGAGGAGTTGAAGGGTGAAGAAGGGAAAGATTTTCCCTTTGAGTATTTTAGAGCATTTGTGGTTGATCAGTTAAATCATTTGCTGAAATTTGATGTGGGTGTTCAAGAAAATGGATGTAACAATGCTGAGCATAAACCTTCGGCTGCACCTGTTAATCAGGTCGACCATTTTAGGGCACTTTTCAGTATTTTAGAAGGTAAAAGAGCAGATGTTAATGGATTTTTCGGGAATTTGAAGTTTGCACGAGTGGGAGGAGTGCCATCAAGTATTGTTGGAGTGCCTTCCGTGAAAGACATGGGGGATGAGGGAATTAACAATGCTGTTAATGAGGAAGAAAGTGGAGGCAGTTCGCCACAAAAATTGGCCAATGGATTGCTAAGTATTCCATTGTCCAATGTTGAGCGTTTGAGATCGACTCTGTCAACTGTATCATTGACAGAATTGATTGAGCTTCTACCGCAGATAGGGAGACCTTCGAAGGAAGACCATCCTGACAAGAAGAAACTGTTCTCTGTTCAGGACTTCTTCAGATACACAGAAGCTGAAGGTATACTTTTCTCTTCAAGATCTCTGTAATTTGACTGGAAATGATTGACAATAGTACAAAAAGAGACATGTTATTATGGCTTATGGTTTCTTCTAAGGTCTCCATACTTGCGGAGGCCTCTTTATGGGTCCAATGCTAGAATGTAGACAGCTTTAGAATGAGAGAGCTATGCCTTCTTCCACTGATGAACTTATTTGCTATTGTGATCACGGCCCAAACGAGCCTGGAGCATGTGCTCCGGGTTGCCAATAGTGGAAGACAGGCTCACCTTTAGATATAAGATTTCCTTGTGCTTATTATATAAATTCTTGGTTGCCACCTAAGAAGAAAAATAGCTGTAACAAGAGAGATCCCATTCAATGGCAGGTCATTTCTTCAGTAGGTAACCATTCGTAAGTGAATCATTGATTTGTCCAGGAGGAATTCAATGGATAGAGCTTCCCTAGTTCGCCTCCTCTTATCTACTATTTGTAGCTTAATGAAGGGCCCTGGGCTTTTCCTTGAGTTAGAGTTGGACTGCAGCTGCCCCTTAATCTGGGTAGAAAAACAATTGCTATGACCCTTGGCCTTGAAATTGGAAGCGTCCATTATCACATGACCTTTTCTGCTTACTAAAATATATTTTTGATTAGTGTCATAACAATATAAATCTGATCCTATGTATGCAGGAAAGAGGTTTTTTCTGGAGTTGGATAGAGATGGTGATGGACAAGTTACACTGGAAGATCTTGAAGTTGCCATGAGAAAGAGAAAACTACCTAAGAGATATGCTCATGAATTCATGCGTCGTACTAGGAGTCACTTGTTCTCAAGATCTTTTGGTTGGAAACAATTCTTGTCCTTGATGGAACAGAAAGAGCCAACCATTCTTCGGGCATATACCAGTCTCTGTCTGAGCAAGTCTGGGACACTAAAGAAAAGTGAAATCTTGGCATCCCTGCAGAATGCAGGACTTCCTGCAAATGAGGATAATGCTGTTGCCATGATGCGATTTCTGAATGCTGACACAGAGGAGTCTATATCTTATGGGCATTTCAGGAATTTCATGCTTTTGCTCCCATCAGACCGACTTCAAGAAGATCCACGGTGAACTAAAGTTTCCCATTTTGTTCTACCTCTAATAGAAGTGTTGTGAATTCTGATATTATATTTTATTCCTGGTTTGATTTTTGTTCTTCCCCATTAATTTTAGATGCATAAGATGAACAATTACAAGGGAATCTACTGGGAAATACAAGTGTCATTGAAGATGTTGTTGGCTGAACTAACACAACCCCCCCCCCCCCAAAGAGAAACACCCACACACACACACAAAAAAACAACATTTATATCAATTCAGGTGTAATTTAGTATTCTATATTGAGAAATAATTCTTTCAATTTAGCTTAAGGATTTCCTTGATCTTAGCCTTTCCTAGTCAGTTCTCTAGTAGAATTGTATATATTTAAGTCTACAAATCCATTCTAAAATTTCTCTATTCAATTTAGTCAATTGAAGATTAAGATTTGCAGCTCTTTAATGATGAGACTCCATTAACTTATTCTAATATAGATTCTTCAAAAGCTTTAGACAGATTCCAAGGTTTTATTACAGCTTTGAGAGATTTCAAAAATCAAATCCCAATGTTTGTACAAGTAGCATAATTTTGGGTATAATATAGGTCACTCCTCCATCAAAATAGAAATCACTCTCTTTTTATAATATATTCGTATTTCATAGACTTCTTGTTTGATGAACTCTCATTGTATCAGCTTTTGCCTAGCAACTCACACTAACTTTTTCTTCCCGACTTACAGAAGTATCTGGTTTGAAGCTGCTACTGTGGTTGCTGTTCCTCCGCCCGTGGAAATACCTGCCGGCAGTGTTCTAAAATCAGCATTGGCTGGAGGACTTTCTAGTGCATTATCTACAGCTTTACTGTATCCTGTTGACACGGTTAAGGTAAAGTCTTGGAAACAGATACGTCTATTGTAATGATGTCTGTTTTGGTCTTTCTCTAGTTATATTTTGATTTTTTTTAAAGGTATAGTTTAGCAATTGTATTGATAATGATTTCATGAACTTATGGTGATGGTTTGGTTGCATGTTGTTAGCATAGTGTTCCTGCTTTTTCTGGTGTGGGATTTATTTTGCAACGAGTCATTTGTTCTTTCGGTACCCTTAAATTATATAAATGATAATTTTATGGCAGTAATGCTTGCCTTTTGTATTCAAATCTATCCAACTATGTTAATAGATAGGTGTACATGCACATACATCTGAGCACTTCTGTAATTCCATCATATCTCACGCACTTAGTGATCAGTATTGTTCGAAGGCAAGGGCAAGCTGAGTGATTTTGCTAGTAGCACAGCTCTATTGGAAGTCTTGCAAACTGCTGATGAAACTTGATTCCGAATAACGAGTTTGGCAAACTTTATGGAGAATTGTTTTAAAGACTAGATTTTTTAAAAATTGATTTTTATAGTTGATCTTTGATCATTAATTGGGGTATTCAATTGCAAGAGTTAGGGTTAGGCATTAGTGGAAAAAATAAAAAAGAGAGGAAACCATACTGGAAAATAAAATTATTACTGCATGCAATTTTGGCTGAATGTTTTTTTCTTGGATTAGCAGACTAAACTTAGTACATATATGGCTACAAAACTCAACTGGAAACAACTTTTGATAACTCCCCATGATTTAGGTTGCTTGAATTTTTTGCCACATGCTCAACTTTTTCTTGATGTTGTACCTTCATTGTGGTTAGAACTTTCAGTTGCATCATTATAGTTTTCATGCTTATTTATGGTACATGATATTACTGTTTTGTGGAGTTGGCTGAAGCATCTTATATTCCTTCACCAGCTGACTTTTCAACTACTGTAATGATATGATATGGGGAATCTTAATCTGGCATGCCATTTGGTGGTTGTTGCGATTGTATGGTGATTGGTTTTTAGTAAATATTGTCCGGACAGATCCACTGGAATGAAGTTAGAACTAAACAATAATGAGGCAAATAGGTGCACACACTGCATTTTACAGGTTATCTAATTTCAATGTTCCCTGAGGCAATCTGACTGTTCTCATCTGGTTTGTCTGTCAGACAAGAGTGCAAGCTTCAACCCTGACCTTCCCGGAAATTATATCCAAGCTTCCTCAACTTGGAGTCCGGGGATTATATAGGGGTTCAATTCCAGCTATATTAGGGCAATTTTCAAGGTATAATTTGATTAGTTGTTCTCTGTTTAAAAATTTACTTTCTAACCGGATGTTAATTCACTGAATAGTGCAGTCATGGTCTCCGAACTGGAATTTTCGAAGCAAGCAAACTTGTGTTGATAAATGTTGCACCAACACTTCCAGAATTACAGGTTAGGGCCACGATGGTCTATTTTATTTTTAGCTCCTTTTCGTATTTTACATGTTCTTTCAGCAATGTTCATGGGATAGTTCATAGTTAGCTCATTTGTGACAGTCTAGCTAATATAGATACATTTGACTGCTTTTTATTTGGGCTTTAGTGATTGTTTAATTATTGTTAATTGCCCATATCATAGCTATGCTTTTATCTCACACCTTTTCACTTTATTCTAAACTAGTGCTTCTTTGGATGTTGAGTCCGCTTTGTTCTAAGTTGTCAGTTATCTGAGGAAATGCCATGAAGAACTTCCTCTATTTATTAACAGTGTTTGGTAATAAAGCTTTAGTGTTTGGAGAATATACTTATTATGAGCATGGTGTTTAGGTTCAATCTATGGCATCGTTCTGTAGCACTTTTCTCGGAACAGCAGTGCGCATTCCATGTGAGGTGTTGAAGCAAAGATTGCAGGCTGGTCTATTTGAAAATGTGGGGGAAGCTATTGTAGGAACATGGCAACATGATGGTCTCCGGGGCTTTTTCCGTGGGACTGGTGCAACTCTGTTCCGGGAAGTTCCATTCTATGTTGCTGGCATGGGCCTTTATGCTGAATCCAAGAAGGTAACATATCTCATTTTCAAAGTGATATATTGAACTTTTTGCTTGGCAGCGGATTTTGTCTTAGTTATTTGTTCTTTTGTGTGGCCTTAATAGTAATAGAATTATCAACTTTTGCCCTTTTGATACATGTACTTTCATCAAAAAGGGCCTTGCCATAATCATGAGGGTTTCTCTGCCTGGATCAGTGATGCAGTTTCCAGTTACAGTCTGAGCGGCTGCAAAAGGATTTCTTGATCTGAAATCTTCTTCTTGGACTCCTCATCCTATGCCTTAATGATTTGCAGTGTAAACTTGGTTGTGCGTGTCTATATATATATGTATATAATATGACTGAGTTATTGGTCCATCCCTTGGATAGAGTTATACGACATTGTAGAAAATGGGCCTTTTAGATATAGGACTTATAGAAGATGATAAAGTGGTAATTTTGGAGAATATTGTTCAATGATACCCTGATCTTTCAGAGAAGCAACTCTGTTTTGTATGCTAATATGAGCTAAAGGTCATAATGTCCATCTGTCGACCTATGTTTAACTCTACTTTCGAATAATTTTTAACTGGATTACTTGAAGTGAAATCGGTGCTGCGGCTGACCGAAGTAGGCAAAACTTCATTAGACTGGTCAAGCAATGATAAGAACTCATTAATGCTTGCTTTGTAGTGATTTGACCACAAAAATGGAGTGCAGATTTGTGTAACACTGGCCTGGAATCTTAGTTTGGAAGGCCAAATTTGTGCTCAATTTTAATTATGCCCTGGCTATTCTGCATGGCAGTTTCAGAAGATTCAATCAATGTAGCACCATAAACCGTCATTACTGAGTTTTCGAATTTGGGAAAACTAATATAGATAAAATTTCTTCATTTCCATGTCTTGACTGATAGAAACTCATTGATGACATGATTCTGTTCAATTACATTTATCTTATTACCAATTGCACCATTTCAGGCTGCCCAGCAGCTTCTAGGACGGGAGCTAGAACCTTTGGAAACTATTGCTGTTGGGGCGTTATCTGGTGGGCTGGCTGCTGTCTTGACAACTCCATTTGATGTAATAAAAACAAGGATGATGACTGCTCCTCCAGGACGACCAGTGACATTGTCGATGGTAGCATTCTCTATTCTTCATCATGAAGGGCCTCTCGGATTATTTAAAGGAGCTGTACCCCGGTTCTTCTGGATTGCTCCACTTGGTGCCATGAATTTTGCAGGCTACGAGCTTGCAAGAAAGGCTATGGTAAAAAACGAGGAAACTAGTGAAGCCCTTGTGCAGAAATAGATCGCCAGCTTTGCCAGTTCCTCAGAGGTGAAAGTCTTAGTACACCACCTCTCCAAAGCCATTTTGTTTTGTAATGTGAAAGCTGCCTGCAGGAATTTTTTTTTTTTGAGCTGTTTCCTAGATACAATAGCTGTTCATGCCCATAGTCTATGCGTCGAAAATTCCCTTTTTTGCTCACTATGATATGTTTTTCCAAGTTTCCTTGGCACAAATTCTAGTTCTTGAACTTGGGATTTACTGCTAAAGAAGATGGTTACTGGCTCTATTTGGGAACCTTTCATGTACTTTTTTCATTCTCATATCATTCTTTCACTTAAGATGCAATAAAAGCCAGATGAAGATGATGATATATTGTCAATGTTCTGTGGGTACTGTGAGACTTAATGAAGTTAACACTGTGGAGACGGGAGGTTCTGTTGAACCGTTCCGTTTTGTTGGAACTGTGTGATGAAATGGATGGTTGTGATAGAAAAATGGGTATTTTAAGGACTCTGTTGTAGGGCATTTCTTGTATAATGGAGACTGAGGACCATCAGTATTTCTAGATATCTTGAGGTTTTCGATTGTGTGGCCAAATAGAGAGAAATGTTAGCTAATTCTTTGTTACAATTAATTGGTATTGCTGGGAAGGCATCCCAGATGGGCTTCTACTCTTGGTGTTGAGTGTTTGATATATGCCATTAAATTTCAAAATTGTGTGTGTTAGTTGATGTTAAAACAAGATTGATATGTGTTTGGGAGTGATCTTTCTGAATTGACTTGGGTCTATTTGACAAGCAAGGTTGGATATACCTGTCTGGGTTAGTTATATCATTAGTTGAGCCAGATCTTGAGGACATAAAAGAATATTAGGATTGTCGGGCTATGTTCGATAGGAACTGGAAGATCCTATTTTAGGTCAAATACCTAGCGACAAACTCTTAATATTCTTTTAGTTATAGTATTTCCGAACAAACCTTTGTATGCCGAGCTCAAAGGTCTTATTGATGGCATCGATATTAGTGGTGGTGATGATATTGATTGTGATCTTGATCTAATCAGTGGTCAAATTAAAATTGCACTATAAGGGAATAATTAAAGATGGTTCAAGATTGTATATCTGAGAATAAATTTACCATAAGAGTATTCATAGCTGAATGTCACTTAACAGATATAATGTGAGTGAAGCAGTTTAATTGAAAGTATTCCCAATATCCAAATTCAACAAACTAATGACTCATTGGATCAATCTGTCTGTATTCAACTAAAAAGAATGCAAATCTCTTCATCAAAAGAATAATTAATGGATTTACTTACACCTAAACCAGAGACTTTTAGATCCATAACTCAGTGTGAGTTTCTTAACTAACTCTTAAAAAATAATGATCATAATTGGACCCTTCTATATGTTAACCAATTAAATGTCCATAGGAGATGACTTAAAATATTTTGGTCATTAAAAGGTACAATTAACTGTCAAAGTGAGCCTACCACAGTGGGGAAAGGGGAAAATATTCCAGCCCTCAAAGAGTCTTTTTGAAAAAGAAAAAGAAAAGGAAAAAGAAAAAGAAAAGCTTGGACTTGGGAAAGGAGATTTTGGTCATAAGACATATATAGCTCCAAGTTGATTCTTTTGGTCAAGCCCCTAAATTGTTCTTCATAGTTTCCGCGTTGTCCTCAAAAGTCAACCAAATTCCACTATCTCTAAAACTCAAAAAAATAATGATGGATGAGATGGCGAAGAATATATGGTACATAATTTAGTACAATCTAGGGATGTGAATTCATGTTAGAAATAATTGTCACATGTACAAGAGTGTGAATAGTATCTTTCAGATCTAACAACGTTTGTGCAAGTGAATTATGAATTGTTATATATATATATATATAATATTTTTATTATATAATAAGTAAAATATTTGATATTATTATTCAAGTTTACAGCATGCTTCGATTTGACGAGGGTAATTGACAAGTGTGACTTCAAACAATGGATTTCTGATTCTAAATCAAGTTAGGTCGAGGATAACTCACATGTGAGATTTGACATAACGGATTTTTGATTTTGGGTCAAGCTAAGTTTTTTGAAGCTCATTGGACACATAACTTTAAATACATGCACGAGTTGATTTTAAGTTTGTTACGCCTTGGTCTTTTCAAATAAGATTTATAATGAAATAAAAATTTTCACAAACTTAACAGTGACAAGAATTGTGTTTAAATTATTAGCATGAATAATTAGTATACATGTATAGTGTCAATATAATAATATTGAAAATCTTGTCATAAACCATAATGACAAGTTCCATTATGCTAAATTATCACTATATGCATATATCGGATAATTACAATTTAGATCATATGTTATTGTCATTATTAAACCATATTTTGACATTAAAAAAAAAAGAAAATATTATCACTTAAAAAATATCATAACTGATAAAATAATCATTTAATAATATTATCACTCATTTTCTATCATTAATATGATATTTTCTTGTAATGATCAGACGAAACGAGATTCTCTATATCCTAATTTTCATTAAATTTAAGTTATTGTATGCCAACCCGATCTCTCAAACACTTCCCATGATTCATGCAAGGCCCTACAACATTAATAATAAAATGTAAGCTTTTGAAAATCATTAACACTTAAGGGCCCATTTGTTTTTATTTTTTGGATCCATTTTCATTTTTTGTTAAAAATAAAAATAAAAGGCCATCAACTTTTTCTCCATTTTCATAGATATTTTTATTCTCAAAATATTCTTCCAGATAAATTTTTACACACACTCTCTCTCTCCATTTTCACTTTTCATTTTCTCCTACTCATATTTGTACGGATTTAATACAAAAACACTATATTTTTCAAATGCAACTCGTTTTCAACCATATATAATCATAATATTTTAAATAAAACATTCAAATAATATTTTATTTTCAAAAATATTTTTATAACTAATTTTTTATTATTCTTTTTTATTAAAAAATAAAAATACCTCCAAAAAATAAATCCAAACGAGCCTATTACTTGTGTTTGTTTTACGTTATGATATCTCACAAATATCATTAAAAACATTGCTACCCCAAACTTAAATATATGTACAATTTAGGTAACATATTTATACAGTTAATGTAAGAAGAGGGTATGAAAGTCAACACGAAAAGACTGCGTTGAGTTAATGAGATTTCGGAAGTTGGCCGCAAAATAACAAAAAGATACTGTTGGATCATAATTAGGTTAGAAATCCATGCAATTTATTAATAAAAGGTTGCATGTGGTAGTGTGGTTGGATTCACTTACAAATTCCAAAATAATTATAGGCATATATATGGCAGACTTTCCATGCAGACAGTCTTCTGTTCCCATTTATTCCATCTTAGAATAATCCCTATGTAAGGGTAGATAAATTCATAACAAAATTATTATAAAAGTTAGAATATCAGTTTCAATCAATTCAAATATGATATTAAGAAATTTATAGCTTTAACTACAAAGAAAATCGACTCAGACAAATTCAAAGTAAATGCTTTTTAGCCAACTTTTACTACAGCCACTCCGTAGCAAATGCAGTAATGCGTAATTTTTTTTTCTATATACTAATTTTTTCAGGAGTAATGCATATTTAGTTTATTGCACTTGCGACCAATATTTATAGCTATAGATTGATAGTTAATAACTTTATGTCACTTATTATCTTAAAAAACTAAATTTGTTAAGAGAAGGTTATAGTTATAAGTTGTAACCATAGCTATGAAATTAATTTTGTAGCGAGTTTTTCATAGTATACCTAATTTTTTGATAGTGAATATTTGAAATTGAACTCGTAAATTAATAATAATATTTTTGTACTTTGTAATATTTGAATGTCCTAAATTATAAAATCAATTAAATTGTCTGATTGTTTATGTTAGTGTCCCACATCGATTAAATAAATAAGTAGTGGTCTTTATATATAATTTTGGATAATCTCACCTCTTGAGCTAGCTTTTGGGATTAAGTTAGGCTTAGGTTCATTCTTTAACAGGGTATCATAACCACCCATTTTGGATGTTGGGTTACCTAGTGTAGTTAAAGAATAGACCTTGTGCCTAACTCAACACCAAAAGCTAACTCAAGAGATGAGGATTGTCTAAGATCATATATAGAGACCACAATTTTATTTATTTCACCGATGTGGGATACTAACAGTTTATTATTTTATTGTATTGAAGTTTTAAACATATTTTAATATTGAAAAATTTCGAAATCATAATATTAAAGTTGAAGAGAGATATATAGAACTATTATATAAACTAATATTAAGAATCTATAGAGTCCAAAATGGTTCATACTTTACCAACCTAATCATCTTCTAGATTAATTTATATATATGTTAGGAAAACTCGTATTCTCCCTAGTTCAAATTTTCAAACTAAACTCGATTTTTGAATTTAATTATATGTTAAGATAAGTTAAATTACTTAAGAATCTCCACAAAGTCAATGATCAATTATAGCAAAGGAGTACAAAAAATAAGAGTTAGCATAATCCAAGGACATAATATGATGGACAGTTAGTTAATGCATAGAAAATATAAGGTTGTAGAAGTTAAGACACCACACTTAAAAAGGCGTAACAATGGTAATAAAAAATTAATGATGATATAAAAATTGTCACTAAGATAAATATTGATATTTATTTTTGTTTTGTAAGTACACAAGGATGTGTATTAAGTGATAAATTTTTTTATTTTCTAACAATATAATATTAATATTAATAAAAACTAATATATATTTTAGTTGTTGTCATTGATAATGATTAGTTACCCATAATGATAATCAAGTAGCAATAAAAATTATCACTATGATTATACTAAATCTTTATTATCATTATACACACGCTTAACTCCTTGTTAACAGTAACAATTTAGGATAATTATTGTCATCCTTAGAATTTTGAACAATTATTATTTAAATTTTTTTTTGGTCACTTATATAATATGTGTAATTAATTAATGACAATTTAAATATTATTACTCAATATATTATCAGTAATTTTTGGTCCCTTAAGGAATGTGGATATAAATGGTGCATGATTGTCATCAACTTGTGCCATAAGGTGTTGGGTTAAGTCTAGCAACGAGCTAGCATAACCCTCTTGTTTAGTTTTCGTCATTGAATTTGAAATCGTAAACAAATAATCGATGATAAGCCAGAGGAAGGAGATAGAATGAGAATACACATTCATTTGATCTTGATCCTTGTGTAGCGAAAATGAGAATAGACTAAATTTGATTTTGATCCTTTTAGAGCGAAAGCGAGACTAAGCTGGATTTGCACAGCCTTTCTAATTTTATTTATTTATTTATTTATTTATTTATTGTAGTATCATGCATGACAAAGTACATTATATAGTGGTGATTGGTTCTTATGCTACATTTTATTTTATTTTTTCAAATTTCAAACCGAATAGTACTATATAAAGTCAAAAGAAAGTTTGTTTACTTTTAGATTATATTTTAATTACTCATATTATTTTCTTCTTTTATTTGGCCGCATTTGATTTGCATTTAGGCCGTATATATACACATATATATATCTATATATTAAAGTATGACCAATCATGGGTTTATAATATAATTAGCTATTAATTCTATATGTATGATGAGGATTAATTAATTTAATCTCCTTAATTTCTTTCAGCTGACTTTGGACTTGTGAAAATCCCATTTCTTACATCTGACTTTGGCCTTAAAGATTATTTTCTCCAAGTGATGATTTTGTCACTTACTAACTAACATAAAGTTTGAATAATGTGAAAAATATAAAGATTGAACATATGTATAGTTTTGCCGACATCTAATTAATGATTATGCACATTACAACAATGGGAACTATTTCCAAAAAAAGATGCTACTTTTTTTTAGTTTCATAAAAAGCTGCTAAAATTTTGATTAAATCAGTTAATCATATCTTACAAAACCCTCTCTATAGACTGAATTTAACTCAGGCAACCTCATATAATGATGAGCTTAAAGGTTGTAGGATTATGAATTCACACATACGTAAGACTTAATTTGCATTGTTTGACTTGAGGGTGTGGATAGGGGGGGATGAATAATCGAATCCTACAATCTTTATAGCCACAATTGTGCCATGTCTGAGAGGGACAATTATGAATCAGATGAAACTTTTAAAGCATCATGCAAAATTCATGTCTCTAAGTCTCTAGTATCTCATTTCTAGATTGGGAAATAAATGGGGGTTTGATCTAATCAAGACTAACTAATCCATGCCCTAAATGAGAAATCGATCATTCAAAGATAGTTATATATATAATCAGGGACGAAGCCAGAATATTTTTATTATGGTAGGCAAAATTCTAAATTATCAAAAAAATTATATATATATACATTTCATCATATATACTAATCATTCAAAACCTATAGTTTCAAATTAAACAATCGATACGGTAAAAATAATGCATATTTTTAATAAAATTAAATGAAAGGCAATTATAATTTGAGGGATGACAAAATTGTAATATTTTAAAATTTTCAATATAAAAAATCAAGTTTCAATATTTTGAGGGGGGGCGACTACCCCTGTCTGTCCCCCGCTTCCGTCTATGTATATAATGTGAGTACAAGAAGTTCTGCTCTTGATTGGATACGTGCGACTTCAGGTTCTACATCAAAGATTTGATCTTGAAATCCAAAACAAAGGTTAAGATTGGATAACTCAGCAAAAATCCTTCGACGTTAAAGTCAGTTTAGGATTATGAATGAGGATAAAAAGAAGAGAAAATTGCTAGAATAATAAAGATAACATACCGGAAAATATTAAATATGAAGATATTTATAAAATTGTGAGATATGGATTAATGAGTAGGATTTGAATACGAACGTATAAGCTCATTCTACTAGGCTCACATCAATACACACACACTTATATGGTAAATGCCAAAATTTTCCACAATATCGCTACCAAAAAGATAATATTAGAGATAAAAATAACTAGTGATTATAAAATTGTTGCTGATGGTAAAATGTTAAGTGATAATTACTTTTGCTTTGTCATTAATGTTATATAGTAAGGGGCGGAACTTGTTATTTTGTCACAATAACAACTTTGATAGTGGCAAAAAGTAATTAATATTTAAACTGTAACTAATGAAATTAATTAATAATATATTATAATTTTATCTAATTAGTGACAATATAAATTGTCAATATGATTTATGACAATTTTTTTTTATTACTATACATATATTACTAATTATCTAAAATATTATTAATTTATCAAAATATTTAATTTGACATTTTTTTTTTATGAATATAATTGATGGCAACTTTCATATTGTCACTCGACATCCTGTCATTAAATTTCTTTTTCGTTTTCTTGTATGAAAGCTATGTTAAGAATAGGTCATTGTGCAATTTCTTCTTTTCACACGTCTATTGGTTTTGGTCTGCATGTTTTAACATGGCACATTCCACACGATGTAAGAGTTCTTTTGAGACTAATGAGATTACAAATTCTATTTCCCCTCTTTTGTGCTACCTTTCACTCTCTCCATGCACCTAAGGGGACTGCCTTTTAATTTCATTACGATTAAACTTGTCCTCTTATGAACAATGTGATGACCAAAAAATAATAAAATAATTGCTTTTCAACAAAGAAAAAAGAAGCAATTAAGAAAATGACAGTCATTATATAGAAAACGAAGTTAGTCATTATATAGATGAAGTTTGACAGTCATGTTGTGTTACCACGGCGCACTAAATATAGAATTGAGATTTAATTTTTTTTTTTTAAATTAATTGAGTTATCGTGTTACATTAATTATCACTTGATGTTTTTTAATATATATATATATATATTTTTTTTTATGTTCCCCAGTATGAATGAGAAGCATTTGGGTTCCATGATTCATCAATTTAGCTCCTTTATTTCAAATAGTATTTTATCTTTTATTTCATTTTACGGATGCGTGACAAGTGTATTAAATATGTTTTTAAAAAAAAATCACTTTTGGATTATATATACTTGGCTTGTAACCGTAAAATGAAATACAAATTGAAACAGAAATTTCAAAATGATTATATATATATATATATAAGAAATTATTTAATCAATACTTTCCAAAAGAGGGTCAAAAAAGGGCTAATAAATTAGCCTATGATACACACCATTTCTCAAAGAGAACGAAAGTGACTGCAAAAGAACCTAGTGAAGTGAAAGTTTGAAAAGGAAATTAATATGGAAAAGAGTTCTCTTGAAATGATAGCATTAGGTCACCCAAAAGATGCCATACACAAGAATTCTTAGTCCTAAGTGACCCCATTGATACTCTTTGAGATATGACCCTTTTTTTTTTTTACTTCACCAAATTACCTTTCTTTTCCTTTGGAAAAGTTGGAGGAAACTCACATGGAAAGTACATATATATCCTCTTGTCAAAAGTAAAATTCTTCTCTTAGTAGATGATTATGAAAATTCTATTATTATTTCTCGGTAAGTTTTAGTTATTTCCTAAGTATATATGTCAAATTGAAATATTCTTGGCAGCACCAGCGGCTTTAGGTATCGTGTCCATGATACTTTAGGCATCGTATCCGTGTCGTATCATGTCCAGAGGGGCTCCCAAGCCATGCCCAAGATGCTTTCGTCGAAGAAGAAAGCCGAATTCTCATGATATGGCAATGCTACTTGTGGCGAGTTCTCTTGGTCATTTTCTGCAGCCATTTGTTTGCAAATTAGTTCAAACAAATTGGCGTTCTGGCATTGAATGTTCAAGATTTCAGCCTGTGCCTTGGCCAGTTCAGCTTGGAGCTCACTGATTTGCTTCTGAAGCTGGCAAATGGCACCGGCGCAGCCATAGACTGGATCCCTTAGCCTAGCATTGGCTTCATAAACCATGCTGTTCACAGCATCTGCTCTTTGTGCCTCAGGCAGCTCCTGCAATGTAAGACTTGAAATTATAGACACGTGATAGAGATACAGAGTGGTTCGAACAGTACGATATTATAAAACCAAATATAGGCACGTGATAGAAATAGAGACTCGTTCAGACAATTTTTGAAATATATAAGTTGAGTTATGTGATAGGGATGAGGACTGGCTCATGCAGTTCCTATGATATAAAATTTGAGATTATAGACAAGTGATAGAGACAGAAACTAGGCTCAGACAATTCTTGAAATAGATAATTTAAGATTACGGACACGTGATAGAAATGGAGACTGGCTCAGACAATTCTTGAAATAGATAATTTAAGATTATAGACACGTGACAGAGATACAGAATGGCTCAGACAATTATTGAAATAGAAACTTAAGATTATAGACATGTGACGGAGATGGAGATTGGCTCAAACAATTCTTGAAATAGAAAATTTAAGATTATAAACACACAACAGAGATAGAGATTGACTCAAACAATTCTTGAAATAGAAAATTTAAGATTATAGACACATGACAGAGATGAAATTGGCTCAAAATGTTCTTAAAATACAAAATTTGAGATTATAGATACGTGATAGAGATATAAACTGACCGTGACAGTTCTTAAAATATAAAACTTGAAATTATAAATACGTGACAGAGATAAAGACTGATTCAGGCGGTTCCTGCAATATAAAACTTGAGATTACAGGCAAGTGACAAAGACGCGAGCCCGACCCACTTTGACTACTAACCTATATCTATAATTTCTTCTTTACATGTCTCTTTCTATAAATGGAGAGGATAGTTGAATTTTGGTTAATTAATGTGTGTGGTCGTGAACTTGAACAGCGAATTAGAGGTCATTTCAGTTAGGTGCCTACTCCCATTGACATTTGCAAGTGTCCCTTTTCAGTTTTGAAGACTGATATTGTGGTCTATTAATAAGTGAACCACCAAATATTGCATAAATAAAAGCAAGGAAAAATTAAAGTCAAGAAAAATAACTTGAAAATCCATCTTTCTTGGTAGCTCTATGGACTAAAGAAAGACTTTGCTTAGTGGATGGTGAAAGATTTCCACTTTGTGGAGAAAGAATATAAAGTTAATTTCACTTTTTTCCTTTTTCTTATACTTCCCTTTATTTTTTTGACTGAACGTAAATTTTTTTATTACTTTTTTTACTGTTCTATTTTTGGAAAATTGATTTTTACACCATTTTGGGACATTACAAAAAATTGAAGTACGATTTATAAATTTTACATAATAAAAGTGTCATTTTACAAATATGTATGTATTAATGACATTATTTTACAAATATCTACACACGTATTTCTACCTAAACAGTTGCTTTAAAGAAGATCTAAAACGATAGACCAACAACTTTTGGTCTTTTAGTAAATATTTATAACTTATAATTGATAATGTTATCTTGTCATTTTTATTCTTAAATAATAAACTAAAGAATAGTTTAATATTTTCCTTCAAATATGTAAGTTTAAGCAGGACTTAATTTTAAAAAAAAAACATTTTTGTTTCACTTTTTCCTACATTTTGGATTAATGTTTAAATATTTTCTACTTTTAATACTAACTATTTTTTTTTTAATTTTTCTAACAATCTAAAGTACACTTCACATTCTTGCTGCGGTAGGACATTAATGAGTCCAAAGAAAGAGCAAGAATTTACCTGCAACAACTTGATAATATTACTTGCTCCGAAAACCCGATGGGCAATAGTGAATTTGAGCGGTTCAGTGGGCGGAAAGTAAGGGGCCAACACGCATTTCTCGACGCACCGGCGGCGGAGGATCTTGCAGGCGGCGCACGGGCTGAGAATCACCGATGGCGATGAGGATGATGAGGTCGGAGAGAGGGCGGCCGCCGGGGGAGAAGCTTCCGCCGCTGCGGCGGAGACGGCGGCAATGGTGGTGGTGGTGGTCTTTTCGCCGTATTCCATTATGATCTTGGGGATGGGGGTGGGAGGGTTGGTTTTGTTTTGCTGTGAAAAACGGGTATTTATAAAGGAAAACTCCCGGCCCACGGGGGGTGGGGGTGGGGAGTTACCAGTTGGTACTTGGTAGTATGAGCTGTAAGTCTATCTTGTTACACGGCTAAAGAGCGAAAAGGGGGCCAAAGGAGAATCACATCATGTCAACATGATGTCATAAATCACTTGGATGACGTTTTATATATTAATTAAGGTGTGATTCTTGTGAGATATATATACTTCAATTCAGGAATCGACGAATCGCACGATTCGAACTAGATCAATTTAATTGGTTTGAAAATTGCGTAATCAATTTGACTGGGTAAAATTTAATTAAAATTAATTACAGTTGATTTGATTATCAGATTTTATATTATATATTCAACCTAATTTGATTTGACTAATTAAAAATTAAAAAAATAATTTTTATTTATCCTAATCTTAAGTTGGACTTCGATATTGTTGTTATGAAGTTTTATGGATTTATTTTTATATTCTTGATATATATTTTGAATTTTTATTATGTGGTGTATTAATGTCATAATGTAGATAATTTGAATTTTGTTGATGCCACATATATATTAATCTTGTTTATTTGTGTGATTATTTTTTAGATTTGATTGAAAAGATTGAAAGTTAAAGCTAATTTAGTACATGAGTTTTTAAGTAAATTAGAAGAAAGAAAGGAAGGAGAAGAGAACAAACTAAAAAAATAAATGCTGAACCGATTACTCATTTGGTAGTTAAAATGAGTTGGTTTGCTTCGGGTTGGGAGATTCGATCTTGTAAAACTCAACTTGACCTACCCAATTAAATTTAATGGATTTGAATTAAGTTTTCTCTCAAATTCAACCCAATGTGATTGGTGAAAACCCCTAGTTCAATTCAAATTTATTTATAATATAAGTTTGTAATATTTCATGTAATATACACTAGTATTAATATTATATAAATAGATAGTTGTTATCAAAGAAATAAAATGAAAATTATATGTTAATATTAGAATCCCAATACTTTGGAAAGAATTAAAAATATAGCCTTATTTTAGGTCGTCTTAAGAAAATGATAAATTTGAAATATAGAAAATATAATTTACTTATTTTCTCGACATGCAACATACACAATATTTACATTTGATTTATCTGTCACAAATTCAATTCAAAAAGTGAAATTAAGATGTATTAAACGTAATCATAAAAAGGTGATTAGATAATGTAAATTACTAAAAGAAGAGCCCAAAATCAAGATCACTTCATGACTTAAACCTTAACTTTTACAAATAATTAAAGTATTAATTAAGAACAAAGACACATATATTCTAGTAAAGTATTTGATTGACTCATTTGCCATTTCTAGATTGTTGTAACAATTTTGTCAAAATTAAATACAGACCAAAAATATAAAAATCAGGCCATCAGATTAATATTGGACAGTCGAAAAAGTGGACTAGCTATTGTCAATGCCCAAAAAGTTAACATATATTTTCCTATTACAACTGGACTTTGATTGTATTTAAAATTTTATTTAAATATTAATTATTTTCATTAGTAGTCTCAATCAGTAATTTTTTTTTAATATTTCGTAATTAGTAATAAAAAAATTACTATATGATTAAATATTTATTTTTTGGTTAACGACGTAAACAAATTGCAAAGGATGCAATGCACGTGCCATGTTCCAAGACTTTTCATGCGACCACCTTTCACACTAAAAACATGGTTGTCATGTGTTGTCGCTTTAGTTTTATAGTACGTACTTTGTGGAACATTAAGGTAAGGATTTACTTTTACTTTTACTTTTAGTATGTAAGGAAAAACTTTTTGAAGGTGAACTGGATGAATGTGATGTATATTTTGTTTTGTTTAGAGTTGGATAATGATTATGTCGTAAATGTTAGATGGTATTTATTTATCTGATTAGTAAGACGAAAATGTGATTTTATATTAATATTATTTTAAGTAGGTATATGTAATGCTCGTATTTGCCTTGGGAATGTGAAGAGGGGTGTTTTGAAATGTTCTGGGAATATTTTTAGAAAATTTTGGATTTTTTTGGAAAAAAAAAAAAAAAAAAAAAAGAAGATCATTCTTAGTTTTATTTCCCAAATAAAAAATATTTTGAAAAAACTTTTAATTTGCATGTTTATTATATTAATTTATTTGAATGTCATAAACCTATTTGATTATATAGTGAAATATTTCATACTAGATATTGTACCCTTGGAATGGGAGTGTGCTCCATGGTACAAGTTAACACATAAAATGATTCTAGAGGAAATGATAAGAGCAATTTCTTTCTTCTCTAAATATCAATGTAGCTTTCACTATTGACCTCATTTTCCCTATATAGACCTGCAGCAAGAAACATTATATTCCAACTTATCTCTTTATGGGACTAGAACATCGACAAATCAATGAAATGACTTTCTTGCACAATATTTATTATGGAATTTTGGTTCTAAATAGATGCTTTTTACATTTGTTATAGAATTTTTGTTCTTAACTAGAGTTTAGTCGTACTATATACGGATGCATCGAAATGAAAATTTTTCTTAATTTTTTCTTCTTCTGCATATCATAAAATAAAAGTGGACGTTGAGACGATCAAATAAGTATTTGTCTAAAGCATATTCTTGCATTTTGTGCCTTTTTAATGCCTAAAGCATATTCTTGCATTTGTGCCCTTTTTTAATGTCGAATATCGATGCACCGAAAATAATTTTAATATTGAAATAATGTATTTTACAATAATATTTATTTTATTTTATGTAATTAAAAAATAAATTGTAATTATTTTTAGTATTAAAAAAAATATTACTAATTAAATAAAAATAATATGAATATTTAATTAAAGATATTATGTTTGAAGATAATTTATATTAAATAAGACCTAGAATATCAAGATTTGCTACTCTAATTTTATAAATTATACACAAAGTTTTTAAAATGATAAAGTTTAAAAAGATAAATGAAAAATTAAGAAAATAGACATAGAGAAGAATATTTTACTAAATTCTTTCTTATGTGTAAATAATTAGAAATGGGTAAATCATGTGCTAATAAATTTAATGAGTATTTTATAAAAAAATATATCAAATTTCTTCATTCATTTGATAAGAAAATTAGAATAATTTCAACAACTTAATAAAATTATAATATTTTTAAATATTTCATAACATCACATTATTTGAGGTACATTACTCAAATATGAAGTATATACAATTTTTTTTTTTATCTAAATAAATCAAGAAAGTTGCAGTTAAAATAATAATAAAAAAATAAAAATTCAATATCAATGATAAATTCTTATATGGATATACAAAAATATTAAAAAATAGTAAGGAAAGAATACATAAAATATAATTAATTAGAATAAAAAATACTACATGTTAATGCTTTTTTAAATAATATGAAAATTACAATCCTAAGTTGACCATAAAACTTTAATTTTGAAATAAATATTGATGAAATAATAAAATAATTAACAGTGATAAAATATTTAATATATTAGAAAGGTATCTATTTATTTAAAATAAAAAATAATAAATATAAAGATGTGTTATAAAAAAATATATTAAAAACTTTCCATGAAATGAACTTTAAGTTAATTAAAAAGCAAAAAATATTATTATATTATTCTAATTAGAGAAGATGTCCTACAACTAAAAATATAGAATTGAACTACAAATAATATGAAAATAAAATATAAAAATAATAATTATAGAATAACAAAATTTACATAGAAAATAAATATAATATTTATCTATTAATCTTGTGATAAATTAAATTTGTAAGATAGAATTTTGTGATAAGAGTACTTAGTATGGTGCTTATAAGATATTTTTAAAAATATAAACCTATTTAGTGAAATAAAAGTATGATAATAGATTTTTTTTGAATTATCTTATAATATAGAAATCTCTATTCCAATTTTAGATAAACACAACATGATATTTTAGTTATAATAGATAAGTTGATCGTATTAAAATAATATAAAAATAAATAAACAATCAATGAAAATTTTTCAATTGATTAAAAAAACTCAAAATTCTAATAATTTAACATGTAGATAAAATTGCACAATTAGAATCAAAATTGCATAATTAGATAAGCACAAAATTGTGCTATATATAATAGTATAGATTTTACTAGTTGGGGAAATTTGATCATTGGCCTTCAAAGTATTAAGTAGATTCAATAATAATATTCTCAATTTTAAATATTATTTTTAATCTTATCCATATTAATGATTTTCTCAACTAATAACTTATCTCCTATGAGTTATATATAATTTTCCTTTAAAGACAAAAAAATACCCTTTCAAAATTTTTAAAAATTTCTCTTTATAACAATATTTTAATATCTTTTTTCTATTTTCTATCTGATGAAAACAATATCCCTTTTGTTGCCATTTATTTTGCAGAGTTGAAGTATTAAGATGTTAGAGAGCTTATTAATATATTACTAAAACTTCTGATCCAATCTTAAAGACGAGAGATAAACTTCTAAAAATAAAATTTTAAAACTTATGTAAAATTTGTCACGTAGATTCTAAGAACTTATATCATCCAAATAAAAAATTTACTTACAAAAATAAAAAACAATAAATTATAAACTTTTAAAATATCTTATAAATTAAAGTATATATTTGACCAACAATTAAAATGCATATTCATTTTATTTTATTCATGAGAATGTTGTGAAAAGACACATAAAAATGCCCGAACCCTTATTTAATGATGCTTAATAAATAAATGTGACAAACAAATTTGCAGGACCAAATCCCCATACTAATCGCACTAAAAGAATACCACGTAGCCTAAGTTTGCCGTCCGGTGCCGCTGGTCCGGTACCGACTTTTTACCGCTGAATAAGACGACTGGTCAGAGCCGAGATCCAGCCGATAATGAGACAGGCGCGTTTTTCGAACTAACAACTATTACGTGTCGATGGATGATAAGGTAGTTAAGGAGCCGCTGGTGCTCGTGTAGAACGAGAATGCGACTTCCCTTTGAAGTCTCCAAAAGATTGAAAATGTTATTCATTTTTTTAAAAAAAAAATAAAAAATAATAGTTTCTTTTTCTTCATACAAAATAGGGACCCTTTTGTTTACTTTTTTCAATGCATAAATGGTGTTATTTTTTTCTACTTTTCATTGAAAAAAATGGTCAAGTATGGTTGGGATGGGGCTTGCAAAATTTGAGAAAAATGGTGTTTTATTTATTTATTTATTTATTTTATGTCTAGTTCATTGAGTCCCTTTCTATCCCTAACAAGAAAATTATATATGGAGAAAAAGTGTGCTTAGCTTGACTTAAATACAGTTACGATCCGCTTAATTCCCACCACATTGGTCCCTATAATAATTGAGATTAGAAATCTTGTTTTGAGCAAGAAATATATATCTGTTTTTTTAATATCATATCGTTGTCTAGATTTGATTGTCGATTGACATTGTTAACCAATATCTATGAATTATTTTGAGTGTAATAACCTTATCAAAAGTATTGGTTCATTTGCTACACACTAAATGACAACAAACAGAAAAAAAGGACGTTAGGTTATACCTATCTGACCTATGATTTATAAATTGATTAATTTTTGTTTTCTTTTTTGATTTACATATGTACACAGATGAAGGGCAATGGCTTTGTACAGACTAAACTTTAGGTGATGAGTAGCTTTAAGAGAATAGGAGGATTATGACAGTCCGAAAGAGGCTCCATACACAGTTCGGTGGTGGATTGAAATCGAACTACCCTCGGGACTCGATATGTGATTTGAAGTCTTATATCAAGTACATTCGCACTTGTAGGAGATCCACAGACATATACTTCATACTCTGACAATCGTTTTAAAGGCACATAAAGGGCCCATAAAGCTCCCTAGAGTCTAATATAACAATAAAAGAACTCAAACTCATAGCTCATAGCTCATAATTCAAAATATAATTATAATTAACATTGTTGTTAATAAATTACTATTATTTTTTTTGGAGTTTTAAAATTTAACCAAAATAATAATAATTTATTTAGTTTTTATATAATTTTTTCTTCAATCTAATAATGTACAACATTGATTATTTATAACTATTACATCTAAATTATTTATCATACTATATATTGTTTGTACATATATACATATACACATTATAATAGTATATACACACTAATATATATACTATGTACATTATGTATGTATAGTATTTATTACTAATACTGTATATAATAATACATATATATAATAATTCATGTATATTATAATTATATTTATATATATTCACTAATATATAATATTATATATATGAATATTTAATCTGTGTATATTAATTATTTTTCATATTCTTTTTTTTATAAGAATAATATTCTTATTTTATTTCTTTGTGTATCTATTATACATACTCTTATAAATGTTCAATTATATGAACATAATATATAAATATTTAATTTTTATTTATCTATATATAAAATTATATATGTTTATATACTTTTAAATATATATATCTAGGGATAATTTTATCACTAGAATATATAAATATACATGAATTTATAAAATTATACACATTTGTATAACTTTTAGCTATATATATGTGTTATTATCTCTAAACAAAGATAAATATATAAAATATTTTATTTATATATTTATCTAAACAAGTATGAAATTTTATTACTTATATAAGTATTACATAAATTTTATGCTTTCATATTATCAAAATATGGAAAAAAAAATAAAACTTTATATTGGTGGTTGACCAAAAAATGCATTCACTAATGGGTGAGCGCATCAATAACCGAAAAAAATTTGTTCACAAATTGGACACTGAAAAATAATCTAATCATTAATTAACGACCAAATGAATGACCGCTTTATGCAGTTATTAATATAACTGATCGAGAAAAAGTTCGAATTAGTCCTAATTATGATTGAATCAATCACCTCACAAAGATGATCACTGATGTGGTCACTACTTTTTTTTAAAAATTATATTCACATCGGTCACTGATCGATTATTAAACAATCATTAATTAATGGCAATCACTAAAACACTTTTTTTTTTTTTTGGGCAATGAAATCCAAAGTAAGCTAATAGAACAATATATATAAAGGGACTATTTATTGCAGGGTTTCTGTCAGTAATGATATTTTATAATCAAAAATATTTTTTATTTTGTTAATTTAATTTAACAATGACAAAGACTAATATTTAAAATTTTCATAATTAACTATTATAATTAAGTGACATATTTATAATAGCAATCTACATCTATAGTGATAATATAGTGATTGTCACTATAAATATATCACTAATTTTCAACAATTACAACCTAAACAGAATTTTTATCACTATTAAATTCACAAAAATTATTATGATGATAAAATAATTTTTTTTATCATTTAATATGTAGTTAATAACGACTCTCTCAATACACTTAATATATTGTTACTTTCTTTGTTCTTGTATATATTTATAGTTAATTGGATATTCAAACGTGAAGAAAGATATACTTGAGTAAATTGGTCAAGATTGATTCAAGCTTCATTTTGTATCATAGTTTTTCCTTTTTCTTTTTTCTTTTATTGAAGTGATCAAATATATTATTACATAAGATATTAATAACAATCAATTAAAAATTTACAAATACTAGTTAATAATAATTAACTATTATATATAGAATTTGATAAATACAGGGAGATCTAATGGAATTCAAAGTCAAAGGTTTGATCAATTTTAGCATTTTAATTGGGCTCTACAAAAAAATATAATATTAGTAATAAAATAATAAGTGACAATGTAAAAGTTGTCACTAATAATATCTATTGAGTAAAAATAACTTTTATCTTGATAATTTTTAAGTAACAATAATTTTTATCTTGTCACGAAATAACTCAATGTGATAAAATTTAATGTTTTAAGTTGTCACCATTAACAATTAGTGATACCCTTATCATGACAACTTAGTGAAAATAAAAATTGTCACTTAATTTGTGATAAGATTTTCATTGTCACTATAGGTGTGCCACTAACTGTCTATGGTGACAGCTTTAACACTATTCTTGTCACTATTTAGTTTGTAAAAATCATTAAGGTGACAAAATTAAATTTTTTGTTACCTAATATACATAACTATTGATAACTTTTGCATAATCACTTACTATTTTTTCACTAATTTATTATTATTATTATTTTGGTAGGATTGTATTATAATTAATGGATATACACACACACACACACACACATATATATATATATATTCAAATGTGAAAAGAAATGTACCTACGTCTCAAAACATGGTCAAAATTGATCGGACCATGATTTGATTCCTAAACAAGTTATTCAAACAAGCGTAAAGAAAATTGAAACCCTTTTAGTTCATATCATGCATGTTTCTACCTAAACCTAGCTAGTCACTACATTTTTTGAAAACTGGAGTTGTTTGTCTTGTAGTTCTTGATTACTGATCAATTGCAACTTAGAAAATAAATTAATGTGATCAATAATTTCTAACACAACACTCAACTAGTTTAGCAACTTAGAATGATTAAACTCAACTTTCCCTTTAATTTTCTTCAACCATTCCCATTAATCCAACATGAATTGATAAAAGACTAAGACCATTTCTGTTCTAATATATATATTCCTAGTTATAGTACCATCCATTATTCTTCATAAATTAATGTCGTCACATAAATACCAAATTGGTGTACACGCATTTGTCGTCTATATGGAGGTTTAATTTTTTTGAGGTATTGTTCCTCTAACTAGTACAAGAGAACACTCATTCATTAATGGAATATTTGTCAAGAATATGGTTCCATAATAGTTCGAAAATAGTTGTAATAGATTTTTGATGAATTACTAACAAATTTAAAAAAAAAAGAGCAAAAATATGTATTAATAATGACGCTTATGACGGATGTAAAGATTCTATTTTGAAATGAAGAGACCGTCACAAATGTTATAACTCTAAACATAATTAGTCAATTTTTGATGGAAATTCCATCACAAAATTAATTTTGTAATGCACTTTATCTTTGCCACAAAGGTAATCAGTGATGAAATATATGCTAACGACTTTGTGAAATAAGTCCATCATATATTTAATAAAATATGTCACATAACATATTTCTATGATGGAATTATTTCACGAATCCGTCAATATATGCTTTTTCACTGATCAATTTTGTTATGAAATAACTTATAAACTATCTCAAGTTTTGATTCTTTTGACGTGAGACAATCAGATATCATCACAAATAAAAAAAAGGGAAAAAAATGAAAAACAGTTGAATTAGGTTAATGTCATAGATTGTAACCACCAACAAGATTTGCATGTGGTCAATCATCGTATGTTTGGCCATTGTATTGATGTTTTTTTAGTTACAATAACACTATTTCGCATATCTTAATTGTTTCATGTTTGGAAACAATTTTTCTCGTGTGGTGGTGGTCTAGCAAGTGGATATGTACATATACAAGTTTTAGTGGAGGCCCGTAATATGGACTTTTAGCCTATAGCCATTATATGCATGATTGATCCTATATATTGATAGATGTAACACAATTGATGATTTCCATGTATTCAAGAGAAGTTGGTTATAATTTTTCAAACCTCACAAGATGTATGTTAATTTATAAAATATTTTAAAATTATGATAAATTTCTTAAATAAAGGATCAAGATGATCAGATCTATCATTAAATATGAAATCTAATCATATCAAGGGGAAGACACTTCGAAGGACGAGGGAGGGAGAATTCCTTATACATTATTTCAAAAATCTTGATTAATTCGTTTGGCTTATAACAAATTAGGTATCATCATAGTTACCAATCGATGAATTTGAGAAGAAGCGCATGATTGTCAGTCCCACAGACGATGCTAATGATGATGATTGAATCTATCATATATAAATGCGTATATTGAGAGGACAATATGTCAACACTGCTAGGCCTCCATGTCTGACAAGGAATCTGGTCATCATCACTCAAAATAAAAAATTAAGATTTTTTTTAGCTTATTTATTAAAAGCATGACATTTATAACTTACTTTTTTTATGAACAAAATTTACTTTTTTTTATCTTAACAGAAAATTTTCTAATATTAATTGTATTAGTTGTATAATTTGTCATTACTAATCTCTTATAAGTATATTCTTATTCTAGATTATTAAACTTAAGAAATACATTCTTTCTTTAAATTTCTAGTAAGTCTTACTTATAACTTCAATGGGACACGAGCTTTTGCTTTAAATTTTATTCTATTCTAAGATATTATTGGAACTCTATTTTCCTTGTCTTGACTATTATAACCAATAACAATATAGAAAGAAAAAAAAAAAAAACAATTTCATCTATTTAATATTAAATGGTCATTTTCATAAGACGGTGATTCTTAAATTCCACGACTTTAGTACACCATATAGAAAAAGAATTGTTATGACAACAATCAATATCAAACAAACAAGCAATGCCAAAATGCAACGCTAATAAATTGGAGCAACCATAATGTAATGATTATTATTCTTCTCTTAATTAAATCAAAAAGACTTTAAATATATAGCTGGAAAACTTAGGTCAATTAATAAGAAAAAATGGCATCGAGAAAGTTATTTCATTTTCCCCAAAAGGTAGCCATCAGTACCATTAATTGCTGCCATTAATATAACCAAATTCCATATTTAACTAAGCACAATGACAATAATTCCAAATTAAATAGCATTTTTCAATAAGATAATATCAGTAGGAAAAGAGGTGTTCTAGTTCGGATCTTGTCAACAGAATTGATGTTTTACAAGTGCATGCACATTTGTTTTACACTTTCTTTATCTAGAAATAAAGAAAAAATAAAATTCTGACATGTGATTGATTCGACGTAAAACATAATATATACTCTTAACCCACAATGACATGAGTGACAGCATATTGGACACATTTCAAATGTACATATTTAAGTCTTTTTCTATATGTTTTAAAGCTTAATTAGAATTACAAAAAAATATTAAAATTAAATTTGTTAAATATATATAGATATATAATATTGTTATCTAATCAAAATTCATTTTTTTATTATTTTATAATTAGACATTTTTCTTTTGTAACGCCATTGTCCAATCCATATATCACAAACTACTCAACATATGATACCATCGCTAACATTAATATTTCTCTCTTTATATATAAATTATTATAAAATACATGTATACACACACACACACATACATATGTACTATTTGACAAATTTCTTGCCATGTTATAGCTTAAAATTTTTAAAAATTATCCACCATGTTAATATCATATTTTGTTCATATCCATATTTATACATCAGGTATCGGTTTATTTTAATTATTTCAAGTGATATAGATAATTAACTTTATTGGAGTGCTTGCAATAACTTTTATTTTATTTTTATTTTTTGAGAAGTAATTTATAATTTAGAGATTGTGGGGAAAGTGACTAAAGTAAAAGTGGTGAATGTTTAAGAATTTATTGGGGAATAGTTGATAAAAAAGAATAACAATAAAAAATACTAAAGTTACTCCTTACTTTTGAGTTTAAATAACCAAAAGCTGCGAAAAGTTCTTCAAATTGCTTTCAACTTTAACCTTATTTAAATTCAATGCCCATATTTTTTAATTCTAAGAAATAAGCATATCTATATATATGTACCTTGTGTAGGGTATCCCATGAATTTGTAAGAAAAGCTATAATCATTATTTTTGAATTTGCCATAACAAATGCCGTGTAGGGCATCCCATGCATATGGTCATGAGTTTCACTTCCATTTTTGTCAATAGACTTCATCATATTTTTGAATATTAAATAAAAAAGAATTATTGTACGATCATATTTTATTTCAAATACAAAAACATCATTCATCAATATATATATATATATATTAATTTTTAATTAATGAATGAACTAATTAATTGACCATTATTCTAGAAAATAGTTGCGAGTCAAATTTTCTACATTGATCGTACACGCACAATATTATTTAATTCAATTTAGATAATTAAAATAAGTCATATCATAGCAATAGAATTGTCATTTCTGTATAATACTAGGGAATTAATAACTATTTATAGTCATTATCTAAATTTATATTAACATAGAAACAACAAATTATTTGCATGAAATTCTTTAAAAAACATAGTAAAGAATAATGTTAAGTTGAAAAAAAAAAAAAAACAAAGAAAAATGTGTTGTCGTGATCAACGAGACATTTTATGACTTTTGTCTTGAATAACATCTATCACATTTGGCCTAGCTTGATAGTGTGAAATGCTAGAAACTATTAAGCGTGTTACGTACTTTAAGGTTGGATACCACTTCTCCAACCCCAACTGCCCTTTTATTGTAATAATGTATTCATACTAAAGAGGATAAATATTTCCTAATATATTTCACATTCTAATATATATGATGGGCACTCTTCTAGTAAATAAGGCCACAATAGTAATTAATTAAAGAAAAATAAGAACTTTTATAAGAGTAAGATTATATAGTACAATGTTGTTTGGTCATTTCTCATCAATTGAAAATGTATAAACATAATTAAGCTACCCATTATTGTTAGGTTCATTTGTGAATACCTCTCTTATTCTCTATATAATTCTAATTATATATATATATTTTTAAATTATCTTCTAATTCCTCTTACTACTTATTCCTACGTAACAACCCTTAACTTGTCATAAAACATACTAAGACTATATCCATAATTATGAGAATTTGTCCTTATTAGAATCCTTCACTTTAACATCCTCTTGATGTGTTGTATGCAATAAATTTTCAAAGTGAACCAATTTTTGGTCCCTTCTTCCTTTAGTCACTTCTAAGAGTCAATAAACGTTTTTTTGTCTATTTCCTAAGTTTCTCTTCGAATTAGTCTAGAATCTCTAGATGATCAAAATTCATTGTCCAATTGTGTCCACAACCCCACTAAGCAATTAAAACCTATAGATAAAGACCCTGCAAAGATATATCAAAAATTGAAAAAAAAAAAAATGATCTCAATTTTTTAACATTTTTGTCCTCTAACCAAAAGCAACTAAGATAAGTACAGAAAATGCACACAAAGAGTGGCTAAAGTATGATCAAGAAAAGGTAGGTCAAATTGATGAGCACTTTGGAGAGACCAATATCTTTAATTATGTTTATATATGTAATAAATTTATTTATGCATATGGAGTAATGATATTTTGGTGAGATTGTAATGATAAACTTGCTCTAAATAATAATTGTAACTTAAATTTTATGAACGTTTTTGGGATGTTGTCAATGAATTATGCAAGTCTTATTTTATTGAGAATTTAATGAATCAATCCACCTATATGTCTTGCTTTTACTACTATACTCGGAGTTACTCTACGTATCACTTAACATAAAATAGATAAGGCATTCGTTTTGATCTTTTATTGAATTTTTTTCATGGCTCAATAGTTAATTTGATAGGCTAGTAATTCTTTTTTTCTTATTTCAAAATATGAATCCACATATTAACTAATCAATTACGATAAGTTGGATCCAACTATTTTTTCTTCTATATTACCTCGACATAACAAGAGCATGAAAAGGGTTAATCACTTTTCTTTCGATAAGGGTTAAAATCACTTTTTGACTTTTTTACCCCATATTATAGGTTGAATCTCACAAGATATGAACTATTTTCCTCCAAGCCTTACATACAACTTTCATCAAATACGGCCTTTCTATTATTTCATAAGAAATGAATTGCTATGCTGGTTATCCCTTCATATTTTTTAAATAAAACACACACACACACACACATGTGTGTATATATATATATATATATAACTAGAGCTGACTTTGGCAAGAAATACAAAGAAGCCATGCGTCACTGGCCTAGACAAAGTCCTAGATTCGCCTAATTAAGGTGGTGCAATTGCATTAAACATTCTGTGTGCACCCCACTCCAAACCCATTGTATTATCTTAAAACACAACCTAACTTTTGAATAGATATAAACTTTAATTTTCGCTCCAATTCTAGACTTCAATAGGGTAATGATCTTTTATTTTCCAATTTTTTGTTTTTTTATCAAGGTACATAACAATCTTGATCAACACACTGTTGAAATTGTTGTCTGGAATCAGCCATGGGCCACGGCTTGACTCTAAAGGCTCAAGAAGTCTTGTAAAGAAGAAGAAAAAGAAAAACTAACACGGGTTAAATCGACATAGAAAAATAGTATGGTTTGTTGATCCAAATTTTCAAGGACAATGAAGTCATGTATGGCATCACAATTTTCTAATTTTGCCATATCTGATTATAGTGAGGTCACTAGAAATTTTCTAAGAGATTAATTGATTTTCATGTGATTGATAATTAATTATTTGTCATTAATTACCTTTTGATAGAGAAGGAAAAATTTAAAAAGGGTCCCAATTATTTTACAATTCTATGATTGAGGGAATATAGTCGTTATGTTAGGTATTTTATACATAGATTTCTTAGACAGTTTGTTTTTCATTCTACTTTTTGTGACGAGGATAGATATATAATTTGAAAGTAGTACTTCTTATTTACTGCTTTACAATTTTTTGCATGTTACACTTTGTCTTATCCACAATCGATAAATTTTTGAAATATAGCCATATGAAAGTAGAGATGGAGCCAAAATTTTTAATATTGAAGACAATATTATAATTTTACTGGATATGATGAGAAATTTGAGTTATATTTAGAGGAATACAATTTTAATTTTAACAAAAATATATGTATAATCACTACAAAAAATAGAATATTAGTGATAAAATAATAAGTGACAATACAAAATTTATCATTAATAACATGTATTTGTTAATGAACTATAAACTCTAGTTTCTCAACTTTGGCCCAATGAGCCTAGGATCGCTTGGAGCTAATGAGCTCAAGCACATGACTTGTAGTTGAGCCTGTAGGATACAACTCAGCCCATATGTAGTTAGGCCTTCATATCTTGATTAATGTAACTTATTCTTACAACCTAGCAAGGGGATGTTAGAGAGTTTCCTAGGGTGAATTGTATTTTATCTCCATGTATTATTCATAAGTTGTAAAAAACTCCCTTATGAAAAAAAAATAGCCAGTGACACCCCTTATACTTTTGAAAAAATAGCACACTACCTCCTCCTCCTTATTTGTTGCAATTTAACTCTAATTTTTATATATAAAGACTATATTACCCTTACTCAATTCATCTATTTTTAATTTATTTATTTTCATTCTCTAATTTATTTCTTTTTCTTTTTTTATTTTTGTATATATATTTAAATATAAATATGTAAATATATAAATATATAAAAATTATTGAATAATATTTATGGATATATTTATATTTTTGTATATAAATATACAAAATTTATACGTAATTTATTATATATTTATGTTTATATATAAATATATGTAAATTATTTAATAATATTTATGTATACATTTATACTTTTGTATAGAGATATACAAAATTTATATGTTATATATTATATATAAATGTAAACATAAATATATTGATATATTTATAAATATATTTGTACATAAATATTCATATATTATATTTCATTTTTCTAATTTAGTTATTTTTTATTTGTGTATATATTTAAATATAAATAAGTATATATATAAATTATTTAATAATATTTATGTATATATTTATATTTTTGTATATAAATATACAAAATTTATATGTTATATATTATATATAAATGTAAACATAAATATATTTATTCTAATTTATTCTATTTTTTTCACTTATATATATATATTATATACAAATATATAATAAACTATAAGTATAAATATAAAATATGTAATATAATACATTATAACTACATAATATATTTATATATATATATTAATAAATAAACATAAATATATAAATATATTATATTTACCTACCCCATCCGCCACCCCACCTTAGCACCCATATCCATCACCCAAACCCCCCCACGCCATTATCTTTAATGGCTGCCATGGCAGCAAAATAACATGCCACACCTGGCCAGATTTGAATGGATCTGGCTAGGTCTGACCACCGGCCGCATCTGGCCATAGCGGCCGGTGGTATTTTTTTTTTTTTTTTTAAATTATATACATATATATGTGAAAAACAGCGGCCACGGCAAGCCATCTTCCTCTTGCGAGGGGTGGCCGCAGAGGCAGCCATGGCCGCCGCTCGAGAGGTGGGGGAGGGTGGGTTATATACATATATATTTATATATATATGTATATATATAAATATACACACATATATTTGACTATATATAAATATTGTTATATACAAATATGTCTATAATAACTATATATTTAATAAATATATACATATATGCATTGTATATAAATATATTTATATATTTTATATTTTTTATAGGTAGAAATAATTTGAGCCATCCATTTTGTTTAATACATCAAACGGTTGATGTTTATGGGCAAAATTGTTAGTTTAGCAATAAAAAATCCTAAACCAATTGCACTTACAGTGCATGAACTACACCGCTGGATGGAGGGGGGTAATTTGCTATTTTTTCAAAAGTATAACGGGTGTCATTGGCTATTTTTTTTTCATAAGGGAGTTTTTTGCAACTTATGAATAACACAGGAGGGTAAAATGCAATTCACCCTTATAAAATGCATTCTTCTAGGATCGCTTGGAGCTAATGAGCTCAAGCCCATGACTTGTAGTTGAGCCTGTAGGATACAACTCAGCCCATATGTAGTTAGGCCTTCAGATCTTGATTAATGTAACTTATTCTTACAACCTAGCAAGGGGATGTTAGAGAGTTTCCTGTGTTGTCTTTTCTTTCTGATGGTTGTAGCTATGATGTTGGTTCTTGTTGCGCTGCCTAACAAGGACTAGGCATCTGTGTATTGCAACGAATGTTCTTTCTCCAAAGGAATCATCAGTTCTTGATTGTGAATAAATCTTTGAGACGAAATCCAGTTAGTGAACTCATACAACGGCTGCTTAATTCATCATGTTTGAACTAAAACATCCACGTATATACTGGGATTTGATTCAATTATTTGGAAATCAAGTTTGATTAGAAGTCTTGGTCTCTAAGGATTTGATCTCTTCAACTTTTGTATTGTAAAATTAGGATTCTGTTTTGTATTAGGTGGCCTAGTTCTAAGTGAAGTAATTTACTCTTATAATTAGAAGTGTTTATCTAATTATTTGGAAAATATTCATGGAACTCAGTGATACTCTTAGGGTAGTTATTTTGTATTACGAGTGAGACAACAAAGGAATGGAGTGTGTATTTCTTTGTAGCTATGAGTGTAGTTGTACAAGGAGTCTTTTGTCTTGTGTTTGAGTATATCAAATTCAACAATTATCTTGTATTAGTAAAATCTTCTCATAGTGGAAGAAAGAAAATTCTTGTGGATACATGTGGAATTTGCCGAACTACATGAATATGTTGTCTATTTTATTTTTCTATATGTTGTGTATTATTTTTATCATTAAATAGTTCGATGTAATTTGTGAATTCCTGATAAATTAAATCTGTGCTTAAATTGCTTTAGTTGTGCACCAACAGTTTACATGCTGCAGCATGTTTCATAATGTCGTCCACAGATGGTCAGCTGCTATGCTGCAGTGTGCTAGGACATGCATTTCCCTATCCTGCTTGTCCAAAATGAGGTGCAAAGACTATACCTTACAGTCAAACTGAAGTTAATTCACATAGATCTTAAGGTTGACACCAAAGTTTTAGCTAATAGAATCTCATTCACTTTCCAAATGAAAAAGACAACAGGGTATACAGCATGCATGAACATAAAAGATAATGCCAAAAAGGCATGCTTTTTCTTTCCCATGAAGTTTTAAGTATTTCATTTCCCCTGTGGATCCTCTTCTAACCCATCAGGTGGCTCCAATTTCCCTTGATTAACCCGACCATATTGTTTGATGTAAGGATTGGCTATGTTCTTTGTAGGGTATCCATCAATTATATCCCCCCAAACATTCCCATCCTCCAAATCCTTCAACACTTCCCACACACAACTGTTGCACTTGAAACCAGAACCAAAACTTATCATCCAAACTTTGTCACCCTTCTTGAGCCTCTTCTTGGCCTCCATATACCCCAACACATACCAGAGGGCACTCGACGACGTGTTGCCAAATTGATGGAGAGTCATTCTAGAAGGTTCTACATCTTCCTCACTTAGGCCCAAACTCTTTCTAATTTCTTCAATCACAGCAGTTCCACCAGGGTGCAAACAGAAATGATCTATACCAGTCCTGAGATTTAGACTTGCTGCTTTCTCCATATATTTCACCACAATGTATCTCATAAGTTCCTTTAGTGGCAAAGCTTTTGCTGCTATACTTGCTACATTCTTGGTAAAAGCCATAGAAGCTATCTTGGGAAGATTTTTGCCTAGATAAAATCCAAGCCTACCTTGATCATCCTCTTTCTGCATGCAACAATTATGTGCTTCATCACTCGCGCCCAAATGAGTACGAACGAACTAAGCATTTTAACATCAATTTGGCGTGATTCTTGAAGGCCCTTTTATTAGTTAGAAGAATAGAGCACCCTCCAGAATGAAACAAGCAGTTGGTGAGAATCATAGACTTGTCATTGCCAGAGTACCAGTTGGGAGCAATGGACTCACTAGTGACCACAATGGCAAAAGCATTCTGATATGACTTGAACATATTCTGCACAAGATTGATGGATATTAGGCTAGCACTGCATCCCATTCCTGTCAGATTGAAGGACTTGATATCATTCCTCATATTGTTCCGGTTGATTATCCGGGACGTTAAAGAAGGAACCGAAGCAAGAAGAGCCACATTCACCACAAGAATGTCGATTTCTTGTGGAGAAACGCCGGTCTTTAGAAACAACTGGTCTAATGTGTCGATGGAAAACTCATCCATCTCCAAAATCCCATCTTGGAGAATGGGGGAGTTTTCTCTGCAAGCAATGATGTTTCTCGGGCCATAAGTCTCCTCTCCAATGCCTGAATTCACATAGCGCGCAGGAGAAACTTGTACTCCTGGTGGCCGAGATTCTTGTTCCGGGCTATAATGTTGCCTGCGAACTTTGTGTCTATCTTCCTGTCATCAGAAGGCTTGTGGCACTCATAATGCACAAGGTAGCAGTATTGGTTTCTTTTTTTATCAGAAAGCTTACACAAATGGTACAGGAAAAACAAGAAGCATATTAATGAACATATTGCCATGATAGCTAGTTCCATTTCTCAAGAAAGATCGAGGAATTTTATCAAGCAAGTTGTGGACAACAACAACTGAAACAATTTGCTGACTATAAATAAGCCCAAGATTTCCAGGCAGAAACTGCCTGGAAAGCCAGCAAATTTATGAAGGGTTAGTTCATAGTTGAGAAAAGTTAGAACATGAGATCATTACAATTTCATTTCATTGTGGGATTCATGTAATCTGTGAGCTGAGGTGTATGCCCAAATAAATCCTGTTTGTCTGCTACTCAACCTTCATATCCATCCATGCAAACAACAGATCAGATGAAGAGTAATGTCTCTTTGAATTTTTCTCAACTGTTTTTGTTTGAATGTAGTTTATTTTTTGAGTGTTCAAGTCAAACTTTTATGAAGGCTTTTGGCTGAAATGTTGATCCCCACCACTCCCCTCCCCAACCCCCCAAGGCCCCCTCTTTTTTTTGAGAAAGATTTATCACTATCAAAAAACTTAGATATTCGTTATACAAAATTTGCTACTAAATTAATTTCATAATTTTGACTACAAATTATATCTATAAATTTTTATAGCAAATATAATTTTTTAAAACAATAACTAACAAAAATTATTAGTTATCAATCCATATTGTTATTTGTTCATAGCGCAACAGATTAGCTATGCATTATCTATAGAAAAATTAGTATATATTAGAGAAAAAATAATCATCATATATGAATTGATCATAGTGAGAGTTAACTATGAAAGCATCCACTTCAAATTGAGATAGTCAATTTTACAATTAAAGTTAGGGTGAATTACAGCTACCTTCCCTGAGGTTTGGTGTAATTACAAAAAAGCCCTTGTTGTTTTGAAAATTACAAATACCCCCCTGAACTTAATCGCCGTCCAACATTTTAGCCCAGCCATTAGAGTTTTACTGTACAGCCGTTAAAAAATTTGGGTAAAATTTCAAAAATACCCTTAGGCTAACTGATGGCATCTTTGACCTGGTTTGACTTTTTTTAGTGGACAAAAATACCCTCGAGGGTGGTATTGTAAGATTTTTAATTGGTTAAGGGTGTATTTGTTATTTTTTTTTGGTTTGAGGTCTTAAATGTAATAAAACAAAGAAGAATCCAAGGTGAATTTAAAATACTAAATGTATTTAAGATAGTTTAATTACATTCAATTGAATTTAATAAGTAAGAAAAATTAAAAATTTAAATTAAATCTATCATCTTGAACATATAATTTTAATAATTGAAATGATATATTCAATAGTATTAAAAATAATAAGCCTATCTAAAACAATTTAATTAAATTTATATAATTAAAATATAACATATTAGATTATGTTAAATATAAATTTATATTATTAAAATTATCTGATAATATTAAAATAGTAATATATATATATAATATTTTAATTGAATTCAATTCAATTTAACTAAAAAGTAAAAAAAGTAAAAAACTAAAATAAATTAAATCTATCATGATAATATATTTTTAATAATTTTTAAAATTAAAAAATAATAATGACATGTAACACACCTAGATTTGGCATTTTAGAAAGTAAGATTTAAAAATTAAAATATTTATTCGACGAAAATTTTGGGACTCAAAACATGAACAAGAAAGGACTTGATTGTAAGAATTTTAAA
Organism: Jacaranda mimosifolia; assembly: GCA_018894105.1. Lineage (NCBI taxonomy): Eukaryota > Viridiplantae > Streptophyta > Magnoliopsida > Lamiales > Bignoniaceae > Jacaranda > Jacaranda mimosifolia. Next base: position 4,858,775 of record CM032125.1, read on the forward strand.
AATTTTGGTGGTCAACAAAATTAATTTTGATCAACCGGGTCAATAGAGTCATTAACTAGTTTGAGGACTTAATTGAAATTGAGGAAAAAAAATTTGGGGTCAATGTGAGGCACTCAGAGAGTTAAAAGGATTCAATTGAAATCTGAGAGGAAGTATTGGGGTGGAAATTACAATTTCAGAGAGTTGAAAAATATATACACAAGAGCCCTCCTATTGTATCAAATTCTTCCATGCTTACCGTCACCATCCTCTCCAACTAGCACCTCTCCGACGTTGGAAAAAATAGCAACCAAGCTAACCATTCTCTTTCCCTCATCACAAGTAACGCATCAGTACCAAATTTGCGTAGAAACAACCAGCAACTCGCTGGAAATTAAGCTCCGAACGGAGCCTCAAGGCGGTGGTGATTGGTTCCTTAGTTTTAGTGACGGAAACTCATAAACAAGGAGTGGGTTTTGATGGACTCGATGAGAGGAGTGTAATGGTAGTTTCAATTTTGTGATTTAACCAACGGATAAGGAGAATGGAAGGTAGAGGCGTACGGTGGAGTTGAGCGATTTTGCTTGAAATTAGCCAACGAAGTGAAGGGGAAAGTTGAAATTGATCTGGGGGTTTGATAGAGCGCAACAAGGCGCACCTTCTGGCGGCAGCAAAACCCAGTTCCGATGGATGTCCGGCGAAAATTGAAGGTGATAAAAATATATCAAATAAACCCTCGTAAATTCAAACATTACAAATAGGTCCAAGGGTATTTTTGTCTTTTGATATTTCTAATCAAATTTATTTTTTTTTATTTTTAATGGAAGGGCATTTTTTGTCATTTTACACTTTCCGTCAGCATTACATTTAGGTCCCAAAGTTCAGGGGGGTATTTGTAATTTTCAAAACAACGAGGTTTTTTTTTGTAATTACACCAAACCTCGGGGGAGGTAGCTGTAATTCACCCTTAAAGTTATAAATTTTTACTGATAGTTTAATTTTTTTAGTATATTTTGCCTCCCATCACTTGATATGCAATAAAGATTATGAATAACTTTTAGGGTAAACAATAAACTAATTGATCTCATCATGCATTGACAAAATCAAACCGTTTTGACACACACAAAAATTCAGGAACTATCTCACTTATATTGTATTTTTTCCAGCAAATGAAGTATAAGAAACTCAGAGAAATTGCTAAAGGAAGAAGAAATTTTGTATTTCCATATATTCTTCTTACTGCAATCACAAGTTTATTAATGCAGCATCTAATGTCCTTTCAGAATAGACATAATTTGTACATCAAAAATAATACTGGAATAGCCATAACCATAGCGACATAACAATGAATAGACAACTATTGAAACTCAGGTCTTATTTGGTTGTAAATTGGAATATTTTTCCAAAATATTTTGGCAAAATGATTTTTTGGAAGTGGGGTAGGGGAATGTAATTGGTGTTTGTTTGTACTTTGGGTGATAGGTGAAGAATGTTTTAGGAGAAAATTATTTGTTTGATTGTATTTTGAGAGCGAATAAGATGTCACATCAATAACTTTATTGTTGGGTTGGTGGAATGAAATGAATATTTTAGAATTATTTATATTTGTGTATATATAGATTGAATAAATTGTAGCATGTGTATATATGTATAATGTGAAGGGGACAATAGACTGAATGAGTGGTAGTATATATGTATCATATCATTGGAGAATATATTAGAGAGTGAATTGCAAGGGTATTTTGAAGAATAAAATTTATATTTTGGGAGTGAAGTTGGAGAATGTGTATTCTTTGTTTGTTCAAAATTTGAAAGTTTGATTACTTAACAAATTCGTGAAGTAGATATGTATAAATAAAAGAATTCATGTCCATTCAAATCCCTAATGATGAACTTTCTGTCTTGGTGTTGCTTTTTGCCTACTATGCTTCTAATTTAGTTTAATATGGAGAGGAAAACTGAAAATTTGAATATGTCTATATTATTAACACTAGAAGGATTAGTGATTAAGAAGTATTGGTATCAAATGAACCAAGACCATTAGTTCAAATAGGAGGGTATTATAACACTATTATTAAAAATTAAGCATTAGTGATCAAATTTCAGGAATCACACATTACGGTTAGTAATTAGTAATCGTCTAATGACTTATCAATGATCGATTCAAATATAATTTTAAGCAAAAATTAGTAACCACTCAGTTGGTAGAAAGAAAGAAAGAGTTTCACTCCATTTCAAGCGAGTGCACCTTAGAGAATCCAACTAAAAAGAATTAGTGACTGCAATCTTTTTCAGTCACCAATATTAGTGGCCGCATAAAGCAACCACTAATATTTGGGGTAGCTAATTAATGACCAAGTTATTTTGTTGTTCACTAATTTATGAGCAAATTTTCTTTTGGCCATTGATGCTGTCACTAATTAGTAACTACATTTTTCCAACCGATAATCAATCACAAATATAAAATTTTATTGTTTCATATATTCTTGTAATCCGAAAGCATAAAATTTATATAACACCTATATAAGTAATAAAATATTCGTTTGTTTATATACATATATAAATATAATCTTATGGTAATAATAGGTGCATATATCTAAAAAATATATAAATATATGACTATATATTAAATATTTCTATCTTATATTCATGATTGAACATTTATAAGTACATGTATAAGCACACAAATAAATAAAATAAGAATAATATTCTTATTTAAAAAAAAAAGAAAATGAGAATTAATTAATATATATGCATGTTCAATAATATATACGAAATAAAATAATTTGTCAACCATTCATCTCCCATTTGATTTCATAACCTGTTTTTTAATATATAATACCCATTGCAAAGCTCTTCTATTAAGAATATACTATAAGAAAAGAAAAATATTAGTGAGAAAACAATAAGTTACACTATAAAAATTATTACTAATTATACATATTAAGTGACAAAAGATTTTATTTCATTACCTTACTGATTTTTACAAACTAAATAATGATAAGAACGGTATTTAAGTTGGCACAATTGATATTTAGTGACACCCCTATGGTGACAAATTAGTGAAAATGAAATATTGTCACAAATTATAAAAGTAGTAAAAATTATTATTAAGTTGTTATTATAGATCTGTTACTAATTGTCAATAGTAACATATTAAAATATTAGTTTTCTTCACCATAGAATTTTTGCCACTTTTGTCTTCTGTTTCATTTAATATTTTCATCTTATATCTCAATATAAAATTATATATCAAGTCTATCTAATCTTCAATCAATATTTTTATATAAAAAAATATTTAATACACTTATCATATATCTATATATAAAATAAAATAAAAGATAAAATATGAATTATAATAGATTATGTAAATTGGTTTTGACAAGAGAAAAAAGATATATATATATATATGTGTGTGTGTGTGTGTGTGTGTGTGTGTGTGTGTGTGTGTGTGTGTGGCATGCCCAAAAGTAATTTGTTGGTTGAAGAAGGCCAAAAAGATTGGTAGAAAGGAAATTTCTATAGTGCTCTTCCAACCTTTATGTACAATATTATTAAAATGATTTCTTAAAATTTTGTCAACATGGTCTTTTAATTTTTGAAATTGACTATAATTGTTATATTTGGTGCATGATGTTGTGAGCACATTTGCTGTATTAATTTTTTCAATTAACTTTATTTTAAAGAATGTTATTTAGGTTCTTTTGATTTATGAAATTGATTTTTCCCTAATTACATGCATGATGCTGATATGTGAAATTGATAGGCTAACTTCTTACATAATTTATTATTATTTTAAGGTGAAACCTCTTTATTGATTATAAATTAGGAAGATATGAAGTTCACTGAATTAAATTAACTAATTAAGGGATAGAGCCCAAGACAAAATAAGCCTAAGAAGAATGGCAGAAAAATCCTAACAGATATAAGCTTATCAGGACACAAAACATAAATACTAAACTCCAAAAATAACTTGAGGGGAAGAAATCATTCGTAAAAGAACCGCGGATTTTCAAGAACTTCCGAGAAGTGATCTCTTTGCCTACGCTCTAGAGAAAAGGAACCAACATTTTGATGTCTATCAGAGAAGACCTCTCTCCATTTTAGTGCAACATCAATTTTATTCAAGTAGTTCAACAATTTATTTTTAAAATAAGATTTAATAAATTTTTAAGCTCTAAAACATCTTATAAAATGTTGAAATTCAAATGATCTTTTAAATAAAATGAGAGAGTATTTGACTAAACTTATTTTAAAAATAAGCTCTTGAAGTACATATTTGAATAAAATAAAATCCAACAGCCAACTTATGAGCTGTTTGATTTGGTGAGAATGAGTACTTATAAGCTATTTTAGCGGGACAATGACCGAATAACTAGAAGTTAGTGTATGCAAACCGCTGCACATCCTCATTTTAAAGGATCAAAGATGAAGGTAGGAATATTAGACCAAAAATGCAATTTTGTCCAGTGGTCACGAAATAGCTCTATACCCCCCCCCCCCCCCCCCCCAACCCCCCAAAAAAAAAAAAAAAAAAAGAAAGTAGTTGATTTGTTGTTCTCATTGGGGAGATGGAGATTGAAAAGCTAACAAATATAATTTATTTGCGCTTCTCAATCTCATAATGTATTCAATTTGAAGTAATGTGTTTCTAGTTTCCGCAATTTGCTAATTTTCCAGGGAGTTTGTATACTGGCATTTTGGGCTTATTCAAAATCTGGAAATAATTTCAGTTCTTGGACCATAATTTGCTGCCCATTTTTTCATATATAAATGAATGATCATAAGCTCCTGATTCCTGGGCAATGGAAATTTGGGCTTATTTATAATCAGCAATTTGTTTTCAGTTCTTGACCACAACTCGCTCGACAAAATTCCTTCCTCTTTCTTGAGTAATGGAACCAGTCATTGTGGCAATATATTCATTGTGTTTCTTGTTTTTCCTGTACCGTTTGTATAAGCTTTCTGATCAAAGAAAAGATCAATGCTGCTACCTTGTGCATTATGAGTGCTACAAGCCTTCTGATGACAGGAAGATAGACACCAAGTTAGCTGACAAAATAATGGCCCGGAACAATAATCTTGGCCACCAGGAGTACAAGTTTCTCTTGCGCATTATCCTGAATTCAGGTATTGGAGAAGAGACTTATGGCCCAAGAAGCATCTTTGAATGTCGCGAAAGCTCTCCCACTCTCCAAGATGGGATTCTGAAGATGGAAGAATTTTTCATCGAGACGTTGGACCAGCTGTTTCTAAAGACCGGCATTTCTGCACAAGAAATCAACATTCTTGTGGCGAATGTGTCCCTTCTTGCTCTGGTTCCTTCTCTAACTTCCCGAATCATAAAATATACCTAAAATTTAAAAGTAATAGTTACAAATAGAAAATCAGTGTGTTATTATATTGAATAAATATTACACAAATATTAAATGAATAATTGCTATTTTGTTTAAATTTTAAAATGAAAAATAATAGTAACTTATACATAAGAATATTATAATTATTTTTTAATTTGTAAATATTATATATATTATATTGTTGAGACAAATGTATGAAAATATATGTGGTGTAGTGGTCAGTTACTCATTTGAGCATAGCAAAGGTCTTGAGTTTGAATCCAAGAGGAAGCAAAGTTGAAGAGAAATATTTTTGACTCATTAAAATTAGTGACCGAAATATGCGGTCACTAATCAGTGACCGCCTAGTAACATACACAATTTTTTTAAAATTTTTATAAATAATTAGTGACCAAGACAAATTAGTGATGAGGGTTTTAGTGACTGATCCGATCGGTCACTAAACCTGTTAGTGACTGATTTTTGCATATTTAGTGACCGATTTTTCGGTCACTAATACCATTTTTTTTGTAGTGTGCTATTGTGGTCAGTACAAAGTCTGTTGCTCCAAACTTGTACTCCGGCAATGATAAGTCCATGATGCTCACCAACTGTTTGTTCCGTTCGGGAGGGTGCTCGATTCTTCTAACAAACAAAAGGGCCTTCAAGAATCGCGCCAAACTGATGTTAAAATGCCTAGTTCGTACTCAATTGGCCGCGAGTGATGAAGCATATTATTGTTGTATACAGAAAGAGGATGATCAAGGTAGGCTTGGATTTTATCTTGGTAGAAATCTTCCCAAGATTTCTGCTCAGGCTTTCACCAAGAACATAGCAAGTATAGCAAAAATAATGTTGCCGTTGAAGGAACTTGTAAGATACATTGTGCTGAAATATGTGGGGAAGGCAGCAAGTTTAAATCTCAAGTTTAAAAAGAGCTTGGACCAAAATGAGGAAGATGTGGAACCTTCTAGAATGACTCTCCATTGATTCGGAAACACTTCGTCAAGTGGGGTTTGGTATGTGTTGTTGATTCCAGGATTTAAACCAATATGCAGTAATCCAAAGCAATAAGTAAATATTGCAGAACAGATTATCAGGAATGGAATAGATAATCACAGTGGTGTAATACGTGCGTTTTTATCAATATGAAATTCAAATAAAGCATGTGTTTTCAGAATTTAAACATGTAGCATACGTGATCAGATTTCAACATACAACATGCGTGATCAGAATAAGCGTCAATTCAAGGCAAATCAGAATTTAATACAATTAAACAGATACGAGTCCAGGAAAAGCCAAAATTCATATATCGACCGAGGCAATGAAACAAGAAAACATGCTGTCAGATTTATCTAATATAAATAATAAGTTTTAAGATAAACTTATTTTAAGGATTCTGTATCGTAATAGAATCAATAGGAAGACCAAATCACAGAGAAATTCTGTTTGCCTTGAAGAAACGAGCGCCCCGACTCACCAGTGCAACGGGTACAGCGCGGCTCCTCTCAGGATGAGATAGTCCAGAACGATCAGGTGCACTCCTTCTCGTTCACCTCGAACAGTACCCAGTAGCCAGAATTCGAATCAGATAGCCAAGCTTTTGGAATATATATAATTATATTAGGCCAAATACGAAAGAAGGATAATATTTGGCCAAATATTAGAACGAGAGAATTATCACGACGAAGTAACTGGAATATCAGGGGAAGAGGAAGACTACAAGCAGAAAAGGCTGCCTTTGACGTTTATTTTTGGTGTGTTTTCAAGACTGCCAAAGGCACTCTATTTATAGAGGGGAATTAGGTTTGGCAAAAGGCAATGGGCCGACGGCCAAGGCTTAATTTTAACTCGGGTTTGACGGCCAGACATAATTATCTCTAGGGTTTTACGGCTGTTAAGGGCTGATTAGGGTTTGACTAAGTAAAACCCTAATCCATGTCCGCCAACAACCCTAAAAATCCGGCCATATCCACCATCATCCCAAAAGTCTCGGCTGTGATCTCCAACAGGTAAGACTCCGTCAAGCCTTTATCCGATCAAGCCAACGGTTAAGTTAAAATTTGAATTTTAAATTTCAAATTCAAAATTCCAATTGAAATTTGTCCAATTAAGACTGAGACTGAGACATTCGCCCTAACGTCCGCAACCCGGACCAGGCGGCGGCGGCGGCGGCGCGCGTGTGGTCCACTTATATGAACCCCTCCAAGAACACTTTATCAAACATTCTTACTTGAGTCCAATATAAACTAGTGCACACTATTTTACAAAACCAATGTGGGACAAGTGAAGGGTTAAAGACCCTTCAACTCCTCCACTTGGTTTTATAAGTCACAAGAAGGTCTCCACTCTCTCAAGCTTACAATGTGGGACAACTCAACTTATAATACTTAACCATTTCCCTTCCTCTATTCCACTAAATTCAACACTATAATTATCTATTGGATTCCAACCATAATTGGCTTCCATCCAATGAATAATTAAACATGTAAATAGGCATACTTGTGCCAATTACAACATGTGTTGGGGTATATGGCGGCCAAGAAGAGACTCAAGAAAGGTGATAAAGTTTGGATGATAGGTCTTGGTGCAAGTTTCAAGTGCAATAGTTGTGTGTGGGAAGTGTTGAAGGATTTGGGGGATGGAAATGTTTGGGGGATATAATTGATGGTTACCCTCCAAAGAATATAGCCAACCCTTACATGGAGCAATATGGTTGGGTTAACCAAGAGAAATTGGAGCCACATGAAGAACGCAAAATAAATTCACTTTAAGAGGGAAAATAAAATGATTATATTTCATGGGAATAAAAACTATGCCAGTGATCTATGCTTTCTTGGCATATCTTTTGGGCTCACATATGCTGTGTACCATGTTGTCTGTGTGTGGACAGTGAATGCAGTTGTATCAGCTGGAGCTTTGAATATTTTTGTTTAAAACTTTGTCATTGCATGCAGCTGGATGTGTAAACTAGTTAATGTACTTATTTAAACATAAAAATTCATTTAAGGATTTCACTCGTCAGAAAGTATTGCTAGCATTGGAATTTGCTTGCGTGTTAGTTTTTACTCATTTAAAGATAAAAATTCATTTGAGGACTTCACTCGTTGGAAAGTATTGTCAGCATTGGAATTTGCTTGCATTTTAGTGATTGATACACGCAAGCAAATTCTAATGGGCACTTTCTAATGCTAACATGCAAGCAAATTCTACTGTTGACAATACTTCCCAGCAAACAAAATCTTTTCTTTTCCTAATTTTTATTTCTTACATTACTACATTGCTACCTTCAACAATCTCAATCCTCATATGCCCAAAAGCCATTTGAATTGTCCTACTATTGCAATTTTTCTGTACTTATATTATTCTGATGGCAAGGACAGAACATTAAAGGAAGGAGCCATTGGACCAATTTTCCCATATAAGCTTGAATACATTTAGCATGTGATAAATGAAAGAAAAATAAATAGATGATATGCTATAAAGAAATCCCAATACAAGCTTATCAATAATGCAAAATCAGTATGGAAGTAAAGTGACCATTAGCGTAACCTTTCTATACTTACAAAAGATATCAATCAATTATAATTAAGCGATATCAATTGCATTCTATAGACTCAAATTAAAAAAGGAAAAGTGAACTTCAACCTTGACTGGAAAATAAAATAAAATTAGGTATGCGTTATTTAAAATGCTAGCTATAGAATAAATTCGTAACTAGTTATAAATTATAGCTACAAAGCTTCACAACAGATATAAATATTTTAAATAAAAAAGTAAAAAAATTATTAATTATCAATTTGTAGTCTTGTTCATCATAAACGCAACAAATTAGCTATGTATTATCCATAGGAAAATAAATATATAAAGAAAAAGAAAAACCAATTACAATAGGTGGTAGCGACGCTTAGCTACCAGAGTATTTATTTTGAGTTTAGTTATATCAATTTTGTAGTTAAAGTTATGAATTTGCAGCATTAGTTATAGACTAAGTAGTAATAATTTTTTTTTTTTTGGTATTGTCCTTGAATTATGATGAACCCATTTAATCTTGTTTTCCCTTTTTTTTTTTTTCCCAATACCCTATTTGAGAGAGATGGTAACTACATTTTCCTTTTCGGGTTATTACATGCATTTTGAAAAGAAAATAAGAGTGGCGGCTCTCATTTAATTTCAACAAATATTTTTTCTTCTGGAATTTTGATGGAATAATAAAACAAAAACAGTGGATTTACAGTCATGAATACGAAAATCAGATTTGACGTTCTTGAGTAATGCTTATTTTGATTATGAATCAAATTTAAAAAATTACGTACCATAAAAAAGCAGTGAATTGCTCAAGTACAGCCGTTCCAAATAAATCACTAATTAATTACCCTCATTAAATTGGGAAATTAAGGATCATATCAATTTGCAGATCCCATATCTTATTTATTTTTTACAAATTCAAAATTTCACTATGCCCACTTCATTTCACTTAAAATATAAAACAGCAGCAGTTCTGATGTATTTGAAAATCAGTTGCCAAAGGGTTCTTTTCTGCATTTAAAAATTTTGGAGCAATGGAAAGTGAGGGGACTGGTGAAGAAAGAAAGAAGATAAGTTTTGGATTGAGTCTTGCAGATGAGAAGATTAAGCTGATTGATATATTGTCAGAGGATGATGATTTTCTTGTTGCTTCACCTTTCTCATATGATTCTATTCAAGACTGCTTTTCAGGTTGCACTCACTTATTTCTTCATTTTCTGAAAACACACACACGAAAAGCGAGTGGTTGGTATGGTGTTACATCTATCTATGAGATCAAGTATGAAATTTTGTTTGTTTATTTTAAATAGAATATTCATTTTTTCTCCCACTCTCGTTCCGATTAGAAATCATAATAATTTATATCATATATAATTGGATTTTTGAAATAGTGAAAAAAAAAAAGCTCAGAATCCGTACTATCTGGCTCGAACCTGTTTCGAAAAAGTTGAATTATTTTGAACTATCTATTCACGCTCCAGAATCAACACAATGTGGACTATATATAAAAAAAATGGTTTATCGTCATTGTTTGGTGTGAAGTATATAGAGATTTCTTGATGGGATCCTTGATTTTAATTGAATTTTGAGATTCAAATTATGTAGATTAATTGAGTAAAATATGAGCATGTATAAGTTTGCATATTGTTTATAGCAACTTGCAATACATACAATTAACAAAATATAACTACTTGGACACATGCAACTACAACATTTCATGTGGAGCCAACAACAAGGTTAATTAGTTTGTAAACATACAACTATGCTAATAACAATCTTATGTAAGACAAACATTTATTCTTTCAAATGTGTAGATGGCGCATATACGACATAAGATGAATATCTCGTATCAGAAAACTAGCAGTTCACTTTTCTTTCATGAACTATTTGTGGAACTAATTCATCCACTAAAAACGGATAATGTAGGAGACCTTGGAGGATTCAGGTTATAAGGATTCGGAAATTCTCAAGAAGTTGAAACGACGCAACAAAAAGAACAAAATCTACCGCCTCCTGACTTTTTGTGGCCACCCAGGCCAAGTTTTCTGAGGAGAAGCTTAGCTTGGGATAGTGCCTTCTTCAACAGCTCTGGTAAGGTGGTGTTGCTCCTTGAATCGTATAATAAGTTTACAAACTAAGATGTTTCTCTTCCACTCTCAAACAAGCCGAGTTGAGCTCGAATTTAGTAGGCTCAAGCTCAGCTTGTGTATTAATTCGCGAGCTCAAGATCGAGCCGAGCTTAGTCGAGCCTAAACAGCGAAGCTCAAGCTCAGCTAGTTGAAATAAATGAAGGCTCGACAATCCTTATCAAGCTTGACTTGATAAGACTCGTCATAGAAAAGCAGAGAAGATCGATTCGTATAAGTTCGGATGAGCTCAAGCTTGAGCTTGTATAGGTTTGGATTAATTCGAGCTCATTTAGACTTAGAACAAAATTTATAATGATAAATTTTTTAAATAATTTTGTTATATAAAAACGGATAATGCAGGAGACCTTGGAGGATTCAGGTTATAAGGATCCGAAAATTCTCAAGAAGTTGAAACGACACAACAAAAAGAACAAAATCTACCGCCTCCTGACTTTCTGTGGCCACCGAGGCCAAGTTTTCTGAGGAGAAGCTTAGCTTGGGATAGTGCCTTCTTCAACAGCTCTGGTAAGGTGGTGTTACTCCTTCAATCGTATAATAAGTTTACAATCTAAGATGTTTCTCTTCCACTCTCAAATGAGCCGAGTTGAGCTCGAATTTAGTAGGCTCAAGCTCAGCTTGTGTATTAATTCGCGAGCTCAAGATCGAGCCGAGCTTGGTCGAGCCTAAATAGCGAAGCTCAAGCTCGGCTAGTTGAAATAAACGAAGGCTCGACGATCCTTATCAAGCTTGACTTGATAAGACTCGTCATAGAAAAGCAGAGAAGATCGATTCGTATAAGTTCAGATGAGCTCAAGCTTGAGCTTGTATATGTTTGGATTAATTCGAGCTCATTTAGACTCAGAGCAAAATTTATAATGATAAATTTTTTAAATAATTTTGTTATATATTATTATTATTATTATTATAGATTTTATTATATGGGCCTAAATTATAATTATATATGTATATAATAAAAAAGCTCGTTCAGGCTCGCGAGCTTTTCGAATCGAATATTATTGAGCTCGAGCTCGATAAGATCTAGCCGAATACGAGCTTTCATGAAGCCGAGCTCTTATTGAGCCGAATACGAGCTTTCATCAAGCCGAATATGAGCATTCATCAAGCCAAGCTCGAACCGTTCGCGAATCGTCTCATCTCATTTACACCCCTATCATAGAGCCACATCAATCCATCACCATAAATCCAAGTTGTAACTACAATCTTACCAAATCTTGGGATTCTCCGAGGTTTGAAGAACCAACACCAACTACTTTTTCAATATAGATTACATAAATAAAGCGTGGCAGAAAAATAAACACCTAGTTATATAAAGAGGGTATGAACCTTTTTAATTAGGACACACATGCTGATAAAGGAAATACAAGTAGGATGCTTTTGCTCATGAAGATGGACAAACATATTGCTAGGAAATGTATTGATAGGTTGGAAGTCTGATGTGCCTAATTGCGTTCAGGAAACTCCTACACTGTCCTTAAGTTGATAATTGGCTCCATTATTTGTGCTGCAAGGATTATGTCAATTCACCCCTAGGATTCAACTGAGGCACCCAAAGATTTGCAATCAGCACTTTGAAATTCCTACTTAAGAATTTCGATTGATGTTGAGAATAATTGAGAGGGTATGAGGATATCTTTTGTTGGAGAGTAATAGTGCTTTTTTCTTTGAAAATATGTAATAAATTTGTGTGGATTAGTTCCCCTTATATAAGGTTACGAGAACGATTCATAACAATTATGACTGTTAGTTTAAATAATGCACTAATTCTAACAGTGTTGTCCTTTTTCTAACAATCAAAATTGTTTCTGATTAAAAACATAATTTAAATAATTAAATAAATTATTTAGTTAAATTCTGAATTAAAATTTAATTTGAATTTAATCCACGTTGCGGCATGCATGTGTAAAGTGCTAAGTACCAAGAGAGTGTTTGGGTAAGCTTATGAGCTCCTCAAAACATCTTATAAGATGTTTAAGAGCTTATAAGTTGATAAAAAGTATTTGGTAATTTTTAAAAAAAAGAGCTTATAAGATTATAAAATAAAATGTTAAAGAGCTTACAAGCTCTTTTCAAAAAACTAAGGAGACCCTAACTTATTTTTAAGATCGTAACAAGCTCCTTCATTTTTAATCATTTTAATTATAAAATTGTCATTATTAACATCTTATAAGCTCCAAGATCTTATTTTATCCAAACACTTCAATAATTTATTTTAAAAATAAGATCTAACATTTTATAAGTTCCAAAAATATCTTATAAGATATAGAAGCTTATAAGATATTTAAAATAAGCTTAGCCAAACACCCTCTAAGTCTTGATTATTAAATACAAATATATATATATTGATATTCAACCAATATATATATATATATATATATATAATTCCCATGTACTTGAACACTCTCTAAAAAAACTTAAAATAATCTAAAGCCTTAACAAGAGATTCACCTAATCAAGGGACTCTTATTTTCTTATTTTTTTAATGTGGTATTAAAATCCCAAAAGAATTCTCATCTCTTCTCCACTTAACATACTATCTTGAAGTCATAATTAAATCTAATAGAAAGAATAACCTAAAATAACAAATATGAGTGAATTGTATCACCATGAAGCTGTCTAATGAGATCTTCGCTTCTGCAAAGACATCAATAGTCGAAGGAAAGCTTAGGTCAACCTTCGCAATTCTCCACAATTCAAGCTTAGATCAAGATAAGTTCAAATTGTTTTTTCCATGGAGTTCTGCACCAGAGAGAGAGAGAGAGAGAGAGAGGGAGGAATGGAGACTTTAACTTTTAAATTTAGAAACAGGATGAGTAGGTTGAGAAACAACAAAAATAAAGCCTTCTGCCGCTACTTTCTCAGATGATTTTAATACATTTTTTATTGGATCAATGTGGGAAGAGTATAATGTTCATAGCTATATTCAAAATTGTATTTAAAAACACTTTTCAAAAGGTATGCTTACAAAATTCCTTTTTCTTTGCAGATAATTCTATACCTAAAGATTTGGCTTGACAAATTCTGGTTATATGATGTTCCACTATTTAGAATGAATTTTTTTAAAATTAATTCTCTTTTTATATGACTATATATATGATATGGTTGGTGGAGATTTTGTTGGTAGAAATTTGGTTTATTTTTAATAATTTAATTGTAATTTTTAGTAAACACAAACCTAATTTATTGGGACTTTAATAAGAAAAATATAAAATCTCTTAATTACATCTTTTGCATATATACAAAGCTTCATTCATTTTCTAGGGTTTTAATGATATAGTTGACTTTTTCAAGAGATGAAATGTATTTTATATCCTTAAAATAAAATAAAAAATTAATAGTGTTCATACTTGGTAAACTAATGAAATTAAACTGAAACTAAAACTGCAATATGGTACCAAGTCAAACAATTTTGATTTGATATTTCATTTCAATTTTTTAAAATTTTAGCATTCAATTTGATTTTGTTTACCAATATCAAATTAATTAATATATTTTAAAGAAACCCAAATTAAAAAAATAAAATAAAAGTAAGGTTTTATTATTTAATTTTAATATTAATACTATTTTTATTTTTGTAAAAAATTCCATAAACTGAATTACCAATCAAAGTACAAAAAATCTTTACTTGATGTGTAACATTCATAAATTTAACTTGTGAAGCGCATTAGATGCTTAATAATGGTTAAAATGTTATATAGCTTAGTATAGCAATAAAAATTATGCATATGTTCTTTGCTATATTAATTTTATTAGATATTGATCCTTCTGATTTAATAGTGCCATGACTATAAATTTTTTTAAAAAAAAATAAAAATTGAAACCTAATAGATATTAAAAATTTATCATTGTGTAAAATATTAGAAAGTCTCTATTTAGTGAATGAAAATTTTTTCTCCAAAAATTACATTGCACTTAAAAATTATTGATACGTGCAGAGACAACATGCGAGGGTTGTTAGTTTATTATATATAAGTCGGAAACTTAATCCCTGATGGTATCCTATATATATTTATTTAATTTTTTTCAGATATTATTTATGTACATGAAGAACTCTGAATTGTCTTCTATTTTTTTTATAATAGTTATTTTGTAGTATTTCAAATTAAGGAAGAAGTTGTCATTAATTATGTTAAAATTAAATATTTGTAAAAAATATTTAGAAATTCATAAGATGAAGAAATTCGTCTATAAATAGGCAAACCTCATTAAATTTTTGGAATTGAGGAAAAGACAAGAGGAAATTTGGTCTTGTGACGCACTCTTCAAAGACAGGCGACGGCGTACATTCCTATCAATACTGTTACTGCCTGCCAAACCGCCGCAAGAGTCATTCCCACGGTAAAGAATTAATGAAGATAAAGGGCTTCGAGTTGGGGCAATTTATGAAATTTTCACTGAATTATTATGGATCAGGTAATTTCCATTACTTCTCTTCGAATACACTTATTTTCCCATGCGTTTTTCGTTATTTCGGAACAAAATCTGCTGCAAATTGCACTTCCGGCGAGAAAATCAAGCTTGAGCTGGGGAATATTAATGGGTTGAGTGATGCTCTTCTTTTGTATGAGAAAATGACCACAATGAGGCCTTTACCCAGTGAAATACAATTTAATCAATTGCTTTCGCGTTTGGTGAAGCTGAAAGAGTATCACATGGCGATTTCCCTCTTCAAAGATATCTGCAATTTGGGGATTCCAGTTGACGAATATACTATGAATATTGCCATTAATTGTTATTGCCTTTCTAAAGAGGTCAACTATGGATTTGCCACTTTGGCTTGTTTCTTCAAGCGCCGTTGTGTTCCCAATGCCATAACCTTCAGCACCTTATTGAAGGGTTTATTTCGAGAAGACAGGATTATTGAGGCTCAAGAATTGTTTAGGAAGATAGTAAGAGAAGGGTCGTGTGAGCTAGATGTCGTTACTTATGGGACTGTGATAGATGGACTCTGCAAGTACGGCAACACCGCATTGGCCACTGAACTGTTCAGGGTAATGGAAAAAGGGAGTTGTGGGCCGAGCATCAATATATATAACATGGTTATCGATGGCTTATGAAAGGATGGAATGATAGACTCTGCTATGAAGCTTTTCTATGAAATGTCTGGAAAAGGCATCACTCCTAGTGTTGTCACTTACAACACTTTGATTGGTGGTTTATGTAATTTGAGTCGTTGGAAAGAAGTTAAAATGTTGCTTAAGGAGATGATAGATTCCGAAATTCATCCAGATCTTTTTACATTCAATACCTTGATTGATGCTTTATGTAAGGAAGGATTTATGGATGAAGCAGAAGATTTAGTCCAAATCCTGGTGCAAAAGAATGTGGTTCCCGATGTAGTCACCTATAGTGCATTGATGGATGGATACTGTTTGCAAGGACGAGTTGATGAAGCTAGGAAGGTTTTTGATTCTATGGCTGAAAAGAATATTGCTCCTAATATTCACAGCTATAGCATTTTAATTAATGGATATTGTAGAAAGATGAAAATGGATGACGCCGTGCATCTTTTTCATGAGATGCCCCGTAAAGGTTTGAAAACCGAATGTGGTTACATATACCACTCTACTGCAAGGGTTGTTCTGTGCCGGCAAATATTCTGCTGCTCTACAGCTTTTTGATGAGTTGCAAGCTGCTGGCCTTGAACCCAACGTCTATACTTACTGTACCATGTTGGAAGGACTATGTCGGAATGGGAAAGTTGAATGTGCATTATTGTTGTTGGATACACTGGAGAGCAAAGGACTGCATCTTCATGTTAGTTGCTACAATATTGTCATAGATGGACTGTGCAAAATTAAAAGACTTGATACTGCACGAGCTATTTTTAGTAATCTTCCTTCAAGAGGATTAGAACCTGATGTTATAACGTACACTCTGATGATTAAGGGATGTTGTCAAGGAGGACAGATAGAAGATGCTAAAGATGTTCTCTTAAAGATGAAAGAAATACGTTGTTTGCCGAATATCATCACCTATAATACCGTCGTTCGAGGATTTCTGGTGAATGGTGAATTTGACGAGGCAGCAAAGTTTCTTGAAGAAATGGATGAGAAAGGATTTTCTCCTGATTCATCTACTTTTAGCTTGCTGCTTGATTTACTTGGGGAAAAAGAACAAAATCCAAGCATTCTTGCAATGATTCAAAAGTTTGCACCAAGCACTAAAAGATAACAGGTAGGAACCAAAAACAGAAATATATAAATTGTTATCAATTCTCATCATGTGTGGGAAGGGAAATGTTGAAGAATATAACTAAATTCTCATGTGGCCTTTTATTGAATTTTGGTGCTCTGTTTCCAAGTCACTGCTTACTTGCTAATTGTGCTAGCTGTATTAGGTTGAATCTGCCAAGAAAATTGGAATGATTTGCTAAGGGCCGTCAACTCACAAAATTTTCAAATGCAGAGTTTAGCTATGGAAAGTCTAACCTTCATTCTGATCTAAGGAAAATTCATCCTAATCTTTGTATACAGTCTACGTATTACAGCCTTTTCTTCTTTCAAGTCTACATCAGTTTTAGCGCCTTTTGAAAATTTATGCTGAAGCTGTTCTCCAAAACCCCTTTTACCACCACCAGCAATTGGATTCCCCTTTCGCATCATGATGACAAACTCATTATAATCAATTCTTCTGTCCTGCAAAGGAGATAAAATTTTTCACTTTTCTTAGTACAGTCTAAAATCAAATGTAACTTAAATTTGTGGTTACCATAAAGGATGAAACAGTCTTCTAAAGAAAATAGAAGCAAGAAAAATTATAGAACAAATGGACAAAAGGGGGAAGCAAAGTAAATAAGTACTTCTATTTTTTTCTTTTTATTTATAATATCTATATTATTAATAAAGTACTTCAACAACTTATTTTTAAAATAAGATTTAATAACTTTTTGAGCTTTAAAACATCTTATAAAATGTCGAAACTTATATGAGCTTTTAAATAAACTTAAGGTAGCAATTGGTATGTAGAAACGGAATTAGGTGGGAATTAAATGGTTTAAGGAATAGAATGAACATGGGAAAGGAATAATGATAATATAAGTTATCCTATGGCTAGTATGATAAGGAATGAGAAAGAAATGAAATCGTCATTCCTTACTTAATTTCAATATCATGATTGGTAGAAATGGAATGAAAGTATTTTAAATGACCAAATTATCCTTTTATATAAAATTATTAAAATAAAATATTTTATTGATAAATTATTTATGTCTTATATACAATCTTTAATTTTTTATTTCATATAAATGTATGCCAAAGATTACGATTTATTTATATTTTGAAAAGTAAAATTAATTTTTTCTAGGTAAAAATAAAAGAGATGAGGTACTTGGTCTATTTTTCTTTTACTAGAGTTTGAAGATTGTGGAGAAATACATGTAGACAACAAGAAACCATCAATAAGATATATAGGAGAGTTTTTGTGATGGTTTAGAACTATTTTATATTAGAGGGTAATTTTGTTAAGTACAAAAACAAGTTTATTCCTTATAGATTGGGAATAGCTAAACCTATGGGGAGGGAAAGAATGGCTAAACCTATGCTTTTAGAAATAGGGATTCTTGCGGGAATGAGGATTCTCATTCTTAAATTATATCAAGCATGGGTTTAGGAATAGACTTGGGAATGATCATTTCCCACCCCATTCCTGCATACCAATTGTACCATAAAAGGTAGTTGGCTAAATTTATTTAAAAGTTCTTATAAAATATTAGATCTTATTTTTAAAATAAACTTTTGAATTATATATTTAGATAACATAAGAATTGTTTTGAGAACTTATAAGCTGTTGTATTTGGTAAGAATGAATACTTATAAAGCTCTTTATAGCTGGGTAATGACCCAATAACTAAAACTTAATGTATGTAAGCCGCTGCATACCCTCATTTTAAAGGATCAAAGATGAAAGTAGGACATATTAGACAAAAAATGCCATTTTGTCCAGTGGTCGCGAAATAGATATATACAAAAAAAAGAGAGTAGTTGATTTGTTGTTCTCATTGGGGAGATGGAGATTGAAAAGCTAACAAATATAATTTATTTGTGCTTCTCAATCTCATAATGTATTCAATTTGAAGTAATGTGTTTCTAGTTTCCTCAATTTGCTAATTTTCCAGGGAGTTTATATGCTGGCATTTTGGCCTTTGGACTTATTCAAAATCTGGAAATAATTTCAGTTCTTGGACCATAATTTGCTTCCTATTTTTTCATATATAAATGAATGATCATAAGCTCCTGATTCCTCAGCAATGGAAATTTGGGCTTATTTATAATCAGCAAATTGTTTTCAGTTCTTGACCACAACTCGCTTGACAAAATTCCTCCCTCTTTCTTGATAAATGGAACCAGTCATTGTGGCAATATTTTCACTGTGCTTCTTGTTTTTCCTGTGCTGTTTGTATAAGCTTTCTGATCAAAGAAAAGATCAATGCTGCTACCTTGTGCATTATGAGTGCCACAAGCCTTCTGATGACTGGAAGATAGACACCAAGTTCGCCGGCAACATTATAGCCTGGAACAAGAATCTTGGCCCCCAAGAGCACAAGTTTCTCTTGCGCATTATCCTGAATTCAGCTATTGGAGAAGAGACTTATGGCCCGAGAAGCATCTTTGAATGTCGCAAAAGCTCTCCCACTCTCCAAGATGGGATTCTGGAGATGGAAGAGTTTTTCATCGAGACGTTGGACCAGCTGTTTCTAAAGACCGGCATTTCTCCACAAGAAATCGACTTTCTTGTGGCGAATGTGTCCCTTCTTGCTCCGGTTCCTTCTCTAACTTCCCGAATCATAAACCGTTACAAGATGAGGGATGATGTCAAGTCCTTCAATCTCACAGGAATGGGGTGCAGTGGAAGCCTAATCTCCATCAATCTTGTGCAGAATATTTTCAAGTCCTACAAGAATTCTTTTGCTATTTTAGTCACTAGTGAGTCCATTAACCCCAACTGGTATTCTGGCAAAGATAAGTCCATGATGCTCACCAACTGTTTGTTTTGTTCGGGAGGGTGCTCGATTCTTCTAACGAACAAAAGGGCCTTCAAGAATCGCGCCAAATTGATGTTAAAATGCCTAGTTCGTACTCATTTGGCTGCGTGTGTTGAAGCTTATAATTGTTGTATGCAGAAAGAGGATGATCAAGGTAGGCTTGGATTTTATCTTGGTAGAAATCTTCCCAAGATTTCTGCTCAGGCTTTCACCAAGAACATAGCAAGTATAGCAAAAATAGTGTTGCCGTTGAAGGAACTTATAAGATACATTGTGCTGAAATATGTGGGGAAAGCAGCAAGTTTAAATCTCAAGACTGGTATAGATAATTTCTGTTTGCATCCTGGTGGAACTGCTGTCACTGAGAAAGTTAAAAAGAGCTTTGGAGCTAAGTGAGGAAGATGTGGAACCTTGTAGAATGACTCTCCATCGATTCGGAAACACTTCGTCGAGTGGGGTTTTGTATGTGTTGGGGTATATGGAGGCCAAGAAGAGACTCAAGAAAGGTGATAAAGTTTGGATGATAGGTCTTGGTGCTGGTTTCAAGTGCAATAGTTGTGTGTGGGAAGTGTTGAAGGATTTGGGGGATGGAAATGTTTGGGAGGATATAATTGATGATTACCCTCCAAAGAATATAGCCAACCCTTGCATGGAGCAATATGGTTGGGTTAACCAAGAGAAATTGAAGCCACATGAAGGTGCAAATTAATTGGATTGACATGTTTGATGAAAGCAAACTATATATTCACTTTAAGAGGGAAAATAAAATGATTATATTTCATGGGAATAAAAACTTTACCAGTGATCTATGCCTAATTATTGGCATATCCTTTGTGTTCACTTATGCTGTATACCATGTTGCCTCTGTGTGGAAAGCGAATGCAGTTGTATCAGCTGGAGCTTTGAATATTTTTGTTTAAAACTTTGTCATTGCATGCAGCTGGATGTGTAAACTAGTTAATGTACTTATTTAAACATGAAAATTCATTTAAAGACTTCACTCGTTGGAAAGTATTGTTAGCATTGGAATTTGCTTGCGTGTTAGCATTTACTTATTTAAAGATAAAAATTCATTTAAGGACTTCACTCGTTGGAAAGTATTGTCAGCATTGGAATTTGCTTGCATTTCAGTGACTGATACACACAAGCAAATTCTAATGGTAATGCTGACATGCAAGCAAATTCAAGTGCTAACAATACTTTCCAGCAAGCGAAATCTTTTCTTTTCCTACTTTTTAATTCTTACATTCCTACATTGCTACTTTCAACAATCTCGTTCCTCATATGCCCAATAGCCATTTGAATTGTCCTACTTTTGCAATTTTTCTGTACTTATATTATTTTGATGGCTAGGACAGAACATTATAGGAAGGAGCCATTCGACCAATTTTCCCATATAAGCTTGAATACATTTGGCAAGTGATAAATGGAAGAAAAATATTTATCATAAGATAAGTCAAGAGCAACCTTCTACTAGAATTGTAGCCAAAAATAAATAGATGATATGCTATAAAGAAATCACAATACAAGCCTACGAATAATGCAAAATCAGTATAGAAGTTAAGTGACCGTTAGCGCAACCTGTCTGTATTTACAAAAAAAGATATCAATCAATTATAATTGAGCAATATGTTTGGCCCTTTCTGTACAGTTGAATTAGGTTAATGTCATAGATTGTAACCACCAACAAGAGTTGCATGTGGTCAATCATAGTATGGTTGGCCGTTGTATTGATGTTTTATTAGTTACAATAACACTATTTCGCATATCTTAACTGTTTCATGTTTGGAAACAACTTTTCTCGTGTGTTGGTGGTCTAGCAGGTGGATATGTACATATATATTATTTCAAAACTGTTGATTAATTCGTCTGGCTTATTACAAATTAAGTATCATCATAGTTTCCAATCAATGAATTTGAGAAGAAGCACATGATTGTCAGTCCCACAAACGATACTAACGCTGATGATTGAATTTATCATATATAAAATGCGTCTACTTCGACTTTGCTAGGTCTCCATGTCTAATATTTATTAAAAGCATGACATTTACAACTTACTTTTTTATGAACAAAATTTACTTTTTTTATCTTAACAAAAATTTTCTAATATTAATTATATTGATTGTAATATTTGTCATTACTAATCTCTTATAGTATATTTTTATTCTAGATTATTAAACTTAAGAAATACATTCTTTCTTTAAATTTCTAGTAAGTCTACTTATAACTTCAATGGGACACGAGCTTTTGCTTTAAATTTTATTTCATTCTAAGATATTATTGGAACTCTATTTTCCTTGTCTTGACTATTATAACCAATAACAATATAGCGAGGGAAAAAAAAAAAAAAAACAATTTCATCTATTTAATATTAAATGGTCATTTTCATAAGACGGTGATTCTTAAATTCCACGACAACAATCAATATCAAACAAACAAGTAATGCCAAAATGCAACCCTAATAAATTGGAGCAACCATAATGTAATGATTATTATTCTTCTCTTAATTAAATCAAAAAGACTTTAATTATATAGCTGGAAAACTTAGGTCAATTAATAAGAAGAAGTGGCATCGAGAAAGTTATTTCATTTTCCCCAAAAGGTAGCCGTCTGTACCATTAATTGCTGCCATTAGTATAACCATATTCCATATTTGACTAAGCACAATGACAATAATTCCAAATTAAATAGCATTTTTCAATAAGATAAGATCAATAGGAAAAAAAGGTGTTCTAGTTCGGATCTTTTCAACATAATTGATGTTTTACAAGTGCATGCACATTTGTTTTACACTTTCTTTATCTAGAAATAAAGAAAAAACAAAATTCAGACATGTGATTGATTCGACGTAAAACATAATATATACTCTTAACCCACAACGACATGACTGACAACATATTTGACACATTTCAAATGTACATATTTAAGTCTTTTTATATATGTTTTAAAGCTTAATTAGAATTATAAAAAAATATTAAAATTAAATTTGTTAAATATATATATATATATATAATATTGTTATCTAATCAAAATTCATTTGTTATTATTTTATAATTAGACATTTTTCTTTTGTAACGCCATTGTCCAATCCATATATCACAAACTACTCAACATATGATACCATCGCTAACATTAATATTTCTCTCTTTATATATAAATTATTATAAAATACATGTATACACACACACACACACACACATACATATGTACTATTTGGCAAATTTCTTGCCATGTTATGGCTTAAAATTTTTAAAAATTATCCACCATGTTAATATCATATTTTGTTCATATCCATATTTATACATCAGGTATCGGTTTATTTTAATTATTTCAAGTGATATAGATAATTAACTTTATTGGAGTGCTTGCAATAACTTTTATTTTTTTTATTTTTTGAGAAGTAATTTATAATTTAGAGATTGTGGGGAAAGTGACTAAAAGTAAAAGTGGTGAATGTTTAAAAATTTATTGGGAAAGTAGTAAAGAAGTGTAATGAGAATAGTTGATAAAAAAGAATAACTATAAAAAATACTGTTACTCCTTAGTTTTGAGTTTAAATAACCAAAAGCAGCGAAAAGTTCTTCAAATTGCTTTCAACTTTAACCTTATTTAAATTCAATGCCCATATTTTTTAATTCTAAGAAATAAGCATATCTATATGTATATATGTGTGTGTGTGTGTACCCTGTGTAAGGTATCCCATGAATTTGTAAGAAAAGCTATAATCATTATTTTTGAATTTGCCATAACAAATGCCGTGTAGGGCATCCCATGCATATGATCATGATTTTCACTTCCATTTTTGTCAATAGACTTCATCGTATTTTTGAATATTATAAAAAAAGGAATTATTGTACGATCATATTTTATTTCAAATACAAAAACATCATTCATCAATATATATATATATATATATTAATTTTTAATTAATTAATGAACTAATTAATTGATCATTATTCTAGAAAATAGCTTTTTCTACATTGATCGTACGCGCACAATATTATTCAATTCAATTCATATAATTAAACTAAGTCATATCATAGCAATAGAATCGTCATTTCTGTATAATACTAGGGAATTAATAACTATTTATAGTCATTATCTAAGTTTATATTAACACAGAAACAACAAATTATTTGCATGAAATTCTTTAAAAATCATAGTAAAGAATAATGTTAAGTTGAAAAAAAAAAAAAAAAACAAAGAAAAATGTGTTGTCGTGATCAACGAGACATTTTATGACTTTTGTCTTGAATAACATCTACCACATTTGGCCTTGCTAGATAGTGTGAAATGCTAGAAACTATTAAGCGTGTTACGTACATTAAGGTTGGATGCCACTTCTCCAACCCCAACTACCCTTTTATTGTAATAATGTATTCATACTAAAGAGGAGAAATATATCCTAATATATTTCACATTCTAGTACATATGATGGGCACTCTTCTAGCAAATAAGGCCACAATAGTAATTAGTTAAAGAAAAATAAGAGGGAGTGTCTAATTATGTTCCCCGGAACAAAATTATTTTGGGGAAACATAACTAAACATATCCTCATTTTCTTCCAAAACTTTCATTTTTTAATATATACATACATATTATATATATAAATATCATTTATATTTTAGTTGGAAAAATTACTAAAACCCCCTTAAAATAAATTTTTATATCTAAAAAACCCATAAAATAATTTTTCAATCTAACAAACCCATTTCACAAATTTTTTATTCTAAAAATCCAACTATTAACTTTTAGTCTATTTGTTTAGTTCATATGATTTTAGAGTTTATAAGTATTTCTATTGCAATATATTTTTAAAAAATAAAGAAAATATATTTCTTCAAAATTTTTATTTATTAAACTTAAAAACATCATTGATAGAAATCAATTCAAAAAATTAAAGAAAATATTCTATTAAAAAAGCTAATTCATTAAGTTTCTAAATTTAATAAGTTATGGATAATTTAAAGAATTTAATAAATTAAGGTCGATTGAGTCAACAAATTAATTGTTGGGTCTTTTGGAGTGAAAAGTTGATGGAATTGATATTTGAATATGAAAAATATTTTAAAGGGTTTTTTAGATATAAAAAATTATTTTGAGGGGGTTTCAGTAAATTTTCTTATATTTTATTATTATTCTAACAATAAAAAGAACCACTCAATTTCATTTTTACTCCAAAAATCCAACAAAAAAATATTGATTTGACTGCTATAGTAAAAAAATTTCTTCCCCAAAACATAAACAAACGTACTAAAATACAACTTTCACATTCTCTAATAATTCATTATCACAAAACACATAATAAACACAATAAAATCACACAAAAAACATAACCAAACATTCCCAGAACTTTTTATAAGAGTAAGATGGTAACAAGAATAAGGTATTCTAACATATCCTTAAAATAGATCAAGCAGTAAGTTGGTTTAATAACATCATAAGTATATGGCCCAAGGTTCAATGATGTTAAGGAATTAATATTCATTTGTTGTGCTTCTTTTACTAATTTCATCTGCATATTCTTAGATCCTTTTGTTGTTGCTATACACATAGAGGGTTGTCTAAATTCCTCAAATAACTATATAAAATTCTTTGAGGGGAAAAAATTGTATAGTACAATGTTGTTTGATCATTTCTCATCGATTAAAAATGTAAAAACATAGTACAATCTACCCATTATTGTTAGGTTCAATTGTGAATATCTATCTTATTCTCTATATAATTCTAATTTTATATTTTTTAAAATTATCTTCTAATTTCTCTGACAACTTATTCCTACGTAACAACCCTTAACTTGTCATAAAAAAGACTAGAACTTTACCCGTAATTATGAGAATTTGTCCTTATTAGAATCCTTCACTTACTTTAACATGTGTTGCATGCAATAAATTTTCAAAGTGAACCAATTTTTGGTCCCTCCTTCCTTTAGTCGCTTCTTAAGAGTCAATAAACGTTTTTCTTTCCCTCGAAACTGTTTGTCTATTTCCTAAGTTTTCATTGTCCAATTATCTCCACAACCCCACTAAGCAATTAAAACCCATAGATAAAGACCCTGCAAAGATAAATCAAAAACTGGAAAAAAAATGATCTCAATTTTTTAACAATTTTGTCCTCTAACCAAAAGCAACTAAGATAAGTATAGAAAATGCACACAGAGTGGCTAAAGTATGATCAAGAAAAGGTAGGTCAAATTGATGAGCAGTTTGGAGACACCAATAACTTTAATTATCTTTATATATGTAATAAATTTATTTATGCACATGGAGTAACGGTATTTTGGTGAGATTGTAATGGTAAATTTGCTCTTTAAATAATAACTCTAACTTAAATTCTATGAACATTTTTGGGATGTTGTCAATGAATTATGTGAGTCTTATTTTATTGAGAATTTAATGAATCAATCCACCTACATGTCTTGCTTTTACTAATATACTTAGAGTTACTTTACATATCACTTAATGTAGAACAGATAAGGCAATCTTTTATTGAATTTTTTTCATGGCTTAATAGATAATTTGATAGGCCAATAATTCTTTATTTCATATTCCAAAATATGAATCGACATGTTACCCAATCGATTACGATAAGTTGGATCCAAATATTTTTTCTTCTATATTAATATCTCGACATAACAAAAGCATGAAAAGGATTAATCACTTTTCTTACGATAAGGGTTAAAATCACTTTTTGACTTTTTTATCCCATATTATACATTGAATCTCGCAAGATATGAAATATTGCATACAACTTTCATCAAATATGGCCTTTCTATTATTTCATAAGAAATGAATTGTTATGCTGGTTATCCCTTCCTATTTTTTAAATAAAACACACACACACACACACACACACACACACACATATATATATATATATATATATACTTATATAACACGAGCTGACTTTGGCAAGAAATACAAAGAAGCCATGCGTCACTGGCCTAGACAAAGTCCTAGATTCGCCTAATTAAGATGGTGCAATTGCATTAAACATTCTGTCTGCATCCCACTCCAAACCCATTGGATTATCTTAAAACACAACCTAACTTTTGAATATATGTAAACTTTAATTTTCGCTCCAATTCTAGATTTCAATAGGGAAATGATCTTTTATTTTCCAATTTTTTGTTTTTTTTATCAAGGTACATAACAATCTTGATCAACACACTGTTGAAAGTGTTGTCTGGAATCAGCCATGGGCCACCGCTTGACTCTAAAGGCTCAAGAAGTCTTGTAAAGAAGAAGAAAAAGAAAAACTAACATGGGTTAAATCAACATAGAAAAATAGTATGGTTTGTCGATCCAAATTTTCAAGGACAATGAAGTCATGTATGGCATCACAATTTTCTAACTTTGACACATCTGATTATAGTGAGGTCACTGGAAATTTTTTAAGAGATTAATTGATTTTCTTGTGATTGATAAGTAATTATTTGTTATTAATTACCTTTTGATAGAGAAGGAAAAATTTAAAAAAGGGTCCCAATTATTTTACAATTCTATGATTGAGGGAATATAGTCGTTATGTTAGGTATTTTATACATAGATTTCTTAGATAGTCTGTTTTTCATTCTACTTTTTGTGACGAGGATAGATATATATTTTGTCACTATATAAATCAATAGTGACAAAAATTAATATTTTAAATTATCTTTATTGATGATTAGTGACACCCCTATGATGACAACTTAGTTAAATTTTGATTCGACCAAAAGATTCATATCTCTTAAATTTTATATAACTACTCAAACTCCTTGGGGATATTTGTTGGTGAACTATAAACTCTAGTTCCACAACTTCGGCCCAATGAGCCTAGGTTCGCTTGGACCTAATGAGCTCAAGCCCATTGAGCCTGTAGGACGCAACTCAACCCATATGCAGTTAGGCCTTAAGATCTTGATTAATGTAACTTACTCTTACAACCTAGCAAGGTGATGTTAGGTTGTGATTGCTTGTGAAGTTGTGTTTCATGTTTGATGTTTTAAAGATTTTGGAGTTATTTTGGTGTTTTCAAGATATGAGAATGAAAAATGATATTGTGAATAGTTATGAGATAAAGTATAATAATTATAGTGATGTGATAGATTGATATGATTTGATGTTGTAAA
This sequence comes from Jacaranda mimosifolia, assembly GCA_018894105.1. Taxonomy (NCBI): domain Eukaryota; kingdom Viridiplantae; phylum Streptophyta; class Magnoliopsida; order Lamiales; family Bignoniaceae; genus Jacaranda; species Jacaranda mimosifolia. The sequence continues at coordinate 4,886,858 of CM032125.1, forward strand.
TGGTTGTGAGTTGTTTTTGAGGTATGTTTGAAAATTTTATATAAGAGATTTGTCTTTTTTGGTTTGCTTGGGATTTAAAATAAATTAACAATTTACAATAAATTTTTAATTTTAATAAATTGATTTTTTTCTTTTAACTCTTACTAAAATATTGTCTATGAATAAATCTATTTTTATTTTTTTATTTGTTTGGTAGTAATAATATATTAAAAAACACAGAAAAATCTATAAATACATTAAACTGAAAATATTATTTTTAAATGTAAAAGAACCTATTATGTATTAATAAATTAATTTTTGGTGTTTTGGATTTGTTTGGGAATTATGATATCTTAAGAGAGGAAATGAGATAAGAAGGTGAAAACCAACTGTTGGCCTCGGTCCGCCTTTCAGACAACCAAAAAAAAAAAAGAATCTCAAAGACAGCTCTCACAACCAAGCATGCCCTTAGAGTTTCCTGTGTTGTCTTTTCTTTCTGATGGTTGTAGCGCTGAGGTTGGTTCTTGTCCTAACAAGGACTAGGCATCTGTGTATCGCAACGAATGTTCTTTCTCCGAAGTAGGAACCATCAGTTCTTGATTGCGAATAAATCTTTGAGACGAAATCCAGTTAGTGAACTGGTACAACGGCTGCTTTATTCATCACGTTTGAATTTAAACATCTACGTAGAAACTGGGATTTGACTCGATTATTTGAAGATCAAGTTTAACTAGAATTTTTCCTTTTTAAGGATTTGATCACTTCAACTTTTGTATTGTGAAATAATGATTCCGTTTGGTATTAAGTGTCCTAGTTATAAGTGAAGTAGTGAAAAATTTTGCTCTTATAAATAGAGGTGTTTTTTTGATTACTTGGATAACACTTATGGAACTCGTGATACTTTTGGGATAGTTATTTTGAGTTCCGAGTGAGATAATATAAATGGGTGGAGTGAGTATTTCTTTTATAGTTATGAGTGTTGTTATACGAGGAGCTTTTTGTCTAGGATTTGAGTATGTCAAATTCAAGGATTATCTTGTAGTAGTAATATCCTCTCACGGTAGAGGAAAAAAAATGTAAAATTCGGCATATTTATATGCCAAAATTAAATAATTGAATAAGAAAAATGAGTTTTAATTGAGAAATAATTTAAGGACATTTTAGTGGGTAGAACGAGTCTATCTGCATTGGGAAAAATGGTGTGGGTGTGTAAATAAAATTTATTTTTAATATATCCCGATGGACACACCCCTATAGAAAAGTTAGCTAAAAAGCTAAAGCTATGACTTGAGTTTCTAACTCTTTAGTGCAGCTGTGACTATTCATTAAAAGAGTAAAGTTATGGGATTTTATCCTATAGTTATATCCGTAAAAGAAAGAATTATGATTCGAGTGAAGAATCATGTCTCGTCAACAAAATTGCATTGCACAACTATAAATAAGAGTGCCTAGAACCAACCCAAATGACTGGAAAAAAATAAGCGTACACACTAGCATTTTGTCTCACTACATTATACACTTATACACTGTTCATTGAAGAAGAGTTTCAAGTTAGTAAAGTTCTATAGTTTCGTTCTATTGAAGTGCTACCTTAGATCGGATGAGAGTCGTTGTATCTTGGGAGGTTAATTACCAGGAGCCTTCTAGCACTGTGTGAGGGGCAATATTACCTTAAGGATACTGTTGGAGCAACAGGCTTCGACTAATACAATTTTAGTTTTGCATTCAAGTAGGTTTTCTATTACTTTCTTTAAACGTGATCTTGTGTTACATCATTTGATAAGGTTATATATTTTAATTGTATATATTTGCACAAAGCACAGGCATACACGGTATCCTTGTGAATTTTTCCTAATAGAAAATTCTCGTTGATGTAGATGGATTTTGCCAAACCGCAGAAATCTGTTGTCTATTTTTATTTGTCTATATGCTGTGTTTATTTTTTCATCCAATTGGTTGGTGTGATTTGTGGATGCCTAATAAATTACATCCCGTGCCTTATAAATTTCTTAATGTTGTCCATAGATGATCAGCTGCTATACTGCAATGTGCTGGGACATGCATTTCTCTATCCTGCTTGTCCAAAATGAGGTGCAAATACTATTTCTTAGTCATACTGAAGTTAATTCACATAGATCTTAAGGTTGACACCAAGGTTTTAGCTAATAGAATCTCATCAACTTACCAAATTATTAAAAAAAAAAAAAGAAAAAAACAGAAAAAGAAAAAACAGGGTATACAGCATACATCAACCTAAAAGATATGCCCAAAAGGCATAGTTTTTTCTTTCCCATGAAGTTTTAAGTATTTCATTTCCCCTGTGCATCCTCTTCTGCCTCATCACGTGGCTCCAATTTCTCTTGATTAACCCAACCATATTGTTCCATGTAAGGATTGGCTATGTTCTTTGTAGGGTATCCATCAATGATATCCCCCCAAACATTCCCATCCTCCAAATCCTTCAACACTTCCCACACACAACTGTTGCACTTGAAACCAGAACCAAAACTTATCATCCAAATTTTGTCGCCCTTCTTGAGTCTCTTCTTGGCCTCCATATACCCCGACACATACCAGAGGGCACTCGACGACGTGTTGCCGAATCGATGGAGAGTCATTCTAGAAGGTTCCACATCTTCCTCACTTAGCCCCAAACTCTTTCTAATTTCTTCAATCACAGCAGTTCCACCAGGGTGCAAACAGAAATGATCTATACCACTCTTGAGATTTAGACTTGCTGCTTTCTTCATATATTTCACGACAATGTATCTTATAAGTTCCTTTAGTGGCAAAGCTTTTGTTGCTATACTTGCTACATTCTTGGTAAAAGCCATAGAAGCTATCTTGGGAAGATTTTTACCAAGATAAAACCCAAGCCTACCTTGATCATCCTCCTTCTGCATGCAACAATTATGTGCTTCATCACTCGCGCCCAAATGAGTACGAACTAAGCATTTTAACATCAATTTGGCGCGATTCTTGAAGGCCCTTTTATTAGTTAGAAGAATAGAGCATCCTCCAGAACGAAACAAGCAGTTGGTTAGAATCATAGACTTGTCATTGCCAGAGTACCAGTTGGGAGCAATGGACTCACTAGTGACCACAATGGCAAAAGCATTCTTATATGACTTGAACATATTCTGCACAAGATTGATTGATATTAGACTAGCGCTGCATCCCATTCCTGTCAGATTGAAGGACTTGATATCATTCCTCATCTTGTACCGGTTTATTATTCGGGATGTTAAAGAGGGAACCGAAGCAAGAAGTGCCACATTCACCACAAGAACATCGATTTCTTGTGGAGAAACGCAGGTCTTTATAAACAACTGGTCTAAAGTGTCGATGAAAAACTCATCCATCTCCAAAATCCCATCTTGGAGAGTGGGGGAGTTTTCTCTGCAAGCAATGATGTTTCTCGGGCCATAAGTCTCCTCTCCAATGCCTGAATTCACAATAGAGCGCAGGAGAAACTTGTACTCCTGGTGGCCGAGATTCTTGTTCCGCAGTATAATGTCGCCGGCGAACTTTGTGTCTATCTTCCTGTCATCAGAAGGCTTGTGGCACTCATAATGCACAAGGTAGCAGTATTGGTTTCTTTTTCGATCAGAAAACTTACACAAATGGTACAGGAAAAACAAGAAGCATATGAATGAACATATTGCCATGATACCTAGTTCCATTTCTCAAGAAGGATGGAGGAATTTTATCAAGCAAGTTGTGGACAACAACATAACAATTTGCTGATTATAAATAAGCCCAAGATTTCCAGGGCAGAAACTGCCTGGAAAGTCAGCAAATTTATGAAGGGTTAGTTCATAGTTGAGAAAAGTTAGAACATGAGATCATTACGATTTGATTACATTGTGGGATTCATGTAATCTGTGAGCTGAGGTATATGCCCAAATAAAACCTGTTTGTCAGCTACCCAACCTCCATCTCCATCCATGCAAACAGCAGATCAGGTGAGCAGTAAAGTCTTTTTGAATTTTTCTCAACTGTTTTTTGTTTGAATGTAGTTTATCTTTTGAGTGTTCAAGTCAAACTTTTATGGAGGCTCTTGGCTGAAATGTTGATCCTTTTTTGAGAAAGATTTATCACTATCAAAAAACTTAGGGAATGTTCGGTTTTTTCTTCTTTTTTTTTTTTTGTTTGATTTTGTTATGTATTTATTATGTGTTTTGGGAGAATGAATTATTGAAAATGTAAAAGTTATTTTTTGGCATGTTTATTTATGTTTTGGGCGAGATATATTTTACTGTAGCAGTGAAATCAATACTTTTTGTTAAGTTTTTGAGGTGAAAATGGGATCGAGTGATTTTTTTAATGTTAGACTAATAATAAAATATATATTATGTATATAATATATGTATGTATATATTGGAGAATATACGTTTTGGAGGAAAAATGGGGATATGTTTGGTTATATTTTCCCAAAGCAACATTGTTTTAAGGAAACATAACCAAACACCCCCTTAGATATTCGTTATGCAAAATTTGCTACCAGATTAATTTCATAATTTTGACTACAAATTATATCTATGAATTTTCATAGTAAATATAAATTTTTTAAATAATAACCAACAAAAATTATTAGCTCATATTATTATTTGATAGAAGCACAACAGATTAGCTATGCATTATCAGTAGAAAAATTAGTATATATTAAAAAGGAGTAATTATCAGTTGTGCATTGATTGTAGTGAAGGTTAACTACGAAAGCCTCCACTTCAAATTAAGCTAGTCATTTTACAATTAAAGTTATAAATTTTTAGCTTCAACTACGAATTAGTCATGACTTATGATTTAATTTTTGTAGTATATTTCGCCTCTCTCACTTGATATGCAATAAACATTATGAATAACTTTTAGGATAAACAATAAATTATTTGATCTCATCATGCACTGACAAAATCAAACCGCTTTGACACTCACAAAAATTCAAGAACTATCTCACTTATATTGTATTTTTACCAGCAAATAAAGTATAAGAAACTCAGAGAAACTGCCAAAGAAAGAAGAAATTGTGTATTTCCATATATTCTTCTTAATATACAATCACAAGTTCATTAATAGAGCTATCTAATGTCCTTTCAGAATAGACATAACTTATATATTATAAAATAATACTGGAGCAGCCATAACAGTAGTGACTAAGGCTGTAAATGGATATTCGAAAATTCGTTTACTTTTTGTATTTGTATTTGTTTATGAAAAATTTATCCGCATCCGTCTAAAGCTGATATTATCCGTATTCAATTAGTAGATATCCGATTATAAATGGATACGGATATGGTAAATGCGTATCCAATCCGTTTAATATATGCTTTGAATATATATATTTATATATATATATATATTATTTTTATTTTTCAATAAAAATATCATAATCCATATCTGTGTATATATATACATATAAATTATAATTGACGAATTGGGAAGAAATTATTATTTTTTAAAATTATTGTAATATAGAGAAAATTTTGAAGAATAAAATTAATCAATATAATTATTATTGGTTGACTTTACAATTAATATACTTAAATGCCATCATCATCATCGTCGTCGTCGTCGTCGTCCTCATCATTATTATCATCATCACCATCATCATCATCACCATTATTATTATTATTATTATTATTATTATTATTATGCTATGTCTTTGATTGCTTTGGTTTTAATAAAATTACACTTTTCCTTCTATTAATTAAAATATGGAGTTGTTATAGGTCTATAGATTCAAGTACTTGGATATTCGTAAATAAATATTTAAATAATCATCATTGAATATTAATATCAAATAATAATTCGAATACGGATAAGTTTAATAAAACATGAATGCATATGAATAATTATAATTGAATATGGATATATCCGAATCCAACCGATTTCCGATGGATACGAATTTGGATACTATTTTTAAATACCATCAAATCCGTATCTGTATTCGAATATTCAAAAAGTTAAGTGGATACGAATATAGAAACAGTGTATCTGATCTGTTTAATATCCGTTTACAACCCTAGTAGTGACATAACAATGAATTGACAACTATTGAAACTCAAAATTTTGTTTTTTAACAAAGTTGTGATGTAGGTATGTACAAATAAAAGAATTCATGACTATTAATGATGAACTTTCTGCCTTGGTGTTGCTTTTTGCCTATTATGCTTCTATTTTAGTTTTACTATAAAAAATTTAAACACCTGCTAGGAAAATAATTTCATAACTATAACTACAAAATACAACTACGAATTTTCGTAGTAAATATAATTTTTTTAGTTATAATAAATAAATATTATTAATTATAAATCCATAACGTTATACTTTCAGAGTGTAACAAATTAGTTATGCATTATCCATATAAAAATTAATATATATATATATATATAAGAATAATTATCAGCTACGGATTGGTCATAGAAAGGGTTAACGAAAGCATCAGTACTATGAACTTGGCAAGGACAATTTCGTAGTTAAAGCTACAAATTCTTAGTATCAGCTATGGATTGACTGTAGTTGATACCCTAATTTTTTATAGTAAGATGGCTTTTCCCGGATGAAATGAAAATTGGATTCACGTAATAGGAGAAAGATTTCCCATTCCTTAGCCGGAAAGATATGTGGCTATGAAAGGGGGAGAGGAAAACTAAAAATTTGAGTTTGTCTATATCATTAACACTAGACTAGTGATTAAGAATTATTGGTATAAAATGGACCAAGACCATTAGTTCAAACAGGAGGGTATTTTTAACACTATTATTAACAATTAAGTATTAGTGATCAAATTTCAGTAATCACGCATTATGATTAGCAATTAGTAATCATCTAATGATTGATCAATAATCGATTCAGATATATTTTTAAAGCACAAACTAGCAACCGCACAACAATCGCATTAGGTGGTAGAAAGAAAGAAAGAACTTCACTTCATTTCAAGCAAGTGCACCTTAGAGAATCCGACTAAAAAGAATTAGTGACCGCACTCTTTTTCAGTCACCAATTTTAGTGGCCGCATAAAGCAACCACAAATTAGGATTACTAATTAATAACTAAATTGTTTTTTGTTCGTTAATTTATGACCAAATTTTCTTTTGGTCATTGATGCGGTCACTAATCAATGACAGTATTTTTCCGGTCAATAATCAATTACAAATATAAAATTTTATTATTTCATATATTCTTGTAATATGAAAGCATAAAATTTATATAACACCTATATAAGTAATAAAATATTATGTTTGTTTATATACATATATAAATATAATCTTATTGTAATAATAGGTGCATATATCTCAAAAATATATAAATATATTTACATAATTCCATATATATAAATATATAACGATTAAATATTTCTATCCTATATTCATGATTGAATATTTATAAGTGCATGTATAAATACACAAATAAATAAAATAAGAACAATATTCTTATTTACAAAAATAAGAATTAATTAATATATATGAAAGTTCAATAATATATACGAAATCAAATAATTTGTCAACCATTCATCTCCCATTTGATTTCGCAGCCTGTTTTTTAATATATAATACCCATTGCAAAGCTATTCTATTAAGAATATACTATACGAAAATATATATATATATATATATTAGTGAGAAAAAAATAAGCTACACTATAAAAATCATTACTAATTATACATATTAAGTGACAAAAGATTTTATTTCGTCACCTTACTAATTTTTACAAACTAAATAATAGTAAGAACAATATTTAAGTTGGCACAATTGATATTTAGTGACACCCCTATGGTGATAAATTAGTGAAAATGAAATATTGTCATAAATTATAGAAGTAGTAAAAATTATAATTAAGTTGTTATTATAGATCTGTTACTAATTGTCAATAGTGACATTAAAATATTAGTTTTTGTCACCATAGAATTTCCGCCTGTAACACCCCTAGAAATTATATGATTGGTGGGAATTTTCTTAACATTATTTATTTATCTAAGGAAGTTGGGGGACTGAAATTAAAGATGGTTGATTTCTGGATGATAAAATTGGAGTCTGGACAGAAGTTTTGGGGGTCAAATTTGGATTCCAAAAAGTTACTCCTTATATACCTTCCCCCCCTCCTATTTCATTTTCTTCATCAAGAACCACCCCCACCTTCTCCATCCATCTTCTTCGATGATGGTCATTTTGGAAAAGCAAGCCATCCTCAACATTCCTCTCATGACAAGGATCACTTTCACACCACATGCAGGGCATCTTCTTTGGCGAACCACCGAAATTTTTGAAGCTGAAATTGAGACTTGACGGCGAGTGACAGGCACGGCGGAGGAACGGTTGAAACCTAGTTCTGGGCAGAGTTTTTGGTAGGATTCAACTTAAGGAACAAACTGGTGTGTTGGGTGCTGAGTTTCGACCTTCGGCGACAGTGGAATTGAAGAAATGGGCGACGGTGGCAAGTGGTGGCGCAACCACTTCGAAGCTTCGATTGACCTTCAATTCGGCGGTGGATGCAAAAATTGACAAGGGCGTCTTGTTGGTTGAGCTGTTGGTGGTGGCGTTGACCAATTCCAACGACGGCGTCGTTGAGGCAGTTTCTTCATCTCATCGCAGCTATCCTGGTTGTGACATTGGTTTGTGATTTCAAAGTTTTGATTGGTGTATCTTGGGTAATGACCGGAATTGGGGTTAAGCTTTGTACTGTTTGTTTTACCGAATCTTGTATGTTGTTGAGAAGCTGAAGGATTTATATGGGAATTAAGATATGGAGCATGCATGTGTATTTGTATATGCCTAGTGGACCCGAATTTGCAATATTATATGTTAATTTTGGGCTAATTGAGTTAATTGGAAGATTAAACTCTAATTTTGTGGATTTGAGACCTAAGTGATAAAATTGGGTTATTAAGGATAAGTGAACTATTATTATTGACTTGGTATATATTACGAGGTTAATTATGTAATTAAGGACCTAATTATATGCCTTTATCGAGACCGGCGTAATTAGCGTGATCTGTAACGTTAATGCTGAACAAACCTTAAAACTACCAATTTAGTTGATTAATTATCGATTTTTTTACCGTTATTTGTATAATTGCGATTATTAGGATTGAATGACGATTTTGACAGTAAATTTACTCTTTTGGTTTGGTAATGAAGAATTGGGTCCCGCAGATCAGTACACTAGCTGTAACTGCATTTTATAGGGAAGTGAGGGTCTGCCAATCTAGCACTTGTTTACACCTATCTATCATTGTCATAAACCTCTGAGAGGGTGAAACTGGTTTTTGTACTGTTACTGCATCTTGGTTATTGAAATATGTGAGTTCTCATTTGTTATCCATTAATTGATGTGTATACCCCTACGAGGGTCGTTTCGTTGATTGTGCCTCTGATAACAACTTAGCATATATGTTCTGGCACCCAGAGCTTTCCTTGTCTTGTTTGATATTGATCAACTTGATTTTGTCCTGCTTATCGCATGTTCAGTCTTGTTGGCTTGTTTGAGCCTATCCTGTACTTTATTGATTCGCCTCGTTGGCAGTTTTTTACTGTTCTGTGTTGTTATCTGTTACCTTGCCAGCATAATTGTTTATCTGTTATGATGTTATGTGGCCTTGTTGGCTAATCGAAATCTGTTTATATGACATTGTCTTGCCTTGTCGGTAATCTGTTAATTGACACTTGATATACGTACGAAGATTGTTGGAATGCATATGTTATTCGAGTCTGTTTTACTTTGATTGTATCCTGATGGTTTGTAATATGATCATGGAGAAATAAGGAATGAAAGATTCGTATTTGCTAAACTTGTTAATGCTTGTATCTTGATATGTTCATGTTCTGATCATTAATTTATGATCTATTAAGTTGTTTCTTTCTCGACGGATCCCTCTTGATTTATTATTGAATTTTTTCCTCACTATGTCCTTTGGACTTATCCTCCTGTATCATTTTGATTTTCCCAGATATGATTGGGTGACGGACATGGACCTAAGGCTTGGACTGCTGAACATTTTGTAATAGAATAGGTGTTTATATGTGTTTGTGGGTTCATAGGGGCATTATATTATGACTTAGAGATGTTGTGATATGTTGAAATTGAATTAATGATCTGAGGCATGTATGTGATATGTTGAATGTTAGGGGATCACTTATGACGTGTATTTAGTATTTTTGTTGAGGTCTGTTTAAGTTGAAGTTTGTTGCTATTTTTGAAGAGTTTTGAAATTTTGCTTATGGGCCTATTGCTTATTTATTGGTTAAGAATTAAGATTGAATTGGCATAGCATCTCAGCTTAGGGTTTATCTTGAGGGGGTGCTACACGGCCACTTTTGTTTTCTGTTTCATTTAATATTTCATCTTTCATTTCAACATAATAATTATATATCAAGTCTATCTAATTTTCAATCAATTATTTTTATAAAAAAAATATATTTAATAGACTTGTCATATATCTATATATAAAATAAAATAAAAGATAAAATATGAATTATAATAGATTATGTAAATTGGTTCCCACAAGAGGAAAAAGAAAGATATGTATATACATGTATATATATATATATGATGGGTGGCAAGCACAAATTAAAGTAATTTGTTGGTTGAAGAAGCACAACAAGATTGGTAGAATGGAAATTTCTATGGTGCTCTTCCAACCTTTATGTATTACATTAAAATTAAAATGATTTCTTAAGATTTTGTCAACATGGTCTTTTAATTTTTGAAATTGATTATGATTGTTATAATTTGGTGCATGATGTTGTGAACACATTTGCTGAATTATTTTTTCAATTAACTTTAATTTAAAGAATATTATTTAGGTTCTTTTGATTGATGAAATTGATTTTTCCCTAATTACATGCATGATGTTGATGTGTGAAATTGATTGGCTAACTTCTTAAATAATTTATCATTTTATTAAGGTGAAACCTCTTTATTGATTAGAAATTAGGAAGATCTGAAGTTCACTGAATTAAATTAACTAATCAATTAAAGTAAAAGGATAGAGCCAAAGACAAAATAAGCCTAAGAAGAATGGCAGAAAAATCCTAACAGATATAAGCCTATCAAGACACAAACCATAGATACTAAACTCTAAAAATAACTTGAGGGGAGGAAACCATTCGCAAAGGAACCGTGAATTTTCAAGAACTTTCTAGAAGTAATCTCTTTGCCTACGTTTCAGAGAAAAAGAACCAACATTTTGATATCTATAAAAAAGGACCTCTCTCCATTTTCGTGCAACATCAATTTTATTCAAGTACTTCAACAACTTATTTTTAAAATAAGATTTAATAACTTTTTAAGCTCTAAAACATCTTATAAAATGTCGAAACTTATATGATCTTTTAAATATACTTAAAGGGTTGTTGACTAAACTTATTTAAAAGGTTTCATAAAATATTTTGAAACTTATAAGATGTTAGCTCTTATTTTCAAAACAAGCTTTTGAAGTATATATTTAGATAACATAAGCATTATTTTGAGAACTTACAAGTTGTTGTATTTGGTAAAAATGAATAATTATAAAGCTCTTTCGAGCAGGGTAATGACCCAATAACTAAGTGTGTGCTGCATACCCTCATTTTAAAGGATCAAAGATGAAAGTAGGAATATTAGACCAAAAATGCAATTTGTCCAGTGGTCACGAAATAGCTATTTACAGAAAAAAGTAGTTGATTTGTTGTTCTCATTGGGGAGATGGAGATTGAAAAGCTAACAAATATAACTTATTTTTGCTTCCCAATCTCATAATGTATTCAATTTGAAGTAATGAGTTACTAGTTTCCTCAATTTGCTAATTTTCCAGCCTCCAGGAAGTTTCTATACTGGCATTTTGGCATTTGGGCTCATTCAAAATCTGGAAATAATTTCAAATGAATAATCATAAGCTCCTGATTCCTCAGCAATGGAAACTTGGGCTTATTTATAATCAGCAAATTGTTTTCAGTTATTGACCACAACTCGCTTGACAAAATTCCTCCCTCTTTCTTGAGAAATGGAACCAGTCATTGTGGCAATATATTCATTGTGCTTCTTGTTTTTCCTCTACCGTTTGTATCAGCTTTCTGATCAAAGAAAAGATCAATGCTGCTACCTCGTGCATTATGAGTGCCACAAGCCTTCAGATGACTGGAAGATAGACACCAAGTTCGCCGGCAACATTATAGCCCGGAACAAGAATCTTGGCCACCAGGAGTACAAGTTTTTCTTGCGCATTATCCTGAATTCAGGTATTGGAGAAGAGACTTATGGCCCGTGAAGCATCTTTGAATGTCGCAAAAGCTCTCTCACTCTCCAAGATGGGATTCTGGAGATGGAAGAGTTTTTCATCGAGACGTTGGACCTGCTGTTTCTAAAGACCGGCATTTCTCCACAAGAAATTGACGTTCTTGTGGCGAATGTGTCCCTTCTTGCTCCGGTTCCTTCTCTAACTTCCCGAATCATAAACCGTTACAAGATGAGGGATGATGTCAAGTCCTTCAATCTCACAGGAATGGGGTGCAGCGCAGGCCAAATCTCCATTAATCTTGTGCAGAATATTTTCAAGTCCTCCAAGAACTCTTTTGCAATTGTGGTCAGTACAAAGTCTATTGCTCCAAACTTGTACTCTGGCAGTGATAAGTCCATGTTGCTCACCAACTGTTTGTTTCGTTCGGGAGGGTGCTTGATTCTTCTAACGAACAAAAGGGCCTTCAAGAATCGTGCCAAATTGATGTTAAAATGCCTGGTTCGTACTCATTTGGCCGCGAGTGATGAAGCATATAATTGTTGTATACAGAAAGAAGATGATCAAGGTAGGCTTGGATTTTATCTTGGTAGAAATCTTCCCAAGATTTCTGCTCAGGCTTTCACCAAGAACATAGCAAGTATGGCAAAAATTGTGTTTCCGTTAAAGGAACTTATAAGATACATTGTGCTGAAATATGTGGGTAAAACAGCAAGTTTAAATCTCGAGACTGGTATAGATCATTTCTGTTTGCATCCTGGTGGAACTGCTGTGATTGAGAAAGTTAAAAGGAGCTTGAAGCTAAGTGAGGAAGATGTGGAACCTTCTTGAATGACTCTCCATCGATTCGGAAACACTTCTACGAGTGGGGTTTGGTATGTGTTGGGGTATATGGAGGCCAAGAAGAGGCTCAAGAAAGGTGATAAAACTTGGATGATAGGTCTTGGTGCAGGTTTCAAGTGCAATAGTTGTGTGTGGGAAGTGTTGAAGGATTTGGGGGATGGAAATGTTTGGGAGGATATAATTGAAGGTTAACCCCCAAAGACTATAGCCAATCCTTATATGGAGCAATATGGTTGGGTTAACCAAGAGAAATTGGAGCCACAAGAAGGTGCAAATTAATTGGATTTACATGTTTGAAGAGAGCAAAATATATTCACTTTAAGAGGGAAAATAAAATGATTATATTTGATGGGAAAAAAAACTATAGCAGTGATCTATGCCTAATTATTGGCATCTCCTTTGTGTATATATATGCCGTATACCATGTTGTCTGTATGTGGAAAGTGAATGCAGTTGTATAAGCTAGAGCTCTGAATATTTTTGTTTAAAACTTCGTCATTGCATGCAGCTGGATATATGAACTAGTTAATGTACTTATTTATGGATAAAAATTCATTTAAGGACTTCACTCATCGGAAAGTATTGCTAGCATTGAAATTTGCTTGCATGTCAGCATCAAAAGGTGCCCAGCTCAACAGGTGCTGACACACAAGCAAATTTTAATGCTGACAATACTTTCCAGCAAGCGAAATTTTTTTTCCTACCTTTTAATTCTTACATTCCTGCATTGCTACCTTCAAATATCTCGATCCTCATATGACCAATAGCCATTTGAATTGTCCTACTTTTGCAATTTTTTTGTAGTTATATTATTCTGATGGCTAGGACAGAACTTTAAAGGAAGGAACCTTTTGACCAATTTTCCCATATAAGCTAGAATACATATATATATATATATATTTTGAAATAAAAATTTATTCATCATAAATCATGACATAATGCTTCCACAATAAAAGGGGGAGGATTATCATTCCAAACCCTTTGATCAGCCATAGAACTTGAAGCCCTAGCTATAGTATGAGCTACAAAATTCGCAGATCTTCTAATGAAACAAATTTGAAGATGAACAAGTTTTTCTTTAAGTTTTCTACAATCATCAATAATCAAACCAAGAGCCAAGGGATACTCTCCTTCTCCATTTATCAACTTCACTGCTTCTTGAGAGTCAGTCTAAGATAACTTTCTGAAAACCTGATTGTTTAATCCAACTCAAAGCTTCACGAATGCCCAAACATTTAGTTAGACATGCCTCTAGTACTCCTTTGAATATTTTGTACCCAGCACTAATAAATAGGCCTTTAAATATAGCTGCATCAACGTTGATCTTAATCCATCCATCCATTGGCTTGAACCAAGATTGTCTGTCAACATCTTGTCTAATTCCGTGAGCCTCTGGTTTGCCTCTATCTCTTGCGTTTCTCCATTGTGACAAGGATGACTCGGCAAACTGGATAATCTCATTTACTGATTTGACTTTTTGCTTCCAAACAATATTATTTCGGTTGTTCCACAAGCTCCAGCATATCATCAAAGCTAAATCAAACACCTCAGGCAAGCAAGTAGAGCTAATCAAGTTTAACCAATCACTAGCCAGATTACTAGTACCACGGATGAAGCCAACACTAGAACACAACCAGACTTCTTTTGCCACAATACAGTCAACAAGTGTGTGCATATTTGATTCATCTTCCAGCCTACAAACTGGACAAATACTATCCACATCCACATGCTTTTCCCTCAATCTATTTTTCGTTGGTACATTTAGCAAGTGATAAATGAAAGAAAAATATTTATCATAAGTCAAGAGCAATCTTCTAATAGAATTGTAGCCAAAAATAAATAGATGATATGCTATAAAGAAATCACAATACAAGCTTAACAATATTGCAAAATCAGTATAGAAGTAAAGTGACCATTAGCGTAACCTTTCTATACTTACAAAAGATATCAATCAATTATAATTAAGCAATATCAATTGCATTCTATAGACTCAAATTAAAAAAGGTTTAGTGAACTTAAACCTTGACTGAAAAAAAAAAAAAGGTATTCCTTATATAAAATGCTAGATATAGAATAAATTCGTAACTAGTTATAGATTATAGCTACAAAGCTTCATAGCAGATATAAATTTTTTAAATAAAAAAGTAAAAAAAAAAAAATTAATTGTCAATTTGTAGTCTTGTTCGTCACAAACGCAACAAATTAGCTATGTATTATCCACAGGAAAATAAATATATAAAGAAAAAGAATAACTAGTTATGACTGGTGGTAGTGAGGCTTAGCTACAAGTGTATTTATTTTGAGTTTAGTTATATCTATTTTATAGTTAAAGTTATGAATTTGTAGTATTAGTTATAGACTAAGTAATAATAATTTTTTTTTTTCAATACCCTATATGAGAGACATGGTAACTACATTTTCCTTTCTGGGTTATTGCATGCATTTGTGAAGCAAATAAGAGTGGCGACTTGCCCCAGTTGTGCGGGTTTGTGATCCTAATGGGGACGAGGTGATGGCCGAAGCAACTTTAATTGCACCAATCCTAATTCTAAATTGGGTGAGTTCGAGGTCATGGGGGTACTCAGATCAGACTCTCTTCCCAAAAAAAAAAAAGTGGCGGCTCTCATTTAATTTGAACAAATATTTTTTCTTCTGGAATTTTGATGGAATAATAAAACAAAAATAGTGGATTCAGAATCATGAATACGAAAATCAAATTTGACATTCTTGAGTAATGCTCATTTTGATTATGAATGAAATTCAAAAGTTTACCATAAGAAACCAGTGTATTACTCTAATACAGCCGTTTCAAATAAATCACTAATTAATTACCCCCGTTAAATTGGAAAATTAAGGATCATATCAATTTGCAGATCCCATATCTTAATTATTTTTCACAAATTCAAAATTTCACCATGCCCACTTCACTTCACCTAGAATATAAAACAGCAGCAGTTTTGATGTATTCAAAAATCAGTTGCCAAAGGGTTCTTTTCTGCGTGTAAAATTTTTGGAGAAATGGAAAGTGGGGGGACTGGTGAAGAAATAAAGAAGATTAGTTTTGAGCTGAGTCTTGCAGATGAGAGGATTAAGCTGATTGAGATATTGTCAGAGGATGATGATTTTCTTGTTGCTTCACCTTTCTCATTTGATCTATTCAAGACGGCTTTTCAGGTCATACTCTTATTTCTTCATTTTCCCAAAACACACACACAAAACACGAGTGGTTGGTACAGTGCTACATCTATCTATGAGATCAAATATGAAATCTTGTTTGCTTACTCGATTTAGAGTATTTGTTTTTTCTCCCACTCTTGTTCCGATTAGAAATCATAATTTTTCTATCATACATAATTGGATTTTTGAAATAGTGAAAAAAATGCTCAGAATCAATACTATCTGCTCGAACCTGTTTTGAAAAAGTCGAATTATTTTTAATTATCTATTGACGCTTCAAAATCAGCACAATGTAGACTATATATAAAAACGTGGTTTGTCGTCATTGGTTGGTGTGAAGTATATAGAGATTCTCTTAATGGGATCCTTGATTTTTATTGAATTTTGAGATTCAAATTATGTAGATTGAGTAAAATATGAGCATGTATCAGTTTGCATATCGTTTATAGCTACTTGCAATACATACAATTACAAAATATAACCACTTGGACACATGCAACTACAACATTGCATGTGGAGCTAACAAGGTTAATTAGTTAGTAAACATGCAAATATGCTAACAACAACCTACGTAAGACAGACATTGATTCTTTCAAATGTGTAAATCGCGCATATACGACATAAGATGAATATCCCGTATCAAAAGGATTCATAACAAATGAAGCCCATCTGTTACCTCGTCCTCAATATGTCCGCAAGAGAAGATCAGAATCAGAACCAGATGATGTTTCTTTAGACTGGTTTGAGATTCAACCATTTGAACATAGACGAGCGCCAAACTACTACTTCAGGTGCAGTGAAGCTGTTGATGTGGACAACGATAAAAGTCCTGAGTCAGGAGTAGAACAAGTCAGCTTGCAAAATGTCCAAGGTGAGATATCTATAGTTCAAGAGTAATTAAGAAAACAGTTTACCTTCCTGATTTCTGGAATTGTCCTAATCCAAAGAACTTATTCTGTTTGAGGTTACAAACCGGCAGCAGCTCGTCTGTCTGAACTCCTCTTTTTCATGTATCTTTCTCTTCTAAGATGAACTGCACCTCATAACAGCTCTCAGAAAAGTTGGCAGATCTCTCGGAAATAAGGTAGGCCGAAGTAATATTAGCATTTCTGTGCAAAAATCATGTCTATTTAGGTTGAAAGTTGTTTTGTTTCGACTTTTCAGATGAAATCTAATAAAACTTCTACTTGAAAAGATGAAAAACGAGGTTTGACAGTGATGCATTTGAATACTGGATATATGATGAATGGTTTGTTCTGATTCACTTGAATTTGATCTTTCTAGACAACTTTCAGAAGGATACAGGGACTTCTATCATCTCCCAAGCGACTGAAGGCATTAGCCAGGACGAAAAATATTTCAGCAAGATCGGAACACAGGGATTTATCAGAAATTTTCTATGCCAAAATGAAACACAAATCAGTTACTCCTGATTCTGGTAAGAAACATATATAGAAACACTACTTGAAATGATTATCTTACCACCTCTTTGGAGTGTCACCAGCAATGCTGTCTTTACAGAGCAATGTTTGGTCATGGAAAAGAAACCTGCTTCCCAGAGTTCATTAACAGCTGCAATAGCTTCAACTGTTTCTGTTCCCTTTATTAACACAGAAAGAAAAAATTGAGTCCAGAAGAAGTAAAATTTCTTCCTCTATTTCAGCCTCCAAGATTTGGACACATTCAGAGAGGAGTAAAGGATAAGAAATATTAGTCCTCCGAACCTTTCTTGCTCATTGTCAGCCAGTTCCACTAGCCATTGCTCCTCTGAGCCACTCTCATCATCTGTTAGCAACAAGCAAAGATCTAATATTGGTCTTGACATAAAGAGAACATTTAGAGAGCCCTTCCTTCACAATGAAGCAAAAGAAGCACCAGATTTTCAGAGTCCATTCAGCTCAGCAAAACAATGCAGTTCCCAGGCAACAGCAGGAGCTTGTCCTATTGGTTCACTATCAACAGAAAACTTCAGGCCATCTGGACTTCGTCCACCATCTCCTCGGATCAGATTCTTCGATGAGGTTGCTTCTAGCAGTTTGATAATCTGCTCTTGTTATTTCTCCTGTTTGCCTGTGTTAGTCTCTGCAGAAATCACTATTGCCAATAGTGACAAGCTTGCAATTTATAACTTGATGATATGCAGGACAAACCTCCCAGACATCATGGGTTAACTAGAAATAGGAAAATGCTCAGAAAGTTTTCTATGGAGTGTTGCCTGATTCAAGCGTCAGCAGCAAAAGTGCTTCAGCTTGTAGAAAGCTTAAAAATCCAGGCCCAGAAGTGGTTACCAACATCAAGAAGCCAAAGACCGATCATACAAATGCATTTCTGGGGCCAGGAAAAGAAATGTGCTTGGAAACTGGAAGAGTTGGTGATCACAGGGCCTAGAAATAAACTCGGGCTGAATTCCAGCTTCGAGGAAGGGAAAAGAAGCGATAAGTTGAAAAGTAAAAGGTGCAGAGCGAGTCAAGGACCTAAAGATGGGAATCCAGACATCAAGAAAACAACTGATCAAGACATTGGAAAGAAGAACCTGTCTTGTTTTTAGGATCAACTTGGCAATTTAAGCAGATACTTTGAGGCCATTGATCTGAACCAAGAAAAGGTCAAAGAACTTAAATGGATGGACTGGCATGCAAAACACAACAAGAACAACATTGAAAAACAAGAAAACCAGCTCCTAGATTCACCGACAGCTTCATCAAAGCCCGGTCATCCCTCAACACCATCCCGAACTGCTGCGGCTCCTATATCCAGCACGAGAACTCCGCTCGCAGACAAAACATCAGCTTGCAACTTACATGAAACATTGGCATAGACAATAGAACCAAATAAAGAGATGACGGTGCATAGATCATCTTAAAATTCATGTTCTTGTGGAGGTCTCGCACTACTCATTTCTATTGTAAATCATGCATATTCTTCCCTCCAGTGGATGCTATCTACGGTTTTTCTTGAATATGCACCCAAAACATGATGCTTTGCAGAATTCCATGATTCCTAGAGCCACATCAATACCTCACCATAAATCCATGTCCTAACTATAATCTTACAAATAAATGCAAGAAAATCATGGGATTCTCCGAGGTTTGAAGAACCAACACCAACTAGAAATAAACTCGGGCTGAATTCCAGTTTCGAGTAAGTTGAAGAGTAAAAGGTGCAGACCGGGTGAAGGACCTAAAGACGGGAATCCAGACATCGAGAAAACCACTAATCAAGACATTGGGAAGAAGAACATGTCTTGTTTTGAGGATCAACTTGGCAATTTAAGCAGATACGCTGAGGCCATTGATCTGAATCAAGAAAAGGTCATAGAACATAGACAGGCATGCAAAACACAACAAGAACATTGTAAAATTTGACATATTTTAAGTACTTGTTCAATGTAATATTTAAAATTTATAGATTCTTTTATTAGTTTTATTTAAGTAATATTTGAATAATATTATATAAATTGAAAAATACAAATCAATTTACCTTTAAGTATAGAAAAGTAAAAATACCAGTACCTATGGGTTACCCATCACTTATAGTCATGGGTTATAAGTCCACTATCTCGTATCCAATAAAAAATGAATAATTTTACCCATCTCGTTGTTACCCATTCTTGGGTTACCCATGGATATTCATTTGTCAAGTCTAGGGGTGTGAAAATATGTATTTTGTAGTGAAGTTATCATTTTCCTATTGAAATCTATAGTCATATCTTTAGTGAGATAATTGAATTTAAAGATGGGATAATTTGTTCATTTTTATGTGCTTTATCAAGTTTGGCATGAATGAATAATAAATCAAGATTGATGAGGGTGAAATCTGCTTGTAGCTAGATCAGATGATGACTTTTAAGGGTACGACCTGCCTGGTCGATCTCTGGATTTAGTTGGGCTGAATTCTGCAATTACAAGCAAACGTCAGGCTAGCCAAGGCGCTCTCGACTTAGGCACTCCGACGCTCAAGTTAGTGTATGGTCGATCAGATAAAGCGAACAACAAAATGAGGGCTTTTTGTGTATAGAATGTCATACCTTTGTGAGGTTGGAAGGGAGGTATTTATAGCCTTCTCCCCATGGGTATTTGTCTGAGATATCCTTGACATGTAGGAAAGATCTTTGTCCTAGCATAAGGGTCATTAGGTCATCTCCCATTCTTATACTATTCCAGATGGCTACCTTTTCAGGTTTTATGGATAGAATAGTACAATGTAGACGTGCCTCCTTCCTGGTGCGGCAGCATGGGTGGTACTGAGGCGGCATGCGCCATTAATGCGGAGGCATGCTGCCTGTCAGGGCATTTAATGCGGTAGAGTTGACTCTGCGCCATGTCGACCTCCCCGATCGATAGCAGGATTGACCATATAATTGGTTGGTGCGTGGCATAAGAGGTGGACGAGCACCGTGATCGATGGGTTGACCAGTGGCCTTGTCTGTGACCTAGTTGAATGCCTGCCCACCAGAGTACGACGTCGATCTGTATGGTCAATTTGGGTTACCTGACGTCGGTAGCATCATTGCACCCTAGGTATGAGATGGGCTTGGCACCACATCCTTAGGTCTGCGATCTTTGGGCCGAGCCCATTGGGGGTATCACATATCATGAATTGCCCCCACTTTTGAATGCTAAACGAGAGGATCGACGAGAAGGATTGGGGAGTAGTCTATTGTGCAGTTACCCGGGTTCGTCGATGAGGGTTTTTGAAAATCGACCCAGGTTTCACCCATTTAATGAGCAGTTACATCGTGCCGGGCGTAGCGCCAAATTGCAGTTACAACATTATTACAACAGCTTGGATTCCCACGCCCACGTGCCTACAAATAGGCGCGGTTAAAATACTCATTTTTACTTGTACTGCCTTTGCATCTGGCTGAGCCTTCAGCCAATTGCATTTGCTGCTACTATACTATGCTTTTTGTTCATCGACAAAGAGTAAGTCTCTTCTTTCATTTTCCTTACCGTTCTTTCTTTGTTGTAGCCATGTTGCGTTTGTCTGATTCTGAGGGTAGTCATGGAGGGGGAGACAGCGAGGCTACTCATTCTAATAGGCCTGGGGTTTCATCACAGGAGTCGAGTAGTTCGTCGAGTGACAATTCGAGTTCCAGTAGCTTGAGCAGCGATCGCAGGGGTGATGGAGCTGAGCCAAGCTAGGCTTCTTCATCACGTGGTAAGTTATTTAGCCCTGATCATTATAGTGAAATATTGTTTACGATCACCCCCACTGATCTGAGGTGCACTAGGCAGTTATATCATGTTCCCATTGGGTATGAGCTTTTAACACCTGGGCTTTCTGGTCGGATGCATCGAACCCCGACTGGTTGTATAACTGTGTTTAAGGATGTCTTTAAGTGTGTCCTAGGTTCCTCTTAGGTGGTCCTGTAGTCAACCTGCTTACGGGCTTAGAAGTGTGCATAACCCAACTGCTGCCGAATTGCTTTTCTACTATTTATAGCATTATCGTTCTAATGCACATATTCGACCAGCTTGCCAATTTTGAAAAAATTTCCAACCTTTTTCACCTTCCAATGTCCTGTAAGTCAGGTAGCATCAACAAGTTAGGCTTTTATTATCTCACTGCTCAGCCTCTCCATAAGTTTCTTGTCACCCCAGCCTCTTCCTATGGTCAAGAGTGGATAAAACATTACTTGTATATTCGAGTCACTAACGGTTTCAATATCTCGAGGGGCTGGTAGATAGAGCATGTCGAGATGCCAGGTAACCTAACTCCGACCTGGCCCAATAACTTTGTTTAGGATCTGGTTGAATTTGGTTAAGTGGAGGCCTCAATATTTATTGAGGAGATAAGTATGGTGCTAGTTGGGTTGTCGCCAGGCCAGCTGGGCTTGCCAACGGACGATCGACTCGGTAGATTGTGCTGTCGATGATTCACTATTTTCTCTACTTTTTTGTTCAGTTTTAACCCTTTGTTGTTATGTTGCTTGGCAGATCGTGATGAAATCATGTATCGATCAAGAGTCGAAGCTTTAGCAAGGGCTGAGAGGAACGAGCAGTGCTGTTTAGCTCATCGAGGGCGGCTGTGGTTATAGCACCCTAGCCAGAGGCGATAACACCTTCTCCGTCACCTGCTCGACCCATAGCGACTAGAGGTAGCAGTCCAGCAAATCGGGAAACAAAAGAGCAATAGTTGAGTAGGCAGGGCCTGCTCCAAAGAGGACAACTGTTAAGAATGGCAACGGAAAAGCCACTGGGTTGGGCCAACCCTCTAGTTATAACCTATTTGGCTAGCATGGGGATGACGTTCTATTCCATTTGCTAAAATTACCATCTCTGAAGTTCAAAATGGAGCCGAGAATGGCTGTTTATAACACCTTGTCAATGGAGATGGCGGGCCCGACCAGAGCTGCTCCGCTAAAGGTGATGATGGTCGGGCTATTTATGTTCGACCAAAAAAAGTTGATGGAGATGAGCCAGGATGCCGCGCTAAGGGCTTTGGCCTATCACTTAAATATGGTAAGGCTCTAGTCGAATATGTTGTATTGTTGAGCTTTATTCTTTGGTTGAATATTATTTTTTCATTAGTAACGATGCCTTTTAGGTGGGCCAGCTAGGCTACTATTTCAACAAGAGGTCGAAGGTGGCCCTTTTCGACCATGAACACTTGCAAGATGACGGGCATGTGGAGACACTAAAGGCTTAGCTCGAGTCTTCCCAGACCAGGGTCGAGGAGCTGGCCAAGATGGTCGAGGAGCTTAACAATCAGCTCCGATTGAAAGATACTTAGCTGGTTACCTTCGTTGAGGAAAAGACCAGAATGGATGAGCTACTTAAGCAGGCTAGGGTGGATGTACAACTCTGATATGAGTCTAGTCGGTCAGCTGGTTGGAGGGCAGTGCTCGATGAAGCTCAAGCTGAGTTCTACAGAAAGCTGCCGCTAATGCAGCGAGATGCCGTGCAGTAATTTATGCTCTGCTCAGCGTTCCAGGATGCAAGCGTTGTGTTCTCCTTAGATGATACCCGAAATGCATTTGATAAGGCCCTTAAGCAGTTGCAATTTCTGGGCTACTCTTTTTGACTTAAGGATAAGGAAAGCCTCAGCTACCTCCTCATTGAGTAACTGCAACCGTATCCTAAGGACGAGGAGGCTGATGCTGGAAAGGGAGCTACGGAGGCTCCTGTGGTCGAAAGAGTTATCGAGGCTCCACCTACCATGCCCTTAACCGAGGTGCAAAGGAAGGCAGTCGAGGTGGTGAAGAAGCTAGATGAGGTCACGAAGGAATTTACCTTTGCCAGCGAGTTTGCATTTGAGATTCGAGATGGCATGGTTGACACTGCCGCGTACCTTCCTCTACTGGATGGGAGTTTTCTGATCGACGAGGCTGGGCCCTCTCAGCCGGCGACGGCTACTATTCCTATTGCTATTGCGATGCACGAGTTGAGGGCAAGCGGCCCCGCAGTAGTTCCTATTCTGATTCATTCGATCGATGAGCTTGAGTAAGTAATTAAGGCCAGTGGTCAATGAGGGCACGACGAGGTCGCTGGGTCAAGTTGATGCTCCTGCTTTGATGTATTTTTCATTCTAATTGATGTACTTATTCTAATATGTGTACTCGAGATTTTTGAAATTGAATGAAGTACTCATTTTGCTGTTTGAACATGCTTGTTTTGTCGAATGATATGTGCTTTTTTATTGCTCTTTAAGCATATCTATTTTGTCGAGTGGCATGTTGAACAAATAAAATGTGTTTCCCACATATTGGAAAATTAGTTCAAGTTTGTTGTCGAATGATGACCTAAACCAACACACATTTTAATTGAGGTCATTTTGATCGACATCGGGGTCGATTGAAATAGATCAAACCGTTTGCTTGATCTCGGTTGTAAGCCTTCCTTTAGCGATTGGGAGCCTACTGAGTTGACTTCATAAGCGATAATAAGCAATGAACTCATTTGTTTGGTCGACTATGGGATCGATAGTAAACGATCGATTTGTTTATTTGGTCTTGGTTGAGAAGCCTTGACTAGATGGCTAGAAGCCTGCTTGTTTGACTACATGGTCGATGATTTGGTCTTGGCTGAGAAGACTTGACTTAGTGGCTAGAAGCCTATTTGGTCAACTATGGGTTGATAGCAAGTAATCAACTCATGCAAGTAGGTATTCGCAAGAAGTTCCATAAACTTTTATTTTTGTGAGGAAATAAAATGGAGGCTAGTGGCCTTTCTACACATAGAATTTCTTTATATTTACAGCATTCCAAGTTTGTGGTAGTTCGTTGCCTCGTGTGTCAGCTAGTCGGTATGCATTATGTTTTGACACTTTGACCACGGCGTAAGGCCCTTCCCATTTTGGGTCAAGTTTTCCCACATTTCTCAATACTTCAATTTTCTTGTGGACTAGGTCTCCGACTTTGAAACTATGCAGTCGGACTATTTTATTGTAACATCCCATCATTTTCAACCAGTATGGTTGCATTGTGTTGAAGGTTGTCTGCCGTATCCCATTGATGGTGATGAGGTCGAAGGCCCTTTCCATCGTGTTTCTGATTGGGTTATATTGGATCACTCAGGTCGTGTGCTGCACCAGCCCAGATGGAATTACTGCTTCAGAGCAATAGACCAGGCTATAAGGGCCGTGGCCCGTGGCTGTTCGAGGTGTGGTTCTATATGCCCACAACACACCAGGGAGGTCATCTGCCCAGCTTGCTCCTATTCTCTATATTCGAGCTTTGAGGTGATCGAGGACTGTTTTGTTCATGACCTCCGTCTAGTCATGAGCCTGGGGGTTTCATACCGAGGTAAAGTGTTGGCAAATTCCCAAAGTCTCACACTAATTTCCCGTGCTCCTACTATGGAATTGAGTCCCGTTATCGGAGCTGAAGACTTTAGGTAGGCATAAAAGATAGATTATGTTCTTCCAAATGAAGCTCTTGATGGCCGCGTTGGTGATCTTTGGAACTGCTTCAGCCTCACCCCAGTTAGTGAAGTATTCGACCCTAACGATGATAAATTTGCGTTGGTCGGTTGTTTTTGTCAGAGATCCGACTATGTTGATCCCTCACTGGTCGACTGGCCCTATGATCTGGACATTTAACATCGATGCGCGAGCTGGTGCAGTGTGTTCGAGTGAAGCTGGCAGGATGGTCACTTTCTAGCAAAGTCAATCGAATCATTTAATAAGATCAGCCAGAAGTACCCATATCGGATGACTTTGTGGGCCAAAGGTCAACCTCCGGAGTGATTACCACAAATTCCAGCATGAATCTCTTGAAGGACTTCGTTTGCTTCGCCGAGTATTAGGCATTTAAGGGGTAGTCTTGATATCGACCTCCTGTAAAGTTGTCCGTGCTCGTTGAAGGCAAATTTAGCTGGTTGCCCTTAAGTCTGTGAGCCTCATTCCTATCGTTGGGGATTGTCCCTTGGCTTAGGTAGAGCTTGATTGGGTCTTGCCAAGAGGGGGCTGGCTCCTTGATGTTTTCGGTGAGATTCTAGTCGTTGGTATGGATACATAGTTTGTTAGCTACCAAGAACTTTATAGTTCTTTCCCTAGTTCCCTTTATCGAGCTATCGAACTTTGAGAGTGCATCCGCTCGCTCATTTTTTGTTCGGGGAGCTGGCTCAGGGTAAAGCTCTTGAATGATCACTGTAATAATTTCACTCCAGCTAAGTACTGGCTCATTTTGGCCTCCATGGCTTCAAAGTTTACTTCAACTTGCTCGGCCACCAGCTGGGAATCTGTGATTGCTGCTAGCTACTCGATGCCCCAAGTGCTACCATGTTCATTTCGACAATTAGAGCTTTGTACTCTGCTTCGTTGTTGGTGACTGCGAAGTCGAGCTTATTGTAAAATCATACTCCTCTGCGAGTGGAGAACAGAGATAAACACCAATTCTGCCTCTCGATGTGGTTGCTGAACTATCGACATGTAAAGTCCAAACGTAGGATTCTTGGCTAAGCTGGTCTGGGTGGTCAAGTGTTTCAGTAATAAAATTAGCCAGGACCTGTGCTTTTATAGCTGTTTGCGGGTGGAATGTGATGTCGAACTCCCCAAGCTCAATGTCCCATTTAGTGAGTTGACCCAACGCGTCTAGTTTTGATAATACTTGCTTCAATGGCTGATTGGTCAAGACAACGATCGCATGAGATTAGAAGTAAGGTCGTAACTTTCATGCTACTGTAACGAGGGCGAGATCAAACTTCTCAATATCCAGGTAATTGTGTTTAGGCCCGTGCAAGGCCTTACTGCAGTAATACACAGATTGGTGAGTTCCATCTCTTGTCGATGCCAATACTGAACTGATCGAGGTGGTGGACATAGACAGGTAAAGTTATAGAACTTCTCCCAACTCGGGTTTGGCGAGCATATATGGCAAGGAAAGGTATTGCTTAAGTTCAATAAGAGTTTGGTTGCACTGTTCAGTCCACTAAAACCCCAATTTTTTTGTATTTTTGAGTATTTTGAAGAAAGAGAGACTATTGTTGGCTAGCCGTGCAATGAGCCTGCTGAGGGCTATTATCCTGCTGATCAGACGGTGTACATCTTGAACAGTGTGAGGTGGGGTGATGTCCAGAACTACCTGGATCTTATGCGAGTTCACTTCAATCCCCATCTAACTGACCATGTAGCCAAGGAATTACCTCCTCAAACTCTGAAGGTGCACTTATTGGGGTTAAGTTTCATGTTTAATGCCCTTAGTATAGAAAAGGTGTGGTCAAGGTCAGCTAGGTGGTCCTCAACTTTCTCTATTTTAACAATCATGTCATCAACGTAGACTTCTATTGATTTTTTGATCTATTTCTTAAACATAAAGTTGACCAATCTTTGGTACGTTGCCCCCATGTTTTTGAGTCCAAAGGACATGACTAAGAAATATTATACTCTATTGGGGACGATGAAAAAGGTCTTATCCTTGTCCTCGAGTGCCATGAATATTTGATAGTAGCCTTGAAAGGCATCCATCACGCACAACAATTCACAACCAGCTGTAGAATCTACTAATAAATCTATGCAAGGCAGGGGATAAGGATCATTAGGGCAAGCTTTATTCAAGTCAGTGAAATCATTACACATACGCCACTTTTCCTCATTCTTGGGGACAAGTACAATATTACAAAGCCAAGAAGGGTACTGAATTTCACCAATATATCCTTTCTCTAATAGCTTGTTGGCCTCCTCTTCAATGATTTGAGACCTCTTAGCGTTGAAGGTTCTTGTTTTCTGACTCATCAATTTGTAGGCAGGGTCGACATTGAGCCGATGGATAACAACACTTAGGTTGATTCCTCGGAGATCTGCAGCTTTCCAAGCGAACACATCGATGTTTCTTCGAAGGAAATCGACCATAAGGCATTCCAGATGGTTGCCCAAATTGCTTCCGACCCAAGTGGTCTTGTGGTTTCTAGGTTCTAGCTCTATTGTTTTGAACTCCCTAATGGGCTCGACCTAAGTGTCTTTCAACTTTTTCTTCTTAGATGAAGATCCCTCTTCGGGTTGCAGCTAAGGTTGCTTCTTCTATTTGTTGGACTCGACCAAAATGGTATAGCAGCGCCATGCATCATTAAGATTACACAAAAGTTCCCCTATTCCTACTGGGGTTGGAAATTTGATTTTCATATATTAGGTCGAAATAATGGCCCTGAAGTCGTTTATGGTAGGTCGTCCAATAATGACATTGTAGTCGAATAAGGCGTCAACTACCAGATAGTTGATCATCAAGGTTCTGCGGTAGGGGCCCTGTCTAAAGGATGTTGATATGTTAATATATCCTTTCGGGATGATCTCGGACAACCCAAATCCGAGCAACAGCATTTGGACTGGTTCAAACTTTAATTGCCCCAAATTCATCTTGTTCAAGGTGGATAAAAATATGATGTTCATAGAGCTGCCATTGTTGACCAAAATCTTTCTCACTTCGAAATTGGCTATTTCGAGTGATATTACCATGTGGCAATCAATCTTTCTATCGACTCCCATGTTCTCCAGAGTCCGAGGACTCACTGAAGGAGATTAGTTCTACACTTGTTGAGAGCTGGAAGACCGTTTCGACCTTGGCTAATTTGGTCGACTCTAGTTGCCTTTGGGTTTGCTTTCTAGCGGACCTCGAGTCCCCCCCAGTAGGACCTCCCATAATCATATCAATGACTCCTCGAATGAGTAGGTGGGGCTTCTGGGCTGGTCTCTTTCCTTTATCTTTTCTCCTCAGGCTAGCTGACCTTTCTCTACGGGGATTCTGGTTAGTTTTGCCCTATTCGCGTCTTGCATGCTCATCGATGTATTTTTTCAAATGGACCTGCCTGATTGGTCTCTAGATCTCATCGTGCAAATTGAAGCAATATTTTGTGTTGTGCCCTTTTTGCTTATGGAAGTGGCAGTATTTCTTCGACTTTTTCATGACTTCTGTCTCGGTCAGTTTCCTGGGCCTTTTGAGGAGATTGTCGTGCTGGATAGCAAATAGCACCTCCTTCCTTGGGAGGTTAAGCGGGGTGTAATCATGGAAGCATTTGATGGGGGATCAATATCTCTCCTTAAGCTGGTCGTTGTCTTTCTTTTGCTCTTCTTCTTCTCGACCTTGAGATTGCCATAATTCAGTTCATTTATCTCCTTTTGAGTCATGTATCTTTATGCGAGGTCGAGGAGTTCCTCCATCGACTTGAGCTGTTCGCGCACTAGTGCATTGACACATTTCTTGTGTCTGAAGCCCAAAAACAACCTATCGATTAGGAACTCGATCCGTGAGCTGTCGATCTTCAACACTTTTTTGAACTACCACAAACTATTATTATATATAATAAGTCTCAAAGTTATATTCCTCTTTTCTTGCTTACTGTCGATAGAGCTCAACATTGCTTAAAATGAATAGACCATAAAAAGCACTGCAGAAACAAAAGGATAAAAATGAGCCTAATTACGTGCAAAGGTCAAGCACACGAGTTACGTTGTAAATCATCGGTATCCTTAGAAATGGCAACTTACTTCACTACAAATTGAATAAAAAAAATCTGCAGTTCTGATGAAATGCACTTAAAATAAATAATAGATATTAAAACAAATACTCATCAGAATACATTGGTTTTAATTACAATCATCTTTATAATGCCAATAAACTTGCAAGAATGTTCATAATAAAACCAATAGCACTGCACGTGTGTTGATTCTGCAAAATAGAAATATCTTCCGAGATTGTGAGTCTGTTGCCCTGCACGAAATATGGACATTGGTCCTACTTTGCACCAACAAAGAGGGGGTCAATTCCTTTGCATTTTGGAATGACAAATTTGCAAAATTATAAATGTGATTAGTAAAAATAATTATAAATAATTTAAATTTTATGTAATAACGACAAGCATATGATCATTGATTCTCAACCATTCTCCAAAATAAAACTAAAACTATCAAGTCTTATTGTTAACTTTCAAAATTGCATATCTAATTTCAAACATATTCCATTAGTTTCATATTTGTATCTTTCATACAATATTTCAGTGAAAAGTAATTTATACCAAAAATAATTTCAGTAGGAAAAAACAAATATTTAAATATAAATTATTTTAACCTTCTCAAAAGAAATTTCAAGTTTCGAATATATTTCACAATATTATAAATAATACATCTACTAGAAGATGCAACCAAAACACTCACTTTTGTAAAAGTCTGAGCAATGTTAGAGGGAAGAATATGGAGATGTGTGTGTGTGTGTGTGTGTGTGTGTGTGTTAGGTGCGTTTGTGAAGAAAGTGATGGATTCTTTATTTTAAAGTTGTTGATGGGTACTTTAGTCATTACAATATAACAAATGATTATCATAGTAATTTGGAGCATATCACACCCTATCAATATCTGCAACCAAACAACAAAAGTGTTTTTTTGTTTGGGATATCCATAACATAAAAAGTAGCAACCGAACAAAATATTAAGTGGTACTCACATGTTAGATGGAATATATATCTATCTTAATCTTATCACATACAATCCAATCCTAGCAACCAAACGGAGCCTAAGGGTATAATTGTCCAGTATTTTAAATTAAATGATATCTTTAAAATAAAAAGATTTAATGGTCAATTTTTATAGACTAAAAATCAATTAGAGTGTCAATAACAAATTTTTGAGTGCAAATAACAATACCCAATCTATAATTTCAGTTATAACATTAATATAACTGATTTTACTTAAATGGATAATTTATGATAGCTTTTTTCATAAAAGAAAATGGAATACATACTTATCAAGCCCATCAATTTTAGAATAAGTTCAGCAGTTATTCGGGGAAAGATCTAATAGATCTCAAGACTTTGGACCTAATTCTGTGCTTCTCAAGAAAGAAGAATAAAAAAGCCCAAACTTCACTCTATTTAGTAGTTACTGCTCATTACTCCTAAAAATTAAAATATTTCGCAAATTATAAAAACTTGAAAAAGTTTTCAAACTGCTCATTATAAATATCCTAAAATAAAATATTTTTGAGATTTTCTTGAAAGTGAAAAATATTAAACGTAATTTTTACTGTTGTCAATATAGGTCAAAACAAATTACGTCTCTAATCTTAGCATCACTTCTCTCTTAGGGCTTGTTTTCCTACGTTTTGGGAAAAAAAATTTCAATCCCCACTAAAAATTTCAAAATGCATGCACATTTTCTAATCTTTCTCCCAAAATACTACAATTTTTTACCCAAAAAAACCCTCACAATTCACCCAAAAAAAATCATACACCCTAAAAAGTACACCTTCTTCTTCATTTTCTCACTCCATCTTTCACACCACCCATTCATTTGTCATTATCTCATTTCACTCATATATATATATATATATATACATATAGGTATATGAAAATGTTGACATTTTACTACTTAAAAAATTATAAAATTTATGTTTACAAATTTAATTAAAATAATCATCAAGAAAATTAATTAAATTTACTAAATAATTTATTTACTAAATAACATATTAAATTAATTAAATTACTTATTAATTAAATAATGTATTAGTTATATTTAATATTTAATGCATTAATTAAATATTATATTTATTCATTTAATAAATAATTTAAAATGTTTTAATTTGATATAATAAATAAATTAATCTTTTCAAAAAATTAATCTTCATTAAATATTAATATTCACATTTATTTAAAATTATTATAAAAAATTAAATATAGTGTGATATTTATTTAATAATCTATTAAGTTTAATAAATTAATATTAATAAAAATTAAGTAAAAATCTCAGTGATAGTCACTAAGTAATTTATTTATTAAATAATATATTAATTAAATAATGAGTTAAAGTAAATAAACAACTTATTAAATTAATTAAATTAATTTATTTAATTATTTAAATAACTTATTATGTATATATTAATTATGTTTCATATTTCACATATAATTGAATATTACACTTATTTGTTTAATAAATAATTTAAGATGATTTAGTCTCATAAAATACAAAATTATTTATTTTTTTTAATTTGTTGAATCGTTATTAAGTTTAATATATATATATTTTATTTAAATAAATAACTAAGTTTTATTTATACATAAATTGTAAATAATAAATAGTTAAATAATTATTTTTTAAGAATAAACAATAATTAGTTTATAATTAATGTACAATAATTAATTTTTTTCATATAAGCTGATATCAACAATTATGATATTAGCCAGTTTTTTTTAATTAAGATATAATTATAAATTAATAAATAATTAATATTTATTAATAAATTCACAAAAATTTAAAATTTAAAATAAAACTTCAATTGAATTAATTATATATCATTTTATTACAATAATATATCAATCATTACATATATGTACACACACATCATCTAACTATAATATACATACATATATAATATATTACATAAAAAAAATCACTTTTACCTTACAAATTCAATAAAAAAGCAACTGATTTGACATCAACAATAAAGTTTGTCTCATTTCAAAATATAAGGAAACAAATAACTCAATTTCAAATCATTTTTTATATTTTCTCAAAACGAAAAGAAACATTTGCATATTCTCTAAATTTTCTTCCAAATATTCATTCCACTAATTTTTTTTAAAAAAATGATCAAAACATAAGACAACAAGCCTTGGGTTTTTATTCGAGATCTGGTGTTTCTGGAGTGGCAAACCCCATTCAATTTTTTGAATTGAGGAAAAGACGAGAGGAAATTTGGTCTTCTGACGCACTCTTCAAAGACAGGCGACGGTGTACATGTACATTCCTCTCAATACTGCCTGCGGCTGCCAAACCGCCGCAAGAGTCATTCCCACGGTAAAGAATTAATGAAGATAAAGGGCTTCGAGTTGGGGCAATTTCTGAAATTTTCACTGAATTGTTATGGATCAGGTAATTTCCATTGCTTCTCTCGGAATCCACTTATTTTCCAATGTGTTTTTCGTTATTTGGGAACAAAATCTGCTGCAAATTGCACTTCCGGCAAGAAAATCAAGTTTGAGCTGGGGAATATTAATGGGTTGAGTGATGCTCTTCTTTTGTATGAGAAAATGACCACAATGAGGCCTTTACCCAGTGTAATACAATTTAATCAATTGCTTTCGCGTTTGGTGAAGCTGAAAGAGTATCACACGGCGATTTCCCTTTTCAAAGATATCTGCAATTTGGGGATTCCAGTTGACGAATATACTATGAATATTGCCATTAATTGTTATTGCCTTTCTAAAGAGGTCAATTATGGATTTGCCACTTTGGCTTCTTTCTTCAAGCGCGGTTGTGTTCCCAATGCCATAACCTTCAGCATCTTATTGAAGGGTTTATTTCGAGGAGACAGGATTATTGAAGCTCAAGAATTGTTTAGGAAGATGGTAAGAGAAGGGTTGTGTGAGCTAGATGTCGTTACTTATGGGACTGTGATAGATGGACTCTGCAAGTCCGGCAACTCTGCATTGGCCATTGAACTGTTCAGGGTAATGGAAAAAGGGAGTTGTAGGCCGAGCATCAATATATATAACATGGTTATCGATGGCTTATGCAAGGATGGAATGATAGTCTCTGCTATGAAGCTTTTCTATGAAATGTCGGGAAAAGGCATCATGCCTTGTGTTGTCACTTACAACACTTTGATTGGTGGCTTAGGTAATTTGAGTCGTTGGAAAGAAGTTAAAATGTTACTTAAGGAGATGATAGATTCCGAAATTCATCCAGATCGTTTGACATTCAATACCTTGATTGATGCTTTATGTAAGGAAGGATTTATGGATGAAGCAGAAGATTTAGCCCAAATCATGGTGCAAAAGAATGTGGTTCCTGATGCAGTCACCTATAATGTATTGATGGATGGATACTGTTTGCAAGGACGAGTTGATGAAGCTAGGAAGGCTTTTGATTCTATGGCTGAAAAGAACATTGCTCCTAATATTCACAGCTATACCATTTTAATTAATGGATATTGTAGAAAGATGAAAATGGATGATGCCATGCATCTTTTTCATGAGATGCCCCGTAAAGGTTTGAAGCCAGATGTGGTTTCGTATAACACTCTACTGCAAGGGTTGTTCTGTGCCGGCAAATGTTCTTCTGCTCTACACCTTTTTGATGAGCTGCAAGCTGTTGGCCTTGAACCCAACTTCTATACTTACTGTACCATGTTGGAAGGACTGTGTCGGAATGGGAAAGTTGAATGTGCATTATTGTTGTTGGATACATTGGAGAGCAAAGGATTGCATCTTCATATTAGTTGCTACAATATTGTCATAGATGGACTGTGCAAAATTAAAAGACTTGATGCCGCACGAGCTATTTTTAGTGATCTTCCCTCAAGAGGATTTGAACCCGATGTTATAACGTACACTACGATGATTAACGGATGTTGTCAAGAAGGACTGATGGAAGATGCCAAAGATTTTCTCTTAAGGATGAAAGGAAAACGTTGTTTGCCAAATTTTATCACCTATAATACTATCGTTCGAGGATTTGTGGTGAATGGTGAATTTGACGAGGCAGCAAAGTTTCTTGAAGAAATGGATGAGAGAGGATTTTCTCCTGATTCATCTACTTTTAGCTTGCTGCTTGATTTACTTGGGGAAAAAGAACAAAATCCAAGCATTCTTGCAATGATTCAAAAGTTTGCACCAAGCACTAAAAGATAACAGATAGGAGCCAAAAACAGAAATATATAAATTGTTATCAATTCTCATCATGTGTGGGAAGGGAAATGTTGAAGAAGTGTAACTAAATTCTCATGCGGCCTTTTATTGAATTTTGGTGCTCTGTTTTCCAAGTCACTGCTTACTTTCTAATTGTGCTAGCTGTGGTAGGTTGAATCTGCCAAGAAAGTTTGTTATCAATTTTCAAATGCAGAGTTTAGTTATGGAAAGTCTAATCTTCATTCGGACCTAAGGTTAATTCATCCGAATCTTTGTATATAGTCTACATATTACAGCCTTTTCTTCTTTCAAGCCTACATCAGTTTTAGCGCCTTTTGAATAACCCTTTTACCACCACCAGCAATTGGATTCCCCTTTCGCATCATCATGACAAACTCATTACAATCAATTCTTCTGTCCTGCAAAGGAGATAAAATTTATCACTTTTCTAAGTGGAGTCTAAAATCAAATGTAACTTAAATTTGTGGTTACCATAAAGGATGAAACAGTCTTCTAAGGAAAACGGAGGCAAGAAAAATTAAGACAAATTATAGAACAAATGGACAAAAGGAGCAAACAAAGTAAATAAGTACTTTTATTTTTTTCTTTTTTTTTATAATATCTATATTATTAATAAAGTACTTCAACAACTTATTTTTTAAAATAAGATTAAATAACTTTTTGAGCTTTAAAACATCTTATAAAATTTCGAAACTTATATGATCTTTTAAATAAACTTAAGATAGCAATTGGTATGTAGAAATAGACTTAGGTGGGAATTAAATGGTTTAAGGAATAGAATGAACATGGGAAAGGAATAATGATAATATATGTTATCCTATGGTTGGTATGATAAGGAATGAGAAAGAAATGAAATCGTCATTCCTTACTTAATTTTAATATCATGATTGGTATTTAGCAATGATTGGTAGGAATGGAATGAAAGTATTTTAAATGACCAAATTATCCTTTTATATAAAATTATTAAAATAAAATATTTTATTGATAAATTATTTATGTCTTATATACAATCTTTAATTTTTTATTTCATATAAATGTATGCCAAAGATTACGATTTATTTATTTATAAAATTCTAGTGTTGACAATACTTTCCTACAAGCGGAATCTTTTCTTTTCCTACTTTTTAATTCTTACATTCCTACATTGCTACCTTCAACAATCTCGATCCTCATATGCTCAATAGCCATTTGAATTGTCCTGCTTTTGCAATTTTTCTGTAATTATTTTATTCTGATGGCTAGGACAGAACATTATAGGAAGGAGCTATTCGACCAATTTACCCATATAAGCTTGAATACATTTAGCAAATGATAAATGGAAGAAAAATATTTATCATAAGTTAAGTCAAGAGCAACCTTCTACTAGAATTATAGCCAAAAATAAATAGATGATATGCTATAAAGAAATCACAAATGATGCTAACGTTGATGATTGAATCTATTATAGATAAAAATGCGTATACTTTGACTTTGCTAGGCCTCCATGTCTAACAACGAATCTGATCATCATCACTTAAAATAAAAATTAAGATTTTTGTATCTTATTTATTAAAAGCATGACATTTATAACTTCTTTATGAACAAAATTTACTTTTTTTTTATCGTAACAAATTTTTTTTAATATTAATTATATTAATTGTAATATTTGTCATTACTAATATCTTATAAGTATATTTCTTATTCTAGATTATTAAACTTAAGAAATACATTCCTTCGTTAAATTTCCAGTAAGTCTTACTTATAACTTCAATGGGACACGAGCTTTTGCTTTAAATTCTATTCTATTCTAAGATATTATTGGAACTCTATTTTCCTTGTCTTGACTATTATAACCAATAACAATATAGAAAGAAAAAAAAAAAAAACACAATTTCATCTATTCAATATTAAATGATCATTTTCATAAGACGGTGATTCTTAAATTCCACGACTTTAGTACACCATATAAAATGCAACCCTAATAAATTGGAGCAACCATAATGTAATGATTATTATTCTTCTCTTAATTAAATCAAAAAGACTTTAAATATATAGCTGGAAAACTTAGGTCAATTAATAAGAAAAAGTGGCATCGAGAAAGTTATTTCATTTTCCCCAGAAGGTAGCCATCTGTACCATTAATTGCTGCCATTAGTATGACCAAATTCCATATTTAACTAAGCACAATGACAATAATTCCAAATTAAATTAATAGTATTTTTCAATAAGATAAGATTTGTAGGAAAAAAGGTGTTCTAGTTCGGATCTTGTCAAAATAATTGATGTTTTACAAGTGCATGCACATTTGTTTTACACTTTCTTTATCTAAAGATAAAGAAAAATCAAAATTCAAACATGAGATTGATTCGACGTCAAACATAATATATACTCTTAACCCACAACAACATGACTGACAGCATATTGGACACATTTCAAACATATATTTTAAAGCTTAATTAGAATTATAAAAAATATTAAAAATTAAATTTGTTAAATATATATATATATTTTTATCTAATCAAAATTCATTTTTTTATTATTTTATAATTAGACATTTTTCTTTTGTAACACCATTGTCCAATCCATATATCACAAACTACTCAACAAATATATAAATTATTATAAAATATATGTATATATACACACACACACGTATATATACACACACACACATACATATATTCTATTTGGCAAAGTTCTTGCCATGTTATGGCTTAAAATTTTTAAAAATTATCCACCATGTTAATATCATATTTTGTTCATATCCATATTTATACATCAAGTATCGGTTTAATTTAATTATTTCAAGTGATATAGATAATTTTATCGGAGTGCTTACTGTAACTTTTATTTTTTGAGAAGTAATTATAATTTAAAGATTGTGGGGAAAGTGATTAAAATTAAAAGTGGTGAATGTTTAAAAATTTATTGGGAAAGTAGTAGTGTAATGAAATAGTTTATAAAAATGAATAACTATAAAAAAATACTAAAGTTACTCCTTCTTTTGAGTTTAAGAAATTAACAAGAGCAAAATTATTAAATATAACTAATTATAGTATTTACTAGATAACCAAAAGCTGCGAAAAGTTCTTCAAATTGCTTTCAACTTTAACCTTATTTAAATTCAATGCCCATATTTTTTTAATTCTAAGAAATAAGTATATCTATATATATGTACCTTGTATAGGGTATCCCATGAATTTGTAAGAAAAGCTATAATCATTATTTTTGAATTTGCCATAACAAATGCCGTGTAGGGCATCCCATGCATATGATCATGATTTTCACTTCCATTTTTGTCAATAGACTTCATCGTATTTTTGAATATTAAAAAAAAAGGAATTATTGTACGATCATATTTTATTTCAAATACAAAAACATCATTCATCAATATATATATATATATATTAATTTTTAATTAATTAATGAACTAATTAATTGATCATTATTCTAGAAAATAGCTGCTAGTCAAAATTTCTACATTGATCGTACGCGCACAATATTATTCAATTCAATTCATATAATTAAACTAAGTCATATCATAGCAATAGAATCGTCATTTCTGTATAATACTAGGGAATTAATAACTATTTATAGTCATTATCTAAGTTTATATTAACACAGAAACAACAAATTATTTGCATGAAATTCTTTAAAAATCATAGTAAAGAATAATGTTAAGTTGAAAAAAAAACAAAAAAAAAAAAGAAAAATGTGTTGTCGTGATCAACGAGACATTTTATGACTTTTGTCTTGAATAACATCTACCACATTTGGCCTTGCTAGATAGTGTGAAATGCTAGAAACTATTAAGCGTGTTACGTACATTAAGGTTGGATGCCACTTCTCCAACCCCAACTACCCTTTTATTGTAATAATGTATTCATACTAAAGAGGAGAAATATATCCTAATATATTTCACATTCTAGTACATATGATGGGCACTCTTCTAGCAAATAAGGCCACAATAGTAATTAGTTAAAGAAAAATAAGAGGGAGTGTCTAATTATGTTCCCCGGAATAAAATTATTTTGGGGAAACATAACTAAACATATCCTCATTTTTCTTCCAAAACTTTCATTTTTTAATATATACATACATATTATATATATAAATATCATTTATATTTTAGTTGGAAAAATTACTAAAACCCCCTTAAAATAAATTTTTATATCTAAAAAACCCATAAAATAATTTTTCAATCTAACAAACCCATTTCACAAATTTTTTATTCTAAAAATCCAACTATTAACTTTTAGTCTATTTGTTTAGTTCATATGATTTTAGAGTTTATAAGTATTTCTATTGCAATATATTTTTAAAAAATAAAGAAAATATATTTCTTCAAAATTTTTATTTATTAAACTTAAAAACATCATTGATAGAAATCAATTCAAAAAATTAAAGAAAATATTCTATTAAAAAAGCTAATTCATTAAGTTTATAAATTTAATAAGTTATGGATAATTTAAAGAATTTAATAAATTAAGGTCGATTGAGTCAACAAATTAATTGTTGGGTCTTTTGGAGTGAAAAGTTGATGGAATTGATATTTGAATATGAAAAATATTTTAAAGGGTTTTTTAGATATAAAAAATTATTTTGAGGGGGTTTCAGTAAATTTTCTTATATTTTATTATTATTCTAACAATAAAAAGAACCACTCAATTTCATTTTTACTCCAAAAATCCAACAAAAAAATATTGATTTGACTGCTATAGTAAAAAAATTTCTTCCCCAAAACATAAACAAACGTACTAAAATACAACTTTCACATTCTCTAATAATTCATTATCACAAAACACATAATAAACACAATAAAATCACACAAAAAACATAACCAAACATTCCCAGAACTTTTTATAAGAGTAAGATGGTAACAAGAATAAGGTATTCTAACATATCCTTAAAATAGATCAAGCAGTAAGTTGGTTTAATAACATCATAAGTATATGGCCCAAGGTTCAATGATGTTAAGGAATTAATATTCATTTGTTGTGCTTCTTTTACTAATTTCATCTGCATATTCTTAGATCCTTTTGTTGTTGCTATACACATAGAGGGTTGTCTAAATTCCTCAAATAACTATATAAAATTCTTTGAGGAGAAAAAATTGTATAGTACAATGTTGTTTGATCATTTCTCATCGATTAAAAATGTAAAAACATAGTACAATCTACCCATTATTGTTAGGTTCAATTGTGAATATCTATCTTATTCTCTATATAATTCTAATTTTATATTTTTTAAAATTATCTTCTAATTTCTCTGACAACTTATTCCTACGTAACAACCCTTAACTTGTCATAAAAAAGACTAGAACTTTACCCGTAATTATGAGAATTTGTCCTTATTAGAATCCTTCACTTACTTTAACATGTGTTGCATGCAATAAATTTTCAAAGTGAACCAATTTTTGGTCCCTCCTTCCTTTAGTCGCTTCTTAAGAGTCAATAAACGTTTTTCTTTCCCTCGAAACTGTTTGTCTATTTCCTAAGTTTTCATTGTCCAATTATCTCCACAACCCCACTAAGCAATTAAAACCCATAGATAAAGACCCTGCAAAGATAAATCAAAAACTGGAAAAAAAATGATCTCAATTTTTTAACAATTTTGTCCTCTAACCAAAAGCAACTAAGATAAGTATAGAAAATGCACACAGAGTGGCTAAAGTATGATCAAGAAAAGGTAGGTCAAATTGATGAGCAGTTTGGAGACACCAATAACTTTAATTATCTTTATATATGTAATAAATTTATTTATGCACATGGAGTAACGGTATTTTGGTGAGATTGTAATGGTAAATTTGCTCTTTAAATAATAACTCTAACTTAAATTCTATGAACATTTTTGGGATGTTGTCAATGAATTATGTGAGTCTTATTTTATTGAGAATTTAATGAATCAATCCACCTACATGTCTTGCTTTTACTAATATACTCAGAGTTACTTTACATATCACTTAATGTAGAACAGATAAGGCAATCTTTTATTGAATTTTTTTCATGGCTTAATAGATAATTTGATAGGCCAATAATTCTTTATTTCATATTCCAAAATATGAATCGACATGTTACCCAATCGATTACGATAAGTTGGATCCAAATATTTTTTCTTCTATATTAATATCTCGACATAACAAGAGCATGAAAAGGGTTAATCACGTTTCTTACGATAAGGGTTAAAATCACTTTTTGACTTTTTTATCCCATATTACAGATTGAATCTCGCAAGATATGAAATATTGCATACAACTTTCATCAAATACGGCCTTTCTATTATTTCATAAGAAATGAATTGTTATGCTGGTTATCCCTTCCTATTTTTTAAATAAAATACACACACACACACACACACACACACACATATATATATATACTTATATAACACGAGCTGACTTTGGCAAGAAATACAAAGAAGCCATGCGTCACTGGCCTAGATTCGCCTAATTAAGATGGTGCAATTGCATTAAACATTCTGTCTGCATCCCACTCCAAACCCATTGGATTATCTTAAAACACAACCTAACTTTTGAATATATGTAAACTTTAATTTTCGCTCCAATTCTAGATTTCAATAGGGAAATGATCTTTTATTTTCCAATTTTTTGTTTTTTTTATCAAGGTACATAACAATCTTGATCAACACACTGTTGAAAGTGTTGTCTGGAATCAGCCATGGGCCACCGCTTGACTCTAAAGGCTCAAGAAGTCTTGTAAAGAAGAAGAAAAAGAAAAACTAACATGGGTTAAATCAACATAGAAAAATAGTATGGTTTGTCGATCCAAATTTTCAAGGACAATGAAGTCATGTATGGCATCA
Organism: Jacaranda mimosifolia; assembly: GCA_018894105.1. NCBI lineage: Eukaryota > Viridiplantae > Streptophyta > Magnoliopsida > Lamiales > Bignoniaceae > Jacaranda > Jacaranda mimosifolia. Next base: position 4,927,942 of record CM032125.1, read on the forward strand.
CAATTTTCTAACTTTGACACATCTGATTATAGTGAGGTCACTGGAAATTTTTTAAGAGATTAATTGATTTTCTTGTGATTGATAAGTAATTATTTGTTATTAATTACCTTTTGATAGAGAAGGAAAAATTTAAAAAAGGGTCCCAATTATTTTACAATTCTATGATTGAGGGAATATAGTCGTTATGTTAGGTATTTTATACATAGATTTCTTAGATAGTCTGTTTTTCATTCTACTTTTTGTGACGAGGATAGATATATATTTTGTCACTATATAAATCAATAGTGACAAAAATTAATGTTTTAAATTATCTTTATTGATGATTAGTGACACTCCTATGATGACAACTTAGTTAAATTTTGATTCGACCAAAAGATTCATATCTCTTAAATTTTATATAACTACTCAAACTCCTTAGGGATATTTGTTGGTGAACTATAAACTCTAGTTCCACAACTTCAGCCCAATGAGCCTAGGTTCGCTTGGACCTAATGAGCTCAAGCCCATTGAGCCTGTAGGACGCAACTCAACCCATATGCAGTTAGGCCTTAAGATCTTGATTAATGTAACTTACTCTTACAACCTAGCAAGGGGATGTTAGGTTGTGATTGCTTGTGAAGTTGTGTTTCATGTTTGATGTTTTAAAGATTTTGGAGTTATTTTGGTGTTTTCAAGATATGAGAATGAAATATGATATTGTGAATAGTTATGAGATAAAGTATAATAATTATAGTGATGTGATAGATTGATATGATTTGATGTTGTAAATGGTTGTGAGTTGTTTTTGAGGTATGTTTGAAAATTTTATATAAGAGATTTGTTTTTCTTGGTTTGCTTGGGATTTAAAATAAATTAGCAATTTACAATAAATTTTTAATTTTAATAAATTGATTTTTTTCTTTTAACTCTTACTAAAATATTGTCTATGAATAAATCTATTTTTATTTTTTTATTTGTTTGGTAGTAATAATATATTAAAAAAGACAGAAAAATCTATAAATACATTAAACTGAAAATATTATTTTTAAATGTAAAAGAACCTATTATGTATTAATAAATTAATTTTTGGTGTTTTGGATTTGTTTGGGAATTATGATATCTTAAGAGAGGAAATGAGATAAGAAGGTGAAAACCAACTGTTGGCCTCGGTCCGCCTTTCAGACAACCAAAAAAAAAAAAGAATCTCAAAGACAGCCTCTTGGACTCACAACCAAGCATGCCCTTAGAGTTTCCTGTGTTGTCTTTTCTTTCTGATGGTTGTAGCGCTGAGGTTGGTTCTTGTCCTAACAAGGACTAGGCATCTGTGTATCGCAACGAATGTTCTTTCTCCGAAGTAGGAACCATCAGTTCTTGATTGCGAATAAATCTTTGAGACGAAATCCAGTTAGTGAACTGGTACAACGGCTGCTTTATTCATCATGTTTGAATTTAAACATCTACGTAGAAACTGTGATTTGACTCGATTATTTGAAGATCAAGTTTAACTAGAATTTTTCCTTTTTAAGGATTTGATCACTTCAATTTTTGTATTGTGAAATAATGATTCCGTTTGGTATTAAGTGTCCTAGTTATAAGTGAAGTAGTGAAAAATTTTGCTCTTATAAATAGAAGTGTTTCTTTGATTACTTGGATAACACTTATGGAACTCGTGATACTTTTGGGATAGTTATTTTGAGTTCCGAGTGAGATAATATAAATGGGTGGAGTGAGTATTTCTTTTATTGTTATGAGTGTTGTTATACGAGGAGCTTTTTGTCTAGTATTTGAGTATGTCAAATTCAAAGATTATCTTGTAGTAGTAATATCCTCTCACAGTAGAGGAAAAAAAATGTAAAATTCGGCATATTTATATGCCAAAATTAAATAATTGAATAAGAAAAATGAGTTTTAATTGAGAAATAATTTAATGACATTTTAGTGGGTAGAACGAGTCTATCTGCATTGGGAAAAATGGTGTGGGTGTGTAAATAAAATTTATTTTTAATATATCCCGGTGGACACACCTCTATAGAAAAGTTAGCTAAAAAGCTAGAGCTATGACTTGAGTTCCTAACTCTTTAGTGGAGCTGTGACTATTCATTAAAAGAGTAAAGTTATGGGATTTTATCCTATAGTTATATCCGTAAAAGAAAGAATTATGATTCGAGTGAAGAATCATGTCTCGTCAACAAAATTGCATTGCACAACTATAAATAAGAGTGCCTAGAACCAACCCAAATGACTGGAAAAAAATAAGCGTACACACTAGCATTTTGTCTCACTACATTATACACTTATACACTGTTCATTGAAGAAGAGTTTCAAGTTAGTAAAGTTCTATAGTTTCGTTCTATTGAAGTGCTACCTTAGATCGGATGAGAGTCGTTGTATCTTGGGAGGTTAATTACCAGGAGCCTTCTAGCACTGTGTGAGGGGCAATATTACCTTAAGGATACTGTTGGAGCAACAGGCTTCGACTAATACAATTTTAGTTTTGCATTCAAGTAGGTTTTCTATTACTTTCTTTAAACGTGATCTTGTGTTACATCATTTGATAAGGTTATATATTTTAATTGTATATATTTGCACAAAGCACAGGCATACACGGTATCCTTGTGAATTTTTCCTAATAGAAAATTCTCGTTGATGTAGATGGATTTTGCCAAACCGCAGAAATCTGTTGTCTATTTTTATTTGTCTATATGCTGTGTTTATTTTTTCATCCAATTGGTTGGTGTGATTTGTGGATGCCTAATAAATTACATCCCGTGCCTTATAAATTTCTTAATGTTGTCCATAGATGATCAGCTGCTATACTGCAATGTGCTGGGACATGCATTTCTCTATCCTGCTTGTCCAAAATGAGGTGCAAATACTATTTCTTAGTCATACTGAAGTTAATTCACATAGATCTTAAGGTTGACACCAAGGTTTTAGCTAATAGAATCTCATCAACTTACCAAATTATTAAAAAAAAAAAAAGAAAAAAACAGAAAAAGAAAAAACAGGGTATACAGCATACATCAACCTAAAAGATATGCCCAAAAGGCATAGTTTTTTCTTTCCCATGAAGTTTTAAGTATTTCATTTCCCCTGTGCATCCTCTTCTGCCTCATCACGTGGCTCCAATTTCTCTTGATTAACCCAACCATATTGTTCCATGTAAGGATTGGCTATGTTCTTTGTAGGGTATCCAT